>OY978525.1:88675806-89875806 GCA_963854835.1 Megamerina dolium
CCAAACTTGAAAAAATGGCTCGTAGGAAAAAGATTCAGCTCAAACGAAGTAGTGATTACCGAAGCTAACGCGTATTTTGATGGGTTCCCGAAATCGTATTATTCAGATGGTATAAAAAAGTTGGAATATCGTCTTACTAAGTGTGTCGAGGTTAAAGGAGACTATGTTGACTAATAAATGGTTTTTGAAAAAAAAAATGTTTTTTCCTACTTAGGTATATATATATATATATATATATATATATATATATATATATATATATATATATATATATATATATATATATATATATATATATATATATATATATATATATATATATATATATATATATATATATATATATATATATATATATATATATATATATATATATATATATATATATATATATATATATATATATATATATATATATATATATATATATATATATGCGGTTCTAAACCGGCTAAACTAAGTAGGTCCTCTGCAATACTGTCCAAAATTTAACACGCACAGCAGTAATGGAAGAGTATTATTATAAGAGTATTATTATTATAAAGGACCTACTTAGTTTAGCCGGCTTAGAACGGCAGAACTCTTGCGACAGAGTTCTTTTAGAAGCTTTCCGTTGTTACAGCCGGAAGAATTGCCAATTGCTTGCCTACATGTGTGTACCGTTTGAAAGATAAATCTTTTCCATATTAAATTTGTTATGCTTCAGCCGGTGTTGAACCCACAGAATACAGATCAGAATTCCAACACACTAACAACTGAGCTACGGCACACTACTACATAAATGTACAAACATATATATAAAGATCTATATTCAATAATCATGTTTTGAATAAGTAAATAATCAAGAAACTTATTAAACACATACCAAACAGATTATTCGGACTAACAATCGAGAAACCTATGTTGTGTCCTTGCTCTGAAGTTGGTCCTTCAAAATTGATTAGCTTTTCCGAGCTGTATAATTGCACTATCAATGAATTACACGTTTATTATATGTAATAATAAACTCACTAGGCTTTTATTGTAGATTTTTGTCACAATGTTATTACGAGTATTATTAATTATAATATTGTATACAATATAAAAAAATATCGTTTTGTTCGTAAACGCGATTTCGGCGTGAAATGGCACGATGTTTAGTGTTAAGGAATGAATTTGAATTGATCGGACGATCGTCGCACGAGAGGCGAATATAAAGCATAAAAATAATTTATGCGGAGTGTCAGGGTGGCCATATGGTAAGTATGAAATTCAGGTACGTTAATAAAAAGTAAGTGTTTATTTAACTTAACTTATATTTTCTTCGTTTCAAGGACCAACCATATGACCTATCTAAAGGGATTTAGACACGAGCTATTCTGGCATTATTACCATAGTCCCCATAACATTGCATTTATTGTATTGAATACTTTGATTGCAAATATAACAAATCGGTCTACATAAGTTAAGAAGTTTCTTTTTTGTATAAAACGATTATATAGAAAGTACAGTCCTTCCTCTAGTCCCCTCCAAATATTTTGTTGATATCTAAAAGATTTATTTGTCCCCTACTTGCATTGAACGGTAATTTACACATCAGCTAAAAAGTTTGTAGGATAATTAATAAAACAACAACATTTTGACAAAATTCGTCTTTATTTATCAAGATAGTCTCCTTCAAGAGCGATACAATTATTTCAATATTTCTCTAACATTTCGGTACCCCAAAATATACCTCTCTTTCGCCGATCGAAAGAGAGGTTACACGGTCCATTGTCCTAGTAAAATAACAATATTTTATTCTTCATATGGGTCTTTTTCCACGATTTCCTCCTTCAAACGCGCTAGTTAAACCATATAGCTATCGCTACTGATAGTCTGGCCTTTTCCATGAACAAAATTCCATGTGCATCCCAAAATACGGGCGCCATAACATTGCAGGTTGACTACTGCGCTTTTTTTACATATATACTACAACAACACAAAGTTATCGCACATCAAAAACTATAAATGCCTTATTACCCCAATTCCTATTACCGTAAAGCAATTGTTTAGTAAGGTTAGAATGAAACAAGCGAGTATTTGCGAGTATCGTACGTGAAAAGTAATTATTTATATAAAATTGCAACATGCGCTTCGACATTTGTTTTGATAACAGCATTACAAAATATTTCTTGTTAAAATATTACAATGTTGCCAAAAGGCCGATTATAAATATCTTACATATTGCCATATACTCGTACTTATAGATTCATTAATCTATGTTACTAAATTCATAATAAACAATTATACATCAAATCAAAAGTGTAGTCCAAATTAAATGGATAGTACAATTTACAATTAGTTATGTTCCCATTAGCATGCTAACTTTTATATATGTTAATTTGGAGTATAACTTTAAACTGATGTACTATTGATGTTTATGAATTGAGGAATACACTTCAAAGGCAAAAGATTCAAGAATTTTCAAGGGCTTCAATATTGAATTCCTTCTTTAGAGCATCTCCATGGAGATACTCTAAAGATAAACGTGCAAGTAAGGAATGGACATTTAAGACTTTTTAAATCAACCCACTCCAATGTCAATACCTAGCTATGTACATACAGATTGTCTTTGCATCATTGTCAACAGCGTCATCGTTATATGAAAAAAGCGAATTATTACATTCTATACCGGAAAATGTTACTAAAAATATAGAACCTGTTGCTATAGTTAGTGCTATTGTTAATATTGTTGCTATTGTTTGCATTGCAAATAAACACTTATAACAAAAATGAAGTAGGTACTTACAAAAAATATAAAAGAAATAAATAACATGAAATAAAATGATGAACTGGCAACAAATCAAATCATACATAATACACATTGGTGTACATGTGTATGTACATATGTACGTATGAAGGTACTTGTATGCGAAAATATTTGACTTGTGGCACATACATCCATAGCTATGTAGGTACCTACATAAATATATACAAGTATAAACACACACACACACATATGCAAGATTATACATGTGCGTCTGCACATATGCAGACAAAGTTCCAGACAACATGCAACAATTGTTGTAATCAATTCGTTGTTGTTACTAGTGACGCTACTGTGAAACGTGACTCAAGTTGAGTGCAAATGCGTGCGCGTATTTGTTATTTTGTACGTACGTAAGCAATGTGTGCAACAAGCAGGATGAAAAATTGACAACAAGAATGATAAATACAAAAGACAACATATTCTAACGTCCTTGAGTTTTCTTGCTTTCTCTTTCCCCATCGCTTACCCCTCTCTCTTTCTCTCTATCTATCTAACTTAACTAATGCATAACCATAAAAAATCACTTTGTTTTTTACATGCAATGAGCAAAAGCAGTTTTAATTAAAAACAAATCAAATAAGAACATCCATTGCAACAATGCCCACTACCCGCCTACATATGTAGTATATGTAATGTATGTACATACATAAACATACCTAACGACTTCTGACTATGCCAATACTAATCATCATAAATTTATGAAAAAACAATAAAAATAAATTTAAACAAAAAATTGTTGCAAATAACAGACAAACATGCACGAACACACGCACACACACATACAAAAAAAATGAAATTTCTTCACACAACAGTATGTGTTTAAGTCGCTTAAAAACATATAAAACCGGCTACCGGTTAAAGTTTGCAGACATATTGCCAAACGAACCAGTGCAAACGTATAAAAGCGTTGCATTTTACTAGTACCGAATATGTAGACACATTGAAAACGATCTGGAACAAAACCGGAGAATTACCAGTTATAATAGAACTATGAACTATACGACCTCACATAGACCTGACGACAATATGTCTCAACGAGTTTTGCTTTATTTAGACTAATTAATGTTTTATTGCCGTGTTTCATACTATGGTTTCTACCTATATTAAACAAATGGATCAAGTTGAATCGTAGCTACCCATGACCGCATATCATTAAATTTCTAAACATACGGTTACCGTATTTAGTGTGTAAACTTGTAATATATGTAAGTGGTCGCATTGTAATATCTTACCTAATCCAAAGCTTACCCAAATCTTAAATAGCAATTGCTGTCATTATGGAAACAAAATGGAACCACAAACAAAGAAGAAACGTCAAGAAAGCGGCTTTACAATGTACAATCATATTTTGCCTTACTTAACTACTCGTCGGTACAGAGTATATAAATCGCAATTTACTGCTGGGTGCATAATATAATTAGTACATGTGTACATTATGGCATACAAAAAAAATCATAATTTTATCTCTGGTTGGAAAGATTAAAAAAAAAACTACATATTTTAGCCGGTTCCGAACGGCAGAACCCTTGTGACATCACTTTTTCTGAGCTTTGTCGCAGAGTTCTCTTAGAAGCTTTTTCATGGCAAGTTGTTACTGTCTGAAGAATTGCCAATTGCTTGCCGACAGGTGGGTACCGTTCGAAAGAAAAATCTTTTCGATATTAAATTTGTTATGCATCAGCCGGGGATTGAATCACGACCTGCAGATCAGAAAGCCAACACACTAACCACTGAGCTACAGCAGTTGGAAAGATTATGTTGAAATATTCTCGGGATAAAAAAATATTTTTTTATCCTGAAAATGTTTATTGAAATTTTAATTTCGATATTACTCCTTTGGTTTATAGTCAGCTACACACTTCAAAAGTAACAGTTTATTGGTTTCTTAAGGACTTTAAATTTATGGTGGAAAATTGTTGGATTAGGGGGGTAGAAGAAAGTATATCCCTTTTTTCATATAGCTTTTCAACAAGCTATAATTTAAAAAAAATCGGCAAATCAACTACTGTGCTATGATAAAAAGAATATTTTGGAGGTTCTAAAAGGGTTAAAAAAACTATTTTTTTTTTGTCCCGAAAACGTTTCATTATAATCTTTCAAACTGGGGCTGAAATTTTGATACTTTTTTCGTGATCCACCCTATGTTAAATGTGTGGATTTAGTTATGTAGACGCAAATTGCATATTCTGGTATAGGTTTAATTGGTTATGGCGCTATTGCGTACAAACTGTCCACCATCGAGTGGCACATGTGAGTTTTTCAAAAGAATAATAATAATCATCATCACCATTGTAACAACAATAACAACATGGTGATTATCAGTATGTACGTTCATATTTCTAGATCTACATACATAACTATGTAGGTATATAAATAAATACTGAATATGATATAGCATATTTACGTTCGTAAGTACGAGAATGATATCGTACAATTTTCGCGCCAACGCACACATTCATTTCAAAATGAGTGGGCAAAAGTGACAATGTCGGCCGGGCAATGTAATACCAGTTCTACTCTCATTTATGGTCAAATATAGAAACAACGTGATCCTGTTTATGATCTTACTAACTGCATAAATATATGTATGTATGTTTGTAATTATATTTGGTAGATTGCTGCTTCACTTTATTTATTCGATATAGTATTCAGCTCGTGCTTTTGTTGCTTGTGGATATGTGTATTATATGTATATAATAGGTATGTTAGTATATAAGACAGTGTTACCAGAATCACAATTTGGCAAGTTTCTTTTGAATAGGATCTGCATTGGCAACTTAATACGGTTTGAAAAACATACAACCAAAAAATAATCACTATGTATTACCCTCATTAAAGCACACCAAATCTCGTTGTTTAGTGTGGTCATAATCTTTACCACATAACATTTGTTCAACGGACGGACGGATATATCTATAATTAAAATAAAACAAATTATTTTCAAAAAAGTTCATACATGAACAATCGCTACTATGTAGATAATGTGTTAAAAGTTAATTCAAAGGAAAGTCATATATTCCATTTTGAAATTTGGAAAAAAATTATTCCAAAATGATCAACACTTATGTATTTGAAACCCAATTAAAAGCGTCAGCTAATGCACAAGGCTCACCGATCCCATACAACCCGTGGAAAAAATTCGAAGGAGATATTGTATTTCCATTAAACCTTTTAGCAAATATCTCAAATCTCGCCTCATGATCTCAAATCTGAAATCGTGTTTTATGTATACTTTTATCATACTTTTTATTTATACTTTTATCATAAATCAGAAATTTGTCATAATAAAACGAGCAATTGAATTTCAATTGTTACCTCTTTTCATATGAGGATTTAGAGTTCAAAATTGTTAGGATCCCTAGAAATGGCCTAATTATTTTCCAAACTCAGGCTTCTATTTTGTTGGATTTTAATCCGGAAATAATTGCTATTCTAGTAAGTACATTGTTAAAATTGTTATTCAGATATGAGATGTACCTTCAAAAAACAAGGAAATTATTTTTTTAATGTGATTAAACTCTTTCATTAAATATACAAACGAACAAAAATGCTATATACAACTTCGAACCAACCTCTGTCCATTTTTTCAGATCAATGTCTGATTTTATTTGAACATTTCTCCTTAAATTCTCCAGACCATTGTCCAATGTTGATTATAAACAGAGATGTTTTCCTCCTACAATTTATGATATCTTTTCACGACTTTCTGGCAACCCTAATGTACGACTATATGCATGAATCGATTCAATTGAATTGATCGATTCGGCTCGTGCCAGCCATTCGTTCGTTCACGCATTATAGTGGTTTGTAGTAAAAGGGAATCACCGCACTTTTACATTTCCTCGTAAACAATTAACGACCTACTGAGGATGTGTGACGATAAAAACGATTTTCGCGGAACATTCATACATATGCACTAAGTGCATGTGTATAATTATTCACGTCCGTCGGTCGGTTCAAGCGTATATGGGTGTATTATATTTATGTACCCAAATACTTGTGCGTAGTGTATGGCACTTTTGACATTTTCATACCAATCGTTGTATATGTACGAGTATATGTGTGCGTTTTAATATGTTTCTATGCTGGTTTGTACATCCAAATATGTACGTACTAGCAAGTATGTAGGCAGGTAAGTATGAGCATACATACTTACATATATTACATACCTTTACGACTGATGTTGCTATTTTTAAACTAACTTGTTATGATATGAATTATTCGAAATGGTGTTTGTATACAATTACTTATCTAGGAGTAAGTACGTATGTATAATATGTACATACATATATGTGAATGCACTTTCATGCGAGTAGGTACGTACGTATGTACGCGTGCGAGTATTATGGTTGAGTTTTCAGAGAATTTTGTTTGTATGTATGTATATAAGTACATTGTGTACGTAATAAAAAGAGTGAATGAAACAAATAATAATTACTTTATTGAATTTTACGTAAACATAATAACAATTGCTAATAACCATTATGTTCCATGCAATAGAATTCAATATGCATTGATACTTTATTAATATACAGGGTGGACTATTTAGTCGTCTTTTAAATCATATGTTATTTTTACAGTGATAGCTTTTTCCCACTGACAGAGGGTCAGTATCATATCACCGCGGAAAGAAGTGAATGGCTTCACGCTTGAACAACGTTGAGAAATAATGCAAACTAATTTCCAAAGTTATTGTTGTGTGGCTCAAACAGAGTGTTTATTAAAAAAAGTTTATTTTATCTTTTCTGATGGCTATGTCAACAAGCATAATTGCCGCATCTGGGGAATCGGAAGAACCTGCACGTGATCGTCGAAAAGCCAGTGCATCATCAGAGAATGACAGATTGATGCGGATTTTGGAGCGATGGCATCATTGGCCCATTTTTCTTTGAAAGTGTCATTTGGGTCAACGGTAAGCACTATAGGGGCATGACAAATGATTTTTTGTGCCGAAAATTGGAGACTTGGACTTGGACGATCTTTAGTTTCAGCAGGATGGCGTGTTACGCTACACAGCCCATGCCACAATCGATTTTTAATGTGAATATCGAGCAAACCATTCGTGAAATAGAACCATCACTAAAACCTTGTAAAACTAGTTTGACAGGTTGACAGGATGCGCTACTGCGAAGCCAGCCGCAACATCCACATAATGGCAATGTTTGCTCATCACATGATCTCAATTGTGTTTACATTCATAAAAGCATTCCATAATTAATCTAATTTATTAATTACTGATAATAATTGATAATTATACATAAGTAAATCAGCACATTGATCCAATTTAGAATTATACTTAAACCTAGGCATATCAATTGTTGGTAATGAATAAATTATTAAATCAGGTTATTAGAATTAAAATATAATTTAATACGGATATAATTACATATGCAATATTATCCTCCATCAATTAACAATATTAGATCTTATATTATTCTCACCGCTAAGTTAAGCTAACAAATAAGTTAACTTAAAACATTATGTCGACTGTGGCCAACTGTACACATACACATGAAATATGGTTAGTTTCGTCTATCAATTTGCACATTATGTACATATTGCTATCCAAATATGGTAGAGGTTTCTGTCCTATAAGAGCCATTACCGCAAATTAAAAAATGGATCTCTTACGATAGCAAAATGTTCAATGCAATGGCTCTGCTAATCAAATCCCAGCACCGATCATGGAACCAAGTTGGTCACCGAGTTGGTTGAAACACGTAGATAATTTATTGATGAGTTGTCTTTTCAAAAATTATAACGCTCTGTATTCAGAACTGTTACAGAAAAAGTGTAATATTGAAACATTACAATATCGAAATCTGTCAGATCAAATAAGTAACAAAGTTACACTTAAAAATATCGCCATGAAATTATCTTACATCTATACTCTTACAAATATGTGAAATAACTTCTTTTTCATGTGAATGGAACAACTGAAAATGAGTAATTTCCAAAAAAGGTCAAAAAATCCGATTTTTCGAATTTAGGTTAGGTTAGGTTATGGGTCAGCCCCCTCTCTGAGAGGACACACTTAGGCCAGAAAGGCCCATTGTGATACCACCGAGCTTCTCTTCCAATACTGTTGTTCGTGTTAAATTTGGACAGCATTAGAAGGGACCTACTTATATTAGCCGGTTCCGAACGGCAGAACCCTTGTGACATCACTTTAACTTAGTTTTGCCACAGAGCTCTTTTAAGAAGCATTTTTGGCAAATTGTGACTGCCGGAAAAATTGCCAATTGCTTGCCGACAGGTGGGTACCGTTCGAAAGAAATATCTTTTCGATATTAAATTTGTTATGTATCAGCCGGGTATTGAACCACGACCTACAGATCAGAAGGCGAACACACTAACCACAGAGCTATGGCACCCACATTTTTCGAATCGACACAATTCGGAAGGAACAAGGCCATACCTTTCATTGCGAAAAATGCTTTTTTGGAGAAATGAATGAAGTCAAGTTTTTTTCTCAGCAACTCAAGGTTAAGTGTTATTATTAATTCATACTTTTACAATTTTGAAAAATTCTCTTTTCGATGGCAGCGCCAAAGAAATTGCCGCTGACTAACAAACTTGTTGGTTGGTTTTTTGTTCATAATGTCTCTGGCGCCGACTTAGAAAAGAAATCACTTATTAAATTTTAATACTTTCTTCAAAATCGACCATGTTTTTTTGTAAACAAATCTCTAATTTTTAGTTTTCAGTTGTGTTTAGTTTGTAAACGCTGCATGAGTGCATGACGATATTAAGTTTTTTTCATACTTCTTGCTTTACTTTTTCATTTTTTTCTTTCTTTGCTTTCTATGCCAGCGAAAACTATATATATAATACATATGTGCGTCGTTCCTGTATCTATATATAACACACTTACGAACATATGGATGGATATGCAATAATATATACAATTTCTATTCTTTCTTACCATTACGTATTTTGGATATATGCATTACCGCTGAATTTTCACTAAAACATTTTTAAAAACAAACCAGAAATTTCCAAATCGATTCAGTAGTTTTGGGCCAAGTGCACCGAAAGTAAAAAACTCTCATAAAAATGTTTTAATTGCGTACTTTTGGATGACATATCTACATCTACTCTTTCAGTGTCAAAATGAAGCAATTCCTATCCAACGGAAAAAGAATCATTGAAATGTTTTTCATGAATTTCATCTTTATTAAAAACATATTTGTTACAAAGCTTAATAATCGATATATTTGCCATATTATCTATGGTCTTTTGCCATTTATCGGGTAGATGATGGATCCCCTTGGTGGTTCTGATGCAAAATAGTCATAGAGACATTTTCGAAAAACTTCAATTTTGGAGAATCGCCGGTCAGCTAAATAAGACTGCATTGATCTGAATGTGTGGCAGTCTGGAGAATCCGCCTCATGTTGGAGAACTTCCCAGTCTAAGGAGAAGATGAGTTCCTGAGTTGATTTTTCTGTATGTCTGTATGTGGACGAGCATTTGACCAGGTTCCAGAAGTTCTTAGTAAATGACTCCCTTCCAATGCCACCAGACATCTCCTCATCCTTAAGGCAAACATTATTGTCACAAGATCTTGCAAACTATCTTTGTACTGTTCTAAGATTCACATAATATTCAAATAAAGTCGAATTAATCAATTTCACAGCTTCAGCCGTACTTTTTTTTCTTTTCAAAAGATAATGAAATATAATGGCATAAGTGTTGTTTATCGACATCCATCACTGACAGATCCATCACAGGAATGACTAAGCGCTACAAATACCCAAAAAACAGGCGAAATGGATGCATGGATGTTTTTAATGCAACCAATTTCCCATGACTTAATTTATTTGCATCCTACAGCATCCATAATACAGTCCAAATAACGTACTCCATTGCTTTAGTTGATTAACAAAGTCGTAGAAAAATAAGACATTACTTTCTGTAGAGGATGTAAGGAGAGCCTAAGTAAGTGGATTGAACATTTGCAGGAAAGATGGAAAACTGCTCTTGACAATGGATGGATATTATATAACAGCTGAAGAAATAAAACTTGAATATCGTACAAAGTTTGTTTTAGTCTTAAAAATTATTAGTCACCTATAGTAGATATCCATATAATTAAACACATTTTCCACCGTTGATCCGTTGAGTTGGGGATTTGAAGAGCAAATTGATGTGAAAGTTAATAAAAAGTTAAGTATATGAAAACTGTGTTCGTATAGGGCTGCTCATTTTACATGGCTGGCTACAAGGTACAAGGCAATTTATTCGCAAAAATAATATTCACCACTAAGAGACTCCAGACACACACTCTAGACGTGTACTCCACGCTCTTGATAATTGCAATTGTTATATTGGATCGAATACTTTTCATTTTTGAAAGAGTTGAGAATTACACTTGCGCTTGAATTAAAGAATATTAACTCATAATCATATTATAATAATGATATCACCATAATCACACCATTCTAGTCGCACATACATTCATACTATACATATATACGATAGTAACTTATACATTCTCTTTAGGCTTTCTCACACGTCTGTTTGGCAATTATTTACATACTTCGCATTTTTGTTTATTTAGATTTTTAATCAAATAAATATTAAAAATTAGCTGACAACATATAAATTCAACTTATATGTACATACAATATGCACGAGTAAGCGTATCTGAGAGACATTCTGTTTGTTTTACTTAGCAAATATGTGTGATCATAAATGTCAATAAATACGAGTATAACTTAAGTACTTGTCTATTGTAAATGAAAATATATATCTACCTAAAAAAATCAAAATATTTACAAATCGAATATAATTTACCCACATATACTTGTTTATTGTGAAGTTATACATATGTAAGTAAGTAAATTATATACATATGTAAGTACATGCAAGAAACATGCTATTATTAATTTGTTCGAATTACTATGAATACGTAAATAATATACGAATATAATACAAAAGGCTTTTTAAGGAAATCTGTCAGTTCCTTCAACTTAAGCTGTAAACACATTTACCATTATAGTATAAGAAAATCTCATTTATTCCAAAAATGAGTCACATTGCACGAAATTTGATGAAAATTCATACATGTGTAACTGAAATGTGTACCTGTCGCCAATGCTTACATTGAAACTACAAATTTTATACATGACAAACACATTAAAAAAAAAATGGCAACCAAATAAAACAACAATTGGAATGGTGCCACTGCATTGATAGAGTAAATTATTTTAATGATAAATAAGAGAAAAATTAAAATTTTTAATTAAAAAGTATAATTGGTATAAAAAAATATCTACCGCTACTAAATTTTGTGGTATTTGGTTCAACAAACTATTCCATGGTACGGTCAACTAAGACAACTTCATCTACATCTATTCTTGATGAACTACAGCCTGAAAAACCGTACACTCATTAAGTAAACGAATTGAATATATCACTTTCTGCGAGCTATCTCCTGAGCTCTATCCGCAGCCTATTTTGAAACCTTCGGTATAAATCTCTTTGTCATATTCCATTTGAAAGATATTTGTTATCCATTTGTTTCTCAATGAAAGCCTAATCTTAAGTCACTGTTATTATTTGAGGAATTGTGTAATCTGATATCAAACGAACAGGTCGCCTAAAAGATATACTGGAGTGATATACCAGGTGTACAAGCTTAAAAAAAAACACTTTTTTTTATAGAATGCTCAAAAATTAATTTATTCAAAGTGTTTGCCCTCACTAGCTATAAATTTTTCCCATCTCTCAAGCAATTTGTCCATTCCAAAAGAATTCCTCATTTTTCGAGGCAAACCACTCGTCAAGACATTTTCCGACGTCTTCATATGAATCGAAGTGCTGTTCGGCGAGTGCGTGACCCATCGACGAAAACAGGTGATAGTCAGAAGGGGCCAGGTCTGGCGAATAAGCGGGATGAGGTAGCACCTCCAAATTGAGTGTATCCAAGTAGTTTTGGACCAGTTTTGACGTGTGCGATGGGGCGTTGTCGTGGAGAAAAATCAGCTTCTCATGTCTTTATTCATAACCAGGCCTTTTTCACCCAAAGTACGGAGCAATTTCACTAGTTGTTGGTGGTAGCAATGAACCGACACACATATCTGTTGTAGCAATAACAAAATTGGTTAGGAACTGCTCCCCATCTAATATTTTATCCAGATTTAACCCACTGTGACAATTTCCTGTTTCCTTATTTGGGTCGAATGAAGAAACTTTAAGGACCTTGGGGAAAACCTATTATTTGTAAGGAAAACAACATTTTTTTAACTCCAAACTAAAGCTGTAGCTCCATACCAGGTTGTTCAGGCGTTGCGGCTTTAGTCACTCATGCCTGAAGAGACTGAAAGATGCCAAATTTCGACCTTGTTTCAGGCTTTGCAGGCTTTTCAGGCGTCGTCTGACAATTAATTCATCCGAGCATTAGTGTTGGTGAATATGATTATGGTACTGGTGTAACAGTAAGCATTTTTATTATATGCAAATTAATACAAAAAGGTGAACAAAAGTACTGAATCCATTAAAATTAAATGATAAAATATCAATCTTATCGAACTACCATTTTTTGCTCGATACCTCATTTGTGATCATCCCTAAGAATAGTGTTTATAAAAAAATTGTTTGCAAGTATTGACTTCGAGAAAACGTCAAGCGCGATAGTTTGGTGTGGAGTTGTAAAGCCTGATAAGCCTGAACGACGTAAAAAGTCGGAATGCCTGAAGAACCTAGTTTCGAGCTTCAGCTTAGATGTTTCGCGCTAAAAGGAAACTATGTTCAGAAATTAAATACTTTCTTGCCGAAGAAATATGCTTCATTCAAAATGGCACTAACTTATCTAACTACATCTAATAGCCTATTATGTCCGCATGTGCGTTGAGAGTATCATATATAGTACTTCCGTGGACACATCTCAATAGCCCCTGGGTTAAAGACATTATCCGTTCTTTGGACGCTACCCAGTTTTCGGACGCTGTAGCTTTTACCTTTCTTGTTTCTATGAAAGTTAAATACTTATTGTGTTATTGTTCGTAAAGCAGCCGCTTGGTTGGTTCTTAATTACGCTTTGCAGCAACATTACCGAATGGCAACAGGCACAAACAATTTTTCAACGTTTATGTGATTGACACCGAGCAGATATCTTAATATCACAAACTTATATAATTCCCTTTCTAGAGCAGTTTTTCACATGTCATTAATATATTAATGCCAATTATTTATTGAAATATGTCATATATGCAAAATTTGCTCGACAGCACGCTTTATTTATTTATACTGTACGACTGTATATACTTACCGCACGATATGCATATATATATATATATATATATATATATATATATATATATATATATATATATATATATATATATATATACATATACATATATATATATATACATATATATATATATATATATATATATTTTTATATATGTGGCACTTAATGCCCCAAAGGGCTCATTGGCCGAGCTTCTCTTCCATTACTGTTGTGCGTCTTAAATTTGGACAGTATTAGAAGGGACCTACTTATTTTAGCCGGTTCCGAACGGCAGAACACTTGTGACATCACTTTTTCTGAGGTTTGTCACAGAGTTCTTTTAGAAGCTTTTTCATGGTAAGTTGTTACTGTCGGAAGAATTGCCAATTGCTTGCCGACAGGTGGGTACCATTCGAAAGAAAAATCTTATCGATATTAAATTTGTTACGCATCAGCCAGGGATTGAACCACGACCTACAGATCAGAAGGCGAACACACTAACCACTGAGCTACGGCTCCCATACTATGGTAGTAAATATGTCTGCTTTAAATGGCATTACTTCAAGACTTCAATTGCGGCAAATATATGCATTTACACCTAACATGAATATCCCAGAGCTGTAATAGATTCAATCAATTTGGATATCATTCTTTGAATATTAAAATTCCCTAATGAATAAACTAATAAAGAACAAAGAATAACTAAGGGTAATTTTAGCATTCAAAATTTAGTAATTAAAGCCAATTGTATGTACGCAATCCAGCTGGGGGCAATACTCAACGTATAATATATAAAATATATGTGGCACTTAAAGCCCCAAAGGGCTCATTGGCCAAGCTTCTCTTCCATTACTGTTGTGCGTCTTAAATTTTGGACAGTATTACAAGGGACCTACTTATTTTAGCCGGTTCCGAACGGCAGAACACTTGTGACATCACTTTTTCTGAGCTTTGACACAGAGTTCTTTTAGAAGCTTTTTCATGGCAAGTTGCTACTGTCGGAAGAATTGCCAATTGCTTGCCGACAGGTGGGTACCATTCGAAAGAAAAATCTTATCGATATTAAATTTGTTATGCATCAGCCGGGGATTGAACCACGACCTACAGATCAGAAGGCGAACACACTAACCACTGAGCTACGGCACACACTCAACGTATACATTTTAGCTTAATTCAATGTAAAAGTTAAAATTGAATGCATTCTTCTATAGCTCTAGTATGTGATTGCATGAATTAGTTATTGTTTGCAACTTTCAGAAAACTTTCAAATAAAAAGACCATTGAGTAAATAGAACGAAATACTTAATATAAAACATACACATACATACACCGCTACTATATTTTTCAAAATATGGAATTTCATAAATTCTACGAAATTCCTTAGCTGCAATATCTCGTAAAGTATTTATATGTGTATGTTAGAGCGTTATTTATTTATGTTAGAGCGTGTCGACTTTTTTACTGCAACACATATTCTGAGTAAAATAGCTTATGAAATGTCTTACTTCACTTTTAAGCATTACTGATATTCGCTGAATTGTTGTCGTATTTAAAAATTATGCAGTTTCGCAGACGGGTTTTGTTGTGTTATTCGTACAAATGCCTGTACAACTTTAAACTTATTGTATTGTATTGCCATATTTGTACCAATATTTTTTTTCTTTCCCAACAATTTGACCCACTCTATTGTACACATGTAACTGCGGAGGTGTTGTTATTGCTGCTTGCTAGCTGTTTTGATTATTCACATTGTTGTTGTTGTCGTTATTATTAAGCGATTCATGTTGTTGATGGCATAAAATTCATGTTGTCTGAGGTTAAGTCTGCCAGAAGATTGAATTCTTTTTTTTTTGTGCTTTTCGTTTACCAGCATCAACAACGAGTTACAAAAAGGTCGCTAGCTGAAAAACAACTTCTAAACACATCAACAATAATAATGCTAATAACAACAACACCAAAAAGAACAACAACAACGAGTACAGCAGCAACAGCAGTAGTAACCGTTGTTGCAACAAATGATCATATTGCTAAATAAACTGGAAGTCAGCAACCTTTCACAACTGCACACAACGTACGTACATTGAACGATCGTACGAACGAACATACATACGTACAAATGGACGAATGAATAAACGCCATCAACAACAATAACAACAAACGTCTAGTATGAGTATGCGCAATAGTAAGGCACAAATACCATATGTCTGGCTGGCTAAATCGTGTTTAGAATTTTTTTTTTTAATTTCAATTTTATTTTTTTTTTCCAGCATTTTCTTTTCTAGAGATGAACTCGTATTTCGTTGTGGCAAGCAAATGAAGGCTAAACAAAAATAAACACACATACAGACATACATACGAGTATATGCTGATACATATAACGCACATGTTTCTACTACAACTCAAACGGCCCAGCCAGAAAAACTGACTTTTTAATATTTATGAGTAGGCATGTGTGTGTGTGTGTTTGAGAGTGCTATGCTGTTTGGCTGGGCAGAGGCTGAGGTTGCCTGCCTTGATGCTTGTACTAATGGTAGTTGTTGCCACAAAGTTGCGATTGCGCAATTCTACGGAATATTTTTACCATGAACATCTATTAACATTTTCTCTTCGTAATCGTTACCATCATTATGAGTATGTTCGTTGCCATCATTTGCATCATTGTCATTATCATCGTCGTCGTATTCACCATTAATGTCTGGGAAGACAACCTTTTTACTTGTTGTTTGAATATTTGAATTTTTCATTTTTGTGCTGTACGTACAATTAAGCGTGTATATCATTATAGAGAGTAAAGTCTCTAATACGGATTATTCATTCTGTTATGTACTATATTTCATAGTTCCTCTTTCAAATCACTCCCGAATTATGACACAATAATCTATTTTATGCCGAAATGTAAGGAAATTATGCTAAGAGTCGATCGATATCTGTAAGAGTTATAAAAGCATTGAAATTGTGATCCCAAAGTCAGATTAAAGAAGATATCGATTAAAAGGTAATGCAACTTTGAACTAAGCGAATGCATACTATATATTTGATACGTGAATACGTGGTCTGGTGGTGTTTTCGCAAGGTAACGTGTCTAACTGCCTCAACCGGGTGGAGCTAGCGCAATCCTTGTTGAACTCATCGCAAGACAACTCACTGGCTGTCATGTAGTTTGATCTGAGCGTTATGTGATGATATCTTTATTTGTTAATGAGGGTGGTCATGTAGCTTGCTCTGCTTACTATGTGATGGCGTCTTCATTATTATTAATGGGAGCCCTCCACGTGGCGACCACCGGGCAACGTTCTCCTGGCACCAGCTGGGAGGCGGCTAAAGTGAGTGGCGAAAATCTCCTCGGTTAGAGGTTGTGCGTTGGGTTTGGGACCCGCCCGGACTACCCCCTTTGTTGATGACCCCCGCAAACGAAATAAGGACCATGAGTTACGGATATGCACCTGAAATGTCCGGTCCCTTTATAGGGAGGGTGCCTCTATCCAGCTGGTTGATATCCTCGAAAAATACAGAGCTGACATCACCGCTCTCTAGGAAATGCGATGGACGGGACAGGGCTGCTCCAAAAGAGCGTCCTGTGACATCTACTACAGTTGCCATGCTGAAAGGCACGAATTAGGATGTGGATTTTTGGTCAGCAAGAGACTACGACATCTTGTCTCACAGTTCACGCCTGTGAACGAACGGCTGGCCACAATCCGCATCAAGGCAAAATTCTTTAACACCAGCCTTATATGTGCCCACGCTCCGACGGATGAGAAGGACAATGTGTAACAAGGAGAGCTTCTTTCAGCGCCTCGAAGAAGCTTATGACTGCTGCCCCCGCCACGATATCAAAATCGTGCTTGGCGTCTTTAATGCCAGGGTGGGCAAGGAAGGTACCTTTGGTCCAACTGTCAGAAAATTCAGCCTCCACCAGAACACCTCCGATAACGGAATGAGGCTGATCGACTTCGCCGCAGCACGATACATGGTAATTGGTGGTACCAGATTCCAGCATCTCGACATCCACAAAGCGACATGGCTGTACCCAGATCAACGTACAAGAAACCAAATTGATCATGTGGTGATTGACGGAAGGCATGCTGCCAGTGTGATGGACGTGAAATCGATCCGTGGTGCCAACATCGACTCGGATCACTACCTTCTTGCAGCTAAGGCGCGCACACGCTTATGTGTCGCAAATAACAAGAGAAGTCCCACACAGAGAAAGCTCGACGTCAGTAAGCTGCGATCACCAGAGACAGCAGATGCATTTTCCACTCGACTATCGGATCTGCTTATGCAGAACACTCCCCCACTTGATGATACATGCGCACGGTGGACACATATATCCCACTCCATGACTACTGCTGCCGAGGAGGAAATCGGTTACTACCGGCCTCTGAGGAATGAGTGGTATGATCAGGAGTGTCGCGACGCTACCGCAGAGAAAGACATCGCCTACAGAAAAACCCTGCGTGAAGGCGCAACCGAGCTGTTAAGGAGCAGTACAGAGAGAAAGGAGTGCAGAGAGACGTCTTTTCAGGCGCAAGAAAAGAGAACAAGAAAGGCGCAAGTGTGAGGAGATAGAGATGTGTACCGACAAGAATGAGACTCGAAAATTCTTCGAAAAGATCAAGCGCCTGAGTGGCGATTTAAACCCCGGAGCCTCTTCTTGTCGTGATGGAAATGGGAATCTGGTTAAAGATGTCCAGAGTGTACTGAGCCTATGGAGGGAACACTTCTGCACGTTACTGAATGGCGATGCTACGAATAATTCCGCCAGTGGAGGAGATTGCCCGATAACCACAATTACAGATGACGGTGTTGATGTTCCACCACCCGACTATGATGAGGTTGAAACGGAGATTTTAAGGCTGAAGAACAACAAAGCTGCAGGTGCTGATAGCCTGCCTGCCGAGTTGTTTAAGACCGGAGGCGATGAGCTGCTCACCCGCATGCACCAGCTCATAAGCAGAATATGGTCGGATGAAAGCATGCCTGATGATTGGAGGCTCAGTGTTCGCTGTCCTGTAAATAAAAAAGGAGACCCCACAATTTGCGCCAACTACCGTGGAATAAGTCTCCTGAGCATCGCATACAAGGTTCTATCGAGCGTACTGTGTGAAATGTTGAAGCCTATGCTCTGCAACCTGATTGGACCGTATCAGTGTGGCTTCAGACCTGGTAAATCCACCAACGACCAGATTTTCACACTGCGCCAAATCCTGGAGAAGACCCAAGAAAAACAGATCGACACACACCACCTATTTGTTGATTATAAAGCCGCTTTCGACAGTCCGGTAAGGGATTACCTCTACGCAACAATGTCTGAGTTCGGTATTCCTGCAAAGCTCATTCGACTTTGTAGAATGACACTCTCTCTGCACCTCTCTGCACCGTTTAATACCGAACGGGGTTTCAGACAAGGTGATTCGTTATCGTGCGACTTCTGCAATATTATTATGGAGAAAATAATACGAGCTGCTGATCTACGCCATAATGGCACTATCTTCAACAAAAGTGTCATGCTGTTAGCATGACACGCGAGCAGTCAGTGCAGCATTCTCAGAGTTGGAAAGAGAGTCGCGTCGGATGGGTCTCACGGTGAACGAGTGCAAGACGAAGTATCTAGTGTCAACAAACAAAGAGTCCCGGCATCTTGGACAGCACGTCACTGTTGACAACTACGATTTTGAATTAGTAAGGGACTTTGTCTATCTTGGAACCAGCATTAACGGCAGTAATGACATCAGCTTGGAGATCATGTGTAGGATAACTCTTGCTAACAGGTGTTACTTTGGGCTGAGTAAGCAATTGAGTCGAGCGCTCTCTCGAAGAACGAAAACTACACTCTACAAGTCTCTCATCATGCCTGTCCTAACATATGGCGCTGAAGCCTGGACAATTTCCACCTCGGATGAGCGAATGCTTGGAGTTTTCGAGATAAAAGTCCTACGCAAGATCTTTGGACCTATTTGCGTTGGTGGCGAGTACCGAATAAGGTACAACCATGAGCTGTACGAGCTGTATGCCGATATTGACATAGTAAAGCGCATCAAAATCCAGCGGCTGCGCTGGCTAGGTCATGTCGAGCGAATGGAAGAACACGCTCCAGCTAAGAAGGTGGAAAGACCAAGTACTGGAGAACCTGACGGCGCTTGGAATTTCTAACTGGCGCCAGCTAGCGAAGAACAGAGATGGCTGGCGAAGCATGTTATTTTCGGCCTAAATCGATATTCGGTTGTTATGGCCACATAAGTAAGTAAGTAAGAATACATCAATATCTCATTAGGAACATACCGAAAATTAAATTTTTTATACTAGAGAAAGCTATAAAGGCCATTAAAGTTATCGCTAAAGGTGATGCCTTTAATGGAAAAATTTCAGAAACACCACACAAAGCAATCTCTATGGAATTCGTACCAAGATCAAACTGTTGCCGGGGCATCACTGATGAATCCAGAATAAATGAAATTTCGAGTTCAGGAAGCGAAAGCAATTTTGAGTGTTGTAATAGTTTGTTCTCAATATTGGTTCAAGGTCACTTATGTATTTCGGGCTATTAAACCTCAGACAGCTTGGCTAGGTTGGAGTCCACTGTCCGCTACTCAAAATCTGATTCAGCAGTTTATGTTCCTGCCATCACGGACAACATTTGCAATTTTTTCAGAAAGAGGCTGCGGATGGACTAAAAATATGCTACTCAAAGTCTATACAAAGACAAATAACTGCAGACGTCTAGTAGGACTTTAAACCACTTTATTTAAGCATTTAGAGGAGATTGGTTTAAACTAAATGCGCGAACTAATTTTTGGCACTTATACATTGAGTTGCGCTCTTCTATTCATAAAACTAGTAAACTAACAGAGTTCACAGAAACTTGGGACGGTAACACAAAGCTTAAATGCATATTGAAACCCCTGCAGTGGTTCCTCACTTTTTGCAGCTGTAAGAGAAGAATAACTACATATTAGAATTTATTCGTTATCACCTTCCAGTATCTGTATCAGTCTTTTTGGGTTAAATCTTTACCATATAGCGAAATAAAACATCATTTGTATGTAAATACACATTATGTGGAGTGGAAGTTTAAAATAGGAGCATCAGAAATGGTCATACTTAATAAATAATTTCTTAATTATTCTGTTGATTCGTTCAAATCGGCATATTCATCTTACGAAAATCAAAATTAGCGGCAATTGGTCCAATTCACTGTTTCAAGACATATGTGTATCCAATGTAAACCATTACCGTATTTATAATTTTTTGTTTCCATTATTTTTGTGTGTTTACTTTTCTCTGCGATGAAAACTTTGATACTATCATATCAACGCAGCTATATCAATCGATTGATAACCTACACCTCCGATACGAAGTATTTCGCCATTCAAGAATATGTTGCAACTAATCCATTATATGACCCAACCTGGAACCAAACGACGACGTCGCATAACTGTAACCACCCCTATAACCACTAGCTGTGGTAGCATACGAGTTAGTATACACTTATCCTCGCATTTGGTATTGGGTACCTTCAGATGAATGCTTACATCAACAGACTTATGGACGGGTACCTACTCGTATGTATACCATAAGTATGTATGTGCTCGTTTATTTTGTCATTTTTACTATTCATTAGCGATGATGTTTATTTATTTAGATACTTTTTCATCATATTGTTAATGTCTATTTCGTTTTACTTTTGAATTTTTGCACGTCATTCAGTCAATCGCTCTTCATCACATTATGCGAATTATTTTCACCATCGCAATGCTTCTAATGTTATCGTATATAAGCATGTTGCGTTATTTCTTCTACATACTATCGAATTTTGCGGTTGGTAATAGCGTCTGGACAGTGGGGATGATATTGATACTGATAGTGATGCTGATGCTGATGATGATGATGATGACATGACTGTGATCTAATGTGCACACGGATCTAATCGTTTTATTTTGGTATATGTGTGATATTACTGAGTGTTACGTACGCCGTATGCTGCTCCATTGGCATCGCATCAATGAACGTTTAAATCACTGTGCTATTTCTTTTGCGCAAACGTAAACAGGAAATACATTCAAATGGTTTTTCATCACACTTATTCATCATCCTCCATCTACTAATACATATGAATATGGTGCTTTTTGCAGCGATATACCTTCGGATATGGATGTCGTACTATCAACTGTTAAATTTAGGTAGCTGTTTTTACTCCTAATGGCTTGTCATTTCAATTCAAATATAATCAAACGCATAGAGATGAGTTTTTGTTTGAAAACATTAAAACATCGATCCATTAGAAATATGGTTCTAACCGGATGGCACTACATCCCATACATATCGATGCATCGATATGTAAGAGATACATCGATTATATATGCATCGCTGGGATATTTTTCACTTTTTTTAATTGTTATGTTAATTCATTGATGCACGCTAACATACCAACAAGAAAACATAGAGCAAACGAAACTTGTCCGAAAAAAGTTGTGAAAAACAATATTGTATACCCGAAGTTATACTTAAACATTAATGCCATACAATGAATTTTTAAAGAAAATAAATTTTTTATCTAAAATAATAAATCTTGTACAATATATTTCGCACCTCCTTCTAACGTACTCCACCTTATTCCTGCTAATCTCTTAAAAAACACCCCATATATGAATGTTTGTGTGTATAGTCCATCATGATCATCAAATTCTTTATAAAGTTGATTTCTTTATAGTATGCCCTTTTGAATTCTGTTTATCAGCATCAATATTTTGATGAACATATACTCTTAAACATACAAATATAAATTCATTTTGTTTGCATTTACAACAAGTCGTTAAATTTCTTAACACATATACTTACAATATATACATAAGTACATACTCGTTTACGTATGTACATATATAAGTATGTATTAACACAATTTGACTAAACAAAGAGCAAATAATGAAGTTCATTCATGAAACTACACATGTTTGGATATATAGTAGATAGTATTGAGCAACTGAATGATTGATTATCAATATTATACAAAGCTACGGGCATGAATCTGTGTCATTCAAAAGAGTGTCAAAAGGAAGTGATAAAATCAATGGTCTGTATTAATCCTTTGATATTATATGGTACCTTTACTAAATATGGTATATAGTTGGTATACTTTCAATTGAAAGCAAAAGGCATTGTAGCTTGTATAGAGGTAAGGATATCATCACATATTTTTTAACCTGTTTTCATCTTGTCTCTCATTTAACTCGCTCTGATTAGCCGTAAGTAATTTGCATTCTATATTTTAATGGAAATTTAAATATGCTAAGCATTATAATGCAGTAGCTCAGTGGTTAGTGTGTCGTGGTTTAATCCCCGGCTGATGCATAACAAATTTAATATCGATAAGATTTTTCTTTCGAATGGTATCCACCTGTCGGCAAGCAATTGGCAATTCTTACGACAGTAACAATTTGCCATGAAAAAGCTTCTAAAAGAACTCTGCGCCAAAGCTCAGAAAAAGTGATGTCACAAGTGTTCTGCCGTTCGGAACCGGTTAAAATAAGTAGGTCCCTTCTAATACTGTCCAAATTTAAGACGCACAACAGTAATGAAAGAGAAGCTCGTCCAATGAGCCCTTTGGGGCTTTAAGCGCCACATATTTATTTATTTATAAGCATTGATTGATTTTCTGCAAAAGAAAATCACTCTTTGCTTGAACATAAGTATCATATGTAGATAATTAGTGGAGTAGTTGATTTATTACACAGTATTTCCCTCTCACTTTAACCAGTCAGATAGATACAAAAAGTATCATAAAAAAAAACAAAGATTATAGAAATAACTCCATCTTCTCCAAGATATAAACTTTTATTCCTGCATTCTTTTCTGAATTTATTTATGTCTTATAATAACGGTAAAATGGTTTTTAAATGATAAATAAGTTAATAAAATTCCTTTTCATTTACAATGGCTTCTTTGTATAAATAGAATATAAAAAAAATATTATTAAGAATAATTATAATATCTTACCTTTATGTGCTAAAACATTATGGATGTATAGTACACCAGAAGAAGTTTTAATTTATACACATTTCACTAAATAAGTTTTATTTATTATTTTTCGGATAATGGCCTTATCATCTTATTTCTATATATTTAATTAATAAATTAATAATTTATATTTCACTCTAAGTGATTGTTTTTTTTTTTCTTTTTTATTCTTTGTCACTTATAGTCAATGCAGATAAAATCTTCAAGTACAAAATATTTAAAATATTATAGAAAAACATTTAGTATACACATATATTATAAAATTATTACCTAACGAATTGTAGTTTATTTCGTGAATGTTTGAGGCCATTAGGCCTTGTTAGAAGCATTAATATTTGTATTTCATTTCTACATACACCGCGCAATGATAGCAGAACTCAGGGAGGAGGATATTATAAAAAAATGCAAAGGTAATGAGATGCAAAAATTGTGTGAAATTAACACATACATCTTTTGAAAGTTAACTAATGAAACGAAATCCTGTGTACTATATACATACATAGTATGTCTTAACAATAATGATTGGTTTTAATATAAAATGCAACGCCATCTAGGAATGATTGGCATAATTTAAAAAGTAGATATATAAGTTTGGATGACATTAATGACATGTACTCATCAAACAACATTTAAACTTCGTAAAACATGTACTAAAACTTATTATTGATTCCAAAAGGTTTATGGCGATGAACGTATCTATTTTAATAAAATTTTAATGTTGTTGGCTCCACGTTCAGTTCGTTCCGATTGCACCTTGTTGTCGTGTTGCAATGTTGCAGATGTTTTTGTTGCACATTAAAGGGTCGTCTCATAAAACCGTCCCTGTTAAGAAGTTCTTCAGTAAACATATCCATTTATATCATCGACTACCCTCAATATTTGGCTGATCTGACCATCACTATCAACTATTTTCTATTTATCTCAATTGCTTTTGTGGCTCTAACGAAAATTGGAGAATTTTTGTACCTTTGTAAAGTATTTTCAAAATGGCATATTTTCTTAATAATTTCAATAGCAGGTTCTAGAATTAGAATTACTTTAGAATTACTGCATTCTTGATATTTAAAAAAAACCTCCCGGTAATTCTAAGTGACAAATTTAAATTGTTATAATGGAGAAATTAATGAATTTTTGCTATATCCACACTTGCTTATTAGTCAATTAACTACCTCTAGTATATGTATTCTACGTGTAAGCAATAAATAGTAAATCCAATAATAAACAACAATACTGTATTTTCGAGTTAACACTTGCTCGACTCGCTAACACTTCCTTCCAGTCCAATATTTATTTATTTATTTATATTGTTGATACTATATTTTCGAAAAAGCTTCATCATAAGGTTTTTTTTTTTTTGAGAAATAAATTTCTGCAAAATACTTAATCGTTATCTCCTAAGTAATGGTATATTACAGTGTTGCTTACGTCGTCTTTTTCTTTTGCGAATTTTTTATTACGTCTGCGCGTCTGGCTTAATTTGTATGCGTGTTGTAACGCGTCCGTACGTCTGTGTGTCTATAATTACATGTGTATGTATGTCGGCGTTGTACAATTTTGTGCATATTTTCTTGTTTACTTATCAGTGTATGCATATCTCTTAAATTTTTGCCTTTTTTGTTTGTTTTTTAGGTTTATTTTTAACATCGAACTTGAAATTGTCGAAGTTACCGGTGGTGCTAGCGCTTAAAGCAAATAATTAATTTTAAGCCAAACTAAATGTCCAAAATAATGTGGCGCTGGCTAGTGGTCATGCGTACACGCGTGAGTTGTCTCTGCTCTGATGGACATTCACTTAATGTCGTTTCCTTTTTTCCATTCTGTTTTTGTATATATTTTACAGCTTACATTTGTTTCTTTTGTGGTTGGTATTATTTTGTTTTTTACGAATTGAATTTTATTACAGCACATTTGCAAGTTTTCGTCGTCGGGACTTTTAATTTACACTAACATGTGCATGTCAATTCAATGTTTATAAAATATTTTCTGTTTCCACATTTTCTCTGACGTTTTTTTATCTTTTTGTTCTTTTTAAATTTAATCAACTTCAATTTACACGTGAAATAATGAAATTAAATTAGCATAAAATTATATCATAGTTTTTGTGAATGTACAAATGTATGTAGGTAGATAGTTTTGACATGAAATAGTGTAAATTTCGAAATGTCAAATTCATAAGGAAAATATATATGTATACTATTTAGTATTATATAAAAATATTAACAATCCAAAGATTCATATAAAATTAAATTTCGTTATAATATAAAATAAAAAGTAAATTTAAGATGATAGAGTAAACAAGAAACTACTTTTAAAAATAAATACATTACATTTTCTTGTAATGAAAATACTTGAGAATTGAATTGATTTTACAGATCCAAATTGTCTTTATTGTTTTTCTTCATTTTTCAATTATTTTTTATACAAAAAGATCATTTTTAATTGATTTGATTTCAAATATCCAGATTTTCTATTTTGGCACTGTAACTTACTTTGACAAATAGAAGGTAGTACAACTTTAGCCGTGGATGGCATAATACTCCAGTAATGTGTATTCATGTGCAAATTAATTTTGAGAACCAATTTTGCATAAAGAGTATAGTATCATAAAATAAATAGAAAATTGTCTTTACTGATGAAACATATTTTAAATTTAATGAACAAGTCAAGTGAATAATTCAAGGACAGAAGTCATTACATAGTCGAAATGTTATTGTTTGGTGTGTTCTTTGGAGCAGGAGAAGAATCATTGGTCCATGCTGTCTTAAGAATAATGTTGGTGACCTGTTATTGTAAACAAAGAATGTTATAGTCGAATGCTAAATTAATTTGTATGGCCTGAACTTGAAGAAATTTGTAGCTCTGATCTTCATTTTCAACAAGATGGCGTTATATTGTTAAGAACAAACTTCAGTAGATAATAATTTTCACAATGAAACCAAAATACGTAAATTTGAAGAGTTAACTCTGCAGAAAGTCGTTATACTCTACGAATAATTATCAAACTATGATTTCATAAAAGGAAACATTTTTTTTTAAATCATGAAGAACACGAATATGAATTGATGATGGACAAAAATAATTCTACACTAATCAATTTGTTTGTTTACAAGCCAATAGAATGTGACGCGATTTTTTTTATCATGGACACTCTGAAAAAATATCGTGGAAATCAAGAGTTGGCTATGGGGAATCTGCTTCATCGAAACCAATGATTATGAAATGGAGTTCAAAAGAATTTGTAAGAGTATAAGCATTATCGCGCCTCCTGGTTAAAATAGGTGGTTACTGAAAAAGATGGTGCCTCGTGCAGCGTATTAATCAGAATTTATTAGAAAAAAACCTTTGTTAATTGATATTATTATTAATTCATCAAAAATATATTAAAGGGGGTTAGACAAATCGCATTTTTTCGAAGGGTAACGACAAGTTACAAGAGCCTTTAACGAAATATATTGAAGTTTTAAGAGATTATATGGAAAAATATGCATGCAAAAAATCTAACCATGGTTTATCATTATTAGGTGCACACTTTTTAGACGCAGCTCGTATATTAAAAGGAAAAGCTTTCGATCCACTCTTTTTGACAAGCTTTATTATTTAAAATCAGTAACTTAAAATAGTGATTATTTCATGAAAATAATATGGAAAAATGACAAAATATTCTAAATGTCATAGAACACTAACGAATGAAGAAAGGAAAAACACTGCTCTATTAGAATTAATAAAGATGTCTATTTATTAAAGAAAACCAACACAGAAATTATTTCGATATCGGACATATAAATTATATTTGGGTTTTGTCTTTTTTACGTATAAATATAATTTCATTATTTTACCATACAAAATTCTCAAGATACACACAGTAATGTTTTAACGAAGATGGCGATAAAACTGTTTCACCGAGTGAATTAAAAGGACTAACATCAAATGCTTAATACAAAATTTTCAATTCATATAAAGAAATTTAAACACAAAGAATAATTTTTATTTCTGAGTAAAAATCAAAATTTATTATTGTACTCGGCTGTATCGGTTTCTGCTAAAAATATTTCATTTTAGGTATTGCAGTAATTTAATTTTCTCATTAACATTTTAAACTTCCTAAATTTATTTTCTTTTGATAAATACTTGATTGTTATTAAATATTTTTCACACAATTTATTTATTTTAATTCATTTTCACTTTTTCACATTTTTTTTCTGCCGCCAATCAATTACAATCGCTTTAAAAAAATCAGTTTATTTACACACAAATTAATTAGCTTCTACATACAAGTTTTGTTTTTCATTATTTCTTCTTTACTATTATAATTTTAAAATATTGTATTATCGTCTTGAGCGCTTTGCAAATAAAAGCCGTTCATTGCATCTGATAGTCGGATACAAACTGAAATTTTTGTTACCGAAATTCTCCATTTAGTTGAGAAGAAATACTCGTATACACACACACATACATATATATGTATGAATACAAATTTCCACAGTAACAACGACAATAGTGCGATTGTGATTGCGACTGCAATTATCGCTTGTTGTTGTTGTTGTATTGCTTGTTTGATGCTGCAACTAATGCTATCAAACCATTGTGTATTGTCGTGTGCAAATAACAACAATAATGCCTATACACATTACAATAATAGCAACTCCAACATGTATGATATGAAGCAACAGTTTATGGAGCGAGCGTATGCTTCATATAGTGTGTTTAAATATCATACAGCCATTCAACCAAGCTAGTTTTCTTAACGAAGCTATGCATAATTTATACATACGGTCGGTATGCATTTGTGGCGGGAAGTGTACTGTTTCCGGTCTTATATGTTTGTGTGTGTGTGTGACAATTTGTTTATTGCAATATTGTAGCAACATGTTGATGAGGTGAGGAATAAAAATGTTGAAAATTTAGCACGTGTTTCATGCTGCGATCCGCTTGCTGACTAACGCTGTCATACGTACAAGAGGGAATTAGCGTTGATTGGGTGTAGGTATGTATGTGCGTGTGTTTACTTTTTTTTGTGGTATTGCTTAAATCTACACGGTGAAATTTCCACAAGAAGTGGGTACGTATACGTATTGTGATATCTTACGCGGATATAATATTCCATTTGAAGCAAACATATTTATTTACAATAATAAATATTTTCTTCAAATTTACTTTTTAGATATTGTTCTAAGAAAATAGAACTAATGACGTTTCTTTTTTTTTTTTCAACAAAATGTAACTTTTTTCCTGGCTTGTTGAATATAAATTTGCCTATTTTTATTTTTATTTGAAAAATTAACACGCATTTTTGTAGATGTTCTTTTTTTAAGTGTTACCTAATAAAAATAATACCTGCAAAACATAAAAATTATATTATTATCTAAGCAGATATCATATATGTTGAATTATTTGAGAGCTACTCTTTTCTTCAAGCCATTTGATTTACCTAAATGGTATAATGGTATAATCGCCATTCATGCCAATAACACCAAAAGAATTTTATTAATTTACATACAGCCCTTTGTAAGGCATAAAATGAATATGCGTAGCAGAGATTGCCGGTGGGCCGCTTACTGGCAAGGCTCGCCTGATGATGATGTTGTTGACAGTGCTGTTGTTGATGTTGTTCGTCGGTGGTTGCTGTCGCCACAAATCACTCTTGAGTATGTAGCAATCAGTAGCAATTAACAACAATTTTGGTTCATAAGTAGTTTTTGTAAATACATATATAGATTTACGCATTTTCTTCTATATAAACTTCAAGAATTTATAAAACTTCAATTGCCAATTCTTTAAGGATTTGATGAAATAAGTGTTTGCTAATCAACAAAGCAACTATTTTAAAATATTTTGTTCTGCTTCAAAAGAACGTCCAATGGAAGTATAATTTTACTTCCATGCTCCATCCAACGTTCTATTCTGTGTAAGGGCGAAAACATTTATACAAATTATACTGTTGAATATAGAGCTCACATGATTCTGAGAATGCATCTCAAACAGCGCTGTACTTATTTGCCTCCTGTATGGCCAATCCAAATTGAAAATTATCTGTACTAAAGGAAAGGAAGAAAATAGACATAAACTGACTCTAGAAAATAAGGTGCCACCCCTTGCCACCTACTTACAAATGGGGTCACAAATGTGAAACAAATTTGTATACTATGTTCATAAACATTCCAAAAGAGGGGAATTGATTTTAAAAATATTACCGGTTTTTGCAGAAACCAACTTCGAGCATTTATTAAAGCCCAAAATATCTGCAAATACTTCAGAAGAAGGCATGTATATTTTTTTTTTTTTTTTGCTGTTAAAATGATCATACTATGTATTACGTAAACACTTATACCCATACATTGAATGAATGCATTGTGGCATGTTGCATGCTACAATGTATATACACTACATACCATATATTATATTGTACTATTTTATATCTATTGTAAATGTATGCTATTACATTGGAGCATTAATTCAACATCAATAACAACAACAAGAATGATGACAGTGAACATATACATCCACATTTATACAGCGATGGTCATATAATTAGCACATGCATGTTGCATGTTCATACTTTTTTCCTTCTTATTTTACTATTTTCATTTTAATCCTTTATATAAATGTAGCGAATCCCTAACTTTAAAATGTATGGATTTTTTCTGAATTCTATCTTAAATTTATTTCTTTATCTTCGCCCAGTATTAAATTGGAGTGAATATAGAATATAGCACATATAAAAAATAAAAGATATACCCTCGTCTACAATTCTGTTTTTTAAGTACCTTAAAGAAGAATTTACTTGCTCTGTAAGAATATTACCTGTGCCACAATTGTGTAAATATGTATAAAGTCTTTGGGTTGAGCATAAAGACTTCATTAAAAATGTAAAATAAAAACGTACAAAGCATACGTCAACAACTTTTGCTACTGCGGTGGAAAATATATAGCATAAACTCACGTCTTCCATTATTCCAATATATTAGTTACAATTCATTCGGAACCAAAGACACCATCTTTCTGAATTTTTAATAATGCCCCTGACATCTATGGGTGCTAGCTCAGTAGTATCTGTAAAAAAGGCACTCCCTAATAGTGTATGCCTTCTCATCTTTCACGTCTAGGCAGCTGCGACAAAAATCGTTAGACGATAAACCAATCCTGGTAGCATGCCTACCCAGAAGCTAGTGGCCCGTGAGTACGGCGACTACATCACTAATAGTTTTCCTACTCATTGACAACAGTGAACGGCTTCTTCCATTGTCAAGAGTTGGCCAGATTTTCCTAGTGGTAACAAAAGTGCTCTCATCCCGCCATCTTCTGTTGGCTATAGTGAAGAAATGTTGTGTTACAAGAAGCCTGCATGTTGCAAGCGGAATTCCTGCTTGATGAGATGGATGGATCTCTGGCAGCCTAATACCCGATTTAGCCAATTCATCTGCTTCATAGTTCCCTGGAATATCCCTATGCCAAGGTACTCATACAATGTGTACATTGTAGTGTTCGTTAAGAGCTGAGCGGCATTTAAGGGCAAGTGCCGACCACGAAGTATAGCCATGATACGATTGTAGGACTCATCCCCCATCTTTTGCCTATGGCTTTCTTATAGAAATAGAGTGCTGCTGTTGCTTTACGAACCCTTTCCTCCGTGTTTGGTTTCCTAGCTTTAGGCTAGTTCTCCCAATTCTAGGTAAGATATAAATAGATATATGTTTATGTCGCATTTAGTTCTACTAGCATTAACATTGGGAGTTCGGTCTAGGCTGTCCTCCAAACAACCTGGAAAATTGGTATCGGTTAGTACCCGAAGAATTTCCATTCTTGAAGTAGTTCATTCACCATCCCCCTTCATAATTAAGCTGGGTATAACTGGATTCGTTGCGTGAATCTTTCATAGGCGGCTTGCCTCTGAAATTCCCTCTATGTTACTGCAAAAGTCATCCCATAATGGTCTTTTTGCTTTTCTTATCGCCTTTTTAAACATCCGTAATCTCTTCTTATAGGGTTGCCACTGATGAGTGATTTTGGATCGATTAAATTTCTGTCGACCACCACGGAGGTCTCCTCTTCTTTTAAGCCCTTCTAATTAAACATGAAGGATTTATTTAGGGTGACCCTATTCTTATCCCAATTTGTACCTTTCCTATTTAAAAATGGCTTTTCCCTTTGTGGCCTTATATGAAGGCGGAGGCTAATATACCTATGATCCGAGAAGGAGTGTTCTTTGTCAACCCTCCATTCCCTAACTAGAAAGTCCGAAGAGACGTTTGTAAGGCTGATACTTAAAACCACCTTCCTATTACAGGTAATAAAGGTCGGTCCTGTACCCATGTTTGAGAGAGTCAAGTTAGAACTAATAATATATTCAAAAAGTGATTCACCTCGATCATTGATGTCTGAACTGCCTCAGCATCTGTTCACATCACCAGATTCGCCTGGCGTTTCTTCGCCTAACGAACCGCCTTCCTTATTATGGGGTGAGGTGGGAGCTCAAAGTGCTCGTGAGCCATATACGCACACATCACATCACGCAATGGTCACAGTATCCTTGTCGCTATAATCAGATAAATAAAATACATGATCGAGGCTTACCTGCGTTTTGAACGTAGTATAATCCATAGATTGGGGATCTTAGTCCGCGCATCTTGTCATCCAGGACCCACTGTTCCTGAATTCGAATAATGTCCTCCGATGTATCACTTAGGCGAAGGACAAGAGCAGCAGAAGCTGCTATAGAATGGTGCAGGTCGATGACGTCATATCGATGACCTCGGCATCGCTGCATAGTAGGTCGTCCTCATCCACTGTGCTGACTTCCACATTTCGAAAGAGGTAGCAAACCATCTCAGACGTTGACAGCGTATCGCTGTCTCCGTCACACGACATGTCCTCCACTGGAGCCGAACCTTCTTGCATATCCCCTGGTTTTGGACCTTCTTTTCCTGTGTCTTTCTCAGAATGATTTGGGAAAACCATAGCTTATCACTCCTTTCTGTTCGGAGAGAGGTGCTAAGGATTGCTCATTCAAGACCACTATCTTGTATTCTCTTTGGCTCCTCCCACCTTCTCTACCCTCCAATCGTCTGTGGAAGGGAAAGATTTGCAAGCCGTATATGGTCCAAGATGTCCTTAGAATCTGACGGATCTGCTGGAATCCAGGTGCGTGAATTGAGTCTATTGGGGATCTGCTCCCTAGAAACGCCCACAAGCCGTGCGTTAGTCCAGACCTCCCCAACATTCGCGATGGTCTCTCTGAAGAGATCTGCCAATCGCTGATCCGCGAAGGACATTACTTTGATGCGTCCTTGATGCCATCCGGCATCTCTGCAGAAAACGACAGGGCTAGAGTTCCTCGCCAGGATATCCCTGTATATTCGAAGGCGACTCATCTGCGCTAGACGCCATTGCCCAAATGGAAGTGCTGTATCTTCATGGTTCCTACGTATCAATGATGACAAGGATAAGGTGGTCCTTTATATGCTTTGTATCCGACCGCACAAAATTCTGACCTAAACTCCATGGATTAGGATTGTAATTACTAATTGAATTAATCAATTTAAAAATACTTTGCATAGAAAATGTATTTTAAATTAATGTGCTATTTGTTTGTCCATTACTGTATGTATGTACACATGTATGTAGTCAGTCTTTGAGGAATACAAATTCACTCATTAGATCTACCTCTTAGTACATAAATATATTTCGCAAGTGGCAGATTCATTCATTATTTGGAACTACAGGCAGTATCATTAGTTAGCTTAAATACTACATACGAGTAACAATAACAAAAATCTTCAGCATAATACTACTCGGACAGCACATGTATCGCAGGTATTCTTGATGCTTTTGTCGACGTTGTCTATGCAATTGCAATGGCAAGTATACAATTGCACTGCATCAAGAAGAGTCGAAGAAATCCTATCAACGAATCAATATGCTTAATATGTGATAGACACGCAAATACTCAATAAAATTCTTCGTCTATATATAATTGACTACTTTTTCGGTTTGAAATTGTGTACCGATGAAATGGTCACTTCCATATGTTATCCAGAATGAAGTGAGGATAATGTGAAAGGATGGATTGTAAGCGGGTATACATATGTACATGCAGAATGTATGTAGTATGTACTTACTTTGTATGAGAATCAAACCAAATGTTCGCTTTCATTGGTACAGCACTACTTGTACATACACAAATTTATACCAATGCATCGATGGAAGCAGGTGGGATAGGCAGGCTCTGTTAGTGACTACCTCATGTTGAGGTTGCAAATAACTATATGCACACGTTCCTAATCGTACCCAGTAGAAACTATTATGAGTCTATCGTATATAAATTCATACATTCAAAATGCATGACGCACTTGAAACTTGTATATGAAACTTCATATGAAGGACTTGCATAATAGCATATGATTTCATTTGAATTATTTTATGCTAATTAATCAAAAATTTTATTAAGCAAATAATAATAAAATTAAATTAAGCAAATAATAATAATATTACAATTTTGTTTAATTCAATTTTTTACTAAACGTTTAATCGCACTACTCGAATGCATGCAGATGAAAAAATAATTTTTTCGAGATACAATTCTATCTTCTCACATGAGAATTCTTATATGAGTAAGTTTTCTTCGAAAATTACTGAACGTTCCTACTGGTTAGTTAATAATGCTTGTAATTGCCAGTCTCTCGACCTGTTCATTTGTTTTTGTCTATCTACTCGTCAAATTCATGTCCTATTCAAGCAAAAATTTTACATATATTCGAATATGCATTTGTATGTGAAAAATCCCGCATGTTTAGACACTCTGCACGCGAGTACATGGGTATATTCATTTTGATTAGATGGCTATAATCACTTAAAATAAACTCCGGATAGAGCAGTAGGCACGATAACTTGAGCATAACTTTCATAGGGAAAGGAGTACCTACTGTCGATCAACCTCCACACCCAAACAGTGCAGGCAAGACTAGCTGCTCTACGAACGTTACGTATATATACAATAAACAAATGGACTTAAAGGCACTAGACAGCCGGCAAATAACCAAAATTAATTGGTATATAATTAATAAATATAATTGCCCCTGTCTATATCCCTTGGGGGGAGCTGCTTATGTTCATAATATATGTTCTTAGGGAATACTCTACTTGTAATAACAGTGCCACATTTTCCGCATCTACCACGCTCCTGCATAGTAAAAAGAGATCAGCCTAGACCGACTGTAAGGCCATTTTACATTATATTACTTTTTTCCATCTTTATGTTTATGCTTATGACTTGAAAGTTTGTTTGTTTTGTTTTTTTTTTTTCTACCCTAAATATCTCACAATTAGATCTAAATTATGACTTTGTTGGTGTCATAAAGAAAACGCTCTGTCTTTCATGTTTTTTTCCTTTACAACTCCTACTGTATACATACATATAACAAATATTCCATATGCTGCATAATATTGATGTTGTCAGTAATTGCATTGAATACGAAATCGGTGGTTTTTGTCAATGAGCAAAACAATGCACAATATGTTTGCACATTAATGATTATGCGAAAAGTACAAATCTTCTTTAATTGATACGAGAGACTTGACATTTGATAGAGATACATTAAAATTAATGGCTAATTATTTATGTGCACATGTGCAAATTGTTGACTATTGTTTCGATTGTTTCCATACCACACAAAGGTGTAATGTACAATACGTAGAAAAACTGAATAGACAGACAGACGAACATAAACAATGTATAGAAAATCACCTAATGACCTAAATGGGTCGAACCACTTGTGAAAATTTAATATACATACTTGTTATGACCCGTTTTGTTTCTGTCGTTGTAGTTTTTGTTTTTTTTTTTCATTTAAATTCAAACCGTCACAACATTGTAATACAAATGTAACTAGAAGAATACACGCAGTCGAACAATTACACAAGACATAACAGTGCCATTGCATTATTGTTGCGTACTTGGATGTATGTACCTACCTATATACCCATGTATTAATTCTAAACACAATCAATCGTTTATTAGTCTTCTTTTTCTCCCTCTTCTTACGTTTACAACAAATTTAACCATTAATTAAAAAATACCAGCTAAGCTAGTATTAGGCTAAAACCATGAGACGCGCGTTTGCATACATACAAGCATACACATATTTACATTGAAGATGCAAGCTAAAAAGAATACGTATAGTTACAAATATACGTATTAGCCGTGTGCAAATTTTGTAAACATCTTTTTTTATGTACTTAACATTTTCCTAAAGTTCTTGGCAAAAAAAAAACGTTTAGGTATGTAGATAGGTAGCGTGGTTGTTAAGCATACCTGTGGATTTAATATATGAGACTACCTTAAAAAATAAATGTGTGGCACTTATAGTTCTCGTGGTTCAAAAGTAACGTAGTTCGCACTAATTTCCATTCCGATCATGTTAACCTACTAATTAAGCAGTTACCGGGCTGTTTTCCTTTTCCTTTGTAGTCAGATCACTTACAGTAGAGAGACCCTCCTCTGTGACTCTGGTTCTAGTCTGAAATACACTGCAATGAGCTGGTAAGCGGAAGGCTATATTGGTACTTAATACATCCGCAGATAGGTCTACCCTACGTGTTCCCCCCATGTTCTCTGAATACTACCATGCATTTGACACCACAGCTTTATTAGGAACCGGCCACCAGAATAGAATACCATAAGTCAAAATTAGCCTAACCACGGCTGTTTATATCCAATGTATAATATAAGTTTTCAGTCCCATTTCGTTACCGTTGTCCTTTTGCACAAGTAGACCAACTTCATATCGTGGGACTGACCCCACGATCTTTATCACTAAATGACAGCGTATACAGTTTAAAGTACCAGGATTAACCTTAGGTAGCCGGTGATTTCTAGTAAACATAATGGCACGTAGTTATTGTTGAAGTTAGCATCATCTTAAATTTAAAAAGCCGATAATAAGCTTAAAATTATCTGAACATTTACCATAACTACAGGCAAATAAGTTCGGTTTTATTGGCATTATTCAACGCTTATTAACTCTTTGAATATATCTTGAATAATTTCACTGAGTGTATCTGGAAATTTCTCTCTTACCAAGATACTTTCATATTAGCACATTTATGCGAGCAAACAGTCGTTGCTTTTGCTTTACTATTGAACCGATTTGAAAAGTTTTTAGGCTTTTTTTTTTCATGGATAAATGAAGCAATAAGGCGCACACAATCAACAGAAATGCGTTTATCTTAACCATGTACAACAATATTTAAGTTTAAGAACGTTCTTCAAAGTCGGCCCTGTTAGAACAAGTTTTAGTTGCATGTACTAAAAGAACCTTTTAGGTTTCTGGGCAGAACTAAAATTGCGAGGTTTGAAATAGTTTAAACCATGCTGGCTTTAAAAAAACATGTTTACCTAGGTATGAAAAAATTTGTATAATCTAAAAATCTGACACATTTTGTGGATGAAGCTAATGAATGTGCATGCATACAAACAGACATGTATGAGCGAAAGGAAGGCGGAATTACCAAGGCAAATTAAAGCGATGTTTATGAAGACATTGTTGTAATAATACTTAAATTGCGGATGATTTACTAACATGCATACATGCATATGCGTGTGTACTCGCATATGTATTAATTAAAATGTCTCAAATGCAAACGTCAAATCAAGTCAAGCCCAAATCGGAATTTCATTGAATACATACTTAAATACTATACCGATACATACTCGTTATAGTAGTAATTTTTTATTTTTTCAATTGTATGGTATCAGCTCAGAATTATCACTTGGTTTGGCAACAACTAAATTCCAAGTTTTCAAATGTATACTTAAATTCATACACTTGTATGTGTATGTACGTACTTCTATATGTAGAATTCAAATAACAACAGCAACAAATAGCAATCACAACAATTGTATGTAATAATAACAACAGCAGTTGCAGTATCAGTAGCTGCAAGAAATAAATCGGATTTTGCAGCTGCTGACTCAACCAATCTGCCCGTATACGTACGAGAACGTACGCCATACATATTATAGCAGCGTTGACAATGATGGTGGCAATCACGGCATTATTGTGGCAATCATAAGGTTTTGGTAGTAGCTAGCTTGCAATCAGTTTATTCATGCTAATTAGTACAGTTGTTGCAAATACAATATCATTTATTAGGTACGAATACGTAACCGTACGTATGTGCTTATATACATATGTATGACAATGTATCATGACAGTGCTCAAATGTCTTTGTTACAAAATACTCATATGTGTTCTTTTTTCAGAAATATAGGTATTATTCTTTGGCATGCTTACAATTTTCTTCGATAGGGTTTGCTTTTAAATGAGATTAACTTTCAAGAAGGTTGAACTCAACAACCGTAAGTTACTTATTGCTATCCACGACTGGGTCAGCAATTAAGTAATTACATATAAAAAGTCGATCATTTGAAATCTCACCTTGTCATTGTAAATAAGTAAATTACAATTAACAACATATCAGACATTCAGACTTGAGACATTTGTTGTGTGACATCATACCAGGCATACAAGCTTAAATACGCTGTTTGCTCGTAGATGGCGTTAGTGAGCATATTGAGCTATTATCGACTGTGCATCCTTTTTTTATGAGTTCGACATCTGTTTACATCAATTCGTAAACATCATCAGTGATTTCTAGTCTTGTCTAGTTTCGTGCCAGAAAAAGAGCATATGGGGAAAGCTCTACTTTTTTGCTTCAATTTGAAGAAATCTGCTTTCGTCGGTTCAAAGAAGGCCATTTTGACTTGAGTGACAAGCGTGAAATAGACCCAGAAAAGTTGAGGACCATGATTTGCAGGCTCTTTTGGATGAGGACGACACCCAATCGCAAAAAAGGCTCGCCGAACAGTTAGGTGTTACTCAACAAGCCATTTCTATACGTTTACGAGCCATGGTGAAGGTTCAAAAATCTGTAAAATGGGTACCCCATGAATTGAACGATACGCAGATGGAGCGACTCCAAAACACATGCGAAATCTTGCTTGCTAGACAAAAAAGAAAGTCGTTCCTGCATCTTGTGGTGACTTGCGATGAAAAGTGGATATACTTTGAGAATCCTAAACGAAAAAAATCGTGAGTCGATCTCCAAGACCAAATCGCTTTGGACGCAAGACGATGCTGTGCGTTTAGTGGGATTGAAACCTGGTGAAAGTGTCAATGCTCACCGCGACCACCAACAACTAGTGAAATTGCGCCGTGCTTTGGGTGAAAAAAGGCTTGGTTATGAATAAAGACATGAGAAGCTGATTTTTGTCCACGACAACGCCCCATCGCAGACGTCAAAACTGGTCCAAAACTACTTGGACACACTCAATTGGGAGGTGCTACCTCATCCCACTTATTCACCAGACCTGGCACCTTCTGACTATCACCTGTTTTCGTCGATGGGTCATGCGCTCGCCGAACAGCACTTCGATTCGTATGAAGACGTCGAAAGATGGCTTGACGAGTGGTTTGCCTCGAAAAATGAGGAATTCTTTTGGCATGGTATACACAAATTGCCCGAGAGATTGGAAAAATGTACAGCTAGTGAGGGCAAATACTTTGAATAAATTAATTTTTGGCTTTCTATGAAAAAAAAAGTGTTTTTTTTACCGAAAAACAGCGGATTTAAACTTGTACATCCGGTATGCAGTTCACTTTTCGATTTTCGCCAACAAAATGTACTCTAATTACTCTTACGTTCTTTCCTTGTTTTTTTTTTTTAATTTCTTCTTCTTTCAAACATCTAAATAGTGAACATACACACACATCGAATATGTTGTAACATAATCTATTTTCGATCAAATGATCCAACTCAAAGAAACTTCCATATCAATGTAATCACCATTTTTCTAATTAAGTCAATTTTATACAGACAGTCAGGGCTAAGATTTGTTGTTTCTTATAAAACAAAATGTAATTACATCCTCTGAAGACAAGAAATAAAGACCTGTTTATACCAAAATTAGACAAGCATAAAACACAAAATTAGACAAAGATATTAAAATATTTAGAGATACATTAAGCTCAAGAAAGGCATTTATATGATACAGTTTAGTTACAACATATTGGACTTATATATGGCTTCCGCGCCATATGTAAGGACAGGCATGATGAGAGGCTTGTAGAGCGTCGTTTTCATTTCTCAAGAGAGGGCTCGACTTCTAAATTGCTTACTTAGCCCAAAGTAACACCTTTTACCAAGAGTGATCCTTCGCAATATCTGCAAGCTGACGTCATTACTGGCGTTAATGCCGGTTCCAAGATAGGTAAAGCCCTTCACAACTTCAAAAGCGTAGTTATCAACAGTGACGTGCTATCCAAGATGCCAGAACTCTTTATTTGTTGACACTAGGTACTTCGTATTGTCCTCGTTCCAACTCTGAGAATGATACACTGACTGTTCGCGTGTTCATGCCGATTATGACAATATAATCGGCATACGCCGACAGCATAACACTTTTGTTGAAGATAGTGTCATTATGTCGTAAAGCAGCAGCTCGTATTATTGTCGGACATTATACCCTCATAAAAACACGCACAAAATAACCTAATATATCTAGATGGCAAGAGTCAAAATCAGATCAATAATATCTGTATCAGTCGAATGTGGCGAGGGAGTCTCTTAGACATTTTAGAAATTAAGAAAGCCCAACAAAAGAAGAAAGAGCAAAATCCTAGAATACATTTCAATGTGCATAAATTAAAAGACTCAACTTCAGCCACAACTTTTTAGAATGTCGAAAGTTCTACTCTTGCATCCCTCCGGCTAATACAACATCGCTGGAATGAGGCCTTCATTGGTTCTAGCGAAAGTGTGCTGGAAAAGCAGAAGAGCAAATGGGAACCCTGACACTTAAAGAGACAAAAGCGGCAATCAATAATATAAAGGAAGACGTACCACAATGTCAGCAGAACAACAATTTTCTGAAAATTATAAATCTATTAAATGGCTGGCAGGCTAATGCTATCGCTGAGGAAGCTGAAAAAGCAGCTGCTACTGGGAATGTTATACATCTTTTCGCCCTGGCAACGTAAGCAGCAAATGTCGATTTCAAAACTCATTTAGAAATAACTAGAGGTACGAGTATGAATATAAACACTTTCTCTACATCGTTTAAAGTGCCACCAGAGTATTAAGTGGAGTTCACATCCCTGGGCAGCATGATAACACCGGATGAAGGAGCTGCCAAAGCTGATATTGACTCGAGTAATATCTAATACTCGCAACAGCTAAGCAGAGCTTTAAAAATATGCTTATTTAATTCCAACGTCAATTCAACTCAACGTCGATGGTCCCCAAAGATATAGTTATCGTGTAAACTGCAGGATTTATTCAAAATATGCCTATGTGCCATTCTACGAGTATGGTAGTCTGACAATTGGATCTCCAATGATGAACTTCTTAGGCAATGTAAACAAAAATCTACCCACCCGGAGATTAGGGAAAGAAAATAAAGTTGACAACGTTGACAAAGTTGACTACAAGAACAACGAGAAAGACCCAAGGGAAATCAATGGAAATCGAGTAAGGCAGCACTATACACCTAAGATTTAACTTAACGGTAAATAATAATAATAAATAACTTGCAGCTATATCAAGTTCGATCAATTCATAACTAAGTAGTTGCAACATATTCGATATTATGTATTTTAACTATGTCACGATGTTAAGTTAATTATTCTTGTTACCAAGCACCAATTTACTTTTGTTGGCTATTCAAAAGTAATTATTGTATTGATTCTTATACGAATGTTGAACAATTTATGCGCAGAAACGATGGTTCGTTGTAATTTATTGAGTTAAACAGTCGAGGTATTAATAGCGATGATGACGTTTATTAAAAATTTTTATATTTTCAGAAATTTTGTGTAACAATTAATTGGTCGTTTATATGGAGGATATGTTGTCATTCAAATATGGATATCAATATGTATGACTAAGTATACAAGTATATTACTGGAAATTTTGCTCGTTTAATATGAAACGGAAATTACTTTAATTTACATGGAATTATATACATATGCGTTTGTATATTATTTTGATCAAACATGTATTGTAATTTGCCACCATGTTTGTTTTGTTAACCCTCTAACCAACGAGGAAAAAGTGTTTGTAACAAACTATTTTTTGTGTATTAATCTAATTGAAATTTTTAGCATATCGGACGAAGGCACCTAACAATGAATTTCCGAAATAATCAATAACTACTACTTTGAGGAACATATTACTGATAAATAGATTTGCCATTATAGATGGTGATCTATTTATTTTTAAAAATGCTTTGCCATGTAATCCCATCAATAGCTGATCAACAGTGAATTTCTTCTTTGTACAATTGATTTGTATTCGCTTTACTTGCACCAAAGAGAGTCAGTATCATCGCAAACACAAATTGTACGACTAAAGGGTTAAACCAAATATACATACATATGTGGCTATGTTTTACAATTTTGTGCAATTTATATATTGACTAAATCTAAATTCTTTTTTTTGTTGTTGATATTGTTGTAGCTGCTGTGCCATTGCTGCTGATATGTCTTTGATTTCACATTGCTAACACATATTTAAATGATCATAATAATCACCATATAAATGCATGTAAATAGATACGTATTTACTAGGGTTGTCAATTTGTGTACGTCTCGAAGCGCCTGGTATTTCCCTGGTTTGCATAGTTAGAGCCCAATCTAGTTAGGTTAGGCAAAACTTTTATGAACCTATCAGTTGTTCAGCTGTCTGTTCTTGTACTCCAGTACATCTTTTCTTGCTGTGGTTTAAAATAAGTTTAAATTTAAAAGCCGCTTACGTAAACTTAGTTTAAACCTACTTACACTGAAAAACTGGCCCTTAGTTGCCAAGTTATAAAATATTTTGAAATACATTAAACAACAACGGAGGTAATCGTGAAAACGGGCAACATGTGTAAATCGACTCAAACCGTGGTTGTGAAGGCGCTGATAGTTGGCTCTTTGAGTGTAAGGTATAATAATTGTTAAACCAATAGCAACAATATCTTATTAACATTTAAGGCGGCATACCGGGATCTTGAGATTAACGTCACTAATGTGTCTAAAGTGTATCGCCCACGCGTATAGGTATATAGTGCATAGCATGCACATGTGCATATATCTAAATGGCAACAATTGGTGTATTCATACGTTACGGCTATTTACAATTGAATTGTGCAAAATATTTAATCACGGAAATGTCAAATAATTTCAATTTATTTTCGTAATATTCCAATAATAATTTTCAAACAAATTTTGCTTTGAATATTTGTAATTACCGTATTTCTTGTTTTGTTTTATTATTATTATGGTTTTTTTCACAGTTCACTTGCTTCATTCCCAACCAAGCTATGGGACGGTGGAGGAGCCGATATTCTTAGTGTATGGACATTCAATACTTTTGGCATATTTTTTGTTTTGCTGCAATTCGACATGCATGTTGTTGCATGTAACGTGTTGTTGACATTTCGAATGAAATTTTATGAATGAGTTTTGCTCTGGCTTCCATTCACACTCACATACATATATACATACGAATATATGTACATGAACACACATAAATTGACGAATGACGAATCGATCCATCGATTGTTATTTTGTGATTTTCATTTGTCAAAATATGCAAATCAGAAATTTTCACAATTCAAAACTCATTGAATAATTGCATTTGTTGTTTTGGAAAATTGAATTTTGGACATTATAACATATACGTACATTCAATGAAGGGAGGAGACAAGTATTGGATGAGTATAACAAATTATACACATTTTCATTTATTTTTCAAAATCAGATTACTTACCAAGAGCTTACATAGAGAACCAAGTACCTTCGATTATATTTTGATCTATATAATAGTTATATGAAGATTGAGAACAATAAAGGTGGTACTACTGACCTTCTGCTACACAATATATCTACAAAATACATACATATAAGTATACTCCAAAATTAATTGCACTAAAGTTGTTTTCTCAACTCCAGGGTGAGATCCTTACTGATGCTAGCCAATTTAAGGTCTGTAGATGAATGGCATGAAATATAATTGATGAAAAACTATTACTCGAACTAAATATAAATTGGAAAATTAAAATTATTCTTTTAAATTGTGGCCATTTATTATTAGGCACAATTAATATGTATAAGTAGCAACAATACATATGGAAATAATCAAATTAATTAAATCGCCAATAGCAATTTAAGTATATCAAGTGTAGATACCCAAATATAATCAAAATAGATAATAAGTCTAAAAACCTATTGAGAGTAAATACACTTATATGTGCATAATATAAAAATCATGAAAAATGCAATATGACATTGGCCGATAGTATCATAATGGTATGGTATTTATAAATTAATAATAAGAAAATCATTGAACGCATAAAATAATCAATATAAAAATATTTCGAAGAGCAATAAACTGATGTACATATTACAAAGCGCATAGTTCACCGTGCTCACACATACTACATATGTATATATGTCGTATACATGATTTTAATAAATTCTCACAATGGAGATTGAAGTGGGTGGAGATATACACACGTTGTCAAATATTTTTGGATAACGTGTTGGTTTCGGCTTTTTCTTATGCATTTACTACAATTAATGCTGCATTTATACCACTCCGAAACATACAGTAATTAGAGAAAACCTCCAAAAAAGAACGATACAGAAATTAAGTGTAACATGAAATCTACCCGTCGAATCACATAATAACGCAAAGTGTTTCAATGTTGTCCAAAAATTATGAAGATTATTTAATATTTTAAAAGCTACTATCAGCCGATCTTTATAACGTCATAGACCAATCTATTTTGACCACTAATATAATACTGGGAGCAATCATATACGTCTGGAGGTGATGTTGAAAGCAAGGTCCTAGAGATCTGTAAGATGTTTTATGTGAAACTTGAAAGACAGTTATATGTATGTCCCAAATTTTACAAATGTTTTTCAGACGACTTTCGCCAACAAATTCAACAGGCTCTAATATGTACATATATTAAGCAAAGTAGTAATTTCTTAATTTATATCGTATCTACAATTCCCTAGTCCCCATTTAGACACAAAACCATTTGTAAGAACAAGATTTTGTTTGGAGCAGGAGACGCACGGAGAAGAGAGAGGGGACATGAGAAACATTTTTCCCTATATAAACGCAAACGAAACATCAAAAGGGCATTGAAAATATTTTATTTATTTATTTTTTTTTTTAATAGTTTTAAGTAAGAGGAAAAAATGGTGTACTAGTTTATCGGATAGGCTAATTGAACAATATTGAAAAGAAGCATTTTCACACGTTGATGAATAACTCCTGATCCTGATACTTGGAAAGCAAAAACGGCATGTAAGCATTACCTCGGTTTTTTAACAACATGTAAAAGTGGGTGGGTGCCGTAGCTCAGTGGTTAGTGTGTTCGCCTTCTGATTTGTAGGTCGTGGTTCAATCCCCGGCTGATGCATAACAAATTTAATATCGATAAGATTTTTCTTTCGAATGGTACCCACCTGTCGGCAAGCAATTGGCAATTCTTCCGACAGTAACAACTTGCCATGAAAAAGCTTCTTAAAGAACACTGTGACAAAGCTTAGAAAAAGTGATATCACAAGTGTTCTGCCGTTCGGAACCGGCTAAAATAAGTAGGTCCCTTCTAATACTGTCCAAATTTAAGACGCACAACAGTAATGGAAGAGAAGCTCGGCCAATGAGCCCTTTGGGGCTTTAAGTGCCACATATTTTATTTTATTTATTTTTTTAAAGTATATAAAAATGTAATATTAAGTTATTTTTATTTGAAGTACCACAGAATAGTTTTTATTTTACTAATTTCAGTTACATCTCCAATACGACAATAGGGAGATCAAGAAGCCACCTGAGTACTGTGAGTACTGAATTATAATATTTTAAACTGAATAATTTTACAATTTACCTTTAATATTTCTGGCCACAACCTATAGGTATAGAAAGGTGACATTGTGTGACGTCATTAGAATTATGTAGTACAATAGAAGTAAATATACTTGCTTGTAAGAAAGTCGCCGTCACAATGATGATTTTGCTTTTTGTGTTGTTGATTGATTTTGGTACAAAGAGATAAAAGCATCAATAAAATCTCAGAAGTAATGGATTGCATTGCATACTGTTCATGCATTTTACCATGTGGGAGCTTTTTAAGAGTAAACATGAAGGAAAACAAATTCTTGACTTGGCGCGTGCTCTCGGTAACCAAGCACTCACCAACCACAAAAGCGAGGAAAATGTCTAAGAAATATTTACGAGTACACACATATACTAGTGGTACATAACTGAGGCGGCAATTGAGAAAGTATATTCATAGTAATAGTGTATTTGAGCTCATTAAAAGGTTTATTAACAAAAGACTTAACATCAGTTCAAAGAGGATGAAGTAAAATTTTACACTGGCTGTATTATCATGCTTTACGACCATACGTATGAGTATATTTTACTACAGTAGTCAGTAGCGTAGCCAGGAGGATCTGCTAACAGTTGTTATTGGCAAATGAATGACTTGCTAAATGAATCCTGTACACGGAGTAACGGAATATGTATTTATTACAGTTTAAAATAAGTAATAATATTATACAAGTAATAATATTACACAAGAAATCTTACTCTCAACAGCGCACCAAACAGAAAATATTCTTCTGTCGAGCTGCGTTATTTAACATATAGGACAAAGTAATATAATTCTATGTACCTTTCTGGTTTTTGCTAACAATGAGTGAAGATGGTTTCGAATACAATGGTATAATTAAAGACCCATCTTTCAGTTATTTTCTTAAATTATAATTGGATGTTATAATAAATTGAAAATATGTCAAGTATATGGCGATTTCAAAATTATGCAGAATAATAATAGGTAGAAAAATAATAGGTTAAAAAAATATAAAATTTTGCGAACTTTTGAACTATTGTTCGGGTCGGAATTAAAACAGACCAATATACACCAATTGAAAAGGCAAGAAGCACGAACCTATACTAAAGCTTACAAAAAAACGATTTCAGATCAAAAGAGGTCGAAATAGTTTTTTTGAAATCGATTATTTGTACATTTTGATTTATTGCTTTAATCAAGGAACTATGAAATGGTATAGTATCTGTAGAAAATCACGAAGATTAGGTTTTGGTGTAGAACTAAAAATTTTTGCTTTATTTATTTAATTTATTTGCCTTGTTTTTTCTTTTACCAGATCCAAATCACCACCTCCCTTTAGAATTCTGACTACACCACTGATAGTACTAGATATACTTATAAACATTGTATGATGCTCCTACATACATACTATAAGTAATAATAGGTATATGTATGTACTTCTATTCATATATACTCCTACATACGTATGGTCGATATGTATCATATATCAAATATAATGGATGGTCAAACAAAACCGATTATTGGCAAACATCAAAGTACAATATAGCATGTTGTTGACATTCCAAGTTTTCCAACCTCCTCTAATAGAAAGGGATGATACAAATGGACAGTAAGTTGACTGGTGGTTTTCTTCACTTCATGCCTTAATGCTTTTTTGTATGTAAGTATGTAAGTACGAGTATGTTGTTCTTAAAGTGTTTCGCTTTCTTTATTATTATTAAATTCTTTTGCATACAATGTTATGTATAATTTTAATGCGAAACTAGACTAAATACACTCACACATACGATTGTCTGCTGCCCACTTGTAGCAACTCATTATTCTTGTATTAATATTCGTCTCCCAATTACCCAACATCAACTCCATACTACCTTGATTGATTTCCTTTTAACTTGTACAAGTACATATGTATGTAATGGCAATTTGGCTCGGCTGCGGCGGTGTGCCATACATCAAGCATATCCGATGTCAAGAATTTCCGCTGCAATCGCTTAATCTGTCTGATGTCTATCTTAGTTATGTCCGTCTGTATACGCACACATACATATAGCTTGACCATTAGTCGCTCGCTCGTCCTTTTATATACACATACACACAAACACATATGCCAAACCGATCAAATCTATAACATTTGCTTGTCACTTTAACCCCCTCCATTACGATGCATAAGTTCAGACGTATGTGCATAGGTAGGCACTTACTGCTATTATCACAAAGCCAATGCGATTTTCTTTTGCAGACTGCTAAGTACATGTACTTGTACGTACGCAGTATTAAATAACCCACTACAATTGAAAGCTTTGATTATAGTTTTTGCACTTTTAATCTTTGCGATTGCAGACTTATATTATTTTACTTACCATTTGCTTAAGTAGACTTAAGAAACGATTATAATTGGTTGTACAACTTTGTTTGTCTCGTTTAAAGGTTTAAAATGCTGTTGGTCATTCCGCTAGCATCTTTCAAATGGAATACTATTTGCCACATTGTTTCTATCTCTCTTTCTCCTCTCTCTCTCTCTATCTCTCTCTCTCGTTCTACAAGCGCATAATGAGGATTTATTTCTGTAAATCTAATAATTAGAATCAAGTAGTTCAAATTTATATCCTTAAATTAGAATCAATGACGTGATATCAACAAAATACTATTTTAACTACTTTAATTACGAAAACAGAAACTTTAATTAATTATAAAGTTGATGTATTTAATTTAAAAATAACTCAAATTATGCAAACATTTATGTGACTAGTGCGCGCTTCCTACTCTGGCATGGACAAAATCTAATGTTACGAAATTTAGATAAATGCAAGTTTATAATTTTTAGCAGGAGATAACCTTTGTTTTATTAGTTTCACTTCATGACAAACCTTTGCTGCGCATTTTTAACGTCGTTTATGTGGGCATCACCATGTGCGGTAAACTTCGTTTTAATCTACACATTACATCTTGTCTTAATAAGGCGAAGCGCATACTTGGTTTTATTAAGAGATAGTCAAGGCTCTTTAACGAACCGTGTATCATAATTAAAGTTCTTTAATTTCACTTGTTCGCCCAATTTTGGAGTATGCTTGTACTGTTTGGTTTCCCCAATATAGGTTTTACATTGATAATTTGAAGTCTGTCTGGGATACTTTAATTAATCTTCGCCCCTGTGAACATCGTCTAAAATTGTTAGACTTGCAACACTTGAAAGCAGAGCTATGTGTTTGTTTCGTTACTTAAAAAGTTACTTAATGGTGAAAATGAACTTTTTTTACTAAACGAGCTGCATTTATATGTACCTAATAGTCTCTGAAGATCTCTTAACCCAATAAAGTTAACTATATGTAAAAGTAATTACCCATTGTTGATCCGGTAAAAAGCATATGCAATGGCTTTAACAAAAACTATTCATATCGATGAGGTAGCGCAAAAATGTAGCGTTACAAATTTGCAAATTTGTAACTTAATACTCTATAAGCTGTTAAAATTGATATTTCTGTATTTACCGAGATTCATCTCAATACTTGTCATTCTACATATTTTGTAAAATTCCATAGAAATCTAATTAACAAATTTGTTTGCTAAAAAAAAATTATGTTAACCTCCTAGTTGATATATACAAGAAAAACGCTTCCCTTTCAACTTAATTTTCTACATGAAATATTATTGGTAATTGTAAAAATCAATTACCACTGTTTGTTTCATTACTCTATTTATATACGTATGGTGACATGAAGACCAATGTTTAATATTTGTGGTTTGCGGTTTGTGTCTATGCTAAATATGATAAATGAACGTTCTAACAAAGCGGATAAAATAAAAAGAGTAGACGGATAATATTTTTGCCGGAAATTCATCTGCAGGAAATATAGTTGCATGCTAGCATTTTGTGTGATTGTGTAATAATCGATTCAATCGAATGCCATAGAATAAATTTGCTATATATATATATATATATATATATATATATATATATATATATATATACATATATATATATATATATATATATATATATATATATATATATATATATATATATATATATATTTTTATATATATATTTATATATATATATGTGGCACTAAAAGCCCCGAAGGGCTCATTGGCCGAGCTTCTCTTCCATTGCTGTTGTGCGTGTTAAATTTGGACAGTATTGGAAGGGACTTACTTATTTTAGCTGGATCCGAACGGCAGAACCCTTGTGAAATCACTTTTTCTGGGCTTTGTCACAGAGTTCTTTTAGAAGCTTTTTCATGGCAAGTTGTTACTGTCGGAAGAACTACCAATTACTTGCCGACAGGTGGGTACCGTTCGAAAGAAAAATCTTTTCGATATTAAATTTGTTATGCATCAGCCGGGGATTGAACCACGACCTACAGATCAGAAGGCCAGCACACTAACCACTGAGCCACGGCACCCACGGCACCCACATAAAATATAGTTGGAAAAATTTAAGAATTTTGAACACTGTGTGATTTTTGAATATGAGAAAATATTTTCTATCAATACGTATATAAACGATTTTAAGCGGAAAGCAAGGACAATCATTCATGTGATATTTCCATATACTTATATCCCTATATAGAGATCACAGGAAATAATCAAGCCCATAATGCTAAATAATTTTTAATATTTTTTCCTATTGTCGTCTGCTCAATCTTTGTTTGTACTATACATATAACCTTAGATGGCATAAAAATGTGCAGGAGCAAAATTTTGTACTCGAATTTTATTTCTCATAGGCAAAAAATATTAGATTTAATAAAATACAACTACATACATATATACAAAGTTGGAAAAGGTGGTATTCAAAACTTTTCTGATTATCAAAATAAACGAATAACTGGCCATGAATCCCCTCTAGGAAGGTCAGGTGTATATCCAATTGCCATAAGCTTTAAGTATTTAATATTTTTCCCATACCTGCTTACGCTCTATCTCAACACATTAATGGGGCACCACATAAAACTTAAAAACAAAAAGATTTTGTATTGCCTACATTTATGAATTTTTATATTGTTGAATCATATTCAATAATATTTCATCATTTATATCATTCATTTAATATTATTTGTTATTTAATCCTTAAGTAATATTTATTATTTAGACATAATTAACTTATTTCATTTAATATTTTCAAAAACATAACATCTTATTTTATAAAAAAAATTAGAATAAATATCATTATCTGAAAAATAAAAATGCGTTATAAATTTCCAGTACGCATGTGCAATCAGTTTTGATTCTATCCATATACATATGTACATACGTACATGCATATCTGCAATATACAATCAAATTGAGAAAAACTTCACGCGCATGTCAACCACCGTTTGCAAACTCTCTCGATTTCGTTTCTTTCTATTTGCCTATGTACGTATGCTATAATTTTTGTCATTTTTGTGCGATCCACGCCAACACACCAAATTGTTCGTCTTTCGTCGATTTCATTCGCATTAGTACCCACACACACATCTACGCTTGCGTATTTGTAGGTGCTTTTGCTCTCGTTTCTTGCGGAAGAAAAAAGCTCATCAAATTTCTAATGTTCTATTTTGTTTTCCTTATACAAAACAAATCCATGCGGTACAAGGCGGGTCGAATTTATATAGCGAAAAACCTGGGAAATCGTGTAGGAAATACTGAAACAACGAGAGATTATAGGTATATTTTTCCAAGATACCGCTAATCTAAAATCTATTTAGAACCGGTATATTTCCACTGGTAAAATTAAAATTAAAAATTTTATTACCATATATTAAAAAAATTATTTTTTATTGGATAGAAATTTTTTGGCCACAAATCGTGTAGTAAAAATTGAAATTTCTTTCGAGAAACGAAGGGTCTAACATTAACTTTGACTCCCCGCATTTGAGAAATAAGTATGTTTATTCATACAAAAATAATATTTCAAAATAAAATTTAAAAAATACATATATCTGTGGAAATGCGCGGTGTGTAAATAGATTTTAGATCCACGAAATCTTGGAAAAATATACCTAGAATCTCTGGTTGTTTCAGTATTCCCTATACGATTTGTCAGGTATTTCCCCATACAATTTCTTTTGAACAACAATGATGGCAGCCGAGTCTACTCACAGAAAACTCAGTCACTCAAAGATAAAGTGTGCAAATATATTTCCTACAGATAAGTGGCGCCACGCAATTATCCGTCTATTCTAGTTATTTTATCCTCTTTGCCATTGAATGATTGAAGTAATCTTACCATCAACGTGTGATGAATAAACTATCACTACACTTGCCTAATTACAACAGGTACATAATCATTATAAATACTAGCTATTACTACTTTTATTAATATTTTATTATATTTTTATTATTGTTAGTATATTTTCTATCACATAAAAATCTGTATCTAATATATTTTTTTAAAATGCTGATCAAGTATACTGAATAATTCGTGCACACTCTTGGCATTCTTTGTTTCCTTACTAATTTCATCAAGTTTGCGCAATCGTTCACTCGTTCTTCTCAACATGTCATTAGTACTATTCTCTGCACTGATGTTACTTTGATTTGTTGGGACATGATCTAATGAAGATACATTATAAAAAAAAACTTGAAATAAATACAAACAAATATGGAACATACTTATAATATTAATTTACCTTCTGATATGGATTCAGCACTATTTATGGACGAGTTAGAAACATTCATTGAGTTTGCGCTCTTTTTTCGCGTGTCTATGGTGGTTTTAAATAAATTGGAAAAGTAATTTGTGCTGGAAAAGTTTCTCAACGGATAGCTATAATAATTGGTTGCTGGTGCTTTAAATAAATTATCATAGTTTCAGAGTTCCATCATTGTGGTAGCAAATGAAGGACAGTAGAAAAATATATATTCAGTTATTTCATAAAATTGATAAATTAAATATAGAGTTACCATAAACACCTTCATTACTATAAAATGTAGGTACTTTTGGATATGTTTCACTTTCTTCGTCAATTGAATCTGGTGGGATGACAATTTTTTCTTTAGTGCCACTGAACCAACTGCTAAAGAAGCTACCAATTGAAGTTATAAAGCGTCTAAACGATGCACCAAAATTACCACTTTCTCCTCTTCCACCACTGCCATTATAATAATAATAATAATAATAATAATGACTGCTCTCGCCACCTCCTCTTCCGCAACCCTCAATACCGCTCATAGATGCAAGCAGTATAATACAAAATAGGAATACACATTTTTTGAGTTCCATATCGTTCAAAATGCTGTAAGTATCTCACTTCGAATTACTAGATCCAACTTTTTAAATCGTACAACAATCATTAAATCATATTGAACATTTATTAGTTTTACTACTTACTTACTTATGTGGCCATAACAACCGAATATCGATTTAGGCCGAAAATAACATGCTTCGCCAGCCATCTCTGTTCTTCGCTAGCTGGCGCCAGTTAGAAATTCCAAGCGCCGTCAGGTTCTCCAGTACTTGGTCTTTCCACCGGAGGTTTGGTCTTCCTCTTTTGCGTCGTCCTCCAGCGGGTTCCGAATATAACACCTTCTTAGCTGGAGCGTGTTCTTCCATTCGCTCGACATGACCTAGCCAGCGCAGCCGCTGGATTTTGATGCGCTTTACTATGTCAATATCGGCATACAGCTCGTACAGCTCATGGTTGTACCTTATTCGGTACTCGCCACCAACGCAAATAGGTCCAAAGATCTTGCGTAGGACTTTTCTCTCGAAAACTCCAAGTATTCGCTCATCCGAGGTGGAAATTGTCCAGGCTTCAGCGCCATATGTTAGGACAGGCATGATGAGAGACTTGTAGAGTGTAGTTTTCGTTCTTCGAGAGAGGGCTCGACTTCTCAATTGCTTACCCAGCCCAAAGTAACACCTGTTAGCAAGAGTTATCCTACGCATGATCTCCAAGCTGACGTCATTACTGCTGTTAATGCTGGTTCCAAGATAGACAAAGTCCCTTACTACTTCAAAAGCGTAGTTGTCAACAGTGACGTGCTGTCCAAGACGCCGGGACTCTTTGTTTGTTGACACTAGATACTTCGTCTTGCCCTCGTTCACCGTGAGACCCATCCGACGCGACTCTCTTTCCAACTCTGAGAATGCTGCACTGACTGCTCGCGTGTTTATTAGTTTTAATTTATTTAATTTATTTTATTTACCTATGCATGTGCAAACTATTGCTTACACTATGTCTCATTGTGAATTTGCAAACTAATCTTAAGTGATGGATAGTGTAAGAAAGCGGCATTTCACACTTGAACCTCTTCATTTATAACGTATGCTTTGCACATGTGTAATTTATTTATTTACCGTACAGAATTATAGTATGTAATAAACTGCAACTGAAATTTGCATTTTATATTTCAATTAATTTTTGTTGAATTGCATTGTTCACTCATATTCGTATTTGTGCATTTAAATCAAGTACATTTCAAAGAAAATGTGGAAGATGCTTGTACTAAAAGATTCTAATGACGGAATTTATATCTATTGACGGGTGTACATCTAACTGAAAGCAGAGTAAATCTTAAATATTTCTGGTTATACGTCAACCTATAATCGCCGCCAACTCAAAGACTTCAAGAATTGTTTCACCCCAGGTTGGAAATTATTCAAGATTCGGCCAAGATAATATTTAATTTTAAGTAAAAATGTTATAGGATGAAAAATACCCGTTTGGATTTGAAATTTAAAAAAAAAATATCGCATATGCTCAGTTAATTGTGTTATCCAAAAAGGGCACTTTCCTTTCTACTTAATTCCTTAAATACTGTATTTGTAAAACATATTTGGTAATTATGATAATCAACTAAGACTTCTTGCTTTGATTCGTCAATTGACATAATCCTTTAAGAATTGTAATAAAATATTTTCAACCTCACCTCGTAGGAAATATCGGGTAATAAATAAATTGGCGTTTAATAACGTAGAAAATTGTCTATCCAACTAATAACGGCCTTAACAATCCAAATATCTCAACAAGGGTAGGGGCAGGTGTAGGTAGGTAGGGGTAGGGACACTACCTCATTGGAACGAAAGTTTCACCTGTGTCACTATTACCCAGCCCAGACGACTCAGCCTCATTGCCAGATATTACGATTAGCAAACTCCTCAATTACACCGAGAGCACAGGTTAGTTCATCGAGTAAGCGTCAGAAAAACCATCCGCGCTGAGTGACAACCGGTATAAGAGAAGCTAGATTTTGGCGCATTCATCGCCTTCTTCGACAACTTCAAAGAGAATTTGCTATTCGTGCAATAATAACTTTTCATACAGTTGCAATCACTTATGCATTGGCGCTTGCGGAATATGTCCCATTTCATGTTCAAATAGAAGAAACTATTAAAATTGATAGAGTGAAGACAACTGGAACTTCCTCAAGACATCAAGAAAATGTTGCACCTCAAAAACCCTCCACACTATCTACTTCATCCAACAAAACGACAAACCACCAAATGCAGAATTCTGAAAAATGAGGAAATAGATAACATCCTTGACCCTAATGCGATTCAGATATATACAGACGGAAGCAAGCAAGAAACCGGATGTCATCGATGCAGCTTTAGCATGGAATAAGGAAATTTATAAACTACTGAAATATAGCAAAACTCTTCACCGACAGTCAATCTTCTTTCAAAATCATTAAAAATCGAAACCGTATATTTTTGCAACAACGGTTGCAGCAAATAAAACTTTTTGAAGAACCGAGAAGTAGCAGCAACATCTTTCCAAAACTATGGAATCTCCTTCGAAATGACACAAGTTCTTACAGGTCAGTGCTTTCATGAACTTTACATTTGTACTAAATGCCGATACTGACCCATGGGACCACGAAACGCCTCAAACCCTAACCAATCAAAAAGTTATCTGCTTATATATGTTCATTTCCATATTTATGTATTTTCATTTTCCATTTATTTTGTATTATTCAACTTTCGAAAATCGTAAATTAACTAGAATTGTAACAAAGTTTTAAATAATATATCACTTGAAGCGTGGTTAGCGCAGAGAAACCAAGGAAAAATATAACCTAAGTACATTCACAGCACTTGCCCCCATTCTATACAAACTAATATTGTTAATTTAATGAAATCTTTATTATATCTTTAAAATCAGTTTTTAACCAATAGGATTACCAATACCCAACCGGACGACATTTGCTCCAACCTAAAAATGTGATTAAAAGTGCGAATTATTTCAGAAAAAAATAATTTTAATTTTTATATATTATATATTTATATATACCGTTACCCAGGTAACCACTGTATATCTCCCCATATACATACTATACTTTTAATATAAGAGTGTTACTTTTATTTATAATGAAAAGTAAAATTGTAGATACTTTTACTTTTATTTGCTGCATTTGAAATGTTGAAGGACCCACATGGCAGTTTCGCATTTTGCCTGGATTATACTGTGTTGAACGCAAAGAGGTTTTTCGCATTTTATGCAGACATGGCGTATATCATATCTGCTTCATAGCACAACACATCTAACATTTGCCCTGGATCTTTATCCGTCCACTTACATCTCCTTCCTGGACTCCATTTGATTCAAATTTTTCATAGTCCTGAGGCCTCAGCAAGATTTGGGGATGATAAACCTCTTCGAGAGGTATGTTCACGCCATCAAACTTGTTTGTTCATAATATTGTAAATGCAGCAAGGGCTGCCACATCTATAATATATAATAGAATATTGTGACAACATTCTGTCCATCATATTCACTCTACTCTTGGTTTTATTATAAAACATAATTATCTCCGGTTTATATTTTGGCCCGGAAATAGCTCATTCTCACACTCAGTACAAACGTTTTATTTGTCAGCTCCTTTACCAATGACAGCGTATTGAAGAAATTATCGATAGTTACATTTCTTCTATGTAAAATAATTTAATTTTTGCAGCTGGTTTTCTTTTCGCACGAATAATGGTACTTTCTATCACTTACATTTTATCCAACTCTGGGATACTACACCACCATCAAATCTGGATGAACTCCAAAGAACCTAATCTAAAATCCTTCGAATGATTATCAATGCTCGTTGATACATTAAAAACTGCAATATCCACGGAGAATTACACATTCCCATTGTAACTGATGAAGTTTCCACATTTGTTAAGGACTATTTAGCGAAGTATGAGAGGCATCCCAATGCTTTGGCGTTACGCCTACTGAAAAGCCAAGGACATATCCACCTAAAGACAAAAATCATACACAAAGTATTGTGTGGCAACGAGTATTTAGTACATTACGTTATATATTACATGAGTTATATATATTATATAAGTAATTACGAAATGTGTGTGTTTTTATTGTGAGTTTTAACAGAAGTTGGAAAAATCAATAAAATATACAATGTAAAAAAAAGCTTTGTAATTTTACAATAGTGAAAAGAAACATAAAGACCGCCTACATTGCATATTTAGTGCTAGTCAACTTTAAATTAACACACATCTAGTGGGTATTGATAAACTTCAAAAAAATCTTTGGTAATCCTAAGATTAAACTGTTGCTAACCAGTGAGACAAGGGATTCTGAACACCACACATATAGTCCGATAAATTATCTAAAATGAATTTATGAGTTTTGATAATCGTACAATTTATGTAGAATCATGCCAGAAATAGTTCAAAAAAAGATTCAGAACGGCTTTTTCTTATGTCTTGGGATGAAAAAAACAATGAGAAATATTCAACACCCGGAACATCTCTCTTTTATTCAATTTTATGAGTAATTTTACATAAATTTTTAAAACAGTGAAGTATTCCTTACGAATATCTAAATTTGGGCGAATGATAATGAATGTGGAATAACTGTGAGACTTTAGGTAGCAATATCTGTGGAAGTGGTACATTGATTTCGGAAAATATTTGCCTATATGCATCGTTCTTGAAATCATGGAGGTGTCTCATTCCATATTATTATTATTATTATTCTTATTCATTGAATAATAAACTTTCATAGTAAACTTCCACATATTCATTCTCAATCACGCGGCATGGATTGTGTGGTGACGCCGTCCTAGACGATGCAGAGCACATAGATGACGAAGCAAGAGTAAAGTATTACGAAGACTAATTGATCCTACGACGGTAGAGACAATTATCGAGAAAATTGTCAGCAATGAAGAAAACTGGAACGCCACCGAAAAATTTGTGGTACACGTTCTCAAGATAATGAAGCGGGTCCTGTACTCAAGTTGAAGGGTATAAAAGGAAGAGGAAGTTTTTTAGTGTCTGCAATGTCACACTCCGTAACTGTGATGACAGTTATGGGCCAACGGGTTAGCCATTTTGTTACCTCCTTATAGCAAAAAAAAAATATTATTATAATTATTCATATTATTGATATATTTTCTTCTACATAAAATATACTGTTCTAGTTTTTAGCATGCAATTTTTATAGCCTGCATAATGCAATATCCAAGGTATATTCATTTCGGTCAGATGTTTGTGTCCACTTGAAGGAATCTTCTGAGATATAGAAAAGTATATATATTCGTGATCAGCGTCGCTTAAATTTTCGATTTAACGATGTCCGTCCGTCCGTCTGTCTGTCACCTGGCTGGTTCGCACGATAACTTGAGCAAATATTGAGCTATTTTGACGAAATTTGGCATAAGTAACCTTTGATCTAATGGTACGGAGGGGATTGATATTGGGCATGATCAGTCAATAGCCACCCCCATACCAAGCATTCAAAGCGACTAACCTCATAACATACAAAGTACTTCGTCAAAGTCAACCATATTTCGGGTGTAAATTAGTAGTATATGCAAAAAAAAAAATATATATATATATATATATATATATATATATATATATATATATATATATATATATACATATATATATGTATGTATATATATATATATATATATATATATATATATATATATACATATGCAGGGTATAATTTGGTCGGCCTCAGCCGACTGTAAGGAGATTTTTTTATCACCGTTCTAGTAAATTCTACTGCCTACTGAGTTGATACTACACCAGAAGTCTGTATCACATTTAAATTTTCGAGAATTATCACAATTCCCCATATTTTTTCACAAAAATAAAAAATTTTTTAAGCTTCACGAAGTACATACATATAATATGAGTATCAAAAGAAAGAGAAATTTCCTGGAAATCTATCCAACTTTAAAATGCGAAGAAAATGAAGAAATTAAGAAAAAAATACAAAAAATAAATTTTAAAATTTATCCTTGAATATCCTGAAAAAAACAACTATTTTCTCCAAAAAAAAATTAATGTTATAAGGTTTTTCTTGTACATTACCATCACTTTCTGTCATTAAGAGAGTAAAAACAAATTACACTCTCAATGTGAGAAAATATACAGAAAGTAAGCGAACGGAAACCTATCAGAAACTTGCAAATTAACAACCACAGTAATTGACAGCTGGATTTTTTTCTCTATAGATGATGGAAAGTAATGGCAAAAATTAGCTCTCTTTAATCTCTACGTTCTAATTTTTGAATTCTCGATCACATAAATCGAGTACGCGAACGCTTTCCTGTCGACAATTGTTACCAGCGAACAAACCTGCCATTTTTTCTCTCCAACGCAAAGATTGTAATTTTGTCCGATTATTAGTTCCATGTATAACACAAGTTTAAGATAACCACTTTATAAAAAATGATATTCGTGGCTTGATGTTTGCCATTTTTTACAAATAGCCGCTGTTAACATGCATATTTAGTTTTTCTTCAAGGACATTCAGGAATATATTTTAAATTTTATTATCTCATTATTTTTTTTAGTAGGATTTTTGCTCAACTGTTACGAATTTCCTTTTTCGTTTGATACCCATATCATTAAACTGCGTGAAGTATAAAAATATTTTAGATTTTTTTTTGTGAAAAAAAGGTGGAGAATTGTGAAAATCTATTTCTCGAAAAGCTGACGTGATGCAGCCCTCTGATGGATACCGAACAACTCAGAAGGCTTGCCCCTAACCAATAAAATTTACTAGAACGTTGATGAATTTTTCTACTACAATTGTGTTATTTTTAAAGTCTATTCCTTTTAAATCAAAATTAAATTAATATAGATCAAGTACGCGGAATAAATCGGCCATGGTATCCGCATTTTTCATTTTCTTACTAATTTCATCAAGTTGGCGCAATCGTTCACCTGCTTTTCTCAAAATGTCATCCCTAGTATTTTCTTTGTGACTTTCATTTGTTACACTGTACCCTAATGAAGATACATTTATAGTAAACAAAACTTTAAATAAATGAAGAATAATATGAAACATATTTATAATATTAATTTACCTTCTGATATGGAATCAACACCAATTATAGAAGAGTAAGGTGTTTTCCTTGAGCTTGTTCTATTTTTTGTCGTGTCTATGCTGGATTTAAATAAATTCGAAAAGTAATTTGTGTTTGAAAAATTTCTCAATGGAGAGTTGTAATCACTGATTGGTAGTGTTTTAAACGAATCATCATAGTTCCAGCGTTCTGTGGTAGCATATTATAAAAAAAACGATAATTATATGCAATTGACATATTAATTTGTATTTTAATTATATTCCAATAAAATTACCATAAACACTCTCATTATTATAATAATTAGGAACTGTCGCATATGGTTCAATTTCGTCTTCAATTGAATCAGATGCGATTATAATTGCTTCTCCAGAACCACCGAACCAACTGCTAAAGAAATGACCGATTGAAGCTATAAAAGTTGCAAATCTACCCGAACTACTATTTCTTCCGCCTCTTCCTCTTCCACTTCCATGTCCACCATTACTTCTGCGTCCACCTCCTCCTCCACGACCTTCAGTACAGCTCAAAGAAACAAGCAGTATAATAAAAAATAATAATATATATTTGTTTAGTTTCATATCTTTTGGAATTCTGCAAACTTCTGCTGTAGAATAGCTAGATCAGACTGCTTAAACCGTTTAACAATATTAAAATTGCATTCATCGTTTCTGATTTGATTAGTTTAAACATATGAATATGTTATATATGCACTGATGTTTACACTACTTTCTCATGATAAAGCTTAAATAAAGAAATAGTATCAGACAGTGACATTTTATACTTTTGCATTGTGATTTATAAGAGTCGATCAATAAATACCCGCGTTAGGGATGAACTTGAAAGTTTAAAAACAACGTTTTTGCAATTTCATTAAACACTCCGAATATACGATTTGTAAACTATGCAAAATACGCTTCTATTTGGCGGTAGCTTCGTCGTTTGAGCTGAATTTGTTTCCTCCATATCTTCATGTGGGGAACAGAAGGTAATACCAGACAATCAAGTTGGGCTCGTACGGAGGTTACGGCAGCAATTCGTAGCACAAGAAATACAATTTGACGGCAACAATTGTGGATGAATGTGCTGGTGCTTTTCGTGGTAAAACAGAACTTCTTCCTTAGCCAAATGAAGTACCGTGTCTCCTTCAATTTCTAATCGAATCAGATCAATAATTGTCTGTAGTACTGCCCCGTGATTGCTTTTGCTTTCTGCAAGAATGATTATTCGCTTCAAATATCAAAAAACATGCATGGCTGCCACACGTTTGCCGAGAAGTCCTAAAAAGCTCCCAAATTCGCTTTTATTTTTTCATAAAGAGAAAATCTTATGGTGAAACACTGAACACGTTTTACAAATAAATGGGTGCCAAAATAAGCTAGCATACGATTCAGTCGGAAATTTAGTATATATGGTGCCGTTAGAAAAATGGCAGTATCCGATGGTAATGTCTTCAACACGGGTATTTTTTTATGGAATATAATTTTAAATTTCAATTAAAATTTTTGAATTGTGATGTGAATTCACATTCATTTTTGCGCCCTTTAAGTGTGCGAATAGTTGATAACAAGTTTATGAAGTCCGCACTATATTAATAAGTGTTTTTTTTATGTCTCACTTTCCATTATGTAGGTATCGTAAATCAGTGTTTAGTGTGTTGGCCTTCTGATCTGTAGATCGTGGGTTCAATCCCCGGCTGAGGCAACGTCATTATCGAAAAGATTTTTCTATCGGTGCCCACATGTCGGTAAGCAATTGGCATTTCTTCTAGCGGTAACAATTTGCCATGCAAAGATGCTTCAAAGATGCGTCACAAGAGTTCTACCGTTCGAAACATATAAATATATGTAAGTAGATCCCTTCTAATACTGTCCAAATTTAACACGCACAACAGTACTGGATAAGAAGCTCGGTGGCACCATAACGGGCCTTTCTTGCATAAGTGTGTCCTCTCAGGGAGAGGATTAAAAGTAAAAAAGCTCATCGGCACTTACAACCCAAGTATCAGATATCCTCAGTAATGCTAATCCCTGATCATTAAAAAATTAATACTGCAAACTCTGCATTGTAATGCTGATAGAGACTGACACCATGCGCAGCATTTAGATTGGTGCCCGCTATTGTTTCATCCCCCAATTGCATTACGTGTATATTAAGTGTATGTGAATTTATCATGTTTGCTCTCGACAAGCAAATTTGTAATGAATTTACATTTCAACTGCTTATCTCAATAGTGTTGCTCCTTGGGCATGATTAGGTTAGGTTATGTGGCTGCCCTCTCTCTGAGAGGACACACTTAGGCCAAAAAGGCCCATTGTGATACCACCGAGCTTCTCTTCCAATACTGTTGTGCGTGTTTAATTTGGACAGCATTAGAGGGGACTTACTTATATTAGCCCGTTCCGAACGGCACAACTCTTTTGACATCACTTCAACTTAGTTTTGTCACAGAGCTCTTTTAAGAAGCATTTGACCACAGACTTCATGCAGTCTGTACAGTAAGCAGCACATGCAAAACAATCATATGCACAAGAATTAGACAAAAAGAGAAGAATGTTGCTTCGCTGTGAACGAGTCAAATTAAAGTATTTATAGACGGAAATTTGATTTATAATAAAAATAAAAAATTATTTGCAATTTAATGGATATTCTAGTCAATCAGTCTACGTTTACAAATTTGGGCATATTCAGTGACAAATAATTTCAAAGCCAACGTTCACCAGATGCACAAAATTTGACCACAGACTTCGTGTATTCTGTACAATAAGCAACATATAGTTGAGAGGCTGAAATGTATGTATTAATTTTTGTTTTGTTTTTATATATAACTCAGCATTGAGCCATTTTTCGTTTCAATAGAATCATTTTTATACCCTGCATAATGCAATATGCAAGGTATATTCATTTTGGTCAGATGTTTGTAACCATTTGAAGGAATCTGATTAAATTTTCGATTTAACGATGTCCGTCCGTCCGTCCGTCCGCCTGTTTGTCACCTGGCTGGTTCGCCCGATAACTTGAGCAAATATTGCGCTATTTTGACGAAATTTGGCTTAAGTAACCTTTGATCTAAGGGTAAGGAGGGGATTAATATTGGGCATGATCGGTCAATAGCCACGCCTACACCAAGCATTCAAAGCAACTAACCTCAGAATTTACAAAATCTATAACTTGCTATAACTCACTTAATATACCTCCTGGGAGAACAATATTTGGCACATAGAGTCACCTAGCCAAAAATGGGAGAGCCACGCCTAATTTTGATAGTAGCTCCCATACAAAGCGTATGTACTTCTTTTAAATTGGCACAGCTGTAACTTCTGCGATCTTGTATCTAGAATATCCATAATTGACACTTAGATTACTATGGTACAACCAAATTTAAGGTATGGATTGATATTGCAAAATTAATTAGATATACAAGAAAGAGGTAAGCCACGCCCACTATTTTAATAGCTCCAATACTAAGCATCGGAATTATCTAAAAAATATCATTTAAATTATGCCTTTTAAAACCCTCATAACTCACAAAGTACTTCGTCAAAGTCAACCATATTTCGGGTCTAGATTGTTTCTCAAAAAACTGGCTATCCACGCCTACTGCTTAATGTAGCTCCCATGCAAAGCAGTGGAAATAAAAGAAAAAGATGGAATTCGAGCAAACTTTATATATACATATCTACATATGCAGGGTATAATTTGGTCGGCCCCAGCCGACTGTAAGGTTATTTTTTTATACCCTGCATAATGCAATATGCATGGTATATTCATTTCGGTCAGATGTTTGTGTCCACTTGAAGGAATCTCCGGAGATATAGACATAGATATATATTCGTGATCAGCGTCGATTAAATTTTCGATTTAACGATGTCCGTCCGTCCGTCCGTCCGTCCGTCTGTGACCTGGCTGGTTCGCACGATAACTTGAGTAAATATTGAGCTATTTCGACGAAATTTGGCACAAGTAACCTATGATCCAAGAGTACGGAGAGGATTGATATTGGGCATGATCGGTTAATAGCCACGCCCACAGCAAACATTCAAAGCGACTAACCTCGGAATTTTCAAATTCTTTAACTTGCTATAACTCACATAATATACCACCTGGGACAACAATATTTTGCACATAGAGTTATATTATACTACTATATAACCTCGCCAAAAGTGGGTTAGCCACGCCTACTTTCTAGCGTAGCTCCCATACAAAGTGTCTGTACTTCTTTTAAATTGAAACTGCTGTAACTTCTACAATCTTCTGTCTAGATTAACCATAATTGACACTTAAATTAATATCGTAGTCGGAAATAATCTGGCAGAAAATCAGTGTGCCACGGCCACTCCTTTATGGGTCTCCCATACAAAGTCGAGGGAATTAAACTAAAACTTTTAAGCTCCATAACTTACAAACCATTTAGCATAGGACAACAAGATTTAAGGTATGGATTAGTATTGTACGAGCATCTATGCTTACACGAAATGGGCGCGCCACGCCCACTGTTTTTCGTAGCCCCTGTACAAAATGAGTGAAATTCTTTTAAATTGAAATAGCTGTAACTTCTGCATACTTCTGTCTAGAACAATTATAATTAATACTTCAGCTAATATGGTAGTCGAAAATAATCTGACAAAAAATCAACATGCCACACCCACTTCTAAATGGGGCTTCCATACAAAATTTGGAAAATTAAAAAAATTTAAACCGCTATAACTTACGAACTATTCAGCGTAGGACAACCAAATTTAAGGAGTGGATTGATATTGAAAAATTAATTAGATATACAAGAAAGAGGTAAGACACGCCCACTTTTTATATAGCTTCCGTACAAAATCTCGGATTTATCTTAAACATTAAAACACCCATAACTTACTAAATAATACGCCTAGGTCAACCCATTGCAACCTAGGTAGTTTAGTATTATAGGCAGAAATTATTCCTCAAAAATTGGTGAGGTAGCCTGGTTCTTAATGTAGCTCCTATACAAAGTAGTGGAAGAAAAGGATGGATATACGAGCAAACTTTTTATATATACCTCTACATATGCAGGGTATAATTTGGTCGGCCCCAGCCGACTGTAAGGCCATTTTTTAAAAGTAATTTCTGCACTACTCTTCTGAGATTTCCTGTTATATATAAATCCTTTTTTATATTTTGGAATTTAACAGAAATTCAGAAAAAAGCTATGATTTATATCGAAACCTCTTTCGAAAACATATATTAATAATTATACCCTGCATAATGCGATATGCAAGGTATATTCATTTCGGTCAGATGTTTGTAACCACTTGAAGAAATCTTCGGAGATATAGAAAAGTATATATATTCGTGATCAGCGTCACTTAAATTTTCGATTTAACGATGTCCGTTTGTCCATCCGTCTGTCTGTCACCTGGCTGGTTCGCACGATAACTTGAGTAAATATAGAGCTATTTTGACAAAATTTGGTATAAGTAACCTATGATCCAAGGGTACAGAGGGATTTATAAGAAAAAGGTAAACCAAGCCCAGTTTTTATATAGCTCCCATACTAAGTCTCGGAATTATTTTAAAAACCTCCTTTAAATTATCCCTTTTAGAACCCTCATAACATACAAAGTACTTCGTCACAGTCAACCATATTTCGGGTGTAAATTAGTAGTATATGCAAAAATTGTTTTTCAAAAAGTGGAAATAAAAGAAAAAGATGGATATTCGTGTAAACTTTTATATATATATATATATATATATATATATATATATATATATATATATATATATATATATATATATATATATATATATATATATATATATATATATATATATATATATATATATATATATATATATATATATATATATATATATATATATATATATGCAGGGTATAATTTGGTCGGCCCCAGCCGACTTTAAGGTGATTTTTCATATATAACTACACATGAATTTGAATATTGAATTGATTTCGTTTGCATTCAAGTAATTTTCGCTCATGCTGATGCTCATGCATAACAATCATATGCACAAAAATTAGGCAAAAAGAGATGAATGTTGCTTCGCTGTGAATGAAACAAGAGTATTAATGGACAGATATTTAATTTATAATAAAATAAAAAATTATTTGCAATTTAATTGATATTCTAGTCAATCAGCCTACAATTACAAATTTAACGTATAGGAAGAATATAGTTATTTATATGTATTATAGATACAAGTATAATTAAACATATTGTATAACTTATATAGTGTAGGTAGTTATTTAGAAAATTAGTCATGGATAATAATAATTTATTTTAACGACACAAAATCATGATGTCGATAGTAATTACAACTATTTATAAATCGCCAGCCATTCATAAGTCCTCTAAACTAGACGTCTTCAACCCGATCGCATGTACTATGTTGACTTTCTTTTACATCATTGTAAATTTGCGGTATTATTTATTGGCGATTTTAAAAAAAAGGACCTATTTGTTTAAAAAATAAAACTTGTCAAGGCAAAATGTTACTATTTACATATATATATAATACGATAATTGTGCAATATGATTGTTCATGAAGCTGCCAAAACCGATGCCAGACTTGGGAGTACAATTGAATGTTGTAAACAAATCACTTCAACACAAAGTGATTGATGGTCAAATCAGGTATTTGACACAATTGTGTCACTTTCAAAAAAATAATTTTACTATTGTTTTTTTTTTACATTTAACACCATTATACTATGTATATATGACGCCCACAATGATGGTAGGCCTTTAAATAAAGAGTACCATCTATCTATGAGTGTTATACCATACAATACATAAATATTTTCACATTTAAAGTAAACTTTTTTAAGTGGCGCCAGGTCACTAAATTACTCGTATTTGTCAGTCGTGAACTCGTTCAATTATTCAACATTTTAATTGAAACATTTTATTACATGCGCCGAGTATATGCTATACATATGTACAAATGAACGTGAGTAAATATAATAAATATATTCACCCTTTTCTTTGTAATGGCTTGTTGATATTCTGTACATAAAGTGCATTTCAAATTTACGTAAACATATATTAACATACATGCATACGTCAGACAGTAGCAATAGTCAGTAGTCGTTGTATTAATAAAGACAACCATATAATACCTACAATATACTCGTGTGCATATGCCAGACGAACGGTCAATCAAGTCAAGTATCGAATAAACAAACCCTTTGCAACGATAATTTTGTATGTGCTACTGAGGTTACATACGTGCAATATTATTGTACCATAATTACCAACTATCGCTTAGTCCCTTAGAACGTTACATATGTTCATTGATTATTACGAACATTTCTTTTTCGACCTTTGTGATGTGATTCTAAATTTATTGTTCATGTGTACAAAATGCATCTCACATAATAATGAATTAGTTGCTCATTTTTGGCAGGCACTTTGCACTTATAACGTTATATTATGAAGAAATATTTGTTATTTAACCCTTATATCTGTGTCAATAATCAATAAATGCTATTAGAAGACAGAAATAATACAATTTTTTAGGTAGGATGATTATGCCTATTGAAATATAGTAGTCTTCAAATTCATTTGCACTAAATATAAAAGTAGTCCAAATGTAAAAATCAACTTGATATTAGAATCCAATTTTCGCTATTTTCCAATGATGGTTTCGGATAATTTTAATCTAAATGGTTCCAATTTCAAATATATATTTCTTAATTTTATTTAATTTTAACTTAGACCACCTTCATACTTATGAAGTGGAATAATAACAATTTACCAACAAAAAGCTGCATAGTTGAACTCTCTGTACTCCGTACATGTGTACGTTTGAAGGTGATGATTCATAAAAAGAATCATATTGTATACACATAATATAGCAAATAACTTGAGGGTGTTGCACAGATATAAGAGGAGCTGATATTTTCCATGAGTACCAGTCGCAGCAGTAGTAGCTACCGCAGCAGCAACAAAAGCAGCAATAGCACAATATTCAAATTAAGTGAAACGCAATGTTGCAATATTCGAAATGCAAATACCCCCGATAGCAATTGTTAGTAGCGGCCATGCTTTGATTTCATACTCGTACTGTATGTAAATTGTTAGAGTATACGTACTCGTATCCATACTACATTCAGTATGTAGTTGATACAATCTGTTTGAAAATTATGCGCATATAAATATATGTTCACACTAACATGAGAGCGCGTATACATAGTGATATGTAACTGTGTCATGTCAATTGAAATATGAGTTACTCTGAAATGGCATATAAATTCGAAGAATTGCTTTCGCATTCGGGCTTGGTCATCATATGATTTAGAATAGAAAATTGGATATATTATTATATATGTCCATATGAATATATTTGTGTCATGGTATAATTTCACTTCTTTTTATTGCTAATTAAATAGTGAATCATAAAAACAAAACACAAATAAAAAACAAAGATTAATGAAATTATTTTACTTCGCATTGAAATCATTAACCTTTAACTTGATTCTTATATGGCTCCATACATTCGTGCGAAATGAAATACTTAACCATTTTATACATAATGTTATAAAAACCTCAAGTACATATTAACAAATAATGTTAAACTTATGCCACAAGTTAACTAATATTTCATAGGAGTATTTATATTATATTCATATATTTACCTATACTCACACATGTATACTCGTACATATGTAGTTGGTTAATTTATAGAATGCCATCTTTGTATTGAACACCTGCTATTGCAAACGAATACATATACTACATACTCGTATATGTATATCTTTATGGTTGAGAATAACAAACAAATTATTACACTAACTACTTATATGGTATATAGAAAGAAGCAACAACAATTAAGTAATATGTTTAACATATAAGCAATTGCAGCTGCAATGATGTGACTTATGTATAATGTATGTACATGCATATATGAATACAATTTGAAATTTGATTATATTTCTTTCATACCCAGTAGAAAATGAAAGCACTAAAGTAACACAGTTTAGATCACAAATTCTATAAAACCTAAAACATTTCAAAGCTTCGTATGTTCATCAGGACTACAATGGAATGCATAATTAATCACTAACTTGCAGTGACAGAATGACGGAGTTTTGTAATTGTGCAAAGATGAGACAATTTAAGACATTAATGTTGGAAGAGTGGAACGCTTGCTAACAGCTGCTACTTTGGGCAAATGAAAAACTCGAACACTGTCGACATACGATGAGAGAATGCTTGAAACTAGTTAATAGAAAAATCCTTCGCAAGATATTTGGACCTATACACTTTGACGATAAATACCGAAACAAGTGCAACCGTAAGCTGTATGAGTAGTATACCGCTATTAGCATGGGTAGATAAGTTAATTAAAATTCAACGGTAACGCTGGTTCTATCATGTCGAATTAAAAAACACATTCTTTCCTGTATGCTGCACGTGGACTAAGATCAAGACCAAATCATCGGTGGTAACAACAAATGCTGAAAAAACTATTTGCCTACTGGTGGAGTGATCTGGGAGAGGTCAAGTTTAATTTTCTGTTGTAATGGACATATAAATAAGTAAGTACGTAATGCTTAAGAAATGTATGAATGTTTGTTGAAGAAAACTGTTACCGAAATACCGTCATATTTTGGATGCAGGAAAGAAGCAATCAGAAGCTAGCAATTCTTTTGTCATTTCTGCAGTTTGAATATCGGAATGAGATATCTATGTTTTTTGTATCTTTGTATCCTTACCATTTTTATTGCAATAATAATAATAACAAATTTTAAATCAGAGACAAACACATTTTTATCCTACCATTTCAGACATCTTCTATATTATTTTCATAAAAGTCGGAATTAATAAAAATTCAATTTGAAGACTTCTAAAAAAATTTGGTATGTATAGTAGTATAAGTGATCCACTTATATATATTAATCAATTTCGAATTGTATAACTCTCGTATCAACTCCTTTATATCCATTTATACATATTATGTTTCCTTAGATAACAGACTTTAAGACACATATAGAAGAAGTCGTGGTTCAATCCCCGGCTGATGCATAACAAATTTAATATCGAAAAGATTTTTCTTTCGAACTGCACCTACCTGTCGGCAAGCAATTGGCAATTCTTCCGACAGTAACAACTTGCCATGAAAAAGCTTCTAAAAGCACTCTGTGACAAAGCTCAAAAAAGTGATGTCGCAAGATTTCTGCCATTCGAAACCAGCTAAAATAAGTAGGTCCCTTCAAATACTGTCCAAAATTTAACACGCACAACAGTAACGGAAGAGAAGCTCGGCCAAAGAAGCTTTCGGGGCTTTAAGTGCCACATATTTATTTTTTTTACAATTATGATATATCTACATACATACTTATTTTGTTAAATCATTATCAGCTTATTTATTTTAAATCTGATATTTACAAATATCACTACTAAAGCATCCAGATACATATATGTATATAATACATGTGAGTATTTAGGTACAACTAAAATGGAGCAAGTACAATGTAATGCTCTCGTCATCAATACATTGTGTATATAAGTATGTATATAGTACATTTATGTATATGCACCTACATATATAGTATGTACTGCTTTTAAGTTCATGAACTTCTGTGCGAGGGTGCATTGAAATGGTACATTGCACAATTACACTTCTACAACATATGGAGTGATCGCTACTTTTATTTGATTTCAACAGAAGCACCCTATTCATTGGGACTGATTGTTATTACTCGTTAACTCACTCGTAGTAGATGTGTAGAATGAATCGTACCATGCGTTGCAACTGCAATTTAATTTGTACGAGTGTTGTAGGAGACACACATTGCATGCAACCATAAATGAGACATGTAAGTATGTGCATAAATACACGTATGTTTGTAAACACTTGTATTAATACATGTATTGGAAATGGAGTTTGTGCTCAAAACTGAAAATAACAAATCTCTTATATCGAATGTTGTTGTTGTTGTTTTGTGTCGCCATGAATTTGGTGCATTAATTGGTTCAAGTGGTACTTTTAGCGCGAATATTGGTGTTCTATTCGTTCTATAATTATCATTATAATATTGTTGTTTATGTTGTTGTTGTTGTTTTTGGTTAAGAAATCATTCTTAGCAATTTCAACACTATCTCCACAGCTCCATTATCGTTATTTTAACGTCAATTATTAATATTATTTTTATTTTTATTTTTATTATTTCTAGTGTAATTGTAATTGTATATTAGTCTCGATCGTATTGAGATAGAGAGCAATTTTGTTGCGATCGAGTCGAAATCGAGGCACGCGTTACTAGCTTGCCCATAAAAATATTTTCGACCCAGCCTAATGTATACATACATGTATATTAACATATGTACACATTTTTATAAATATATAATAATATTGTACGTAGCAAAACCACGATAATGCACTGAAAATTATTTTATTTCTTGTTGTTATTGCTGCTGTTGCTGTTATTGTTGCTTCCTATCAAAGAAATTATCTTCCAATTGGAAAGCTGTTGCTTCTATAGAGGGAGCTATATGCACTGCCTGCCTGCCTGACTGACTATACTGATAAAGTGCATTCGTACATATCTATGCACGAATGTATATTCCAGTACTCCCAAGTATGTGTAATATAATAATATGATGTATATGTAGATTTCAACTAGAATAAGTAACATACTATATGGATTTGATTATAATAAATGTTACGTCCATTGTTGCTGCTTGTTATTACCCACTCTTGTTTGTTTGTGTTCTATTAGCGCATACGTTGATTTGTTGATAGATTTATGTACGTACACGCATCATTTTCGAAAATAACAGTTATGCGGTAATCGGACAAACAGGTTCTGATAACTTTTTTTAAGCTATGTCAAACAAGTGGTTTAAAAAATTTAGATATACGCTCTTATATAAGAGTTTTACTTTGAAAAAACATGATTATTTGAATTTTTCCAAAAAAATTACCATTTCAATTTAATTTAAAGAGTTGGTACCCGAAACTGAAAAATCGGGCCAGCATTACTTTTTTAAACTAGTCCTATACACATGTATACATAAATATCAACTTTTACTCTTACAACAGTATTAGTTTGTGATACCAACAATTGTATACCGTAATACCTACTTATATTATTATACGAGTTGCCTGGAGCTCATGCGTAGGATAACTCTTGCTAACAGGGGTTACTTTGGGATGAGTAAACAATTCGAGCCCTCTCTCGAAGGTCGAAAGTCACACTCTACAAGTCCCTCATTATTCCTGTCCTAACATATGGCGCAGAAGCCTGGACAATTTCCACCACGGATGAGAGGATGCGTGGAGTTTTCGAGAGAAAAGTTCTGCGCTTATTCTGTGTTCTGACTTATTTGCGTTGATAGCGACTATCGAATAAGGTACAACGATGACCTCTATGAGCTGTACGATGACATTAACATAGTCAGACGAATCAAAATCCAGCGGCTGCGCTGGCTAGGTCATGTCGAGCGAATGAACGCTGCAGCGAAGAGAGTATTTAATTCGGCACCCACTGTAGGACGTAAAAGAAGAGGAAGACCAAACCTCCGTTGGAAGGACCAAGTGTTAGGTAACTTGGCGGCTCTTGGAATGTCCAATTGGCACCAACAAGCGGAGAACAGAGAAGGCTGGCGCCGCATTAGATGTTCGGCCTAAATCGATCATAGGTTGTTATGGCCACATAAGAAGAAGAAGAAGAAGAAGAAGAACTACTATTATTATGTCTGATAATACAGTGTATATGACATTCAAAATTGAGCATGAATGATTACAAGGTAGATACATACTTGGATTCGTCGGAGCTCCTAATTCGAAAAATGTGTGCATAAATGAATATGTACTTATTACATTGTTGGCGCATTATAACATAATTTGTTCATACATAACCGAGACATATAGCAAGGTCTGCCATCATTTGTACGGAATAAAAAATCTACACTTTTTGTTTGTTAATAATCGTAAATTAAATTTGAACTGTGGGTTAGGTTCACCATTTAGTAAATATTGTTGATAAGATATAAGTAAATGTATGTACATATATTTTTATATGGACATACTACATACATATATAGTACCTATATTCGTATATACTATGTAGATACATTTTGATTTCAGTTGGAAGTCAAGTTCAATAACAATAAATTGAAGCATCTGATTGCATACTTGGATGGATTAATCAATGTGTAAATGAAACGAAAATTAGATCAATTTATTTATATAATATATGTATTATAGATATATGGTAATATACAATAAGTAGTTATTTAATAAGTTCAATAAATTTTCTATATACTTATATTTCGTGAGTTAATCTTTTTTTTTTTTCTTTTTTTAGTACAATAATTTTTTTGTTTGTTTGCAGGACAAACTATTTATATATGCCAATATGTGGGAAGCGTCCTGGTGCCGTAGGTCAGTGATTACTGCGTTGGCCTTCTGATCTATAGGTCGTGGGTCCAAACCCCGGCTGAAGCACAACTTTAATATCAAAACGATTTTTCTTTCGACCGGTACCCATCTGTCGGTAAGCAATTAGCAATTCTTCCAACAGTAAAAGAGATCTGTGACAAGACTCAAGTGATGTCCCAATGGTTCTGCCGTTCGGAACCGGCTATTATTGGTAGGTCCCTTCTAATACTGCCCAAAAATTTAACACGCACAATAGTACTGGGAGAAAAGTCAAAGAGCCCTTCGCCCTCTTTCCGGCTTGTACTATATTTGTATATCAAAATCAAATAGGGTCTCTATGGATTAACATCAAGTTTTAAGAGTTTCAATAGTAAAACGATAGATTACTCAGTTTAAATATTAAAAAAATTTTTTTTTGTTTTGACTTGTTGCAAGTGATTGAACAAAAATAATGTTTTTTACAATGTGATTTATCATCATAAACATAAATAAAATTATACGACTAACTCCGACACTTCCATTTTTTTTTTACATTTTTGCAATAATAAACAAAAAGTTTGTTTATTATTTGAAACTTTTTAGCAAAACCAAAATTTTATAATTTCGATTCGACAGTACTGCAAAAAAATTTTGCAATAATGTAGCAAAGATTAATCCTTGAATTTTTAATGTCGAAAAGGTAACAATACACTTAATTGACATAAAATATAAACAAAAAAATTATTTGACATTGTTGCAAAAAATTTTGTTTTTGCTTTTTTTCTTTCTATTTAATTCAAGCACTCATTTTTTGTTGTTTTTTTTCGGATATATTTTACTATATATTTATTTTTCGAAATATCTTGACCAAATGATTTGAATATGTCGCTTATTATTTATTATTTTTTTCTGTATTGTTAATTGTTAATTGTATTGTTAATTGACGAATGTGGGAGATTTTTTATATCTTATATAAGAAAACTGAACAAATGAATTTAAAAATTTTTTCTGATTTTGAGCTTTATTTTAAAAAATTGGTACAATATACAATATTTTATTCAAAGCTACAACTTTTTCCCATCATGAATTCCTGATGGAGCGCATGAATTCCGTTCCAGTAGAACGGAAGGCCAAGAACGTATCAATCCAATTTTAGATGCCTTCAACTGAAGTGAAGCATATTCCGGACTAGTCATTCTGCATGGCTGGAAACAAGTAGTAGTCAGAAGGGGCAATATCAGTGGGGTAAGACTTCCCATCTGCTATTTTCCAAGAAGATTTTAACAGGTAGTACTACCTGTGAACATGCATTCTCATGATAGAAAATCTATGACTCTTGCCTGATCGCCTGGTTTTGGTTCAATGTTTGCTCCAATTTGATGAGTTGTTGTCGGTAGCGTTCCCCACAATAGTTTCAAGAGATTTTAGCGGCTCATAATACACCATACCCTTCTTATCCCACCAAATACACACTTTCTCATTATGGATATTCGGCTTTGGAGTCGATTTTGCTGGTTGGCCAGGTCTCACATATGACTTTTTGCGCTTAGAATTGTGGTAATAGATTCATTTTTGTCTCCAGTAAAACTATACGATGTAAAAAAGACTTTCATTTGTACAGTTGAAGCAACTTTTTAGACATACAAAATCTATTTTCTTGATCATATTCTTTAAATGCTTCTTTTGAGTTTCGAGTGAATCGTTGTTCAATAAAGCCCCCGATTCATCAACTTCAAAAGTTGCTGGCCATCCCTCACGCTCCTAAACCAAAATTCACAAGTTGAAAGTACGCCATATGCCTCGCACAGAATGCGATGGCTTTCCGCTTCACTCTTTCTTCTCTGTTTCACATTAGAACTAAAATAAAACGTCATATTTATCAATTCATGTCACTTTCAAAAACCATGGCTCATATATCTAGGCAACAAAGCACATGGGTCTCTCTAGGTTAACAACTCCCACATAACCCAACACACAGAGTTTTGTTGTCTACAGCACTGACGCATGCCACTCCATCATGTTGCACATATTGATGTAACAACTATTGTGTGATGACAACGACTACGACGACGACGAGACGCCAACAGCAAATGCATACAATGAGAGCAGACGACCGTCCAATCGACCAACCATAACGCTAATCGACGAAGTTCATGTGCACTCATACATACACATCCATATGTACCTATGATGTATGTACTCGTATGTGTATGTATGGAAACATGCTCATACAACTACTGCGAATGAAGTTGAGCTTAGGGTCCGCTGTACTCAAACGCATGTTGCTGCCGTTTATTTTGATTTCGTTTGCCGGCGAAGTAAGAAGTCAGCTAACGATATCGTATGTGTTATTGACAATTCGAATAACTTCAGTGATCACGAAAGAATAATACACACAAAATAACGAGTAGCGAGTGATTGTGTTTTGTCATTTTTGAATTAAATTGCATACCTACATATTTATGTATATTAGAATGTAAATATAAAGATGTATATATATATATATATATATATATATATATATATATATATATATATATATATATATATATATATATATATATATATATATATATATATATATAAGTAAATGAATAAAAGAAAAAATTGAAAGAATATAATACAAATGGTAATATCGCGTCAATTACAGTGGCCAACTACATAAAAGTGAGAGTAAACAAAAAATATAAAAAACAAATAGATGAAAAATAATAAATAAAAAACGGAAAAATTATCACATCCGCTGCGAATGTACATTGATCGGACAGTGCGTGCCTGTGGACATAAATGAATATGTATATAACTACGCGTATGAACGTCTGTACATAGATACTACATTAGCGTACATTGCGTATTATCGGTAGCGCACAGATATTTACACAAATTAATGGTGCGGCCGACTTGAGCGCAATTTGTGTGATCGAATGTGCGTACATATTGTATACTATACCGAGAATGTGTAGCCGTGAGCATCGTTGCAAGTTGATTTAATTAAAATGAATTACTTCAATTACATACCTATATATAGAATATAGGTATAAAAAAGAATATGATACAAGTTTGCAAAATATATTTACATTTTTAAGTGAAAAATTTACTTGTAAACATATAACTCTAATTTAATAGTTTTTTAACTATGTATAATTGAGTGTGAAAGTAACAAAAGAATAAAAATATATAGAAATTGTCCAACATTCAAAATTGTGATATATTAATATTAAAATACAATCATCAAGTGATAACTAATCATCAGATATACAAAGTATATAAATAGTGTAAAAATGTATCTCACACAATCAATACTATTCAAATTATTGGTTTACATTTTGGCAAATTTCCATAGCAGCACAGCCTTCAATTATGCCCCAATGCCAAATATTGTCATAAATAATCCACAACATTTGAAATTTTTCAAACAGCAAACGCGAAGCTCTTATTTTGGCTACTCCATGGTGATACGACCAACTAGGTGAGTTCAACAATTTATTGTATTTGTTTATTATTATTTGAATATTTATTTGCCTACTTCGAAAAGAGTATTTCCTCCACTTTTTAATATCTGTAAAACTGTCTCACACTCGTATACAATGTTTAGATAAACAATATGAATTAATATGTTTAAATATACAATATATGTACATATTACATACTAAAAATATATATACTATGTATATATATATATATATATATATATATATATATATATATATATATATATATATATATATATATATATATATATATATACTCATGTGTAATATTGGAGTGTCTTCAAAATGGAAACTAAAGTTCTTACGTTCAATATTAGTCGTAGAGTGTCACTTATAAAGAAATTTATTGTTATTCAAATTCGTTGAAACTTAAATCAACAATCACAATTTACTCAATGAATACTTAAATAAACATATGAGTATCTACTATATATGTGCATATATGTAAATTAAGATGTCTCACAGAAAAAAGATTTTGTTTTTGTCAGAGAAATATGAGCTCGTAATTAAAGTCAAAGCTAGAATCATCTTAAAGTTAGAATAGACCTTTTGATGGATTTTTATATGTGAAATGTTTTTGTAAAAAGTTGATTCTAATTTTAATATGATTCTAACAAACCCCATCAAGATATTTCGGTTCAACCGAAATCTAAAGGTTTTGTTCTACAGAGTCGAAATATTTTGATGGACGTCATAAAATTAAGTGAAGCACGCTGTTAAAATCAGTACATAATTTTTTGGAAGAGTGAGGCAACTTAATGTACATATATGTATGTACGTACCGCCAATGTGGCCGATGGCATTAAACAACAACCTTTTCGCCATACCTATCTACTTTTCTGTCCCCTGGAACCGTGCAATTCAATAACGAACATGTCGCATCATTCATTGTTGCAAAACTGAAAATATAAAAAAAGGTCGCGAACGGCACTAAATGATAGCTATTCCGATATACTTTATGCACTGCCTACTTCGCTGTCTCCTAGTAATGCACAAACGCGCCAGTTCAGTGATATTTCGGGTATTCCTTTTTTGTGTGAAGCAGTTTCCGATAAGGATAAAACGGTATAGCAGTTATCAAATCTGGTAACCCAAAAGTCATTTGTATTCAGTAAGGTTTGCAATTTCACCATGAAGGATTGTATCCGCTAATTTTATTCAGGAAAATTTGGAGTAAAGACAATAAACAAGAAATTCTTCCGACACCATTACATCCACAAAAAACTACTGTTTGCTGCGGTTTGTGAACTGGTGAAATATTGGTCCATACTTTTTTAAAAACACGGCAAGCATTAACGTATCCCTCAATGGCGATCACTACAGAGCCATGACAACTGACTATTTAATTCCCCAATTGTGACAACATAATCTCTCGAAATTTACTTGTCAACTATCCTGCAAGACCTTGCGATTTAACGCCTCTGGACTATTTTTGTGGGGATATGGGAAAGTACTAGTTTATGCTGATAAACCAGCAACTTTGAATGAATTGCAAGGCAACATTGAGCAAACTCTTGCCAGCATTAGACCCCAATTGCTTGAAACAGTAACCGAAAATTGGGTTTCCAAATTACGCCACGAACCAACCAACCACGGCCATATGCCAGAAATCATATTCAAACACTAATTGCATAAAATAATCCTTCTCATAAAAGTCAATTTTTAGTTCAGAATATTACCTATCCAATTTTGAATATTTCTATCAAATTTGAAAGTGCTTCACTCTGAAAAAAACCCGTTATATGCTCATCGTGAACAACTTACTTACTTACTTATGTGGCCATAACAACCGAATATCGATTTAGGCCGAAAATAACATGCTTCGCCAGCCATCTCTGTTCTTCGCTAGCTGGCGCCAGTTAGAAATTCCAAGCGCCGTCAGGTTCTCCAGTACTTGGTCTTTCCACCGGAGGTTTGGTCTTCCTCTTCTGCGCCGTCCTCCAGCGGGTTCCGAATATAACACCTTCTTAGCCGGAGCGTGTTCTTCCATTCGCTCGACATGACCTAGCCAGCGCAGCCGCTGGATTTTGATGCGCTTTACTATGTCAATATCGGCATACAGCTCGTACAGCTCATGGTTGTACCTTATTCGGTACTCGCCACCAACGCAAAAAGGTCCAAAGATCTTGCGTAGGACTTTTCTCGCGAAAACTCCAAGCATTCGCTCATCCGAGGTTGAAATTGTCCAGGATTCAGCGCCATATGTTAGGACAGGCATGATGAGAGAGTTGTAGAGTGTAGTTTTCGTTCTTCGAGAGAGGGCTCGACTTCTCAATTGCTTACTCAGCCCAAAGTAACACCTGTTAGCAAGAGTCGCCGAAAAACCGAATGTGTTAGGCGAACATCCACAAGGTTCTATTGCTGTACTCCTCTTCGAACAAAAACCGCATAAATCATTTTTATTAATTTTTAGGGGCATATATTTTACATAGGGTAGGTTAAAATTTTAGCCGTTAAAGTGAATATCGCGCATTTTTTTCTATCGTTCTTTTGAGTTCTATTATGTATATAACAATTTTGAAATTACGCACAAATTGAATTATTTCTGTACTTGAATGCCGAAAAACAGATAATGTTTGATTTCGTTTTTCGTCGTCGGAAAAAGACGAACACATTTTCCATTTTCTTTTTCTCACTTTTTCGTGAATAGTTATTTTGTGCCAGCAATTTGTTGTTATTTTACCGCTATCGAAAATTATCCCAATGGGAAACAATCTCATCCTAGGACATGAACATGTTCAATTCGATTGAAGAGATTCTAGCGGAGTCCAACAAGAGCTAGTGAATTTGTAGTGAAGTAGTTCGTCCCTAGCTACTCTCTACAGGGTAAGTATTATCATACAGACGTATGGTAATATTTGTATTTGTATTTGTATTTATTTTTTGTTATTCTTTAGAAAAATTAGTATGCTATTATGAAATGACAAGCGAAAAAATCCACATCTTGCACTCACCAAAATTAGCACAATTTTTATTAAAGATAATTGAATTATAATTTGTCTTTTTAACTTACATAAATGGAAATATCGCATGCGACACTTATGAGTACAGCCATTCTTCACGATATGTATATATTAAGACGACTCGTCACTCTTTTGAAACTAATTTGCATCCACTATTATGGGGCGTAGATCAGTGATTAGTGCTCTGGGTATAAGGCAACAAATTAGCACCTTCACTGAAAACAATTTTTGGATGAAAAGAAATGGTCTTCTTCCAACTCCCGACTGAAATACAACCATAAAGTGTTAATTCATGCACCAACTGGCTCTGGTATGGATGTAGCCCAAGATCTTTATCTAATTGCTGTGAATGTTGTGAACAGCGACTATTAAAAAGAGCATTAAAAAGAGTAAATGTGGTAAGAAACTGATCAACTGTATGACAAATTACTTGCTCAGATAGGTGATTATAAAATAAATAAATAAATAAATATGTGGCACTTAAAGTCCCGAAGGGCTCTTTGGCGGAGCTTCTCTTCCATTACTGTTGTGCGTTTTAAATTTTGGACTGTATTAGAAGGGACCTCTACTTATTTTAGGCGTTTCCGAATGGCAGAACTCTTGCGACGTCACTGTTTCTGAGCTTTGTCACAGAGTTCTTTTAGAAGCTTTTCCATGGCAAATTGTTCCCAGAACTACAAAAAAAGCAACAAATTTGGGACATTTTTTCTTTATTTCTCAGCATAATCTCCTTTTAGCTCTATACACTTTTCCCAGCGATATTCTATAGCTTCGATACCCTGTTTATAGTATGAACTGTCTAGTTGATTGTTTTTCCTTTTTGAAGATAATCAATAAAAATTATCCCACGTGCATCCCAAAAAGCAGACGCCATAACCTTGCCTGCAGATGGAACTGTCTTCGCCTTCTTTGGATACGATGTATAGTTATATGATATATTATATTTTTTTTTTTTTTTTTTTTTTTAGCTTATTTTTTTTATTGAATCTTTCTTAAATACTTAGAAACTAACAATAAGTATTCAAATCTTACAAACTAAATAAAACTATGTGATATCCCCTACGTTCCATCACAATTTGGTGAGTCGCGAGATGTAGCAATTTTACAGCATATTCAGTGTGTCTTTTCTTTTTAATCGACGATGCCCCTTGCTCAGCAACAATTGCCTAGCAAGAGGATTCGGATGATTGTGTAATTTTTGAATGTAGCTTCTGCAGTACATTGCAACTTCCTCAGAAATTGTGGATACATTTAAATCTCGATGGATGTTAACGTTCCTCATATACCAAGGCGCGTTTACAATAATTCGCAGACACTTGGATTGTATTCGCTGCAATTTTTCGATATTAGAGGGAGATGCGGTGCCCCAAAACTGAATACCATAAGTCCAGATTGGTTTCAGGATTGCTTTATATAATAGCACTTTGTATTCAAGATTCAACTTTGATCTTTTGTGTAACAGCCACCATAACTGATTCATTTTAAGCTTGATCTGAGTTTTCTTTGCCTCTATGTGATTTTTCCATGTCAGCCTTCTGTCGAGGTGAATACCCAAGTACTTTGTTGAGGAACATTGTGGAACTGATTGGCCATTAATTTTAAGTGGGGGACATGTATCTAGCCTTAGCGTGAAGGTTACATGTACGCTCTTTGATTCATTGACTTTTATACGCCATTTTGCTAGCCAGATTTCGAGAGAATCGACATGAGTCTGCAGGAGTTTAGTAGCTTCTATGGGGTTAGAGCGAGAGCACAATATTGCCGTATCATCAGCAAAGGTCGATATGAATGTATAGTTATTGTTGGGCATATCTGAAGTGTATAAGAGATACAGTAAGGGACCCAAAACGCTTCCTTGAGGAACGCCAGCGTGAATATCCAATGGATTTGTTGTGTAATCCTTGTGATGTACGAGAAATTGTCTTTTCGTGAGGTAGCTACTAAGCAATGAGGAGACATTTGCAGGCAGTAATAGTTTGAGTTTGTAAATAAGGCCATCGTGCCATACTTTATATATTATATGGTTATATGATTTATAGCACTTTTTGAAATGCCTGTAATTTCACCTAGCTCACGCACCTTCAGCCGGCGAACATCCAATACCATTTTGTGGATTTTCTTAACCGTTTCTGGCGTGGCCACCTCAATTGGTCGATCACGACGGTGTTCGTGTTTGCAGCTCGTACGAATTCCTTTACTTCCATCTAATATTTATTGGTCGTAAACGAAGGAGGAAACTCCCCCATTGTAGTATCTAGTATTTTGTCAAACTACTGCCACCATCTGTATGTCAGGTCGGGTAGAACTGGGACCGCCCTCTTATACCTTATCTACATATGTTATTACCATAGTTTTCTATTTACAAGAATAGTATGAAAGATCATTAATTTATTTACTAGCAAAAACATTTACCGAATCATTCTACGTTTGTAATGAAATCGTTTAATCACACACCATTATATCCTCCTTCATTTAACATATTTACTTAGCAACTTAATGTCTATAATAAAATGAAAAATTAATTAAAAACATTTATTATTTTCAAGTTTCAAGTATAACCGTTCCCAAGTAAATGAATATGAATATATAAATGTATACACCTATATGCAATAGTACTAGTTTAACAAAGAAAATGCATAAACGAACAATAACAACAAAGAACAAAAAGAAGTTTTGCATAAATTAATTGCAAAATAAAAATGTGTCGTACAAAACTGGTCTTGAAAGCAATTTAATACGTTTTCAATTAAAATAAAATAAAATCATAAACAATGATGAATTGTACACATAATACAAATCTTTGTAAAATATTGTAAAATTCGTACTAAAAGAAAGCAAAAAATACAATACATATGGACGCGTACAATGCAAAAGACACGAGACAATGAAATTAATAATAATATGATATGTATAAATAAAAAAAAATCAATAGCAAACGAAATAAGTAATAATATTTCCCCAAAATGATTCATAAGTCTGTGATGTCAATTTTTTTATTATTATTGTTGTATACTCGTGTTTAGTAATGTACATTTCTCCATCTTTTCTGCTACAGTAGCCCCCACAAAGTTGTGTATCACTTTTTGTTGCTTTATAATATCAATCAACAAGTTCTGCAATATATTTTATAATTCATGTGAATCTAATTGAATTATACGACGAGACTCATTTGAACACTAAAAGCAAATAGCAATAATATGATAACAATAATAATTACAATAATAATAATAATAATAATAATAATAATATTAATATTAAAATATGTAAATAAAATGAATAAAAATACTCAACTCTGAAATATTAATCGCATTTTGAGTTATGACTAATATATATATGTAACTTAAGATATCAACTAAAAAAAAGACAAAACTACAACAGAAAACAATTTTTAAATTAGACCTGTCAACTTCATCAGAATCTAATTTTTGATGCGCTGTAATTTTCTGTAACCGAACGTAAATAATCTATTTTTGAATGAATGAATTATTAACAATGGATTATCGAATTTCAATGACTTTTTCGGCAACTTGGGCAAAGAGAAAAATGTAGAGTCGCATATTTAACAAATGTGTCGTTCAGCTAAAATAAATTGAGGCCAATGCCCTATGTAATTGCGCTTTCGAAATCCAAAATAGCCGGCTATTACATTACCTACGTGAATGTCCAGAGTATCATACCTTTCGCCGCGATGATCCTTTAAACCTCCTCTCTAACCCTTCCCCGACTAATATTGAAGAAATATTAAAGTTCTTAAAAGCTTCCAGATTGTATTACCAAATATAGTAACTGTCGTATTTTAACTCTCTCCTTTCATCCATAAGCAGCTGAAGGCCATTGCTGCTATTGCTGCTACACCCTCAATTAGGTATTAATTTAGTTAATACTCTAATTCTGTCAAATAAATAAATAAATAAATAAATATATAAATATATAAATATATTTAACGAAAAGTCGGTAAACATATATGAATGTTTGAATTATAATACACAAAATTAAATTAAAAATTATGAAAATAGAATAATATAACATATATTATATGTATAAAAACAATAAAAAACTAAAGAAAATCTCCTAAATAAGATGGAAAAATCTGAGCCGAAAACCGTACTTTTCGTACGGTTAAGTCAAAAATGGTACCATCTCAAGCACTATATGTATTCTATAATATCGCCTATTCGCCTAATGTAAGTAGATCTTTTTTATGTAATAATGTCGAAAGAGTGACAATCGATTTTTTCGCTATTATTGCAATAAATTTCTCTGACATATATAAAGGGCTTTCAGATACGCTTACAATAATGTATTCCAAAATTCATATGCACTTTTTGAGCATGTCTAATCTATATTCTTAAATATACCAAGTCCAGCTACTTGAAAATACAGAAATAGATTCATAAATTGTTGCATTGAAATCTGAAAGTCCATTTAACTCTTTGTTGACACGCACACACACTCCGATTTTTCGTTTTTAGGGCTATATATCAAAGCTATCCCGCCAAACTGCACAATCCACAGTTATTTTTAACGTAAAAGTCAAATTCTCTCCGTTTTCTTTCTTTATGCAGTTTCGCTGTCGCTGTGCTGCCATTGGACAGCTTGATGCTGTTTTGTGCGGTCTTCTGAAAATCTCAGCAATTCACGCGGATGGGCATTCCACTGAAACGTGTAAGCTTTTACATTAATAATGTAACGCAATAACTGTCTCAATGAAAGACTGTTCGTCCCGTCGCACTGCGCAGTTCTGTTCAAGCATGCTGAATGAGTCACCATACTATACTACACTATAGCAAGCATCCAAATGTATTTTATATGTACGCATACATAAACTACATGCATGATAATGGCATTCCAGTATTTCATAGCGTAAGAAAGACTGTAGACCTTTAGTTTGATATCATCGTTTTAAACACAAATGATGGCACTAAACTTATAGCATTCTTATACCAGTAATTGCTATACTTATCTGAACATCTGATTGTAATTTGTATGCATGCGTGTGTGGTATTTCACTCTCTATGCCAGAACACTTCTCCCACACATTGGCTTATTCGATAGTATCGTCTTTGTTGCAATGCATATGTGATGACTGTTGAAAGTGGTGCTTGTCTTTCGAAACATGTGCATACAAATTCAAGTTCAAGTATTCTAGAGAAGTTCTATTCATGGACGCAATTCATGTATTCGCTTTTACGAGTATGTAAGCACATACATTCATATAATTATTTGTGCAATTTTATTTGCATTTTTGAAATCACATACTTACCTATTTAAATAGTGTGTATCTGCTTTACATATCCATCCATTGCATTCCATTTTAGAATATGAATTTGGAGTGTATCTTTTGTACGTGATGGCATGATTAATATTTTCTGTGTTCTTTAGTTTCTTTATTTAATGACAATATTGTATTTGTTGTGTTCGTTTTTGTTGTTAATCTTGTTGCTGTCGCTGTTATTACTGTGACCATAGAAACATTGGCAACATCAATAAACAGATTTGACATTAATCTCTTATAGTAGCCGTATAGAATCATCAGCTTTAAGACACAATATAAACGTGTCTTAAGGATTTTATAATGATCACTTAACATTTACATAAAATTGTACATGCGTATTTTTAAAAAAATTATTGTTCTTATTGCGTATTTTTACTACGCTATACTTTACGCTGAACATATTGTGAATTTCAATTAGTACGAGTACAAAAAGAATATATGAGAAGCTTTCTATTATTAAATGAATAGCACTTGTATTTAAGTTTTAAAAAGTGATTAATTATAATAATAATTTATCAAGGAAAATGGTTTTCAAATAAATTTCATGTAAAATTAAAAGTTATTGCAAAAAATAAATATGTTGCACTTATGGGCCCCGAATGGCTCTTTGTTCGAGCATTGTTCGAGTACGTGCGTGTTAAATATTTGGCTAGTATTAGAAGGGACCTATTTATTTTAGCCGATTCCGAAAGACAGACATGACTTTTACTGAGCTCTGTCACAGAGCTCCTTTAGAAGCGTTTTCATGGCAATTTGTTACTACCGGAAGAAAAATCTTTTCGATATTAAAGTAGTCACAGTCGAGGATTGAACTCACGACCTACGTATCAGAAGGCCAACGCACTAACCACTGAGCTGCGGCAATACAATTAATAGTTATTATACAATATTATTCAGAGAATCGAAGAAATGTAAGCTTATTGCGCTGTTAGCACTGCATTGGTGCCGGCACCTCAGTGATAGGTCAGGATCCCAGAATTACTATAGTCTTGCTATATTTTGCTATGCTTTCACACAAACACTATCCAAAGATTAGAAAAAATTTAATATAATAAAATTCTGTAAGTGCGAACTGTTATTCAGAAGAATATATTGTATATATGGTCCTTTAACTTATAATCAGAGCATAGGGCGTTAACCACTACTCTTCTGCAACGAACACCGTATTGTGATAGGGCCCTCAGCTCATTCCATGATAAACCGCACGGTGTCATTTCATATTCAGTTGAACGGCGCCAGATGGTTCGCGGCCTGGCAATTCCACGACCAGTTTGATGGAAAGAATTACGATTTTTCTCAATGTATGGCCGAACCACAGTTACTTCTTGTTATGGATCTCAGATGCAACTTCAACCTGGTTGAAGTTTGTCTTCTTAATCCTGTATTTAACATCAAACTAAGAACCACTGTTCGCGGTAACCATGCCCCCAAATTAGCGGACCCGATATGACATCATTGAGGTATAGCACTTTCGTTATTCCGACATTTATCTTAAGACCAGTTCCTCTCAACTTCTCCCGCATAGCTTGAGTTAACGGTTCCAGGTCACATAGTTTATATGAAAACAAACATATATCATCACCATATGCGAGATACCTCAAAAACGTGTTATTTATATGCCATTGTATACCTCTGTACTGATTTGAGTTGCTGAAAGCGACACTTAAGACGCCCGCGATGACAAGGAGAAACACTATTAGGGCAGGATGCAACCCTGTCGCACACCGCTCATCCACTGCAGAACCCGACCTGGCGGGATCTGATGGATGCTTCCAGGTGATTTTTCAGCCGATTAAGAATCATACAAGCAATGAGTATTGCAATTGCAGGATGTACACGAATACCCATCCAGTTGTTACAGTCTCTAAAGTCTTTTTTTTTCGCCAGTTTTACTATGATTTCCTCTTTCCGTTCATTCGGGTAAGACTGTTATTAAGTACAGCCGAAAAGTGCTCTTTCCAACGACGGAATTAATCTTCCTCAGCTATCAGCAGGTTTTCATTTAGACATTTTATAGGATGCTGGACACAGAGGCTCTTGTCAACAAGTTTTCAAGTGATTTTAAATAACGTGTGAGAGTCGCGAGACCCTTAATATGTCGTCTCTTTCGACGCACGGATCGCTGAAACTCCTACTACATATGTCGGTACTGACTTTCCAGCTGTTTCTCTTGGTCTCCATTTCGACTTGCTGTGCTTGCAATTTGCTCTTTTATTGCTTTTCGTTCACTTATATTGTTCCACGTTTCATCGCTCATCCACTTCATTCTTCTGGACAGCCAAGTTGCCCTGTTTCAGTACTTATGCTCAAATATTGTACCCCCTATGACCAAACTCTTTGCGTTATAAAAATCAACAAAATGCTCGCCATTATCGTTTCGGGTACCCTACCCATGTCTACCCATTACGTGTTATAACTACACGTTATCTTTGCTGACCCCCTCATTGAAGCCTCCCATCACAAAGATGATAACGCCAAGAGGGTGTGTCATAAACCGCATTTAGCTGGCAGTAGAAAGTGTCGTTTTAATCAGCAATCGCGCTGCCTACTGAGGAATAACACTGTATTATATAGATGTACACATTAAAACGCGGCCAAATTAATCTATCCGAGGCAGGGCTCCAAGCTAGCAAACTGCGGCTTAGTTCCAAGTTCAAGAGAATGCCAACTCCCGATTCATGCTTGCTGCCACGGGGCTTTCCAGCGTAGAAAAAGAAGGTGAATCCATTAGGGTAGAGGAATTCAACAGGGTCGGTGTATTTTACTTCACTCACGCAGAGGATTGTGATGCCATAGCGTAACATTTCGCGTTCAACTTATTGAAATCTTGAGTTTATATTGGCGGTAGTGTCATGGTATTATCAAATTTTTATATTCCAAAATCTGAATTATTACTGAAAATTACCACGATAGCCAAAGGCCATAAACAGGTGGTTTGGTTTTGTTATCCGAGACTATATAGTTGACGATTAGTTAACACGATGAATTTCAAGCAGGTAGATTGCTAGCCCGCCTGACCTAGCGTGGTGATAAGATTGCTATCTACACCTCCAAGCTGATGTTTGCTTGTTTCTTTTTTCCACGAGTGGTATTTTATCACGCCCGGCAGTTACGCAGAGTAGGTGGGATGGGAGACAAGCAACTCCACACGGAATTGAAAGGAAACCTCGAAGAATTTAGTTTAAAATTATTTTAAAATTAGCTTGGACTAATCTATGTGATATTTATAATAGTATTGGTAAGAAAGAGGTATGTAAATGTGCAATAATAAATTAATGCGTACACACCTTTTTTTTAGTGTAGAATTTTGTAATTAACAATATTTATGATATTAAAGCTGTTATTCAATTACTTTGCAAATGTATACTCGAATAGTTGCGAAATATGGAAAAGACACAAATTTAAAATTCTTAAATTATAATCTCTCTATGACATCACACCTCACACGTTGAGGTCAGTTTGGTTTGTTTGCATTTTTTCTGGCGGTTTCTTCCATTATCATTTAAATTCTTGTTGTTACAATCATATGATTTATCCAATATACAAGAACATGCATACCTAAGTAGTACATATACAGTGGACGACCAATATAACGAATCTTATGTTGTACACCGAATTTGTTAAAAATTTTTTAAATCGTGCGAATCGTCCTCTAAAAACATTTGACTGTCATTCGTAATATAGAATCACCAACAGGAAAAGTTTAACTGTACGAAAATTCATTAAATAGAAAGTTCATTATTCTGGACGTACACTGTATATGTTATGTAAGTAATTTTAAAATATAAAATCCTAAAATAAACATCAAATCATCACAATTCTGGTGTACGAAATTTGGCACATACCATAATTGTACGCGGATATCAGAGGTGAAAAAGAATGCTTTCAGTTTATAATATAATATATTTTCAATGAAATGCACATTTGACTCCAAAATACGAAGTCTAAGCCTTTTTTGAACTACCGATGGATTTTTTATTTATCAAAGTTTCTAATGGAACCAACAATTTCTTTGAGGTCAATTGAATTAATTTGAAATCACATGATGTCGTTTAGCATGACTAGAAGTCACATATAAATCTAAATAACATTATTTGACTTCAAATATTGATTTACAACAAGGTGCTTCATATAAATTAAGTGGAGTTCAAGTGACCCTAATTGACAGATAGCGACTTGTTAGCTGTATTCAAATTACTCAAGTGATATCAAAGATGGCATGATTTTGAAGTAAAAAAATTTGCATTCCCAGCGCTTTAGAAAAATACTGCAAAGAGAGACAAATTAATAATAACAAACAATATATTTCAGTAGTTGCAATCGGTAAGTTTGATTCATTTGTGACTAATACTTTTGATTGTATTCATTCACAACTTTGGCATATACATTCTGGTACCTATTAAGTGAATAATACATTAGATACATTTGAAAGTTTTCATCATACATAATTCAAAGCAATTTACTTTTATACAAAATGTGCGGGTTGTTTAAAAAAGAAAAAGAGATATAAAAATGCGTGCAGACAAATTACGAAAGGAAATTACGCGGAAAATCACGTCAAATGACAATTTATTTTAGGTTAATTATGATTCAAAAAATGATTTTACAAAATTGTGCTTATTTTTTTGGTATACATATACTACATGTAATTAGATTTCATAATTTAAAAACAAAATACATATAATACATGTAATTAGATTTCATAATTTAAAAAAAAAAATTACATACACACATATCTACCAAATATTTCTACAAACTCCATACATTTACTATAAGTATTACATTATACTTGAACTGTAGTCAAAATTGGCACAATTCCAACTGGTTTTTGTGTTTTTAAGAACAAGAGCAGCAACAATTTACATACAATATGTATTATACGAGTACATACTGAAATTCAATCACAGCTTTGAAACGAAGTGTGACCAACTGAAATCGTTACTTTACTCCATTCATTGGTTGTGACTCATAGACCTGTTTTAATTAAAAAATTTCTTGTTCATATATGTATGTAGTATGTTCACTTGGTATTTAAGTATCGATATTAGGTGGCTTAAAGATGATTTTTTATACCATCATCAATATCATTATTTTGCGTTCGCTGATTTGTTCATATGTTCATATCTATGCACATTTCAATGTATCATTTGTCACTCTAGTTGATCAATGGTGCTAGAAATGCATGTACCTAAATATATATATAGGAGATATTTTTATCTCAAAATTTCACTTTCACTCACCTACCCTTTCTATAACTACTTGCCACGCTTGAGGGTAGCCTCTTCATTTGCCATTTACTAAAATCAACCCTCTTGCCCATTATGCATGTGTTGTGCAGATACTTTTGTATGCGATTTTAATAGATAATATTGAAGTCTTTTTTTTTTTTGCTATAAAATCGATTCGATTGATTCATTTCATTCAATATATACTCGAATTGCTCTCACGCGTCTCAAAAAAAATATTTAGTACTTATGTACATGCGAGTATGGTAGTACATACGTTATAAAATCGTACATATATCGTAAACACATTCATACATAAATTCATATGAGTGCACACTTATTCCCTGCAGCAAATTGTGCAACAATTGATCTTGCATACTCCAACCATCACTTACCATCAAGTAGTATACAAATGCATGTGTACCTTAAAGTGGCATTATTGAATTCAATATTTATTCCTTTATTCTATTTTATAGCTGCAATCACTTAGTCATACTCATAATGAGATTTATTGTGTCCAGTCGGTACACATGTATTGAGTGATCCAACTAGACATACTTTTTTCAATAGCCAATAGGTTTGACAGATCACGTGTGAGTCGTGCCATGCTGTCATGTTATTTTTATTTAGTATTGCTTGGCATTTCATCATGGAAAGACTTACTCCTGAACAACGTTTACAAATCGTTCAACTTTATTACGAAAATTCACGTTCTGTGAGGAATGTGTTCCGTGCACTTCGCTCATCTTATGGTCAACATAATCGGCCTACTGAGCGTACTATTCGCAACATCATCACCCATCTTGAGACCCAGCATTCATTATTGGATAATATTCGATCGAATAGACTACGTCCAGCACGCAGTGAAGAAAATATGTATGGGGTATGGGTATGTAAACAAGCAAAATTACCGCATTTGGGACGAAGAGCAACCTGAAGAGATTCAACAGGTGCCACTTCATCTAGAAAAAGAACGGTTTGGTGTGGTTTGTGGGCCGGTGGAATCATCGGTCCATATTTCTTCAACAATGATGCCGGTGAGAACGTAACCGTCAATGGCGACCGTTATCGTGCTCGTGATCTCGGCGACATTTGGTTTCAACAAGACGGCGCCACTTCCCACAAATCGCATCAATCAATGGATTTATTGAGAGAACACTTCGGTGAGCAGATAATTTCACGTTTTGGGTCGATCGATTGACCACCAAGATCGTGTGATATCACACCGTTCGACTTTTTCCTGTGGGGATATGTAAAGTCTAAAGTTTATGCGGACAAACCCGCTTCGATTCAGGCCTTGGAGCAAAACATCACGCGTGTCATTGGACTCAACGGATGGACCATCTGAGACGTAGCCGTGGCCAACATTTGAAAGACATAATCTTCAAATAATGCCAAAGAATGTTCTTTCAAATGATAATAAACATTCCCCATTCAATTTGAATTTTCTGTATTTTTTTCTTTAAAAAAGTAGGGAACCTCGAAATGGATCATGCTTTACTATCGCAATAATTGTAAAAAAGAGCAGAGCTTCGATAGATTTCAAATCTACACGTATGTTGATATATGTTACCTATATTCTATAGGTACCTATATATAGAACTGGTATTAGTTATGTATAGAACTGATTTTCTAATATAGCAGTTTTAAAATAGAATATAAAATTTATGAACATGTGGGACGTCCCATAATTCTTAAAAAAATAGTTTTTGGTTTTTATGCATCATCGGTAAGCTTAGTTACGGGCTCCTATTAACATATGATGAAACAAAAAATATTGTGCGTATTTATTTTTGAACCTTCGGCAACTTTCTACAGGTATGCCCAAGCCATTGAATGAAAAAATGTTGTTCACTCTTGCTTAAGGTACATTCTGTAATTAAACACTGATTCAAATAGAATGCTGAAGAAGGTCATTCTATATGCATAAATGCGAATGGAAGTATATGGAATATAATAATGTAAATACTTTGAATCATAATGCTCATAATCTTTGGAAAGTTCCGATTAATTTTTGCTTATCGTACTTATATTTTGACGGATCTGGGATTCGACAGGTCTTTGTGGACTACATTAGACAAATTCTTATAAACAAGTTCATGAACTCAACGTTAAGGAGCTTTAATGTAGAGGATAGAGCGAGGAAGGCGGTGAGGCTGCCCTCTACAAAAACGGGACTCTCAAAACCACTTTAACAGCGGCATTAAATGTCATGCTGCATGTTTTGCCGATTTTGCGAGCAGTAAAATCGTCTTTAAGGCTAAGGGTATCCTATATTTTAGCCACCTATTCAAGAGAACACTCAACTATGTTATGAAGTTTTGCACTCATTTTCAGTACCACTGACTTTTGTAGCTCGATGTCACGCTCACTGTTTATAATAGCTCCCATACAAAATTGTTGACTTTCTTTTGTATTGAAACAGCTGGAATTTCGGCATTCTTTTATCTAGAACAACCATAATTGAAACTTAGATTAATATGATAGTCGGAAATAATCTGGCATGAAATCAGCATGCCACGTCTACTTCTTAATTGGACTCCCATACAATGTCGAGTAAATAAAGAAATGTTTAACCGCCATAATTTATGAACTGTTGACCGTAAGACAACTATATATTAGGTGTAGATTAATAACACTATATAGGCATAATTTATTCGTCAAAAAATTTATAACCCACTCCTGCTTCTTAATGTAGCTCAAGTAGTGGAAAATAAAGAAAAATATGCATATGTAGAGGATACCTCTACATATGCAGGGTATAATTTGGACGGCCCCAGCCGACTGTAAGGCCATTTTTTCGATATATTTCAGTTAGTTTTTATGTTTAACGTGTCTTGGCTTCATACAAAGAGTAAATAGCAAGTGTCCATAAGGATTATGTGTTCATTAATTTCTTCATTGTGAGTTTCAATGACACTTTCTTTTTCATTTTTCAGTACCAATTATCATAACCACTTATCACTATCACGAACACGACTAGAATATGACAATTAATGTCTATTGTAATTTGAAATATCTATGTTGTAACTGAGTCCACACGTATACATATATACTAGTAATTCTAATTGTAATTAAATTCGACCAATGTATATCTATGTATGTGTGCATACGTCACAGATATAAACAATGTGCAAAATGAATGATTCATACGGATTCCGCTTACCAACGTATGAGTATTAAACAACAGTCTGAAAGAGCTAGGCTAATGTTAAAATGAGTACTCATATGTGATGAATATACCTCCGCCTGCAAAATGAGCAAGCGGTATTTCAACGTAACAATGTCAGCAGTCAGCTGAATTTTGTCGTACTACATACAATCAATAATAATAAGCTGTACGTCACATCAAATCTCTCTGTTACATTGAGGTAAATGATACAACCTGTATAAGAACCTATAGCATCCAAATGAGAGTTCATATTTTAGATACTCAGAATGAAATAGTCAAAGCAATAACATATGTAAGTATATAAGTCAAGTATTCAAAATGAAATACCGGTTTTTATATGAGTTTTTGAGTATGTATGGTATATATACTCTTACATTTATAAGTAATAGTTACGATTACTCATACAATGCATTTTGTTCGTGTGATTGGTGTACGCCAAGGTGCTACTAACTGAGAAAACTTAATTGAGAGAATTCAAGCTGTTGATATTGTTACGACTCTATAGTCAATTGATATCTTTTGGTACCACCATAGTAAATGAACAACGGTTTGTACTAATTGAATGATATGAATATACATGGGTGTATGTGTGTGTATAGGTACGAGTGAGTATACGTAATATCAGATATGCTCATCAAGTTTAGAAGTTTTCATTTCACTTGTATATACACTCGTATTTGGATAAAGACTTTCGTTGAAATAGGTTGTGCGTGATGCGTGTTAGAATAAGACAAACTTGAAAATTTGAAATAAGAATCGTTATATCGTAAAAACGAAAGCAAACAATACAAAGAAAAAAATAATAATAATAGTAAAAATAATAACGAAGAATAAACCAAATTTAGAAAAAGTGTCAAAGTGTACATACCATAGCCATACGTAATATGATTGGAATGAAATTTAATAGAATCAAAGTGATGACAGTGCCATTGTCGCCTATGTTGTTTGTGATATTTATGAGCATATTTTTTATCGTAATTAAATTAGATCATGTCAATTGTTATAATTTATCACCGAAAGCAAATATTATCATTAAAGTTCCACAACTGGCAACAGATCTACCAAAAGTCGAATCATCATATTTCGGCTTTAGTTTAAGTCTAAGACCATTAGGGTGAGTAATACATACATATATGTACCTTATTATATAGTCGATGATTCATATGTATATTTATTTGCCGCTACACGTACAATTTATTTATTTTCAATATATGTTAGTACATTTAGTATACGTAATACTGACTAAAGTCAAAAATGAAGTCATACCCTCAGTTAAATATGCATGCTTCAATCTTTAAACATGCGACTAAGTGCTGACAATATCACAAAAGAAAACAATTATTCAAAAGAAAACTGAATGTACGAAAAATTAAAAAATAGCACGTACGTTTACTTTCAATACCTACTACATATACCTACATTAAATGTACTATACGATCGTATGTGTATATAAAGAATACAATTATTCAACTATCCAACTTATCAGTTCACCTTTACCTCTTCGCTATTCGATACCATTCACATTTGATAAGATTACATTCGGTATAAATAGAGTTGGTGGAAAACAGATACGAGCCAAAAAAAATACCTCCCATATATACACAAGCTGTAATACAATATCAATCAAGTCGAACAATTGTGACACTATTATTGTTCGATTGCAAATATTTGCTATTATTGAATTATTGTTGTTTTTAGGTTGGGCCGACGCGTCCACACCATTGCGCACTGAATTGATTGCTTATTTTTGCCATAATAATGGCTTGCGTTGTGCATGATTACAAATGGATCTTATAAACAAACATATATAGATCAATCGAACCATACGACCATTTGTCCGTATATCACATATGTTATTCCACGAAATGTTAGCACATTAAATAACAAAACACCATTTAAACAGGGCCAAGTAGTAAATATAGTAATCGTTTAGTAATGAAACAATACGAACCATTGTATCGTTGGCAAAATCCAAGTAAAGTATATGTCACATGTTCCAAAAAGAGAGGACGAGACAAAGAGAAAATGCTATACATTTTAATGAATGGTACCATAAGTGTGTAGGTAGTGGTCACTTCTTAAACGTTAATGGCTCTAATTTATAAATCACTTTAGTCGAGTGACTCATATATACATAAGTATTTACTCGTCACGCGCATTCAAAATAAACATATATCCTCCATCGGCTATAAAATTTACAATTTTACAAGATCTTCATGAAAGTAATGACTAACCAAACAAACCAAAGGTGTTTGTAAAAAAAACAAAATGGCTTGAGTAAAGCCATTCGAATTTTTGTGAAAAGAATAAATAAAATAGAAATTTTGTTTCCCTATTAAAGTCTAGTGGTCTGGTGATGTTTTCGCAAGGTAACGTGTCTAACTGCCTCAACCAGGTGGGGCTAGCGCAATCCTTGTTAAACTCATCGCAAGTCAACTCACTGGCTGTCATGTAGTTTGATCTGAGCGCTATGTGATGATACCTTTATTTGTTAATGAGGGGTAGCCATATAGCTTGCTCTGCTTACTCTGTGATGGCGCTTTCATTATTATTAATGGGGGCCCTCCATGTGGCGACCACCGGGCAACGTCTTCCTGGCACCCGCTGGGAGGCGGCTGAAGTGAGTGGCGAAAATCTCCTCGGTTAGAGGTTGTGCGTTGGGTTTGGGACCCGCCACATAAAAAACCCCCCCAATGAAAAAAACAAATATGCCTCGGATAAGGACTACCGCTTTTGTTGATGACCCCCGCAAACGAAAAAAGGACCACGATTTACGGATATGCACCTGGAATGTCCGATCCCTTTATAGGGAGGGTGCCTCTATCCAGTTGGTTGATGTCCTCGAAAAATACAGAGCTGACATCACCGCTCTCCAGGAAATGCGATGGACAGGACAGGGCTGCTCCAAAAGAGCGTCCTGTGACATCTACTACAGTTGCCATGCTGAAAGGCACGAATTAGGATGTGGATTTTTGGTCAGCAAGAGACTACGACATCTTGTCTCACAGTTCACGCCTGTGAACGAACGGCTGGCAACAATCCGCATCAAGGCAAAATTTTTCAACATCAGCCTTATATGTGCCCACGCTCCGACGGATGAGAAGGACAATGTGACCAAGGAGAGCTTCTTTCAGCGCCTCGAAGAAGCTTATGACCGCTGCCCCCGCCACGATATCAAAATCGTGCTTGGCGACTTTTATGCCAGGGTGGGCAAGGAAGGTACCTTTGGTCCAACTGTCGGAAAATTCAGCCTCCACCAGAACACCTCCGATAACGGAATGAGGCTGATCGACTTCGCCGCAGCACGAAACATGGTAATTGGTGGTACCAGATTCCAGCATCTCGACATCCACAAAGCGACATGGCTGTCTCCAGATCAACGTATAAGAAACCAAATTGATCATGTGGTGATTGACGGAAGGCATGCTTCCAGTGTCATGGACGTGAAATCGATCCGTGGTGCCAACATCGACTCGGATCACTACCTTGTTGCAGCTAAGGTGCGCACACGCCTATGTGTCGCAAATAACAAGAGAAGTCCCACACAGAGAAAGCTCGACGTCAGTAAGCTGCGATCACCAGAGACAGCAGATGCATTTTCCACTCGACTATCGGATCTGCTTATGCAGAACACTCCCCCACTTGATGATACATGCGCACGGTGGACACATATATCCCACTCCATGACTACTGCTGCCGAGGAGGTAATCGGTTACTACCGGCCTCTGAGGAATGAGTGGTATGATCAGGAGTGTCGCGACGCTACCGCAGAGAAAGATGCCGCCTACAGAAAAACCCTGCGTGCAGGCGTAACGCGAGCTGTTAAGGAGCGGTATAGAGAGAAAAGGAGTGCAGAGAGACGTCTTTTCAGGCGCAAGAAGAGGGAGTTGGAAAGACGCGAGTGTGAGGAGATAGAGATGTGTACCGACAAGAATGAGACTCGAAAATTCTTTGAAAAGATCAAGCGCCTGAGTGGAGGTTTAAATTCCGGAGCCTCTTCTTGTCGTGATGGAAATGGGAATCTGGTTACGGATGTCCAGAGTGTACTGAGCCTATGGAGGGAACACTTTTCCACGTTACTGAATGGCGATGCTACGAACAATTCCGCCAGTGGAGAAGAATGCCCGATAACCCCAATTACAGATAATGGTGTTGATGTTCCACCACCCGACTATGACGAGGTTGAAACGGCCATTTTAAGGCTGAAGAACAACAAAGCTGCAGGTGCTGATGGCCTGCCTGCCGAGTTGTTTAAGACCGGAGGCGATGAGCTGCTCACCCGCATGCACCAGCTCATAAGCAGAATACACACACCACCTATTTGTTGATTATAAAGCCGCTTTCGACAGTCCGGTAAGGGATTACCTCTACGCAACAATGTCTGAGTTCGGTATTCCTGCAAAGCTCATTCGACTTTGTAGAATGACACTGCATAACTCCCGTTGTGCAGTGAAAATTGGGAAGGACCTCTCCGCACCGTTTAATACCGAACGGGGTTTCAGACAAGGTGATTCGTTATCGTGCGACTTCTTCAATCTTATTATGGAGAAAATAATACGAGCTGCTGATCTACGACATAATGGCACTATCTTCAACAAAAGTGTCATGCTGTTAGCGTATGCCGACGATATTGACATAATCGGCATGAACACGCGAGCAGTCAGTGCAGCATTCTCAGAGTTGGAAAGAGAGTCGCGTCGGATGGGTCTCACGGTGAACGAGGGCAAGACGAAGTATCTAGTGTCAACAAACAAAGAGTCCCGGCGTCTTGGACGTCACTGTTGACAACTACGCTTTTGAAGTAGTAAGGGACTTTGTCTATCTTGGAACCAGCATTAACAGCAGTAATGACGTCAGCTTGGAGATCATGCGTAGGATAACTCTTGCTAATAGGTGTTACTTTGGGCTGAGTAAGCAATTGAGAAGTCGAGCCCTCTCTCGAAGAACGAAAACTACACTCTACAAGTCTCTCATCATGCCTGTCCTAACATATGGCGCTGAAGCCTGGACAATTTCCACCTCGGATGAGCGAATACTTGGAGTTTTCGAGAGAAAAGTCCTACGCAAGATCTTTGGACCTATTTGCGTTGGTGGCGAGTACCGAATAAGGTACAACCATGAGCTGTACGAGCTGTATGCCGATATTGACATAGTAAAGCGCATCAAAATCCAGCGGCTGCGCTGGTTAGGTCATGTCGAGCGAATGGAAGAACACGCTCCAGCTAAGAAGGTGTTATATTCGGAACCCGCTGGAGGACGACGCAAAAGAGGAAGACCAAACCTCCGGTGGAAAGACCAAGTACTGGAGAACCTGACGGCGCTTGGAATTTCTAACTGGCGCCAGCTAGCGAAGAACAGAGATGGCTGGCGAAGCATGTTATTTTCGGCCTAAATCGATATTCGGTTGTTATGGCCACATAAATAAAATAAATAAAATAAAATAATAAATTAAAGACTAGTGTTGTTTCCAATTCCGATCATACTGTCAGCATGTTAAATCTAAGAAAAGTACATTTTTCTATGATAGTAATTCTTGAATTTTACTGGATTTCTCCTAGCTCTAATTACTGAAGTTCTACTCATTTTTTACAAAGCGAAAAAATATTAAGCCATTAATACTATGAAAGATTAGATCAAGATTGATTTTGGAGCCCAACGATAATTGATAGTCAATTCGACTTCACTTCGTAGTTGAAGTAACACCTAAAATAATTCAATCCAACATCTTTGCGTAAAATTGTTCAGTTAGATATCAGGCCAAGAGCCCAAGTTACCACGATAATTCAATCACTGTTACACAGAGGCGAATTTGTCTCCCCTACATAAATGGTCTGCTCTATATGCAAATAAGTACGTACAACTAATATTCTAAATGACAAAAATACAAATAGTAGGTACTTCCACATATTTCGATTAAAAACATGCTTTTACCCTTTAATGTATGAAAGTACATTTGGGAAGTGTACCTAAATAAATTCTTTTGCTAAGTATTGAAAATGTTTTTAAAAATTCCTTCTTACTACCTTTTCTAATTGCAGCATAATTGTTGGTGCACCACGAGCGCAATCGACACTACCGCTACAACGCAATGTCAATGAAACCGGCGCTATTTATAGATGTTCCCTTACGGACGGTACATGCAATCCATATGTGTTTGATGATAAAGGCAATCGCATTATCGAAATGAGTGAGTACACTTACGATTCGGAGAAACGCGATAATCAATGGTTGGGTGGGGCAATGGATGGCGGGCCCAAAGACACGGATAAGTTATTGGTATGCGCACCTCGTTTCATAGCGCCAGCACCCAATGATTATCTAATGCATGGCCTGTGCTATTGGATCAATGACACTTTGAGCAATCAGCCGATGAATGTGAAAAGAATATCACCGCTTCGACTAACAAGTGATCAAATCAAAGAGATGAATGGTCAGCGTTACTATTATTATATGTTTGGTGAACAGGGCTTAAGCGCCCATGTCACAACGAATAACGAGGAATTTCTTATCGGTGCACCGGGTATACACACATGGAAAGGATCTGTTATACGTTATCGACGCAAAATCATAACTGATGATCCATCGTTGAGTCGTCGTGATACGAATGGTGGACGTGTGACAAGGCAATCTGAGAGCACGAATCCACAGGTGTACTACGAAAGCCAAGTATTGAATCCGGAAAAGTGGGACCAACCTAACGATTCCTATTTTGGCTACTCCGTTGGCTCTGGTTATTTCGATAGCAAAGACAGAAACAAACTAATGTATTTGGCGACCGCACCGCAAGCCAACGAACAATCAGGAGAGGTGAGTTGAGCATCGTTATCTCTCTATCAGCGCACACTATTTTATGTTCGCTCAATTTACAGGCATATATATTTGAAATTGCCAGCGGGACAATTAATAAAAATTATGTCTTTCGTGGCACACAATTCGGTGAATACTTTGGTTATTCCGTATTGGGTGAAGATTTGAATGGTGATGGCTTAACGGATGTCATTGTGTCAGCACCGCAATATAGTATTTCCGGATCATTTGATGATGGCGCAATTTATGTATTTATTAATCAAGGCAATGTAAGTTATCTGGTGACTCCATGGCAAACATATTGCATGATATTTCTCAACTTCATACAAAATCTGTATTACAGTATAACTTTGAGCGCAAATTGACAATGTCACCGGTACATGGTAAGGCACGTTTCGGTACGACAATAACCAAATTGGGTGATATAAATCATGATGGTTATAATGGTAAGTTCATTGCACACACACATTAATGAAATTATGAAAAACAATTTTCCTCCCCACATAGATATTGCTGTTGGTGCTCCATTTGCTGGCGATGGATCTGTATTTATATATCTTGGTAGTGAGAAGGGGATACGAGATCAACCCAGTCAACAATTAAAATCGCCCATAACCGCAAAGACTACATATGGTGAACACATGTACGGACATGGTCTGTCGAAAGGTTCAGATATTGATAATAACGGTTTTAATGATTTTGCTGTGGGTGCACCGAATGCTGAGGCGATTTTCGTCTACCGTGCATATCCAGTAGTACAAATATTGGCCACCATCCATTCCCAAACTCGTGAAATAAAACCCGAACAGAATCGATTCCAAGTCACTGTTTGCTATGGCATTGCAACGACTTCGACGAAAATTCACACACAAGATATTTCGATGCGTGTCGTGGTGGATCCACAAGTGAAACGTGTTAAAATTTCCAGTACCCAAACAAATGAAATGAGCTTCCGTGTGACGGCGGGTATGCAACAACAATGTCGGGTCTTAGATTGTGATGTACGCTACAGTGTAGCGGATATTTTCAAACCAATCGAGTTGGAGGTTCACTACGACATCATTAATGGTGTGCCCAATTCCGAAGGTAAACATATGTAGTAAATAAAAAATGTTTAATACGTTTTGGAAAAAATAGCTGACACTTTGATAACAGCTATTCGCTAAATAGCTAGTCATTCGTTGTCTTTCGTGGGTTTGATATTGATGTTTTTTACTAACAGTACATTAATTATTGCAGTGTTCTGTGAAACTTGTGCTGCTGTCGATCCTGCAGAACCCAAAGTGTATTTGGAAAAGATAATCTTTAGCACGGGCTGCGCTTCAGATATTTGCATAGCAGATTTACAAGTTAAAAGCTCTGGACTGAGGTAATTACATTAGTCACCTTTAGCACCACTATTTAAAACAAATTTTTTCACAGTGGTTCGTACATACTCGGCAGCAGTCGTACGCTCACTGTTAGCTATGATATCACAAATAATGGTGAAACTGCTTATCTGCCACAAATTAATATTACATCCTCGAATCGTATGCCTTTCGCGCGTATACCTTCCAATTGTCGGGTGAACAATAATGTAGCTGTGCTTTTGTGTGACCTCAATCGTGGTCAGCCAATGTCCAAGGGTTCCAAAGATGCCATCACAGTCATATATGATGTTAGTGGCATCGCGGGAAAAACCATGGTATTGACTGCGGAAGTGTTCAGTACAGGCAAGGAGTTGACTCCGGCCAATAATATAGCTAAAGATGTGATATCACTTAACGAATTTACAGAAGTAGAAATTGTTGGGTAAGCATTGCAATTATGTGTTTGAGAGCTATTAAAATTAAAAATAATTCCTTTATTTTTCAGTTCGCCTAAAACAGGGCACATTAACCTGGAGAAAGTTTTCAATACAACACAAATTATTAATAATTATGAGGTACGTATTACATTTTGTCTTTGGGACAGGGCATCGGCTTGTTGACATTTGACACATTAGCTGGCATTTACTACTGCTGGAAAAGATTGAGCATTATTATTGACAGGCTAAGGAAGGCAGATCGACCACATATTAGTTTCCAATTATTTCAAATTAACATATTTCCATAAATGGAAGGACCAATATGCAAGCAAGTATATCAAATGAGCACCAAAATAATATTTAACTGTTACATAAATTGACTGCATAGAAATTATGGATCACTTTTCCATCTCTTATTCACACGAAATAGAATCGAATCAATAATACTGTGCGCAAAATATCGAAATCGGGGCAAAACAAGTTGATGCTCTAAAAATTTATCAAAATTAGTTAAGAAGTTTTTATGGACCTTGAACGGTCGGACTAGCTTCATGTTGTAAGGCTAACTTACATAATAAAAATCACCTCTAGGGCCGGCCAAATTATACCCTGCATATGTAGATATATATATATATATATATATATATATATATATATATATATATATATATATATATATATATATATGTATATATATATATATATATATATATATATATATATATATTTATATATATATATATATATATATATATATATATATATATATATATATATATATAAAGTTTACTCGAATATCCATCTTTTTCTTTTATTTCCACTTTTTGAGAAACAATTTTTGCATATAATACTAATTTACACCCGAAATATGATTGACTTTGACGGAGTACTTTGTATGTTATGAGGGTTCTAAAATGGATAATTTACAGGAGGTTTTTAATATAATTCCGGGAGCTATATAAAAAGTGGGCGTGCCTTACCTCTTGTTATAGCGGTTTAAATTTTTTTTAATTTTCGCAACTTTGTATGGTAGCCCCATTAAGAAGTAGATGTGGCATGTTGATTTTTTGCTAGATTATGTACAACTACCATATTAACCTAAGTATTAATTATGATCGGTCTAGACAGAAGATTGCAGAAGCTGCAGCTATTTCAATTTAAAAGAAATTCGGTCATTTTGTATGGGGGCTGCTATAAACAGTGGGCGTGGCGCGTCCATTTCCTGTGAGTCTAATTGCTCTTACAATACTAATTCATACCTTCAATCTGGTTGTTCTTCGCTGAATAGTTTGCAAGTTATGACGGGTAACATTTTTCTTTAATTTACGCAACTTTGTATGTGAGCCCCAAGAAAGAATAGGCGTGGCACACTGATTTTTTGCCAGATTATTTTCGACTATCATATTAGTCTAAGCGTCAATTATAGTTATTCTAGCCAGAAGAACGCAGAAGTTACAGCTGCTGCAATTTAAAAGAAATTTGGTCACATTGTATGGGGGCTACTATAAACAGTGGGCGTGGCGCGTCAATTTCCTGTGAGTCTAGTTGCTCTCATAATACTAATCCATATCTTAAATCTAGTTTTTCTACCCTGAATAGTTTGCAAGTTATGATGGTTAACATTTTTTTTTAATTTCCGCAACTTTGTATGGGAACCCCAAGAAAGAGTGGGCGTGGCACACTAAGTGTCAATTATGGATATTCTAGACATAAGATTACACCTGTTTCAATTTATATAAAGTACATACGCTTTGTATGGAAGCTAGTATAAAAAGTAGGCGTGGCTCGCCCATTTCTGGCAAGGTTATGTAGTAGTATAATGTGACTCTATGTGCCAAGTATTGTTGTCCCGGGTGGTATATTAAGTGAGTTATAACAAGTTAAAGATTTTGAAAATTCCGAGGTTAGTCGATTTGATTGCTTGGTGTGGGCGTGGCTATTGACCGATCACGCCCAATATCAATCCCCTCCGCACCCTTGGATCAAAGGTTACTTATGCCAAATTTCGTCAAAATAGATCAATATTTGCTCAGGTTATCGTGTGAAGCAGCCAGGTGACAGACAGACGGACGGACGGATGGACGGACGGATGGACGGACATCGTTAAATCGAAAATTTAAGCGACGCTGATCACGAATATATATATATATATATATATATATATATATATATATATATATATATATATATATATATATATATATATATATATATATATCTCCGGAGATTCCAACAAGTGTTCACAAACATCTGACCGAAATGAATGTAGCTTGTATATTGCATTATGCAGGGTATAAAAATGACGAAGTATAAGAACAAATTAGATGAAGTTTAACTGATACTTTTTCTTCGATGACATATACCGTACATTCGATAATCAACTAATTATCCTTTATACTTATTTCATTGTTTTTGTGTTTAGATTAAAAGCAATGGACCCAGCATTGTAGGCGCATTGGATGTTATCTTTACCATTCCGGTTGCCTATAAAGTAGCTGGTTCGAGTGCAACAATACCAATTATAGATGTGAGCAATATTGCTATGCAGGCAGTATACGATGCTCAGTTGATTGGTATTGATTTCTATCAAAATAACACACAAATTCTCATGAATACCTTCGAAATATCAACGAGTAGTGGTAATCGCCATAGTTACACTAGCAGCAGCAGTAGCAGCAGCAATTCCACCACTTCCAACGGTGGTATGCTAATGACTAAAGTTATTGTGCAAGGGGATGGTGGACATCATTTCAATGAGGGCACCACCATCGAGCACAGCTATAGCTCAGGTAAAGCAACTAAATCAATCTGTCCATATGAAGATATTGAATTATCAATTTCATTTTCTGCAGATTCCGTAATGTCAGCAACAATGTCAGGCCACCATCCGACAATTCAAAGCCGTCAACGACGTGAAGCTCTCGCTCAGACGGCGACCAAAGATCAATATGCCCGCATTGCACATGTGAAAGCGCACAGTTTGCTCGGTGATGATTTAAAGGATACATTGCCTGTAAATCGCACCATTGTCTTCAACTGTAATGATCCCGAGATGACGATTTGTGTACGTGCTGTCATGCGTGTGTACAATTTTAAGCCAGAGAAACCTATTGCGGTCACCATGAAATACAATGTCGATCTGAAAGAAGTTAATCAAATTCTAATTGAACCATGGGAATTTTTTGTTGTGCTCATCGGTTTGGATGTACACAAAATCGATGGTGATTTCGATGGGAAATCATTGGCTGTCAATAAGAAAATCGAATATAATATTATATCGAAACATCAACTCTACGGTACGCCAATATGGGTATACATTTTGGCAGTGCTGGGTGGTCTACTGGCATTGGCTCTCATCACATATGGTATGTATAAGGCTGGCTTCTTTAAACGTGCCAAAAAGGAAGAAATGGATAAGCTGGTGAATCAAAGTCAAACTGGCGGCGCTGAGGGGGATCTTGCTGAAACGGAAAATCTTAATGCTGGCAGTCATTAGTGTGGAAAGTTTCGAACTGAGTTGAACTGAATTTTTCAACTACAAGTATTGCTTTGCTTTACGAATTATGTATCACTCAAACATCACTTTAAGTTGTTGTTCAACTTAATTGTATTTATATATTTTAATCACCATATTTTTTGTTTGTTTTTCTTTTGCTATACATTTTAATTTTCCTAGTTAAATAAGAAACGATGATACCAAATGTTAAGTACTACATTACTATACTAAGTATACAAGACATTTCCATTTAAGTACGAGTATTTATTGTATAATATATTATTTTTAATACTAGTGTGTTTTTAAATATCTATAGTTTATATATGTGTGTAAAACTAAAGTACTATGCATAAGTACTTGTAAGCTGCCATGTAAATAAAATAGAGAAAATGTATTGCTGTTCTCATATATGTTGTAAATTTCAAATATTTTGATACAAAATTTAGTTTTGTAGAATATTTTACATTTACATTTAAATAAAGAAATGTTTTTTAAGCAAGTTATTTTTAATGCCATGCCTTTAAGTCAAACTTAAAAGGCACAATATTTATATTAATTAATATCTACACTATATTTATGTAAAGTATTAAATGTTAGATATTTTGACACAGATTTTCGATAAATACACAACAAGTTACAAGTTACAAGTTACAAGTTTGATTTCTTTCAATCTATTGTTTTGTATGTTGTGCAATATGTATTATATATATATATATATATATATATATATATATATATATATATATATATATATATATATATATATATATATATATATATATATATATATATATATATATATATATATATATATATATATATATATATATATATATATATATATCTATATATATATATTCTGCCATATATATATATGGCAGAACGGCAGAACACTTGTGACATCACTTTTTCTGGGCTTTGTCACAGAGTTCTTTTGAAGCTTTTTCATGGCAAGTTGTTACTGTCGGAAGAATTGTCAATTGCTTGCCGACAGGTGGGTACAGTTCGAAAGAAAAATCTTTTCGATATTAAATTTGTTATGCATCAGCCGGGGATTGAACCACGACCTACAGATCAGAAGGCCAACACACTAACCACTGAGCCCTGCACCCATTGCAATATATTACTATGCGTAAATATGTATTACTATGCGTCAATCCCCATTATTTCATATGATGCGAGGTGATTGAGTTGCAAACTTTGCTAAGAGTAAAGTATTAAATGGATTACTCTCAACAACGCCATGTCGTCGTTTAACTTATTTCGATTATGACAATGATGAACCCCGCCATTTGTAGTAGAGTGAATAGAGGTATTTGGGAATAAGCCCCCATTGTAGCTAAGTGGACAGTAGTGCCGTCTACATAATCCAAAATAGCGAAAAGAAAATTTTGACAGTACCAATCAATCAAGAAAGTGTGACGTAGAGCAAGGACATAGTACTTGTTCGTCAAGTGGACATGCGAAATCAAACTTAAGCCTGTTAAGACATTTTAGAAGGTGTTTTATGAAGGTTAGAATGGATCTTGCTGAACTTTTGATGATTGCAACTGATGGCAATTACAAACTACTCGTGGACGTCCCATTTTGTGGAGATGATATTTTTAGCAGTTAGGTCCCGTGGGATAACCGGTTATTAGACGGAGATCTGATATGCTTTCTGCTTAATCTGACTCTATCCTATGAGCCGTGTAAACTTACGAATAGTTTTGCTTATCAACGACCAGTAAGGTTGATCTTGTGTAACAATTTTTGTTCCTGGGACTAATTTTCAATGATTGCTTTAACCAATTACCAGCTAATACCACAGAATGGCTGAGGAACTATCAGTGAAGTGAGGAGGAGAGAGTCTTAACAGCAGCATGACTCTAAGAGTGGATTAGAATGTTTGCACTTTAGGGCTCCTAACAGAAAGGTGACGTGCGCAAATTTCAATAGAAGTTGTGCTTGAACGATGGATGGACGGGTGTTTCAGTCATATAACCCAGCACCCGTGGTTTATTCTATTTTAGATGCAATAGTTTGTAGAGGATGGAAATTTATGTTTCCCATACTGTTATGTTAGGAATAATTGAGAAAAGTCCACCAAAGCAGAGCTCTGTATGCATGATGTCTCTTTCAGAGATTATTTCGATATTTGGGATATTTCATAGAATGGCCAGGGACACGCGGCCATTATCCCCAGATTGATTTTGAATGAATTGAATACGTGTGACAAAGATTGCTGTTATTCCTCTAATGTGATTTCCAATATCAGTTTCTGTTTGATGACACCCAGATATTTGACATCATTGGAAAATTCGGTTTGTATTTCCTAGAAAAATAGCACACCATTGATCAGTAATACGAAGGGCATAGATCATACGATCAGATATCGTACTACAAATTTTTTTCTGTGATTAGGATGGCAAGGTCATCTGCATAACCACATAGCTAGCTAGTCATGGATCATGAGAGACCACAGTAGTGGGGAAAGCACACCTGCCTTCGGACTTACTTTGATATTACCTAAAGTTGAAGAGATGTCTTTATTCTGGAGCATGGCTTTTACCCAAGTCACTGAGTATTCATCTATGCATCTACGTGCCAAATCACTTGTGATCGATTCATATCCAGTATTACCGAAAGCACCTTCCAGGTCCAGGAATGCAAGTTTCATTGATTCAAAGGATTTTTCGGATTTTCCACAGGCATCTCCAATTCGCTGGAAAAACAAGAAAATCTACCTCAGAATTAATATGCGCCAATCCTCTGTATGGTCAGAATCTTCTGATAGCGGTAATGAAAGTGAGTATTCATTGACCACCTACGACAAACAATCTGCATTCGTCTCTATCACTTTTCGGTAATAATAGCCTAAAGCTTGATGGGGCTGATGCCTTTTTTGCTTCAAAAGTTTCGCCGCCTTCTGCATTACCAGCTTGTTGTTTGTATCAGGTGAGGAGCTTTGGACCATAAGCTTCACTTTTAGCAACCTGTATTCAAGTCCAGTGGCTTGAGTTGATCGTGGCTCCGCTCATAATGAGATTTGTCTTGGTAACCGCAATTAGAGGTATGGAGGACTGCACCGGCAGAGGACACATTTCCTTGCTGTCATGGGGTTAGTCTCTTTGAAGACAGAAGGGTCCTTGAGAAATGTGCCCTATAGCTCAATTCCACTTGACACAGCGGTACCTTATCCTATCCTATCACGTGCCACGTGTAGGTATCAGATTAATATCACCGAAACCGTGAGCTATATCAAACTTCCGCTCGGCAATTAACCGCCCTTTGTACCACCTTCCACCTGGGTTTCGCATAGATTCCGCTTACTTTTTGTCGTTTTACTTTTTACATCCAAACCACGGAGAATTTAATCGAAGATTTGGTCGCTATGTTGCTAGCATTTTTGTCCTATTTGTCGATTACAAAGCCGCTTTCAATAGACTGATAAAGGATTATCTTTAAGCAACAGCTTGTAAATTTTGGATTCCTACAAACTCATTAAACTTTCCGTAACACTCATTGTATAGTAAAGACTTAATACCGAACAACACGGTTTTAGCCAGGGTGACTATTTATAGTGTAGCTGCTGATTTACGACACAATGGTACTGTCTTTATCAAAAGCATCATACTACTGGCGTCTACCAATGATATTGACATAATTGGAATGAACAAGCGAGCAGTTAGTGCATCATTATCTGAGTTAGAACGAATGCAACACAAAGTGCCTGGTGGCAACAAACATCTTGGCAAACACGTTACGTTTGTAAACTATAGGTCTGAAATAGTAAAGAACTTTCTTTATTTTGTAACCAGGATTAACACCAGTAATGACGTCAGCCTAAAAATAAGGCTGACCTCTTCAACTCATTTCGCTTTGCAATCGAACAATGTACTATGTTCTTAAATGCAACAGTGTAAACTTTGAGGATGTATCATATTCCTAAATGTAAACGTACTGCTAGAGATGAACAGAGCAAAGCAAAAAGCGCATCGCTAACAATCACAATTGTTAGCAGTATATTCCTGTGGCAGTGCTGCAAAGCACCAAAACCGTATTAAAGTTGTCGTTTAGTAAGTCAGCCTTGTGATTGTAATACACAGAGTATTACAATCACAAGGCAATTTTCAATGACATTATAGTTGGTTACCGCTTTATTTAGCTCACTTTATTCAATTACTTTATATAAAAAATGAAATAAAAGATATGTCTACATTGATAAATAAACAAAAAAATTGCATGTATACGTATACAGATATATTTGAACCAGCAAAATTGAAATATTTATAAATTTAATGAAATTTGTTTCATTTTCCTTCTCTCTATAAATTTTAAATACTAAATTAATATTAAAAAATTTTAATCTTAAACAAATTGATACACATTAGCATTAAATAGTAGTACATACATAATTACTAAATATAGATATTTCAGTTCCTTAGTATATTAAAAAGAAATTATTGATTTATATAAAAATGTTTTGTGACTGATTTTTTATCGAAGAATTTCTTTTTTCTTTTCGTTTCTTAATTATAGAATGGAAGCTTGATTGAAATGAAAGCATTAATTAATTTTAAATAAGATCAGATTTTAATATCCTAAATATTAGTAATTACTTGCTCTATATTTTATTATGATTATTTTCTAGGCACTCGTTTACGTCGTTGACGCAATTCTTTAACGTATTTTCGCAAATATTTCATATAGTCGGTCATGAACGTTGCATAGGCCTAAAAGATATATTTTCAACGATAAGAACTTAAATGTACAAATAACAATTAAGCCAAAAGAAAAAAATACATACAGTATCCAGCACATAACGTGGAATAAAACCTTTCAAGTCCAAACAGAGTATCCATTCAAATATGCATGCGTCTGTTTTACCTTCAACTTGGCGTATGGCGAAACCGGCTACCAAGTTTTCACCTCTAAATAGGAGAAATGTTAATGCAAAATTTTAGAAAACAAGAGTTTGTGCTGATTTAAATGTTTGCTCACCTTGTATATTTAGTCGTCGGTGGTACTTTATCATATTGAATGCTAATGGCCGCACTTATCCAAACTTTATCCTTTTTGGTTGTTACCATTTTGGCAGCACCTGTTGTCCTTGTTGCAAACGGCGCAGCATTTACATTCGGCAACTCATCTAAATTATCTTTTGCATCCATAAATTCATCATCAAGTGGTGGTGGTTCATCGAAATCAACAGCTGCTGCAGCTGAGCTAAAGTCTTTTGCGCCCAAACTTTTACTAAGTGTTTGAAATGATGTTCTATTTGGTGTTTTTGTTGGTGTTACTTCTTTATTATCCGACACACGTCCAATAATGCTTGATGACAATTTTGTTCGTTGACTACCCACGCTACTCGGTTGCGGTGTGTATGACTCATCTTCTGATACTGTTGATACGCTACCCTCGCATGAACCAGTCAGCATATCATCATCGCTACTAGCTTTATCATCATTATCATCATCATTATTATCATCACCGACCAATACCAATTTACCATCGCATATGACACGCCAACAGCGCAAATTAACAAAGTCCCTACTTTTTATAATACCACCACCGCCACCCACTGTAGCCTGGTACGTTACATCAGTGTACGTGTTAATTTTCTAAAAAAAACATATGGATAAAAACAAAATACCAAATACAAATAGAAATGTATCATTTACCCGCACTATTTTTGATTCCAATATTGTCGGATTCCATTTTGGAACTTCTTCGATTTTATAAAATAGCTCTTCCAGTAAAGCTTTTGCAGGATATTTAATATGTGCCTAAAATGAATCATAAACGTACAAATTTAATTTTCAACACATTTTTGTGTATGTATAAAAAAAAAAAAAATATGTGGCACTTAAAGCCCCAGAGGGCTCATTGGCCGAGCTTCTCTTTCATTACTGTTGTGCGTCTTAAATTTGGACAGTATTAGAAGGGACCTACTTATTTTAGCCGGTTCCGAACGGCAGAACACTTGTGACATCACTTTTTCTGAGCTTTGTCACAGAATTCTTTTAGAAGCTTTTTTCTTTTTTGTGTATGTATACTCACCGTTAATTTATAAATTTTACCCAATTTTTCACGTTGTATACTACATATATTATCACCCTTGGGCGTAACCTTTTCCACCTTCCAATCGGATGATTCAAAAAGCTCATAAGCCTTACGTAAACAATCTAAACCGATTTGATGATATTCTTCATCCTACAAATGAAGGAAAAAAATTGTGTTACAGAACCAATCGATTAGTTTTACGTAAAAATAAGCATTAGTTCAATTACAACCGTCGACATGACCAACACAAATTTGAATAGAATTACGACTCGCCAAAGGAATATAATATGTGCACATATCAGTTATGAGACTTACAATTGTAAATTCAATCAAATATCTTTATGTACATACATTACTATATGGGTATAGAGGAAACATATAGAGTTTATACAACCTCAATAACAAAAACTGCACACATTCAAATCGATTACCAACATTCGGAATAAAATGAATACTAATGAAGTAGAAATCGAACGAAAAATACTAAATACTATTAATATATTCGATCACATTCATACACATACCTGCTCTTCCTCGTCATCACTATGATGCTGCGTATCTAAAGGTGAATAAAAATTAGCAACACTATCTGGTGGACGTCGCTCGTTTTGTGATGCCAACAATGGTGCAAGCAATGGTGAACGATCAGAAGATGTTATGACTGCAAAGGAAGTAATAATATGAAGTATTATGTGCGTAAAGGTGCAATTGAATTTTTTATTCTACGAAAACTGTAGCGATTTTCATTTATAAATATTGGAGTTACAATTGAATGAATAATTTTTAATGGCTCTTTTTCATAATTGGTTGAATTCGAAGTTTAAATGAACTTCGTATTCGAATTTGCCTTGAAAAATAGTTCTTATTTCAACTTTTCTTTATTTTCTGTCTGTTCAGAATACGTTTTGGTGTTTACCAAATTTTGCTTAAGGTGTCAATGAATGGACCCTTTCCTCTCTACAAAATAATTTCATTATGACGACGAATTTATTTTAATAAAGAACAGGTAAACCCCAGCTACGAATCAAAAAATCAAATGATCAAAATTGATCATTTTGAGCTCTGAAAAAATTTGAATTTTGTATACTATGGCAAAGTAAATAAAATACACACCTGAAAAATAATGCCGAGCATGGCGTTCTTGTGGTATAACACGACAATCCAAAAACCATGCCTCACCCCATGCCAATACAAATGACGTTATAATGAGTATCACTTCGAAAACTTGTTGACTTGAATTCACCCACTGAAAAAAATTTATTTACCGTAAATAATGGCCATGTTACAATGCAATACTTTCGAATAGACGTAATCACTTGATTTTTGACATTTTAACGAATGTAAAAATCTAATAATATAATTGAATGTAAATAAACAGCGATCGTGCTTTTCAATTTTTTCCCCACAACAACAAAGCTTACATTATATACAAAAACTTTCGATATTAAAAACAGACATGAGCCACTTGTTGATAACTGTGAAGAAAAAAGAATCTGTAGTTAGAAAATATGTTACAAGAAAATATTTATACACATATTCGTACTTACAGCTATGATAAGCCAATGATTTATATACAATAGCGCATAGAAAAATATTAGTACGAGAAAACGGCAAATAGACGCTACAACTACATCGAATAGCGATGTATGTATGGTATAATGGAGTATCTGTTTTTGAAAGGCTTGAAATATATTATCACCATTAATCTGTAAAATATATAAAGTATTGATTAATGTACATATGTACATATATTATAACAATTATTATTAGGAATTTACCATTATACAAATCAACCATAGCAATGATACGAAAAATAGATCAAAGGTTACAAATAAACAAAAGAAACGGCGCACCACAGACATACGGCCATCCTGCATATAACCACCAAGAAATTCTTCAGTAATTAGATTAATGGAATGTGCTCGAGCTAAAAGTAAAAAAAAAAACTATAAAATAAACTAAAAAAGTCACAGAAATACAAATACGCTTGTGGTATTATAGAGAAGTATTGAAATTACATATATACACAAATAACGTACGTAAATCAAATGAGTGTGACATTGGGCCGGCTGCACTACCGGCGCGATATGACATTGCACGTGTATTTTGTATTAAAAGCTCAGCAGCACTACGCAAATCTTCATCATCATTGTCAGACATCGCTTGATTGCTTTATATTTCTCTGTCAGTGCTTTCGTGTCGACTAAAGCATATTTGCATTTATCTGCAAAAAATTAGGTATGAATATGCAAATAATATGTGACCAATATAATCCAATACAATAAAATACAACTACTTAACCCTAACAGAGAAAAGATCTAAAATATGAATTTCGATATGAAATTTGTTATGCTTCAGCCGGGGATTGAACCCACGTCCTACAGATCAGAAGGCCAACGCACTAACCACTGAGCTACGTCATAAATTCCTCGTGCCAAAAACCCATATATAAATATTTTCTAAGAATATTTTTGAAGAACTTAGACTAATTTAACAATAAAATGTGTTTGTTTTACGCAAGGGCTTAATGGAGGATATTTTTCTTATTGGAGCTTACTTCGGAAAAAACCATTAACCTAGTATTATTGACACCTAAAATTTACACTTGCTTTTGTTTCACTTAAACCCGATTTGACCTTTCAGTAAAAATGTGAAATGCGAGATAGAAAGCAAGAGCTTTATTTCATTTACATATGTCCATCAGAATCATCCTAAAACTTAGTATTTCTATGTCAAGGTAACTTTTTGTATGTATACGATAAATATAAACATCCCAAAGGGAAATTGAGTGTGAAAGCACTACCTTTTATTTGCATTTTAACATGGTATGTTATAGGAGCCTCAGTGGATAGCGAAGAGACTTTTGATTTTTGCTATCAACTGGATAAGACATTTCAATCAGAATTTCCATCCAAATTTGAAAGAGCAAAAAGAAAGTTTGTTGCAAGAGAGATGTTACTATTGTGGTGAGAAAATTTTAGACATAAAAAATAATCCGTCGCGAAAACATGTGATCTCAAAGCATATGATTGCAATTTTTGTAAGCAAGCAAATTTATTTTTTGATGAAATCTGGTTTTTTGTGCGCTATCAGAACTGCACCGGATTTCCAAATTTGCAGTTTACAATCAAAAACGATAAAATGGTAAAATGAAAAAAAAAATCGAGAGTATATATTGTTGTTGTAGCAGCAAGAATACGGAAATGCTTTGTTTTGTTCCCGCACAAAGCATTTCCGCATTCTGCTGAATTGAATGGACCTTGGTAGACCACGTGGTCGAGTGTTTCCGGGACGTAGACCCGTCCATTCTTGGGAAGCCTGAGAGTATACAGAGTATATTTATGGTAAATCAATGCAAGGTACTTTTTTTTTTTCAATCTTTTTTATTGGATCTTTCTAAAATTACTTAGAAACTAACAATAAGTATTCAAATCTTACAAACTAAATAAAATTGTGTGATATTCCCAACGTTCCATCACAATTTGTTGAGTCACGAGGTATAGCAATTTCACAGCATATTCAGTGTGTCTTTTCTTTTTAATCGACGATGCCCCGTGCTCAGCAACAATTGCCTAGCAAGGGGATTCGGATGACTGTGTAATTTTTGAATGTAGCTTCTGCAAGACATTGCAACTTCCTCAGAAATTGTGGGTACATTTAAATCTCGATGGATGTTAACGTTCCTCATATACCAAGGCGCGTTTACAATAATTCGCAGACACTTGGATTGTATTCGCTGCAATTTTTCGATATTTGAGGGAGATGCGGTGCCCCAAAACTGAATACCATAAGTCCAGATTGGCTTCAGGATTGCTTTATATAATAGCACTTTGTATTCGAGATTCAACTTTGATCTTTTGTGTATCAGCCACCATAACTGATTAATTTTAAGCTTGATCTGAGTTTTCTTTGCCTCTATGTGATTTTTCCAGGTCAGCCTTCTGTCGAGGTGAATACCCAAGTACTTTGTTGAGGAACATTGTGGAACTGATTGGCCATTAATTTTAAGTGGGGGACATGTATCTGGCCTTAGCGTGAAGGTTACATGTACGCTCTTTGATTCATTGACTTTTATACGCCATTTTGCTAGCCAGATTTCGAGAGAATCGATATGAGTCTGCAGGAGTTTAGTAGCTTCTATGGGGTTAGAGCGAGAGCACAATATTGCCGTATCATCTGGTTATTGCTGGGCATATCTGTAGTGTATAAGAGATACAGTAAGGGGCCCAAAACGCTTCCTTGAGGAACGCCAGCGTGAATATCCAATGGATTTGTTGTGTAATCCTTGTGATGTACTAGAAATTGTCTTTTCGTGAGGTAGCTACTAAGCAATGAGGAGACATTTGCAGGCAGTAATAGTTTGAGTTTGTAAATAAGGCCATCGTGCCATACTTTATCGAAAGCTTGAGTGATATCAAGAAAGACAGCTGAGCAATACTTTTTTTCTTCAAAAGTGTTCCTTATCAGAGTTACAATGCGGTGGACTTGTTCTATTGTGCCGTGCTGTTTTCTAAATCCAAACTGATGTTGAGGAATCAGTTGGTTGAGATTAATAAATGGAGTTATATTCATGACAAGTAGCTTTTCGAATACTTTAGAAAGTAGAGGCAGGAGGCTGATAGGTCTGTACGATGCAACTTTTGTAGGGTCTTTTCCTGGTTTTGCTATCATAATAATTTTTGAAGTTTTCCAGCATTTGGGATAGTGTTTAATACGAAGGATAGCATTGAAAATGTGCATCAGATGAATTACTGAAGCCGGAGGTAGCTCTTTTATCATTTTACCGGTAATTTTATCTGGACCAGGTGATTTTTTCGGTTTAGATCTTTATAAATTGCTTTAAATATGTCCTTTTTTTTAATTTTGAGCGTTATTGAGCAAGGTTGAGAAGTTAATATTGGTAATGAGGACTGTGAAGAGGGTGGATTGGGTGTAAACACACTTTTTAGGTGGTTTGCAAAAGCCAAACTCTTCTCACAGTTGCTTCTAGCCCAATTACCGTCACTCAAACGGATGGGGGAATCAGTGAGAATTGGCCGATTTGAGTTTTTTGCTGATTTCCACAAAGAGTAGTCTGACGCTTCACCAGGTGTTAATTTCGCTATGTGCTCTTCTAACTCTTTGTTGTTTTTATTTTTTAAGGCTTGCTTTAACTTTCGAGTGCAGTGCTGTAGCTGTGTTTTCAGATTCGGTGATCTGAATTCTTGCCATTGTCTTCGAAGTCTTCTTTTCTGTCTTACTAGCAATTCAATATCGGCTGGTGTGTATGGGCTATAGTTTGATTGCTTGCACACCTTTGTGCAGGTGGCTGAGCTGAGAGCTAATGAGAGCAGCTGGTTGAATTTTTCGAGTGCTGAGTCTACATCGTGTCCATTTCTTAATACAGTACTCAGAGGAAGATGGGAATTTATATATTTCTTGAATTTTAACCAGTCTATTTTCTTTCTAACGCAATTACCTTGGGGGCTTGGTGATTTTATAGATATTACCGTGGGTGAGTGGTCAGATGATAGATCATAATTACACTCTGTGGAGATATTTTCCATCTGCAAACCTTTGGCGACTCCAAAGTCTATGAGGTCGGGTATTTTCCTCTTGTCCGTCGGCCAATATGTCGGTTGACCATTTGAAATAACATCGTAGCCGTGGTTAGAGATGATTGAACATAGTCTTCTGCCTTTTGGAGTTATTAAGCGGGAGCCCCAGTGAGTGTGTTTGACGTTGAAATCGCCAGCAACCAAGAATTTGCTACCAAGAGTTGAGAAAAATTCTTTATATTGCTGTTCGGTAATACTGTATCTTGGGGGACAGTATATCGCAGATATTACTAGCTTAGAGATGTATTCTTCCAAACATATAGATGTTGCTTGCAAGTAGACGCTACTGAAATCTTCGAGAACATGATGTTTTATTCTGCTTTTTATCAATATGGCAGTTCCTCCGCGTGCCTTACCATGCGGATGATTTGTGGTGTACAGTTTGTAATATGGTATTTGGTAGCAATTTTTGTCAGTGAAATGGGTCTCAGATTTCATCATTATGTCGATTTGGCTGGATTCAAGGAATTGAATTAGCTCCAAACGGTGCTGGCTTAAGCCGTTGGCGTTCCAGTGGCATATCTTGAGACAACTCATGGTCTGGATAGCAATGTTTGGAGTAACATCGATTGATTTTTCATCATTTCTTGCATCATTGTTTGCATTGAGTTCATGAATTGGTTCATATTCTGAATTAATGTTTGAAGCAAATGTTCAAGGGTACTTGGCTGTTGGGTGGGCAGTGAGTGTTTCTGCTCATTATTTACATTGATTTGTTGGTGTGGGTTTTGTTTTAACACGCTAGCGTATGAATTGGTTTGATTCTTGTTTGGGATTGCAGAGAAGAATTGTGTTGCATCAATATTTTGTCTCTTACTTGAGTTGGCTATCTGAGTTTGCTCAACTGGTTTTAGAGGTTGATTGATAGCGGAGAAATTTAGCTTTAGGGTTGTATATACTGGGCAACCTCTATAATTTGCGGTGTGATTACCTCCACAATTGCTGCATTTTTTCATGCTAGCATCGCCTTTAGATTTTGGGCATATGTTTGATTTATGGAGATCTCCACAAATCACACAAACAGCTGGCAGGGTACAATATGTCTTAGTATGTCCATATTCTTGGCAGTTACTGCACTGAGGAGGTACAGTTCTCTTATGGGGTTCTTCGATTGTGATTTTGCGATGCAATAAATATCGAATTTTATATATGGGGTGTACTTCACCTTTTTTTAGGGGTTTTGTTTCAGGCTGAAGTTCAATACGATATAACGGTTGAGGTATATTGCTCTTGTTGAGAATGTTGAATACTGTTTTGGCTTGAAACCCTTCTTCCTGAAGGGCAAGTTTGATTTCGTTAATGTCAACGTTGGGTTCGACGCCTTTGAGTACTACGATTAAGCCCTTACTACTTTTTAGCTGATATGTGTAGTAATTCTTTTTTACAGCATCAAATTCCGCAATTACTTTGCGATAATGAGTTTCGCTGTAGATTTGCACTTTCGTTTCCTCAATTTGGCCTTTGCGAATAGGAACAACGTGGAAATTCTTTGGTCCTATAAGACTTGTAATTCTAGAAATCAACTTATCTGAGTTGCGTTCTCTTAAGAAAATGGGTGGGGGTTTGAAATTTTTCTTGGAGATAATATTTTCGTCACTTTCATCACCTGAAAGCAAAGCGTATCTATTTTCCGAGCTAATAGGGGCAGTGTTCTGCTTTTGAATTTTTGTTGAATTCATTTGTTTTGAATTTTGTGGACTTCTTTTTCGCTTTACTACAGTAATGTAGCGATCAATTCCAGTTTGAACAGCAACTGGTTCTTTATTAGTCATCGCACTAGTTTCTTTAACTACTGGGTCATGCACTTCAGTAGAAAGGCCGTTATTTGTTTGCTTTGATGTTGTAGCTGTTGGTGTTACAGCAGGAGAAGCGCATTGTACACTCCACGGTATAGAGGGAGATAGTATATCACGAGAGAACAAATTATTTTTTTTTGTCTGTATTTATTGTTGTTGCAAATTTTGATGTAGTGTTAGAGTGAGGAATATGTACAGGCAAAAGATTTGCACTGTTATTTTCACTTGTGCAGTGTGTATCAACTGTTTTTTTTGATAATGCACTTATCGGGGGGGTTTGCGCGGGTGATTGCAAATTATTGTTTACACACACATTAACAGGCGATTGCCGTTGCCGGAGAGGAGAGCGCTGAACACTCATATTATAAACAAAATGTTTGCAAACGATATTATTTTGTTTATTTTTTTTTTCTAAAAAAAAAAAAAAATCACCGAAATAACTCACTGAGTTTCTTAGCGTCTTTTCGCAAAATATTAAAAATTTTTTTTTACCGAAAACAATCACTTTTCCGGCTCTATCAAACACGTCCACTCTTATTGGTGACTTTCACCCATTATTTGTACAATGCAAGGTACTATCTTGCATTTTTTTTAATTTGCAAACGAACTCGGTTAATTTCGTTATGTTCGTTTACTTTTTTGCTATATCATCTCTTTGACATAGAACTTTAGCTTATAGCCTAGACAGACGGCAGCCTAATTCCGGATTACCGGCGCACTTAATTCGAATAAAATAATAACCTGACAGACGGCAGTATTGCGGATTAACTAAACGGCTGATTGCTTTTTTATTAGGTATGCTCACTTACATTACTATATCACTATCAATTTCTGTCATCTGTCACTCTCGATATGAGAAAATCTATAAGAAGTACGTAAACTGAAAACTATCAGAAACTTGTAAATTGACATTCACAGTTCGTAATTGACAGCTGGATTTATTTGTTCGCCAACGCTTTCATGTTGGAAACTGTTAACAATTGTTGAAAGTTTTTTGTTAGCGAACACGCCTAATATTTTGTAAAATGGATGGAGAAAAATTCACAATAGACAATTTTCAGAAGTGTTGCCATCGCAAATTGCCCTAATCCTCTTTTATTTTGAGAATTAACTCATAGAGTTTATGCGGATTAGCTGCAGTTAATGCCCGAGTTAATTCGAATTAACTCGGTAATCCGGAATTAGGCTGCCGTCTGTCTAGGCTATTACGCTATAGATTTTGATTGATCACTGGTGAAGGCTAATTTGGTATTGAGCAAAATTAATCATAGTATAATTAACAAAGTAGGGCAATCGTCGTGTCATGTTCTTATGTCATGCACAGGATATAGTAAAACAATTTTAGGTTGTGTCAAAATTACTATGCGTCAAAATATCAATAAAAAAGAGCTTTAACAAATTTTTTGTTTATTTTATTTATTGTGACAATTAAAAAAGTATTTGCAAAATGATGCAATTAAAATAAAATTAGTAATAGTAAAAAAGAAAAAATAGACAAATGCATTTGAGATGTTTGACCCCCTATACACAACCAAGGTGTTAATGTGACAAAATATATTCGAATTTTTCACTTTGATCGATTTCACAAAACTGTCTTTTGATTTTCTTCTGTACACTTATTTCAAAACGAGAGCGTCATAATTCCTCTCTGATTGCCTTACTTTAGCAATTATACTATGAAAACTAATAAAAAGCATTTTGACTACCATAACGTCATATTTCGCTCTATATATAATGTCATATAAAACGCTGGATGAAAGTTTATTTATATACAGTAACGACACTAGACAAAATGATCCGGTGAATTACATTATGATGACAATATTGCGCCCATTCAATCAGTTGTTGATGTATATATCAACCTCATATTATATATAACATATTCATCGTCTTGTATTACCACTTAAAGCTTAAATTCTTGATTTCCCAACAATTCAAGTTATTACTCACACATATCGATAGTGTAGCGCACAAATTGTTAACAAAATGTTTTATGACAACTAGACAATAGCTTGCCATCAGTATATCTGTATAAAGAAATATGATAAATATTGAACAGACAAATCCTACCTAAACAAGATAAGAGCAATTAAGTATTGTGCTATATTAGGTGTGTTTTCGTACTTTTCTAGTAACAATTATCCAGTAAAGAAATTTCTGAAAATCTGACAGCATTCGCTCTCAAAGAGAAAAATATGCCAAAAAGTACAAGAACGCAAAACCAGCAAAAAGCTGCAAGTTTCACGAACAGCTGATATTCCACTAAGTAAATTGCACTTGTTCGTTTGCGTGTTAGTTTTTTTTGCTTGTGATCAGCTGTTTGCAAGTCTTTACTGGCATAAATTTGTCCAGTAACAATTTGCAACTTCCCCTCAAAATGAAATGTCATTTCGCTCTCTCAATTTCCCCTTCTTTGCACGTTTTTTGGGTAAAAGAACGCCAAAACGTGATAGTTTGTAACAATTATCACAAACTATTGCGTACGAGAACATTCCTATCACTATATTACAACCAGACCTGTTAAATTCCAATTAAAATTAATAATAATTAATTTTTGTGGTTTTTCTAGTCGATAATCATTATTAATTTCACTTTTTAAAAAAATAGATTATTAATCATTGCGATTGCCAAAAAATCGTGAAATAATCAATGATTAGTTCAGATTAATGAAAAAAATCAAAAATAATCAAAGAAATAATGTCGATTTTTTGTATTTTTTTTTTTTATATTATTTTTGATTTTTTCTTGATTTTTTTTTGAGTTTTTTGATTTTTCCAGATTATTTTTGAGTTTTTTAAATTTTTTCGATTTCTTTTTCAACATCGTTTTTTCGATTCGTCTATCAATATGTTTCAAACAGAAAATACTCAAACTAGTTAATTTTTACATATATTCAACATATATTTCTTATTTAGAAATAGGAATGAGAAAAAATAAACAATAAAGTTCAAGTCTCAAGTTCTCAAAGTCTCAAAAGGAGTATATATGTATCTTAATGACCCATCAACTGGTAATGATATTTGGCAAAAACACCATTTTTGAAAGAAGCTTTAAAATTATTCAATACCGCTTTGACATCCTCGGCACTAGTAGAACGACTTTTCTCTTTCGCTGGTATAGTTAACAGCCCTAGAAGGCATTCCTTGGCTGACTTTTCGTTTGAAAAGTTAGTAATTTTAAAAGCGAATGCTAACTTCTAGTTTATTTTTCATATTTGTTATTATGTTTTCTTTTCCTTCGCTTGAATGATTGTTGTAAAATAAATGTAAAATATGTAAAAATTAACTAGTTCGAGTATTTTCTGTTTGAAACATATTGATAAACGAATCGAAAAACGATGTTGTTGAAAAAGAAATCGAAAAATTTTAAAAACTCAAAAATAATCTGGAAAAATCAAAAATAATAAAAAAAAAATCAAAAAACTCAGAAAAAATCAAAAATAATCAAAAAAAAAAATACAAAAAATCGGGATTATTTCTTTCATTATTTTTGATTATTTTTAATTTTTTTCATTAATCTGAACTAATCATTGATTATTTCACGATTTTTTGGCAATCGCAATGATTAATTGTATATGTCAAAGCACAAATAATCATTAACAATCATTATTTCACTTTAAAAAAAATAATAATCTGATTAATTAATCATTAATTAAATAATCATAATTTAACAGGTCTGATTACAACTTATAATTTTGTTTGCTGAAAAAAATGTTTAATTTGTCACAACACAACTGTGCGCTACACTGTCGATATGTGTATGTCGCTATTGCAAAGAATAAGCGATGTGTATTTTGATCGTATTCCCACCCAGCTAATTAAATACGGTCAACATTAATTATACTACAAAATGAAAAAAAAAAAAAAATATATATATATATATATATATATATATATATATATATATATATATATATATATATATATATATATATATATATATACATATATATATATATTATATATTATATATTTTTTTTATATATTTTTTTTTTTTATTTATATTTTTATATCAATAACCTAATTCTAATTCACATCTATTACAGCCGTAACTAAATTCATTTAATGTGATTGACGCATTGTCGTATCTATGCTGATTATCACCATATATACACCATTATTCAGCACATACAGTGAAGTCGGATCACAGAAGTTGTGATGTGGACAGCTTGCAAAAATGAAATATATGTATAGGTATTGATACGATAAAGTAATATAAATTGATTCATCAAAACCAAATAATAGATAACCTAAGCAATATATCGATAAAATTTAAGAAAAATACTTATTTCGTTGAGGAATTATTAATAAGTATACAATCACTTTGTGTTATCGTCAAAATGCTACTTCATGGGATAGCGCTTGATCGTCATTGTCTAATTACGTTCTATACTGAACAAATTATTTGCATTTCATTTTCTAAACACCCCCGTTTATGATGAGAAATAATTCCATTTATTCATGATGGATTGTAGGTATTATTAATTACTTACCTCTTATATTACATTAGTTTATTTATATTTTTAAAGCACTTTTCACAATTTGCTATTCAATTAATACTAGTTATTTTTTAGTACAATACGTCTTTAATTTTCAATCAGTGCAAATAAATTACAAATACCATTCAGATTGTGTTTCTACTTCTCTACCTATATTCTTATACATAATTGCAATTTTGACAGTCGTAGAGAATATTATATATGTATGGAACGGTGGCGCGTTCAGTCAAATTAGATGAACATCATGGCACCATTATTAGGTGATATTACTAGGACAGCTTCTTTCGTATTTTCTAATTGTGTTCTATATAATATGCACCTTGTAGATAAAATAATATTGTATGCCGTAACCAACTGCATATTACATAAATTTCTTTGAGTTACTCATTCGTGCGTGTATTCGAAAGTTATGAATTACGTCAGAAGTAGTCAGAAGTTACTGGAAAGCGTTATCGTTCTCAAAAATTCTGTAACTGAGGGCAAGAGCGGAGTAAGCTTTTCTCAGTTGCAGTAATCAAAAGAATATTTGCTGACAAATCTTGTAAAGTGTCAAACTATCAGCTGTGAATTATACTCGAGGAAAAAAATATCCAGTGGAAGCAGAAAATACACGCAAAGAAATATATATTTCTTGATATATGCTATATTATTTGTTTTAACAAGAAATACAATATTAACAAACTGGTAGCTCAAATAACGACGTCTTTACACATAATGTTTTGTTTTTCCTAATTCTACGATGTTTTTTATTATCAGCTATTCTGCTCTAAAAAATAACAAAATAAAAAATATTTACTATTTGCAATTTCAAAGCAAACTTTGATGCGCGACAGCGACTAGTTGTATTTGCACCGTATACAAGCCCGCCTCTAATGCTGCAACTAGCCACCGACGTAGCGTACGTACGTACCGACCGTACGTAAGAACATACAAAATTGCATTGATTTTCTCCGCTACGAGCAACGTCTACGTCACCGTCATACGGTGGTGAGTTTTCGTTTACACGACATTCCCATAAGATAGGTCGTGTCAGCTGACACGTTCTACGTTTTTACGTCGGTGGCTAGTTGCAGCATAAGTGATTGACGCTTACGTAAAAAGTCACAGAGTTTAATATAATACGGGTATTATTTCAATCGTAAACAAATGTGGGCTTATTAAAGAGAGCAGTAATAAAGGGTTTTCCATTGGGGACATAACGATTTCGTATCTTTATATGAACGCACCCTTAAACTTTTTTAATCAATTGTCAATGTCAAAACATTAGTTAAAGTCAACATTTTCATGATGGTAAAGTTCACGAACCAGCAACGTTTGGAAATTATTAAAAATTACTAGCGAAATTCTGAGTCGGTGGTCGCAACTTTAAGAGCGAAAAATCATCTTCAGCGATTAAGCTTATTTCTGGCTCAATGGCTTTGTCAATAAGTAAAATATGCGTTATTGGTCAGCAAAACACCCACAAGTGCTTCTTGAGACACCGTTGCACCCGCAAAAAGTTACTGTTTGGTGCGGTTTTCATGCCGGAGGTGTGATTGGGCCGTATTTTTTCGTGGATGAAAACGACCGTCATGTTACCGTCAATGGAGAGCGCTATCGTGCTATGTTGGAAGATTATTTGTGGCCAGAATTGGATGAACTTGACATCAGCGATATGTGATTTCAACAAGACGGTGCCACTAGCCACACAGCACACGTCACAATCGATTTATTACAAGGCAAATTCGGTGAATGTGTTATCTCGAGAATGGTCGAATGGCCGCCTCGTTCATGCGACATCATCATATTTTTCTATTGGATTTCCATGCACTCGAAAAACTCGTTGAGGTTGAAGTTTCTGACCTTCGTCATCAGATAAAGAGAAAGATGTTGATTCCAGAATTCTATTAATAAATGTTACTATAATAAAATTATATCTGCCCAAATTTGCTTACGTATTCATTTTGCGACAAAATATATACATAAGTATGTTGAAAATTTCGGTCAGTTATTTTTCTTTTGAATATTTTTAGTTCAGAAACGATCTTTTAAAGACTTAACAGAAGCAAAACGGCCTGTTACTTTATTAAGTCGCTTGACAAGCTCTTAGTGCTAAAAGTATTCAATGAAACGACATTTTTCTATTTTAAATTTTCACAGTTTGATAAGTTTTAAAATGATTGGTGAAACCGGACATGAATCAGTTAAGGTTAAATGGTAAAAAAGTATCTGTTTTATCGAACTAGCATTTTTAGTCGGTATCTCCATTTTAAGAAATAATATTTTTAGATTTAAATAAGAAAAATTTACAAAGTATAGTGTTTATAATGAAAACGTTTATAAATATTTACTGCAAAATGTCAAAACTTTGATGAAACATCAAGCGCGAAAAGTTTGCTGTGCAGTTGCTCAGATGAATTGTTTTGATGAAAAATCAAATGGTTACACAAAGGTTCCAATTCAAAGTAAAACTATATAAGTAACCAAAAAAGAAAATATGGAACCATGGTATTGAGTTATGTCGCACAGTTCCTTCAAATATCGAAAAACTCCAGCGTATGCAATCCGAGTGTCTGTATCTCTGTTTTCAGTATCGTTTACATAGACTTAATAGCAACTCAACAATTTATATAGATGCACTTAATGTGTTTATTCCACGGTTAATATTGATTTTACACAAATATTTGGCTAACTAAACATACCCTCCCCGGGAAAAAAAAGAATGCATACAAAAACAAAAGAGCGCAACGAGACGACAACAAATTACACAAATGTATAAGTGAAGCATAGAGAAAAAGTGAATGAAAGAAAAACAAGTGAAAATTTATAATTTCATATTAGATTTCTGGGAAATAAACTAAAAAAACTCCTTTTTATATAGTGATTAGCAAGTTTAAGTTTATTTGCAACTAAAAAAAAATATATTAGTGAAACTGCACGCACATAAATATGTCCGAGAGTGCTATGGAATCGAACTGCAGCGTTGTGATAACGGCGCCAACAGAACATCGCATCAGAATCAATAAATGGAGAGTCAGGGAAGGCTTTCCGGTTAGTTCATCGCAAGTAATATTATTTTATGAAATAATCAGTGGTGATGAGTGTGAAAAAGTAGATAAAACAGTTCATAAATTGAAGGCAAGTGCCAATCGAGTTGGCGTTGTTAAGAAGCGTTTGTTTAAGGATGGAGAAATTGTGGATAAAGGGTATGTATCACGCAAGTGTAGAGATGGTAGAGACTTATATATACTCACTGCAAATTTGTGATACATAGAAGTATCTATTGATTTAATTGCCACTCGTTATGTTCAACCGAATTATCGATGAAGCATGTATTTTATTATTATTTTTTCTATCAAATGACTACCATCTACCATATAAACAAACGTGTAGTGCCGCACTGTTGGAGATTTCGGAATGTGTCCATACAACCGTAATTAAAGATATGTGCGCAGACTGTGGAGCTGATTTGCGCCAAAACGAAAATGTAAGTAGATATACGAAATATGTACCCAAAGATAGTAAGAATAATAGAAATTGTATATGCTCATATATATGTATATATACATACAAATGTACACATAAGAAACAAGCAAGCGCATAAGAAAACAAAACAAGTATCAAAACAAAAATTCAACTTCAATTTATTCAATGTGAATACATGTGATGACGCTTGGACGCTTGCCACATATCCAAGAAATAAAAAAGAATGTTGGATTATTTGCCACATAAAAAGTAAATTAGAATTGAACTGAACAATGTTTGGAATGAAATCAATTCAAATATAAATTATATGCGTTTCTATTTTCCAACTTTTAGGGCAATATTTCGGAAGCATCTGTACCAATGGTACATTCTATACCAGATTTAAAAGTAACACAGAAACTTGCACAAAAGCTCGGTCACGATGATACACGCCGTCTGCTACAGGATCGTAAACTGGTACTTCTTGTCGACTTGGATCAAACTGTCATACATACCACCAATGATAATGTGCCCAATAATATCAAAGGTATTTATCATTTTCAATTGTATGGACAACATTCACCGTGGTATCACACACGCCTACGTCCGGGTACACCGCAATTTTTAGAAGCAATGTCGCAATATTATGAGCTTCACATTTGTACATTTGGTGCAAGAAATTATGCACATATGATCGCACAACTGCTTGATCCCGAAGGCAAATTTTTTTCGCATCGAATTCTATCGCGTGATGAATGCTTTAATGCCACAAGCAAAACTGATAATTTAAAGTAAGTTGCATGAGGTGACGGTAATATCTATTACTAACTAATGTCTAATTCTTGTTAAGAGCGCTTTTCCCAAATGGCGACTCAATGGTCTGTATTATTGATGATCGTGAGGATGTATGGAATATGGCATCAAACCTAATACAAGTGAAACCATATCATTTCTTCCAACATACTGGTGATATAAATGCACCACCAGGCCTGTCCAAACATGAACTGGATGGTGAAGGTGTTGATTTCAAAGGTAACACATGACTATGTTTATATTAAAATCAATTTTCATAGAAATTCACACTTTATTGAAGATTTAAGCAATCTAGCAGTTGGTAATGAAAAATCCAATCAAGATGAATTGGATAATAAACAAGACAAATCGAACGAGTCTGAAGCTTCGTCTGATAGCCCGTCAGAAAAATCTGAAATAAATGCAATTGAAATTAAAAAAGACATTAAACAGGTTGAAAATGAAACAAGCAATGTTACAACTACAGCGGATGAGATTTTACCCATAAGTTCAGTAAAGACACCACCACCACCGGAACAACCGGATGATGCTACAGCAGCAAAGAATGCAGCTAGTTCAGAAGATTGTTCACAAGAAGTTACAAGTACAAATAAAACAGAAGAGGAACAGGAACTAATCGAACAAAAGCCGGCAATTGTGGTAGACACGCCAGTTGCAGCTACATCATCAGCAAGCACATCATCATCTATTTCACCGAAAATTAAACTGCCTACTGATCCGCAAAAACAAATCGAAATTGAAGATCCTGATGATTATCTACTCTATTTGGAGATTATACTAAAGAATATACACACACGATTCTATGCCATCTATGATGAGACGCATGAAATACCCGATTTGAAGATTATTGTACCGAAAATCCGATCTGAAGTGTTGCGTGGACAGCACTTGGTCTTCTCCGGTTTAGTTCCGACAAATATGCAATTGGAACAATCACGTGCTTATTTCATTGCTAAAAGTTTAGGTGCAGAAGTATCACAAAGCATTGGACCGGGTATATGCAATGATAGATTGTGTACTCACTTTTCTAATCTCACTCTCTTCCTCTCTCTCTCTCTCTCTTTAGAAACAACACATTTAGTTGCTGTCACATCTGGTACATATAAAGTTAATGCAGCAAAGAAAAATCCCAAAATAAAAATCATTAATGCCAATTGGCTTTGGAGTTGTGCTGAACGTTGGGAGCATGTCGATGAGCACCTCTTCCCATTGGATCGTAAAACAAAGAGTAAACAACGACAGCCGCCAGCACATTGTCATAGTCCAGAACATGTTGTGAATTATAGTGAAAAATCGGAAATATCATCATCAAGTACAGCACAGCAAAAGAATGCTAGTGAACCGCAGAAATTTATTGATACCATCAATCCATTATTATCATTCTCAAATGCTGATCTAGCCGACATGAATGAGGAATTTGATCAATTCTTCGAATCGGATTCTTCCAGTGAAGACGAACATGTTAATATTGGTAATGAGATTTAAACCACTATTGTGTTTGTTATAAATGTTTAAACTTTTCAACACCGATAAATGTTTATTAATTGTAGAAAATCCTCCCGTCGATAAAACGCTGCGCAAACGCAAGCGTGAAGAAAAAGAAGAGGAGCGTACCCGCGAATTTTTTACACGTTCTGCGAGTGTAATGATTGCTGCAGCAACAACTTCAACCACTACTACAGCAGTTAAGGATGTTGATGATGATGACAAGAGCATAAACGACGACGACGATCACGATAACGATGACGACGATGACGATGACGAGATGCCGAGCACGAAATTTAGACGCGGTATATTGTTGATATTTCTATACATTTGTAATTATTAATATGATGAAACGTTATTTTATTTTTAGGTGAAGAACTGCCATCCGATTTAGAAATGGGCTCCGACTCCAATGACAGTGGTGACAATAATCCCGATTCAGAAGATGATGGTGATTGGAATATGATGGGCGCTGCATTAGAACGTGAATTTCTTGGTTTAGAAGATTAGTTTAATTTTCGTGGATAGCACCTAACTATGATGAATGAATGTAACGGATTACATAGTTTAAGATTTAAATATTTTACTTAAACTAAAACAAAAGCAATTTTATTTTTAAATTGATGATAATAATAATACTGCTTAATTAAGCTGTTTAATTTTAATTAAATTTAAGAATAGAGTAGAAAATGAAAATATCGTCAGTGATGTTGCAAAAACGTATAAGATAAATTGAGTATACAATGTAAAAAAAAAATTACAATTTCTGTGCATTATTTTCCACATGATTGTATTTATAACATAGTTAATGTATTACGTAGTTAAACGTAATTATTTTATAAAAACGATTTTATGGTAAACAATGATTTAATAATATACGATTTTATTGGTAAATATGAGAACGATTGTAGTAATTGCCGGATATTTAGTTAGTTTGAAACTTCAGTTTTGCAATTTCACCGACGATGTGTATATTTTCAATGCATAAAATTGTTGTAATCTAAAATTCAAAGCACATGAAAAAATACATTGTAATTTGAAAATAATACAGTCGTTTTATTGTATTGTGTTCGTTTTATTGAAAACGATATGAAGTATAAGTATATAAATATGTATGTAACGGTTCTGCTACCCTGACCCTTACGATCACAGTGTAACTATGAGTATGATTACTTCAGAACTCATGATGTTGCATTACGCATTTGTTTAAAGCGACTAATGCGTTTCTTGGGTGTATGGGCATCGATAAATTCACCTTTTGGCAATGGTTCAGGCTCGGTTAAAGGTTTTTCCACAACATCGTTCATGACCTATGTAAACGACAAACATAAGTACGTCAAACAAATATTGATAAAGGCAAAAATATCCCAGTAGCAGAATACTGAAGACCTCCTTCAAAAATGCATTTTTAAAGCATTTCGTTATTAGACTGTATGGTTGTGTATTATGAAATACCAACATATATAGGATTTTTTAATAGGTGAAAAGCTATTAAAAAATCCAGCCAGCCAATTTAGTAAGGGTCTTAATATGAATATTTAATGTGCAAGTGGTTTATAGATACAGATTTCAGAATTATATTCTTTAAACAAAATACAAATAAAATTATGTATGACCATTAAAAACGGAATGCCTTTTAAACAAAGCGAGAAGGTAAAGCCTTCGCTCTAAGAAAAAATACGGATTACAAAGCCTTTTTTATGCCTTTTTGTAAAATTTTCTGCTGTTGGGATTATATGTAGGTGGGTATGTATTCAACCTTATTATAGGCACTCATATATTCATCTTCTTGTATGGGCTTGGTTACGGCTTTCTTTTTCTTTCTTTTGCCACCGTATGATTTCTTATTATTTTCATTATTACTGCACAAATTATTTGTATCAGATTTATTCCGCAAAATAGATTTAGTTACAATCGTTTCTTTATCGTTTTTCTCCTTCAATATACCTGGAACACAGAACTGCACAAGGCAAACAGAATTATTTTACACAATTCCACATACATACATTTGATAACTAACCTTCATTCTTAAATCTTCATATACTTGCTGACGCTCACTTTCCCGCAATACAGGCGCATGAACTTCATCTTCACCAACATAGCCATTTAAAAAGACTACTTTCGATTCATCCGCATTACAGTCGTTCTGAACTTTCAATTGTTTTATATAAGTAGAGTACACATCAGCAGGTGTTTGAGGAATGTCAAGCACATCATCATTTTGTTGTGTAGCATTATTCTCACTATATTGTGTATTGGAATGCTTAAACGTGATATGCAAAGTGTGACATCTACCCATGGATGTATCCAATATTTTATTAACCATATCAAAATCCTCTTTACTCTGATGATCATTAACATATTGTAAATTTTGTTCAACTTTCTCTAAAATGGATTGTTTCTTATTCAAATGATTACATATACTTGCATTTTCAGACGCGATATTGTTAGTAACGGGTTCATATAATGTTACGATATCACGTTTTGTTTTTATTTGTGGTTTACTTTTTGGCATCATATCAGCGACTGTTTCATTTCGACGAAATTCTAATGTTTCATCTTCTAGTGCAAATGAAATACGGCGTTTCTGTTGTACTACTGAAATGTTTTTATCGTCGACTACTTTATTATCATTGCAAACTACTTCATTGTCTAGAGCATCAATATCATTATCGTGCAAACCCAATTCTTCATTACCCACTAGCTCTTCAGCCACTTCCAACAATTCTTCTAAATATTCTAGGACTGAGAGTAAATGGATTTTTTCGTTCATTGTATCTTCACTTACAATAGGTATACTAAGTAGTTTTTGTTTAATAATCTGTATTTGATATTCATAGAATCCTATCTGATCTGCGGGTGTTAAAAATTTCGCCTGTTCTTTAATTAACTGCACTTCTTCCGGCAATTCTGCCTCTAATACATCCGAATCAGCAGCGACAGTTGATATAAGTTCAGGATTTGGTCTTACATTATTATTTGTTGGAATAACGTTCGAAATGCTCTGCTCCAAATCAGTCTTCTTTACGATACCTTGAAGTTTCGTTTGCTTTTCTATTATTGTCTCATTATGTGCTACACGTGGTTTTTCTGATGGCATTTTAATTTCACCCGACATTAATTTTTTTACTGTCTCATCATTAACTTCATCTACTTGTAGTTTACTCAATTCATTTTCTAACTCCTCCATTAGTTCAGCTTCGTCTAACATGCTCAATATTTCCTCATCGGTTTTGTTATTTGATGTCCCATGCTCCCTTTCTTGTCGCTCTTTTAATTTTGATTGTCTTAAGCGCAACTTATGCTTCTCACGCCAGCGTTGCTCTTCTATTTCAATAAAATCTTCGATAATTTCACGTTCCTCATTATTAGCTAGTACCCCTTCCAAATGAGGTTTCTCCAATTTATTTCTACAGCGGGTTTTGAAAATATCATTTAACGTTAGAAAGAAAAACTATAATTTGAATTTGCTTACTGCCAAAGTTCTGATTCCGTTTGTAATTTTTTCATGTGTTCCTCAGCCATGTCTATACGATGCTGGCATATTTCTTTCGCCTTGTGTGCAGTACATTTCGAAAAATATCCTTGGTAATGTCCCACGAGCACTTCATTTGTATGAATAAGTTGGCCAGGCGTATATGCCTTACGTCCGATAGGTACCATTACATCCATGGTCAAATGCTTGGAGAATTCAACCAAGTTCTGAATAGCAGATTTATTATCTTCCAAATAATTCTGCCAACGTTCTTTTTCTTCTATATTTTTGTTCAAGGCCTGCAATATATAATTTAGTGAATTTTATACAAATAATATACCTTTAACTTAAGTATCTTACCTCATACAAGGCATGCTCACGCTTGTCCATCGCATTTATTTCTTCTGCAGCAGCCACATCTAAACCAGGCATTATCACTTTTGATTACCACAACGACTTATCCCATCACAAAGATATAAAAGATTAAGAACGAGGAAAATATAAGGTGAGCAATATATCAACATGTGCGTTAGTCAATACGTATCGTTAAGTAAGGGTTCAGCTGTTCCGATCTAATTCATACAAATGTCATAAGAGCGATTAGACAAAATGGATTGGTGGGTAACGTAAAGTTGTAATCTGTAGAAATTAGATTTTCAACAGAGCGAATGTCAAAATATGAGAGTGTTCTGTTTTCTCTCAATCATACTTCATTTCATTTCATTTTATATTAGCCGCATTCTTTTGCACGCGAGTTGCAAAAGAACACTGACTTATTTGGTGAACTGCATGCAAAGCAACAACAAAAATGAGCGACATCGTCTATTTTAACCGAGTTCAATTGAAGTTGCTTATATTTTAATCGACCTGTGTTATAGTGTTGGAAAGTAAAAGAACAGCACTATTGTAAATAGACTACTGGAATGTGCTTGGGAAATTTCAACAACACGTCAAATTATTGTAAATATAAACAAAAATAAGCAAAATAAAGCAAGCGCAAATAAAAATTTATTTTAAATAAACGAATATATTTACCACAGATTCCACAGAATTGTTTCTTTTTTGTTTTTATTTCGTTTATAAATTTACTACCAGAGTTGCTAAGTAACTAAAGGGAAATTATATTCAAGTAAAAGGGAATTTAAATGCGAGTTGGTGTTCTTTTCCAACTCGGTTACAAAAGAATGTAGCTATTATACCTAGCTATCTCTTCTCTACTCATATAGCGTAAGAGCATGGCACACCCAGACAAAAAATTAATAATAGCTGCGTTCTTTGCAAGCGAGTTGCAAAAGAACACTCGCTTATTTGCCGAACTGCATGGAAAGAAACAACAAAAATAAGTGACATCGCCTATTTTAACCGAGTTCAATTGAGCTCGCTTATATTTTAATCGACCTGGGTTATAGTGTTGCAAAGTAAAAAACAGCACTATTGTGAATGTGCTTCGGAAATTTCAACAACACGTTAAATTATTGTAAATATAAACAAAATTAAGCAAAATAAAGCAAATGCAAATAAAAATTTATTTTAAATAAACGAATATATTTACCACAAATTCCGCACAACCATATATACCACCAGTGTTGTTAAGTAATTAAAGGGATTATATTCAAGTAAAAGGAAAGTTATTTGCGATTTCGTTTTCTTTTGCAACTCGCTAACAAAAGAATGCAGCTAATAAATTGCCTCGCATAGAGCTTATTTTTGTACAGACATGCATGTACAACCAAAAAAGTGTTGTCGTCAACGCGTGGCTCGAGGTCAAAGTACAAATTTTCTATTAAAATGACCGCGAATTTATTGAGTAAATTCGATCACAAATTTGAACTTCGACTTTGAGCAACGCCTTATATGGGCGTTATCGACAAAACATTTTTAGTTTGTTATATTGAAAAAAATAAAAATAAGCTATATAAGAGACAATTACTTCATATTTTTTTTCACTAGGTTAATTGCATTCCATTTTTCACATTACATTACTTTACCTTCGTTTACTTTACATGCAGACTATTCTACCATTATGTATCTACAGTTTCATACTTACTAATCTCTATTTAACAAATCATCTGTTTTTATTAGGCAGCCATATAGCATAGTAAATTTTAATTTGCCGGTTGTCCTGTTTTTTGCGGCCAATATACAGAATGTCCGGACAATATCCCAGCGGATATAATAATCCACTTGGTGGACATCGTGGGCAATTTAATCCACAACAACAACAACAAATGATGAATTCAATGAATACTATGTCAGGAGGTCCTCAAGCTGGTGGTGGAATGATGCCAATGGGAGGTGGATATGCACAAGGTGGATTAATACCGCAACAACAGACAAGCCCAATGCAAAGCGGTGGAGGGATTCAATCTACAATGGCAGGCGTTTCAAGTGTTAATATTGTACCGGGCAGTGGTAATGCTCCTGGTGGAGGTGGTACAATGAATCCGCAAGTATGACAATATTTTCGACACCAAAGAAATTATTCTTAAATAAATACTTTATGCACAGCAAATAATGCAACAGCAACAAATGGGGATGGTAGGACAAACGGGCGGTGCAAGTAGTGTCATGAACACGGGTGGACTCATACAGCAACAACATCAAATGAATATTAGTGCAGCACAGCAACAATCAACACAATCCGGTGCTTCTGGGGGGTTACATCAGCAACAGCAACCACAAACCAGCACACAATCAATTCAACAAAGCAGTAATAGCATGTTAGCTATTTCTCAACCGAATCCACATAAAGAAATTAATATCGTTGCGTTATCACGTTTGGGTCAAGAAACGGTTCAAGATATAACTTCGCGGTTCCAGGAGATTTTCGCTGCGTTGAAAATTATACAGCCCACTGCTAATCGTGACAATAATACGGAAAAGAAAGTACAAGAATACTTTCGCACCATTAGGTTACTATTTAAACGAGTACGAATTATTTATGAGAAATGTAACGATGGTTATCCTCAAGGTAAACAAACTGCAACAAAATGCTCTTTATGCTTATTAAGTAAAGTTTGTTTTAGGCATGGAATATACACAGGTTGAAAGTCTAATACCATATAAAGAAGAGCTAGATCATCGCATTGAGCTGACACAATGTGAGGAGTATAGAAAGGCATTACAAGAGAATCAAGAACTCATTGAAACTGTTAAACTAAAAAATCGTCAACTTCGCGAAATAATTGATCGTACACGCATAATTATTTGGGAAATAAATACAATGCTAAGCATGCGACGTTCATAAATCATAATAATATTATAAACCTTAATTATTATAATTTCATTAACGTATAGTTTGTACGATGATAAATGATAGATAGATTCTTCTTCTTATGTGGCCATAACAACCGAATATCGATTTAGGCCGAAAATAACATGCTTCGCCAGCCATCTCTGTTCTTCGCGAGCTGGCGCCAGTTAGAAATTCCAAGCGCCGTCAGGTTCTCCAGTACTTGGTCTTTCCACCGGAGGTTTGGTCTTCCTCTTTTGCGTCGTCCTCCGGCGGGTTCCGAATATAACACCTTCTTAGCTGGAGCGTGTTCTTCCATTCGCTCGACATGACCTAGCCAGCGCAGCCGCTGGATTTTGATGCGCTTTACTATGTCAATATCGGCATACAGCTCGTACAGCTCATGGTTGTACCTTATTCGGTACTCGCCACCAACGCAAATAGGTCCAAAGATCTTGCGTAGGACTTTTCTCTCGAAAACTGCAAGTATTCGCTCATCCGAGGTGGAAATTGTCCAGGCTTCAGCGCCATATGTTAGGACAGGCATGATGAGAGACTTGTAGAGTGTAGTTTTCGTTCTTCGAGAGAGGGCTCGACTTCTCAATTGCTTACTCAGCCCAAAGTAACACCTGTTAGCAAGAGTTATCCTACGCATGATCTCCAAGCTGACGTCATTACTGCTATTAATGCTGGTTCCAAGATAGACAAAGTCCCTTACTACTTCAAAAGCGTAGTTGTCAACAGTGACGTGCTGTCCAAGACGCCTGGACTCTTTGTTTGTTGACACTAGATACTTCGTCTTGCCCTCGTTCACCGTGAGACCCATCCGACGCGACTCTCTTTCCAACTCTGAGAATGCTGCACTGACGATGCCGATTATGTCAATATCATCGGCATATGATAACAGCACAACACATTTGTTGAAGATAGTGCAATTATGTCGTAGATCAGCTGCTCATATTAAAGTTCCTATTTCCTTCATAATAAAATTGAAGAAGTCGCACGATAACAAATCACCTCCTTTGAAACCCCGTTCCAATTGTCACTGCGCAACGGGAGTTATATACGGGATAGAAAGCACTGAACCTCCAATCAGCGAGCAAACCAATTGGAGTACTCCCTGCATACACTGAGTACACTCTGGAAATTTGTAGCTAGGCTGCCATTTTTGTCACGACAGGAAGAGTCTTAGGGGTTTAAACCTCTACTTAGGCGCTTAATCTTCTTGAAGAATTTTCGAGGTTAATTCCTGTCTCCACTCATCTCTATTTCCTCACACTCGCGTCTTTTCTCTCTGTATCGCTCTTTAACAGCTCGCGTAGCACCTGCACCCAGGGTTCTTCTGTAGACGGCGTCTTTCTCTGCGGTAGCGTCGCGACAGCAGTAACCGATTACCTCCTCCTACCCAGTAGTCATACATTGAGTTATACGTATCCATTTGGGGAGTGTTCTGTAAAGCAGATCCGATAGTCGGGTGACAAAAGTATCTACTGTCTCTGGTGATCGCAACTTACCGACATCAAGCTTTCTCTGTGTGGAACTTCATTTGTTGTTTTCAACACATAAACTTCTAAGGAATCAAAAAAATCACCACCCCCTACCCTTCCCCCCAATTTTTAGCTGTCTGTGTACAATTATACCGAGTGAACTCCAATTTTATTGACAATACCCCTATTCCATTCTTTCCTTCAGGGAATATGGGTTGAGAATTTATTGTCAAAGCATGGTATGGGAATGGTATAGTCGAGGGCATCGGCAATTGTAGTGCACTCCCCCAGGATCTTTGTATGTCCGTATCCTGATTGAGCACAGCGTGAAGCTATGTTTAGTCTAATTGCTGATATTATATAAGCGCCCTCTGCTTGCCAAATGGATCCACAAAGAAAAGATGCAATAACGAGTAGAGTGCTATTAACGGGGTGGTTCTTAGAGTGCCTGTTGCCAACACATACGTCCTTTGAACCTTATCCATTAGCCGTCTGTATACATCCTTATTTAATAGCAGAGAAAAATTCACAATAGACAATTTTCAGCAGTGTTGCCTTCGCAAATTGCCCTAATCCTCTTTTATTTTCAGAATTAACTCATAGAGTTTTTGCGGATTAGCTGCAGTTAATGCCCGAGTTAATACGAATTAACTCGGTAATCCGGAATTAGGCTGCCGTCTGTCTAGGCTATAAGGATTCACACCAGACGCCATAAAAAAGAATTGGTCTTACGACCGCACAGCATAGCTATGATACGATTGTAGGACTCATCCTCCAACTTTTACCTATAGCCTTCTTACAGGAGTAGAGTTCTGCTGTTGCTTTACGCAGTCTTTCCTCCGTGTTTGGTTTCCAACTTAATTTTCTATAACCAAGTACTTCGCCTGTTCAGATAGTTTTACGCTAGGTAAGGTAAGGTAAAAATAAGTATTTTATGCTTTCTGAATGGTTCATGAATGGTTCATCACTTCAGTGAGTGTATTTAAATATTTTCCCGATGTCACAAGTGCCACATCATCTGCATAAGCCAATGCTGTGCAGTCTGTGACTTGTAATGATATGAGAACTTCATTGATGTTTAAGTTCCACAAAAGAGGCGATAACACTCCCCGTTGTGGGGTGCCCTTAATCGCTTAATCTTCTGATAGATGAAGTACCTAATTTTGAGCTTATCACTCTTTGCCTTAACAACAGACTAATGAATCTAATTATAGGTTCATCCACCTTAAGCATAGCAAGAGAGTTTTCGACTGCTTCTGAGTGTATGTTATTGAAGGCCCCTCAATATCTAGAAAGGTGACCAGACTATATTCTTTGCAGTGCATAGATGTTTCGATCTTCTGCTCAAGTGAGTGTAGGGCTGTCTCAACGGATTTGCCTTGCAAATCAAATATTGCAATGAAGAGATATTCCTAGCATCTTTCTAGGGTTTTTAATAAGAAGGCTGATAGACTTATATATACTTCATAATGAAGCTGGGTGTAACTGGATTCGTTGCGAGAATCTTTCGTAGGCGGCTTGCCTCTGAAATTTCCTCTAAGTTACTACAAAAGTCATCCTATGTTGACCTTTCCTTATCGCCTTGTGAGTGAGGGATTTTTTAGGGTGACTCTATACTTATCCCAATTTCTACGTTTCCTATATACAAATGGTATTTGCTTTTGCGGAATTGTATCAAGGCGGAAGCTAATATACTCATGATCCGAGATAGAATATTCTTTGTCGAAAAAATAAATCCAGCTGTCAATTACTTGTGAATGTCAATTTACAAGTTTCTGATAGTTTTCAGTTTACGTACTTCTTATAGATTTTCTCATATCGAGAGTGACAGATGACAGAAATTGATAGTGATATAGTAATGTAAGTGAGCATACCTAATAAAAAAGCAATCAGCCGTTTAGTTAATCCGCAATACTGCTGTCTGCCAGGTTAATATTTTATTCGGATTAAGTGCGCCGGTAATCCGGAATTAGGCTGCCGTCTGTCTATGCTATTATTGCTTTGCATGCAGTTCGGCAAATAAGTCAGTGTTCCATTGCAACTCGCGTGCAAAAGAATGCGGATAGAAAAGTTGAAAACATTGACAACAAATATTGATGATGAAATATTAGGCTAAAATCAATATCAATATCAAAAGCAGCAACTCTTTTTTTGCTGTATACACAAACCAGCTGTTAACCAAACAGCTGTAACAATAGCATCATTCATCATTGATGGCGTGAATACAAAAATATACACGATTTCAACATATATGTAGAAGAGAAAACGTAATTTATCTTGTATAATTTTAAAGTTTTGCTTCTAATATAAAATAAAGCTAATGGATCAACTTGACGACAAATTTCGTTACATCTACAGCTCTTCATTGCATGAGCTAATACAAATAAAAATGTAAGTAAAATTTTTGTGCTTTAAAAAAAATCAATGAGACAATGTGTTTATTTTATCATTAAACCTATAATTCTACGGTTATAATGCTATTTTTAATATGTGTACAAATCTATTTCAATTGCATCATTATCGTCATCAGTGGTACGCTAGAAGGCAAAAAGAATCAATATCACTACGAAAAATTACTAGATGATCCGTTATTACGTTTCTCAGGACTTTATTGTGAAGAATGTCCGTCATTTAAAGTGCGCATACAGATTTTTCACAGAGGTCGACCATTTTGTCTTCCAGTGACTACATCATACAAAGCGTTCACAAAACGTTGGAGTTGGAACGAATGGATAACATTACCCATACAATTTTGTGATTTGCCATGTACTGCAATGCTTGTACTCACCATATTCGATTGTGCAGCGTCTGGTGTTAACACAGTGATTGGTGGTACAGCAATATCATTATTCGGTAAAAATGGTCTTTTTCGGCAAGGCATGTATGATTTACGTGTTTGGATCGGTGTCGAGGGTGATGGTAATTATGAAACTACAACGCCTGGCAAAGGTAAAGAATCGACCAAATCACAAATGCAACGTTTGGGCAAATTGGCAAAAAAGCATTGCAATGGACAGATACAAAAAGTTGATTGGCTTGATCGATTAACATTCCGTGAAATTGAAGTGGTTAATGAACGTGAGAAACGAATGTCTGATTATATGTATCTAATGATTGAATTTCCAACAGTTATGGTCGATGATCGTTACAATGTATGTACACTTGGATTCATTTACGTATAAAAGAATACTGAATTGATGAAAATTTGGTTTTAATTGTATTACACCTCCCACAATTTAGTATTCCGTTATTTACTACGAACCGGAGCTGGATTTAATTCTTTCTTCAGGACTAGAAGAGGAAGAGAAAAAATCAACTTTTGTTATTTTTCCCGACTGTGATGTATTACAGGTAAGCAGTTACGAATTTTGAAAAAAAAATGCTTTCTACCAGGTAATAGATGTTCTAGCGTATGTACTATAATATACCTTAAAAATTTATGAAGCGACTTCAAAATTTGCATGATTGTTCTTTTTGTGTTTCCATGCAAGTATATTTCTTTAAATATAAAACTATTTCCATCTTAACAACTGTTGCGTCGATGACGACGCATCCGCAAAACAGTAATTGAAAAAGCATTCTTGTTTTCATAATACCTCATGGTCATTGTGTCATTGTTTAAATCAATATTTGCAACAAATATATGATTTTATTGTTATTCGTAATTTGTTACTGAGCTAACGTAAAGAGAAGTATTACCTGTCCAGACAAAGCATTCAATATTAAAAAAATAAGTGGTTTTAAACGTTTCAAATATTCCATATTAGAATGTAAACAATATATATTATTAAAAATACGGCAATTTTACAAGGCTATGAAAAAAATTTTGCAATGGTTTATGAAATTGAAATTTTGTTTCCACAATGACGCCATATTAAATGGGTTCTACAATTGGCGGGTATGCGTTATTAAATAGATATTGCGTACAGTGTAAATTCATTTACTTATATACTAAATATGTTGTAATAAAAATCAATTCAATTGTAGGAAAATTTAGTGGAACGAAAACATCACCGTTTAGCACGTTCTGAACGTTCACGTATATCAGATCGTGATGCTAAGCCAACCGCCAGGTATGTGTGCCCTCGCGTAATATCATACCGTTTTCCGGGAGCTAATCATTTTTGTACTTTTCTTTTACCCAGTATACGCGATCAATTGCACACCCTCGTCTATCGTTATCCGCCCACATGTGTACTCAGCACTGAGGAGCAAGATCTTTTATGGAAATTTCGTTTCTATTTATCGTCACACAAGAAGGCTTTAACAAAATTCCTAAAGTGCATCAATTGGGAGACACAAGCCGAAGTATATCAGGCGCTTTCGTTGCTTGCCCAGTGGACACCAATGGACGTGGAAGACGCTTTAGAGTTGCTAAGCCCTGCTTTCACACATCCAGATGTTCGTCGTTACGCCATTAGTCGGCTTGAGCAAGCACCCGATGAGGACCTTATACTCTATTTACTTCAATTAGTGCAGGCGCTCAAGTATGAAAATTTTAATGACATCGAAGATTCATATAGGCGCATGTTCCCTGACATGGAGGCACCACGTTCAAGCGACAACAGAGCCAACGAAGGACAAACTAGTACATTAGCCAATGTCATACAATGTTCCACTATACAGCGTACAAGCGCGATCAGTGGCGGAGCTGGTGTCCAAGTTGAAATTAACAAACAGTCCACAATGCCAATTTCAATATCAGCGAATATAGTAGGCGGCGCTGCAAACTACAGTCGTGATGATAATGATTTGAATTATAAAGGTGATGAGCGCGATAATAATGACTCTGGCGATGATGTGAATTCTAATAAATCAACTTCAATTAGTTCTGACACGAATGCCCAAATGTATTCCATTGGTAATTTCAGTGGTTGCGCTGATCTATCAACGTTCCTGATACAACGGGCCTGTAAGAATCCCACATTGTCCAATTATTTTTATTGGTATTTATCGATTGAAGTAAGCGATCAGGAAACTATACGCAAGCAAAATAAGCGCGTACGCGAAATGTATGAGAAGGTTTTGAAAATGTTTCAGAAAGTTTTGGAAAATGGTAAGTTATCTTATTCTTGTTGATTTGCTCGCAATATTCATAAGATTATGCTTGGTTCGTTTGTAGGTAACTTCCAATTACGCACCACTTTCCGTAATCTCAAAATGCAACAACGTTTCATTGATGAACTGGTGCAATTAGTCAAGGCGGTCGCTAAGGAGCCAGGTAGTCGTGGCAAGAAGGCAGAAAAATTCCAAAAACTACTGTCCGAACGTGATACATTTAATATAAATTTCACCAATTTTGAGCCAATACCATTCCCCTTGGATCCAGAGATACACATTACAAAGATTGTTCCCTCGAAGACTACACTCTTCAAAAGCGCTTTAATGCCAGCAAAGTAAATTCATTTCTGCTGATATTTGTATTAATTAGTAAACTCTTCTGAAATAATCTCCACTATTGCACAGATTGACATTTGTCACAACGATAGCCTCACTTGAGTATGTTGCAATATTCAAGCATGGCGATGATTTACGTCAGGATCAACTTATATTACAAATGATACAACTGATGGATAAATTATTACGTCGTGAAAATTTAGATTTAAAATTAACACCTTATAAAGTGCTGGCCACAAGCTCTAAACATGGATTTTTGCAATATATCGATTCGTACACAGTGGCTGAGGTGTTAACTAATGAGGGTAGCATACACAATTTCTTTCGTAAACATAATCCATGCGAGAATGCGCCTTATGGTATTTCACCCGAAACAATGGATACTTATATTAAAAGCTGTGCTGGTTATTGTGTTATTACATATTTATTAGGTACGTCTTATTTACATCTATAAATAATATTAATTTTAAATGTATTGTTCTCTTCGTCCTTGCATAGGAGTTGGAGATCGCCATCTGGATAATTTACTACTCACAACTACTGGCAAATTATTCCACATCGATTTCGGTTATATACTTGGTCGTGATCCGAAACCAATGCCACCACCAATGAAACTAAGCAAAGAAATGGTCGAGGCAATGGGTGGTGTTAGTTCAGAACATCATCATGAATTTCGCAAACAATGTTATACAGCTTATTTGCATTTGCGTCGTCATGCCAATGTTGTTTTGAATTTATTCACACTCATGGTCGATGCTTCAATACCCGATATTGCACTCGAGCCGGATAAGGCTGTGAAGAAAGTAGAAGAAAATTTACAGCTTGGCTTAACCGATGAAGAGGCCGTTCAGCATTTGCAAGGTCTTTTGGATGTATCGATATCAGCAGTTATGCCGGCATTGGTAGAACAAATACATAAATTGGCACAGTATTGGCGCAAGTAGATTGTGTTCATATGTATATGTATGTGCAGATGTGATACGCATTAATATCTGCTAAACTTGACTGTTCTCTAATAACCTACCTATCCGTTTTCTGTATATGTAATTACTTATATTTTTTATGCTGTCTATGACCGTTTATGAATTTAGTTTTATTTTCTTTTAATTTAAATTGAAATTGCAACAGCAACAATATGTTGAATCTGTATAGATTTAATCGTTTGCTCATTAATGATAATCACCCTTATTAGACAAGACTCAATTAAATCAATATTCGTTCAATAGGGGTTTTGTGTGGCTACATAATTTATTTAGTTAATATTTTTTTTATACATACATACGTACTATAAAGCTAGCATAACATTTACATAATTAACGATAAGCAAAATAAAAAATAAATCAAAAATATATTAAAAATAAATAAAACTTGTCCTTGTTTCAATCGTGTACCGTGACATCATTTATGACGAAAATCGCCTGATTTTATTTTTATTTCAAAAAACCCTAACGAATTATAAAAAAGTTGTGCATCACACATAAACTACATAACTATAATTAATTTTATTATGTGATAAATGGCGACACTTGGTTTACCTTCTGTGCCTTTCCACAACAACTTTACGGAGAAGATAAGAAGTCTTTTTTTGTTTACTTCACTTTTCTATTCCCTAACATTATTAAAATAATAAATAAAACAAAATGTTTAAATAAGTAAAGTAAACTCCGAAGGCAATACCGAAATAAGCGTATGAAATGATAGCATTTATTTACGAATGAAGCATTCAAAGCCAAAAAACTATTATATGCAATTGGTTCAGAAATGATACTCTCATAAACGGTTATACATTTTCAACGCGAATGTAAGTGGAGTCATATATTTTACTAATTAAGGTTACCCTGAGAGTAGTGGAAGACAATTTTATGTACAAATATCGATTTTGTAGTGTAAACCCTCCATGGTTATAGGGGTAACTATGTTTGAGAAAAACTTTGTGGAAAAAAGTCAATGACGGTCTGCACTACATTTGATTCTTCTTGAGGCCATTTCTTGGCAGCTATGTGGTTATTTGTTGATTTTTATGTATTTTTGTCCTCATTTTATATCGAAGACCCTTTAGGAGTTGTGTTAGAGATTTTTAGGTGTGTTTAAGTTCATTTTGTATGGGAGCCCCCTTAAACATGGATAGTGGATAAGTTTTTGTAGCAACCTTGAAGTGTTGAGACCGTAATTTATAAACATTTAAATTTTGTAGGAGAGTTCCCTTAAGGGAAATAAGGAATAAATATATTTTGGGAAATGTTGCAGACGAGCGGCGGAAGCGAATTTGATATTATTATATTATTAGTTTAGATACAATCCTGTATATGAAGAATATATTTTTATATAGAATAGTACATTACAGTTAAAAAACAAATATAATAAAACAATCTTACATACTAATGATATTTAATCGTTATAACAGTAAGATAGATCTGGAGATCCTGCGTAGGATAACTCTTGCTAACAGGTGTTATTTTGGGCTGAGTAAGCAATTGAGTAGTCGAGCCCTCTCTCGAAGATCGAAAATCACACTCTACGAGTCCCTCATTATTCTTGTCCTAACATATGGCGCAGAAGCCTGGACAATTTTCACCACGGATGAGAGGATGCTTGTAGTTTTCGAGAGAAAAGTTCTGCGCAGGATCTTCGGACCTATTTGTGTTGATGGCCAGTGTCGAATGAGGTACAACGATGAGCTGTATGAGCTGTACACTGACTTTGACATAGTCAGGCGAATCAAAATCCAACGGCTACGCTCCAGCGAAGAAGGCATTTAATTCGGCACCCGCTGGAGGACGCAGAAGACGGGGACCAAACTTCCGTGTTGGGCAACCTGGCGGCCCTTGGAATATACAATTGGCGCCAGCAAGCAAAGAACAGACAAGACTGACGCCGCATTATAGATTCGGCGTAAATCGATCATCGATTGTTATGGCCACATGAGAAGTTGTTCTTCTACTTCTAGTAAGAAACTTAACTAAAAGTAAACTTAAGGATAGAAGTAAGACAAAAAAAAAAGCAAAAAAGAAGAAGAAATTAAGGAAAGGTGAACAAAAGATAAGAAAGTAGAAGTGAGATAGTTAGAAGATATGATTTAGGGAAGTTAAAGGGATTCAATTTAATGCCGGATGAGATTGTCCCTGAAACCGCCAACATGAACAATTCACTTGAGTCTGGATAGTCAATGGCGTTGACAAAAAAGAAACGACTGGAATTCAAATCATTAAACCTAGGGACAATGAGTGTAGTGGATCGTATAGATTGCAAAAACCGCAATTTTTCTGATCGATACCCCGGTCTTTTGCAAGTGATAAGTCCATGAAGATAAATTATATTACGGATTTCCAAAAAATCAGTCAATCCAACTCCTAGAATATCGGTAGATTTGTCAGAAATATGATCATAGAATTATTATTATTATTATCGTTGTGGGGATGTTGCACCGCGACCTATAAGATCTATTGTGCCCCCTTCGCAGAGCTAGAGTGTGTCTCTCAGCCCAGTTCCCTCGATGAATTTTAGTATTGGTCCCAATTCACAGAGTCTAATTTCATCCTCGGGTATGATGAAATCTCCCAGGTATTTCCTTCTCTTGTGCATCAGTGCAGGACAAGTTCCTATCACGTGTTGTGCGGTCTCGTCCTCTTCCCTGCAGAACCTACAGAGAGCATCAGAGAAAATTCCCAGTTTTGTTAGGTGATAATTCAGCCTACAGTGACCTATTAATAATCCCGTAATGATTCGCATGTTGTTCTTCGTTAGACTCATACATTCCTCGTAGCGTTTCAGGTTGTATGTCCCTAGCGCTAGTTTGGAGTGTGTTAGCCCCGGTAAGTTTTCCCATTATAAGCTTCTTTGTCTATTCTCTTCTTCCCAGATGATACGGGAGATGTTACCCGATCCTAATCCACAGAATGGTTCAGGCCCTACAAATGGGGTTGATGCTCCCTTCCTGGCAAGCTTATCTGCCATTTCATTTCCATCGATCCCTACGTGCCCCGGAACCCATAGAATCCATACCTGATTGAGTTGGCCCAGGATGTTCAGTTTTTCAATGCACTCCATCACCAGATATGATGTAACCTGGTGGGATTTGAGTGCTTTGATAGCCGCCTGGCTGTCACTCAGTATTGCTATTCTGCGATTCCGGTAATTCCGTTCGAGATTAAAGTGCGCACATCTATCTATCGCGTAGATTTCCGCTTGAAAGATAGAGGTGTTCTTACCTAATGGTTCAGAGTATCTTTTCCCTGGTCCGAATACACCTGCCCCGGCTCCGTCATCGGTGAGGGAACCGTCGGTGTACCATGTTATCATGTACTGGTTTATCTTGTATGTTTTCGATATACATACCTTCCCAATGTTTTTTGTTACTAAGCTCAGTTTTAAAATGTTTCTTAAAGCTGAACCTTGGGAGTATCACGTCCCTTGGCATCGAGATTTCAGGAAGTTGCTCAGCCAGAAGTTCTATCTTCCTTCGGCTGAGGTAACTGCCTGTGCTGACGTTGTTCCCAGCTACCCTCAAAATCGCCCTCCTCGCTTGGGACTGGATGTAAATATGGAGGGGAGTAAAGTCCAAGAGTATCTCCAGTGATGCCGTTGGACATGTTCGCATGGCTCCCGTGATACATACACATGCAAGTCTTTGTAGCTTGCTAAGAGTGTTGATTACTGTCTGCTGCTTTGTGCACTTTTCCCAGACTATTGCCCCGTAGGCTATCATTGGCCTGACAATTGCTGTGTATATCCATCGCAGAATTTTTGGGGTACAACCCCAGCTTTTACCCGCAATAGTTCTACAGGTCATGAAAGTTTTGATAGCTTTCTGTCTTGTCTCCTCAATGTGGGTTTTCCACAATAATTTCTGGTCCAAGTGGGTACCCAAGAATTTCACTACTTTCTGGAGTTCTATCTCTACACCGTCTAAACGGATAGGTTTAAGATTCGTAAGTTTATACTTCCGTGTGAATGGTACAATCGTTGTTTTTGCTGGATTGATGTTCAGCCCAACCGTGGCGCACCATCCCTTCGTTAGTTTGAGTCCTAGCTGTATTCTGTCACATAGAGTGTCTTCAAATTTACCTCTACAGATAATGACTATGTCATCTGCATAGCCTTGAAATGATCATAGAAACGCAGACCAAAAATATATCGATGTGGAATCCAGTTACTATAAATAACTTGTAATGTGAAGAACTACTAATTGTTTTACCAAGTTAGCTCTAATTGCAGACGGAGTGTATTCAGCTGAAAAGCAAAAGGAACGTAAAGTATAAAATATTTAAGAGGCGACTCCATTAACGTGGTCCCAACACGTTAGCCTCGAGTTAATGGAAAAACCTAAGCTCACGACAGTATATACATATGAGATTTACCAATTAAGATTGGTTAAATAACTAAATATCATATATTCTTCCTCGATATAGGCAATATCTTGGATTTCAGTTTTAACACCCGACTTGCTTTTGTCTGCCCACGAGTTAATGGACTGGAGGTCAGCATTAAGTTTAATGATCATCAACCTCAGTAGGGTTTGCGGAAATATATAGCTGAATATTGTCAGTGTTGGCATGGATCGTAGAATGCTTACAAACATTCAATATAGAATTAGCAAATAAAGAAAAAAGCAATGGTCCCAAAATTAAACATTGAGGTACACCAGCAAGGAGCAAAGAGAAGGATGAAAAGTCATCCCCAACTCTTACTTGTTGTTGCCTATTACTGAGGTTATTAGCGGTCAGATCGACAGCGCCCTTACTGAAGTTAAAGTAGTGCTCCAGCTTGAGGCAGAGCAATCTATGAAATTCTGAGTGAAAGTAGTAACTTATAATTGAGAGGGAAACCTTGAAGTATATATAAGTAAGTATATTCGTGCAAAATATAGAACAGGAAAAGCCTCACAAGTTGCCCATCTGAAGGAAAAGAAAAAATTACGGCCAGTGCAGCATTAGCCACTCGATAATTGTGAAACTTTGCTTCGTTTTCTTTTTCGTCTTAATCTTGGTCTTCATATTTAAATTTAACTTTATCTTTATTTTTATTCTCGCCTTCATCTGTATCTCTCTGATTTTAAGTCTCATATTTAATATTCAAATTAGCATATTCTAAATTCTGGCTACCGCATATTTTCAATCAATATTTTGAGAATCAATTGGTGCCTGTCCACATTGGCCCGCCCAGGCGTAACCGTACGAGCGATGCGACGTTGATGCATTAACCAAAGAAAATAGAATGATTAAGAAGTATTATCTTCCAGTCTACACGAAATTTGTCGGGAAAATAAGGCAAGTGAGATGAGTAGCACCAAAACAATATACAAGTTGGTGTTGCGTTCATGCAGTGTTCTACATGTTGGGAAGTGTTTGATTATCATTTGAACAGCTTCAAACATTGTCTTATGCATTATTATCAAAATAGTAAACAAAAATAAGATCACACGTGTCAATGAAATCTATATATTTGTAATGGTATATGCATAAACAATAGAATTTTTCCTATTTTTCAAAATATATATGTAGTATATGTATGCATATGGAGTATATTATAGGCATACAAATTAAATATACATATGTAAATATATGCTCTCACTATATATATATCGATGATTTTTAACAAAATATCATTTTCATAATTTATAATTTGATAAATTTACAATATTTTGACAAGGAGCGAGGGCATAAAGCATTTTTTCATATATCCACTGCATGTCCTGTACCAGGCAATCAGAAATATCAGCAAGCAAAGTCAATGTAAAGTGAAGAAAAAGCAGTGTGGAAAAACACGAAGACGTTGTTCTTGCTCCTTATAGTAATTTCGTTTTTTTTCAGCTTTCTCAGCTTTGGCTCTGCCGACACACGAAGGCCACGCATGTCTATTGTTGTTGCCGAAATCGTGTACATATGCTCAGCCACGCAACAACAATAGATATGCGTGGCTGTCTATTCCTTTGTGTGACGGCAGAGCCAAAGCAGAGAAAGCCGAAAATGATACGAAATTACTATAAGGAGCAACAACAACGTCTTCGTGTGTTTGGACACTGCTTTTCCTTTACTTTACATTGAGTTTGAACCAGTGACATAACTTGCTGCTATTTCTTATTGCCTGGTACAGGACATCAGTGGAGATATGGAAAAATGATTTATGCCCTTGCTCCTTACTAAAAATTCGAAAATTTATAAAATAATTCATTCATACTTCTTTGACTTTCTGTCAATCCGACAGTAAAAACAAATTATACCCTCATTGTGAAAAAATATACAAAGAGTACGCGAACGAAAACCTATCAGAAACTTGAAAATTGACAACTCGGTTTTATTTTTATATAGGTAAAGGAAAGTGATGGCAAAAATTTTACTATCACAAACTATAAAATAAAAAAAAATAAATATGTGGCACTTAAAGCCCCAAAGGGCTCATTGGCGAGTTTCTCTTCCTTTGCTGTTGTGCGTCTTAAATTTGGACAGTATTAGAAGGGACCTACTTATTTTAGCTGGTTCCGAACGACAACACTTGTGACATCACTTTTTCTGAGCTTTGTCACAACGTTCTTTTTGGAAGCTTTTTCATGGCAAGTTGTTACTGTCGGAAGAATTGCCAATTGCTTGCCGACAGGTGGGTACCATTCGAAAGAAAAATCTTATCGATATTAAATTTGTTATGCATCAGCCGAGGATTGAACCACGACCTGCAGATCAGAAGGCGAGCACACTAACCATTGAGCTACGGCACCCACCCATCACAAAATATAGCTCTCTTTAATATTTACGCTCTCATTTCTGAATTCTCTGTCACATAAAACGAGTACGCGAACGCTATCCTGTAGACAATTGTTAATAATAGTTGAGTTCTCAGCAGTGAACAAATCTATTATAAATATTGGAACATTTTATTCTGATTGATCGAATAATTTCAATTTTAGTTTATTTAAAATCATGATTATTCGAATAATTTTATATTTGATTAATCAAAATGGGACAAGTGCAGGATAGCCCACTTAAAGAAAAAAAACGTTTTTCATATAGAGCCTATTTTTGTGAATATAAAAATCCAAAAATTGTTTGTCGCTAACGCTTATATAATATAATATCAGTATAAAAAAGATCTTTTGAGTGATATAACCCATTTTAAATATTTTAATAGTTATGATCAAAATAAAAAAAATTTTTTAATAATTTTTCAAAAACCGATTTTTTATCGAAAATAATTAACCTATAAAAAATTTAGAACCAATTCAAGGCCATAAAATTGTCTTGTGTTCTTTATTTATTATAAGCAATGAATGATAACATACGCGGTTTTTTTCTATTTTAAATTAACAATATTTATTTAATGCGTTAGTTTTAACAAATTTTCTCGCGCATTGGTTGTGAATTTACTTTGAGAAGTAACTTGAGAATAGAAATAATAAAAACAAAGTTAATAAAGAAGCGGAGAGTTGGTATAACCAATGTTGCCAACACTCAAAGAAAATGAAAATATATTTTCAGAGAAGTGCGTGCGTATTTCATTCTGGCGTGGACAGGCTTATAAAACATATTTGTAGAAAGTGTTTATATAATGTAATTTTTTTTAAATTGATACTTCATGAAATGTTTTCAATATGGATGACTTTCGATAGAATTAACTGTATGTCTTCAAATTTCAAGAAAAATACTTTCTTGATTGGCGCCAAAAAAAAAACTCTTATAGGTTCGACGCCGGCTCGCAACCATAAGTATAGAAGAATTTAGTAGAATATATCATCATAGTCAAAATCCAGCTCATCTTCAAAAACTCAGTACTCTTGGGCCACAAGTACATCATGCCAAAGAGACAGACATGCATCTTAAAATTGACTAATTATTCGAATGCTTCTATTGGAACTTATTGAGTGTAAGGAAAGACCGAATGAAAAATGGGTGAATATTTAAGAACAAAACTCTTGTTTCTGAAAATATACCTCATTAAAATCAGATGTACTTTCACATACTTTTATTTACTTTATACATATATAAAATAATTCCACTCAAATATTTAACACTATATTTTTTATTTATTTTTGTATAAAAATGAATGAAATAATTTAATAAATAAATGTCATTTTCGATCGAAATTATGTCCAAAAATATGTTCCGTTTCTCAAATTCCCAAGTGCAGCATGAATGTTAAGACAAAAACTACTGATGTTGCATTTCAACACTTGAAATTGATTTCGATCAAAAATGAATGATTGTGATGATACTATCGAATTTTGATCATTGAATTTACATTTTATTTCAAATTTACATTTTACATATATGTATAGCGATATAACAAATTTAATAAAGTTACATATTGAGAACCGTCAAGCGTAATTCGCCTATAGAACGATTAGAGTAACATGCTGATATAAATTACTAAATACAATATTAAAAACAACAAATATTAGTTAATATTTAATGAACTTTTATGTTTTCTTCTGTTTAGCTAAGATTATAAAATTATTTAGTTGAAGAATGGAAAGCAATTACACTAAATGGATACAACCTTTAATAACTAAAATTGATGGATTAAAATTCATCCTCCGTAAGCAAGTTGGGGAAAAATATTAAAAATGTATATTATTTTTCTTAATCAAGATGACACCATAATTGGCGAACTATGCTCTCATTGTAAATTGTATTGTAATTGCAAATTATTTACACACTTTAACATATGTACTTTTATATATTAATGGTAGCGCCAAAGCTGATCTTTTGCTAAGAGAACTATTAATTATCGAATGTTATGTGACGTTTCACTTTGGCTCCGGGCGGTGCACGTTGATCAGATAATTGTTGTTTTTGTGTTTGTGATTTTAATGTAGAACTAACGCCATTGCTCGAAATAGATGATGCAGCATTAGTAACAGTGCCAATACCCAATGCTATCGCATATGGGCTCACATTTCGCTGATCTTTACCAGTGAAATTCTTCTGAGCTGAACGTCTTTGTTCACAATCGACATTTTCACGTAATGCTACGCCGCCTAAATTATTTTTAGATGAACTATTTTGTAATGATGGATTTGGTTGAACTGATTGCTGTTGCGCCTGTGCTTGTGACAATACTGTAGCATTTTTTATCAACAAATTGGGATGCAATTGCATATCTTCAGTGCCTTGTGAGATCTGTCCAAAGAAGCTAGATGATTGTGAGATCGAAATATCACAGGCACTACCAACATCGTCACTCGTCGTGGATGTTGCAGCAGCGCCAAAAAATGATGATGCTTGACTTATGCTCAAACTAAATGAATCAATCGAGTTTTCGATGGAAAAAAGATTTTGCATTGAACCTCCTAAACGACCCGAATGCGACTGTGACAGCAACAATTGCGAGTTCTTGCGCTGTTCATATTCTTCGGGACCAATGTAGCCGGAAAGCCGGCTATTCGACTGACGTTTGTGTTCATCAATTTGTGCCTTTGCTTGAAAATATATATCATCAGCTGTCTTGCCTGTTATCACATTGAATACATACTTTTTGGCTAACCTGTATGTGGGTGATAAAATCAAATACATTAAAATGAGCAAAAACATATCAACAATTTTGCAACATACCGTAACATAGTTTCACTATTACTTGTGCTATTTTTCTGATAATACTCTTGAAAGATACGTCTTACTACTCTAGCTAACACAGAGGCATATTGCTTAAAACTTTCATGGGATAGAGTAATTTTTTTCTCTTGCAAAGCTTGTGAAACTGCCCATAGTAATTTCTATAAAAAAATGACATCACTAAACTAAATTATCATCAAAACAAATATTTGATGTGGAACACATACCTTGCGCTGATTATCCGTAAGATGATTTGTTTGTAACGCTGACATATCCGAGTGGGCACGTTGCATTTTGTTGAAAGAATTATTGTCAGCACGAGATAATGCAGAAGTGCCAACAGCAGCTACACCACTGCCGGTTGTACCAGCATTATATATTGAGGTTGAAGAAGTAGACGAGGATCCAGCCCCAATGGAAAAACTTTGGCTCTTAATTTTTAAAGCACGTGGTGTTAAATTCTCTTCACAAGCACGAAAAATTTTAGCATTTTGCATAGAATGTTCGGCATCATCCTCGTCATCAGCTGTCACTCGTTTGCGCTTCATGAGCAATGATTCAAATTGTAAACTTTTTAACGATGCTGATGATGATGAGTTAAAAAGTTGATCGCTTGGTTTCGTTGTTGAGATGCTGACATCCAAACCTTGTGTTGATAATTTTTCTGGGGGGAAGAGAGCGCGCTTTGAACGTTCCACCCGATATGCAATTTCCGGTTTAATTGCAGGCTTTGGTGGTGGCGCCACCACTGCTTCTTTCTTTGCCGGACTTTGGAATAGGGCCCGTTTTGAGGTTTCGCGTGATGGTCCAGGTTTTGTAGGATCACAACGAAAAAGCCGTTTACGAGCTGATGAGGTGGGTGTTTTTCGATCTGTAGATAAAATTAAAATTGCTTCACATTAATTTTGGATGTTGAAAAATTAAATTTTGTGTACCTACTCTTTATCTTACTGCCAGGTGTTTTACGTTTCGGTGTACCTTTTCGTCTATTTTTAAGTTTCCTATAAATAGAACAAATATAACCGTGAACTAAAAGAACTAAAAATAAAAATAAAAATATATGTAACCTTTTATCCAAAAGGATTTGAGGACCCAACGAACTTGATGATTTCTGTGAGGTGTTAGCCAAGCTGGCCGAAGAAAAAGCAGCACGCCTCTTTGCCAAGTGACTCAAACGATTACCCGGCGATTGGGTTAATAACCTAAACATAATGAACATTACAGTTCAACAAATAAATAAATAAAATAAAGTTTGCAGCAATAATTACTTTAAACGTGAGCTACGCTTTTTTGCACTTGAAGGCGAGTATGTGTAGGATGATGCAGTTTCGGCACCGATAAAACGATCAATCACCGACAAATTGAGGTACTCGTTACTTTCAGATGCTTTTGATATATTAAAACTATAACGAAACATAAAATGAATTTAGTCTCTGACCAATAAATTTGTGTTCAGAAATCTCACCTTAAACCATGCTGTCGCACACCCAAAACTTCCTTCCATGGCATCGCTTTTGCAACTTCTAATGTGTGTGTTGGTTTAAATAAGCTCGATGAATTACTTTCATCAGCGCCGCTATCATTTTGGGGTGGCATCGGTTGCCTTAGGAAGCCTAGTATATCATTTTTACGATTCAAGACCGCATTGAACATGTCTAGTTGTGGTATAGTCAATGATGGCGGTGGAGGTACACCAGCTAAACATTTTCGTATGCGTCGCAATAATTCCTTTTCGCGTCTGACATTCTCACGAAAATTTTTGCAATGTTGTGAAGTTCTGTCACTTATGTGTGCAACATTTCCTTCTGATGTTTGGTCATCAACGGAGGTAGAAGAGTTAATCATTTGCTTATTTGCAGTCTCAATATCTACATTTTTCTGCTGATTATCTACTTCTTGATCATCAGTATCATCGTCAGCGAATATATCAGGCGATCTTTCGTTGCTATACTTTTTAAGCACAAAAGATTCAGATAGTTTCGAACAAATCAGAGATGACGTTTCACACAAAGTTACAGGTTGACTTTTTTCCATTGCCTCCGACTCTTTGCGTGTTTGACCCTCTGCAGATTTCAGACTTTTAATTTTTCCATTAAATGATAACTCATTGAGAGAATCCCCATCAGCCTTATTATCCTTACTACTGCTGAGTGGACACAATGATGGTGATTTGTCCTTCGCTTGTAATTGCACATCCACAGCATTACAACTATTCTCTTCGACGATAGTATCATAAAAACGAGAGAAAATATTTTTAGCAGATAAATCTAACTCTTGTGATTTTATTGGCACTTCGTCGGCATTTAGCCCCTTATCAGCGTAGAATTCATGTTTTAATCTACCAAATGGACTACCAGTGAAACCTTCGAAAGAAGATTCTTCACTTGAATTCAATGGTATGCCAAAACGTCTTAGCGAATTTTTTCGTATGATCGGTGCTTTTTGATCTTCCGCCACAGAGGTAGGAATTGCTTTGATGGTAGACATGTTATCTTTACTATTAACAGTAACAATTGAGTTTTGTTTGACAAATAATTGCGGCTGCATTAGATATGGCAAATGCACGTTTTCCTCATCCGAAATTAAACAGTCATTATTTTCGCTTAAAGATGACTATAATATAGTTGAAAGCGATATGTCACAACTACATTAATATTATTATATAAGACGAACTTACTCCACTTCCTGATGAGGGTTCCGATTCATAGCTATTATTTATTTTTATTTGATTTGTAGTCGATTCCATTTTCTAAAGATAAATTCCAAAATTTGTCTAGTAAATTCTATTTTATATACTTAAATTAATTAAATGTATATAAATATAAATTTGCAAACAAAAACCATAAATACCTTTAGCGGCTGTCTTTCGCCAACTTTACACGATGAAAAAGGCGCGATGCTATTCGCGCTAGATATGTTGATAATTAAACGAATAATTAAAACTTTACAATACTTTCTATTTAATTAACATTTTTATTATACCATGCAGATGAACAATTTTAAAAGTGATTTTATTTATTAAATTCAATTATTTATTAAAGAAGTAAATAACGCGGTGCGTAACCAAAAGTGCTTTGGTGGCCGTAAAAATTTCTATACATTCAAAATCCAGTGTTGCCTTATTTATGTATTGTGCGAAATAAGGCTATAAAATCGTAGCTGTACGTTTCGCTAGAACTAGACCAATTCTGGTAGAAACAGCATTGACGAATTACAATATTTAACCAAAATGCGAGGTCAGGAAATGCGAGATAATAATAGTGCGAAAGTCAATGCGCATCGGTAGCTAACGAATCAGCTGTTTCAATCTATTTCTTACAAAAGCCATAAGTAGCAAACAGTAACGACTAACATGAATATTGAATATTGTATTTTCTATTGATGTGAGCATATACGCTATACGCACCATCAGCTGGTGTAAAAAAAGTGGCTAATGTCAATAACTAAATAGAATATAAATGTAATTCATTTTACATTTTTCAGATCCTAATGACTATTTGACACTACACTAATCGGTTCGGGGTGAGTTTTGTTGGTTAGTTGATGTGTATAATAGCCTAGACAGACGGCAGCCTAATTCCGGATTACCGGCGCACTTAATCCGAATAAAATAATAACCTGACGGCTGATTGCTGTTTTATTAGGTCTGTCCACTTACATTATCATCACTATCAATTTCTGTCATCTATCACTCTCGATATGAGAAAATCTACAAGAAGTACGTGAACTGAAAACTATCAGAAACTTGTAAATTGACATTCACCGTTCATAATTGACAGCTGGATTTATTTGTTCGCCAACACTTTTCATGTTGAAAACTGTAAACAATTGTTGAAAGTTTTTTGCCAGGGAACATACCTAATATTTTGTAAAATGGATGGAGAAAAATTCACAATAGACAATTTTCAGCAGTGTTGCCATCGCAAATTGCCCTAATCCTCTTTTATTTTGAGAATTTACTCATAGAGTTTATGCGGATTAGCTGCAGTTAATGCCCGAGTTAATTCGAATTAACTCGGTAATCCGGAATTAGGCTGCCGTCTGTCTAGTCTATAACATTGCTTGTACTGCAGTGGTTATATTACCAATCAATTGAACGCCAATCATGGCGTTAATTTTCCGTTTCACCATTTACACTGCGTCCACACGTGCAAGTAACTTGCTGCAAGTAGAGTATACGTATTCTCTCCGAAAAGTTTCGAAAACTTGCGAAAAGGCCTGCAAGTAGCAAATGTGTGAGTGTATTAGTGGAAAAGTTTGAATGTATTGAGTTTTTCGAACTTGAACTTGCACGTGTGGACACTGGGTTATATTGTTGGGTGGTTACACATGATTGCTGAGACAGAGGTGTAATATTTTATCAAAATAATTGTGCTGTATTAAATTTCAATTGATTTCATAATGGATACCGCGCTGAATGATTTAATAAAAACAACAACCATATATGCTGAGAATGTGTGTTTTTGGAACGATAATCATAGAAGTGTACTGGAAAAATAATTGAGTTAATAGAAAAAGTATCATCGAAAAATCAGCAAAAAAAGAAATCGATCAAGTGGGATAAAAAAATGGAGAAAAGAACGAAGTACAAACAGCTCTTTCACATTACTGACAAAAGAATTACAACATAACGACTTCTGGGCCTTCAAAAATTACATAAGTATGACTGATGTGAAATCCCAAAACATCCTGCGGCTCATTGCGCCGCCAGATCAACAACTGGCAGTGCTGGTGTCAATAGGTGTCAACTTTTTCCTATATTGGCTTCAAAGGACTGAAATTTTGCCCGGATATCATGTTCTCCTATATTGATAGCAATTTTAGACAATTGCTGTTGCATAGCATCTAGGGCCTGTTCCCGTTTTTCCCGATTACAATATCTTGGATTTGTTGTATCCCACAAGCGTTCATTAATTTGCAGCAGAGTAATAAGTTCTTCAGTTCTTCAGGTGTGCTCCACCATTTCTGAATAAAATCATAAATTTAAAGTTATAGAATTTCTTTGCTTAACAAGAAAATTCTCTCAATCAGTACATACGCAGAATAAAAAGAAGAACGCGAATAGCGTTCTTTAAAGGGAATTTATATAATTAATTTTTAATATTTAAAAATCCTTGGCAGTTGCCAACATAATAAACATGTATGTACGCAATATCCGTAAAGAAATGTTGCATCATTTAGAAATATTTTTCTCACATTTTCTTCTTCTTTATATAAAATTGCATATGGCAACACTGGTGAAATTGGTGCCGAAAACTGCAATATGAACTGATTGATATGCAAATGTTCATTTTTCATAATGTATTGAAACCAACAACAATTTTTTTGATTAGCGTTAAATTGATTGGTAATATAACTACTACATTACAGTGTCTGTTTGTGTGATTATAGTGCGAATTTGTTTTGCGAACTTTGTTTTTCGTTGATATTTAATTTTATTAAAAAACAAACTATATATTTTTATATACAATATTATGTAATTAGTTTAAGTAGAAGAAAATTAAACTTTTTTTATAATATTTGTATGGTTGATATGTGCGTTCGTTGACTCGTTTGCTAGTTTAGTCTACTTCAAGAATTAGAAAATACAATATATATATAATTAGTATAAATGTTGTGTTCGGTTTTCATTACAGCTTATTTAATATAGTTTTCTTTTTCGCTCGAAGTACTAAAAATATTTTATTTCATATTTCATGATCAAATTTCATAATATATATGTTAGAAACTAAAAAAAAATTAATATACGTGAAGTATATTTTAATAAATAACTAAACACGATGATAGTTTTGATTAATAAAAAAAAAATTAATTTTCTTAGTTTATTTCTTATTTATTTATAAAAGTGTAATGTGGCAATCCTGTAAGCATAGAGAGTGATCAGCTGACACGGGTTTACGTAAAAAATCAAATTGCTGTTGATTCTCTCCGCTACGGGCTACGGGAACGTCACCGTCATACGGTAGTGAGTTTTCGTTAACACGACATTCCCATAAGATAGGTCGTGTCAGCTGACACGTTCGTTGTCAAAAGTTATGCGCGTAGCGGCGACGGAGAAATCGACTGTTCTTTCGTGTATACAGACATAACAATGTTGCCATGTATCACTGTGCGTGCATGCTTTTAATCACACTTACCATTTTCATGATCAAATTTCATAATATAGATGTTAAAAACTAAAAAAAAAATTAATATACGTGAAGTATATTTTAATAAATAACTAAACACCATGATAGTTTTGATTAATTAATTATTTCTTATTTATTTATAAAAGTCTAATCTGGCAACATTGTACCCATAGAAAGCTGACACGGTTTTACGTAAAAAATCAAATTTTGTTGATTCTTCCACTACGGGCTACGGGAACGTCACCGTCATACGGTGGTGTTTTCGTTAACACGACATTCCCATAATGCTGCAACTAGCCACGAACGTAAAACCGTAGAACGTGTCAGCTGACACGACCTATCTTATGGGAATGTCGTGTTAACGAAAACTCACCACCGTATGACGGTGACGCAGCCGTCGCCCGTAGCGGAAGAATCAACAGCAATTTGATTTTTTATATAAAACCGTGTCAGCTGATCGCTTTCTATGAGTACAATGTTGCCAGATTAGACTTTTATAAAAAAATAAGAAATAAACTAAGAAAGTTTAGTTTTTTTTTAATTAATCAAAACTATCATCGTGTTTAGTTATTTATTAAAATTACTTCACGTATATTAATTTTTTTTTTAGTTTTTAACATCTATATTATGAAATTTGATCATGAAAATGGTAAGTTTGACAACGGATTTACGTTAGATTTCAATCAACAGATACTACGCTATGCAAATGGAGAGTTACCATTGAACATCGGTTACAAGCGTAGTGGAAACGTCAAATGAATACTGGCATGTCATCGCCAAGAGGTTCCAGCAAAATCAGAAGCGGTGATTTGGGCACAGAAGAATGTGGATGGCACAGACAAGTTGTGGGTAGTGGAAGCACATAAAGAAGTAATTAATAAAAACATCATACTTGGTAGGACGTTAGTGGAACCTAAAGAAAATTAAATCCAACTAATCCAACTACATATACAGTTGTGAAGAAAGAAATGGTGATTGGTCATTGCCAGGAACTGTTAGAGCGAAATTAAAAGCACAGATAGAAGAATGGGCAGGTGTGCTTACAAAACGGCAAAAAGGGATTACAGCTATTGGAGAAGTGCAGTTCAATCTTTCTTCAAATGGAAAAACTAGATGACGAACAACCATCGTGAAACATCACATAAACACCGGTAATGCTAGACCAATTCGTAAAGCAACACGACGAGTTCTATTAGCCAAAAGAGATAAATCCATTAGGCTGATTACCGATACGCAGAAACAAGGTGTTATTGAACCATCATCGTGTCCATGGAGTTCACCAGTTGTGCTGGTAAAGAAGAAGAGTAGAGGTACTCGATCTTGTGTGGATTACAGAAAGCTAAATGATATTATGAAAAAAGACAGCTATCCACTGCCAAGAATCGATGACACTCTGAACACTCTTTCTGGTGCTAACTCTTGATCTGCAAAGTGGTAACTGGCAAGTGGAACTTGGTGAGGAGGACAAAAAAACAGCTTTCAGTAGTGGCGATGGTCTATGGCAATTCACTGTAATGCCATTTGGCTTATGTAATGCGCCGGCTGCTTTCGAACGTTTAATTTAATGTGTACTCTGAGGTCTACACTGGAGAACGTGCTTAGTATAACACTATGACATTATCGTGATGAGAGAAAAGATTTTAACGACCACCTTGAAAATTTGGAAGAAGTATTGAAGCGTATATAATCAGCAGGGCTTAAACTGAATCCGATCAAACCATTTGTGTGGGGCGAGGAACAACAGATATGTTATGTATGTTATGTTTACACCTCCAATCACAGAGATGATTTTTCCACCTTTACTTATTACTTTTTAGTACTTTTGTTCATAGACAATCCACGTCATATGGATTTGGAGAAGGATATGTGTTTAAAAATTCTTGAACTTTGAAATAAATATACAAAAAAATTGTAGTTTGGCGAGAAAAACATCGAACAGTAATAAGAAAGTTCTTACGTTTTGTTATTGAGTTGCAAATAAAACGCTCGCGTAAAACCAGATTATGTGCAGTAAAGCTCTGGCATTTGGTAGATTAGATTAGGTAGATAAATAAAGAATAAATTGTTTTTATTTTGAATAAACTTCGGCTACTAGATAAACATATCTATACGATTTGTTTTGTATAGCCTTGTTCGGTCTGTTTAAAATAATCAAAAATATAATTATATTTTCAATACGGTTTTATCAAGTCAATCAATCGGAGTCAAGTCTACTTCTTTTTAATTGTTTTAACAACTTGTATTTGTTTATCTCGTCATAAATATATATAAAATAGAAAAAATAATGACTAAAACGTCTTTATAAAATATAAATTAAATGTAAGTAAGTAAACGTCTTTATAAAAACACATTTATTTTAGAAAAGACTATAAAATATATAAAATGCGACAAATAAAGAAAAAAAGTTAAGTGACGCGCAGTAAATGTTGCTATCATATACTTTTTTCTCTGTGGTCTTTTTGGTCATTTCTTACGCTCTTGCTCTCGCTCTAAATGTTTCATTTTACACTGACAATAAAAACAATGCGAAACATGATTGTTACCGAGACCGTCAGCATAATAGCCTCCTTATAATGTTTTAATCGTTGCTCTTTCGATGCTATGCTCGTTGATTTCCTCGCCAAACCACTAAATTCATGCAAACTTCTCTATACTGCATGTCAAGTATGACATACCGTCGCATCGTACTCGTTATTACTCGTTTATACTGTTACGTTTTTATTTTGTGAGCGTTTAATTCTATTTGAATTAACCTTATTCGATCACTGGATTTTGTTAATAATAATTGCAACATCTATTTTGTACAACTATACACAGCAACAATTTATTTTATCAACTCTGTTTACAATCAACTATTTACAATAACTCTTTAAATGTACTTGCAACTTTTGCCTCTGATACCGTATTGATGTTTGCGCAATTACGTTCATGATTCGATTGATTTCGTTTGTCTTGCCCTATTTATACTCTGTGGCGACACTCCAGAATCTTCCTTTATCGACATTCTTCTTTGTCTTTCTCGTTGGCTTGTTTTATGCTGCAACTAGCCACCGACGTAAAAACGTAGAACGTGTCAGCTGACACGACCTATCTTATAGGAACGTCGTGTTAACGAAAACTCACCACCGTATGACGGTGACGTAGACGTTGCTCGTAGCGGAGAGAATCAATGTAATTTTGTATGTTCTTACGTACGGCAAGTACGTACGTACGCTACGTTGGTGGCTAGTTGCAGCATTAGTTATCGCCTATTTATTTTTGTTGACGTTCGTTACGATGCTCCCAATATTCGTGTCACTCACAATTGTGATGAGTAACCAACCATCGATGCTTGTTACAATACTAAACATCTGCATCACATCACTCACTTTCTCTATCATAGTGATACTTCTGCTGATTGCACACTTTCTGAGAGTCATTACAATATTGTAACGAGTATCGATAGTTGATTACTCATCACTATTGTGACTGACACTATTGGCAGCATCGAAACGAATGTCAACAAAAAGAAATTAGCGATAACCAGAACAAGCCAACCAGAAAGGAAGAGAAGAATCTCGATAAAGGAAGATTCTGGGGTGTTGCCAACAGAGTATAAATAGAGCCAGTGTTGAGGAGGAAAATCAATCTAATTCCGAACGTGATTGCGAAAACATTGATACAGAGGCAAAAGTTGCAAGTACATTTAAGTGTTATAGTAAATAGTTGATTGTAAACAGTGTTGATTGTAAATAGAGATTATTAAATAAATTGTTGCTGTATATAGTTGTATAAAATAAGTGTTGCAGTTATCATTAACAGAATCCAGTGATCGAACAAGGTAATTCAAATAGAATTAAACGTTCACAGAATAAAAACGTAACAATTGGTGTCAGAAGTGGGATTCTGTAAAGATGGTGAAAATTGACCAACTAAAAGTGGACCAGCTTAAAAAGCTGTTGGTAGAGATGAATCTATCGTCATCAGGTGCAAAGGCGGAACTGCTGGTGAGGCTGAGACAAGCTATGGAGGCTAAGGGAATTAATATAGAAGAACATGAGTTCTTTGAGGAAGCCGATATACAAGCAGTTGTGCACGCTGAGGAAGAGAGCAAAATAGATTCGAGTGGTCAACTAATGGAACTCATGAAATCCATGATGCAACAACAGCAGCAGCAACTGCAAGGAATTAATGCGAAGCTACAAGAAAATGCGTCTCGCCAAGAAAACGCTATGGGAGAATTTCAGAAAACAATTGACTACAAGCTTCAAGAACATTCGGCTGAATTGCGTATGGAAATTCAAGAAGGTTCGGCTCGACAAGAACACGTCATCGAAAATCTACAAAAAGGAATTGAGATTAGATTTCAGGAAATTTCCGGAACCATTAATGAAAAAGTCATGGATCTGAAGGAACATGTAGATGACTTGGAAGATAAGTTCGAGAAATTACAGCACGATCTCAACCAACTAAAAATAAATGGGCCAGCCAAATCAGTGATTAGAGATTCAAGTACAATCAAACTAAAGCCACCAACATTTGACGGAAGCACGCCATTCAATTTCTTCAAGCTTCAATTCGAGACAACCGCTTCGAAGAATCAATGGGATGATAGCGACAAGACTGCTGCTTTAATAGTCGCATTAAAAGGTAATGCTTCCGAAGTGTTACAGATGATTTCAGAGAAAGATCGTGGTAGCTACCAATCACTGATGGACACACTCCAGCGGAAATATGGAAATGAATACAAGAGTCAATTACATCGAGTGGAATTGAGATCGCGAGTGCAACGGAGTAATGAGAGCCTTCAGGAATTCGCTTCCGATATTGAGCGCTTATGTCATCTAGCGTTCTCCGGTAATTCGGAAGACTTCGTCGAAAAAATAAAAATAGAGGCATTCATAGATGGCATACGTGATGGAGAGACAAAGCGTGCCCTAGTCATGTCACCAAGGAATACTTATGCCGAAACAGTCAGTAGTGCCTTGACGTTTGAAGCCGCCAGTTTGATGTGTCGACCAATGCCACGGGTACGCCAACTAGAAACAGAAACAGTAGATCTGGTTGAAGCAGTGTGTCAGGCATTCAAATCTGTAGTGCAGCCTGAAGGAAGAACAACAGGTCGACGCGAAAACAAATTTACTGGTAAGTGCTTTATTTGCGACAAACCAGGACACATGGCGCGTGACTGCCGTCTACGACGAAAGCGATCAAGATCGAATTCTCCAGGAAGACAAAAGAAGGAGAATAAGGTGGATAGCGCTCGCTCCACTAACACAAATCCATCGTTAAACTAAATCGAGTCAGTTCAGCGGGGCGTGAACTGACTCCAACAGTGGGTTGCCCCATCATTCACATTTCACAACTACAGCGTGTGCCAAGCAGCTTGACTATTGATGGTAAATTGGACAATATGGAATTCATGTTAACCCTGGACACTGGTGCATCACATTCTATAATCAAGAGCGATTTGGTAAAGAGGTTTGAGCCTTTAATGGGAATAAAATTGCGTACAGCAACGGGTGAGGATGCACAAATTCTGGGTAAGATAAAGAAACGAGTATCTATTGGAAATTACACGTGGGAACATGAATTCATTGTGGCTGACATCATCGATGACGTAATAATTGGTGTTGATTTTATGATTGACAACGGATTTACGTTAGATTTAAATCAACGGATACTGCGCTATGCAAATGTCGAACTACCATTGAACATCGGTTACAAGCGTAGTGGGAACATCAAACGAGTACTGGCATGTCAACGCCAAGAGGTTCCAGCAAAATCAGAAGCGGTGATTTGGGCACAGATAAATGTGGATGATGGGACAGGCAAGTTGTGGTTAGTGGAAGCAGATGAAGAAATACAAAATAAAAACATCATACTTGGTAGGACGTTAGTAGAACCTAAAGAAAATGGAATAGTACCGGTGCGAATATTAAATCCAACTAATACATCTACAGTTGTGAAGAAAGGAATGGTGATTGGTCATTGCCAGGAAGTTACTGCCGTAGTAGACTGCGAAAATGGTTCGTCGATAAAAAGAAAAGGCTTTACAACTATTGGAGAAGTACAGTTCAATCTTTTCTTCACATGGAAAAGCTGGAGGACGAACAACCATCGTGAAGCATCACATTGACACCGGTGATTCTAGACCAATTCGTCAAACACCACGACGAGTTCCATTGGCCAAAAGAGACGAAGCCATTAAGCTGATTACCGATATGCAGAAACAAGGTGTTATTGAACCATCAGCGAGTCCATGGAGTTCACCAGTTGTGCTGGTAAAGAAGAAGGATGGAAGTACTCGATTCTGTGTTGATTACAGAAAGCTGAATGATATTACGAAAAAAGACAGCTATCCACTGCCAAGAATCGATGACACTCTGGACACACTATCTGGTGCGAAGTGGTTCTCAACTCTTGATTTGCAAAGTGGATACTGGCAAGTGGAACTTGGTAAGGAGGACAAAGAGAAAACAGCTTTCAGTATTGGCGATGGTCTATGGCAATTTACAGTTATGCCATTTGGCTTATGCAATGCGCCAGCTACTTTTGAACGTTTGATGGATCGTGTACTCAGAGGACTACACTGGAAAACGTGCTTGGTGTACCTCGATGACATTATCGTGATGGGAAAAGATTTTAACGACCACCTGGAAAAGCTGAAAGAAGTATTTGAGCGTATACAATCAGCAGGGCTTAAACTGAATATGAAAAAGTGTTCACTCTTTAGGCGAGAAGTTAAATATCTTGGTCATAAAGTAACAACAGAAGGGGTACATACCGACGAGGAGAAAGTAGCAGCAGTACAAGAATGGCCTATTCCGTCGAATCTTCACGAGTTAAGAAGCTTCGTAGGCTTATGCACCTACTATAGACGATTTGTTCCTGGATTTGCAAACATCGCCAGCAGTCTGCATGAATTGACAAGAAAGAACAAACCATTTGTGTGGGGCGAGGACCAACAGAAAGCATTCGAACAGCTGAAAGAAAAACCATTATTAGTACCTGGTCAGTACCTGGTCAAAAGTTTGTGTTGGATACAGATGCGAGTGGCTATGGAATAGGTGGTGTGCTCTCTCAGATCATAGGTGGGCAAGAAAAAGTAATAGCATACTACAGTAAAATCCTGTCGAAGCCAGAAAGAAACTACTGTGTCACTCGAAGAGAGTTACTCGCAATACTGGAATGTGTAAAGTATTTTCATAAATACTTGTACGGACAGTCATTTCATCTACGAACTGACCACGCAGCGCTAAGGTGGTTATTGCAATTTAAAAACCCAGAAGGACAATTGGCGCGCTGGATTGAAAGGCTGCAGAGTTATGATTTTACCATCGAACATGGTAAAGGAGGACATCACGGCAACGCGGATGCTCTATCTCGTCGTCCTTGCAAAATGGAATGTAAACATTGTTCTCGAGTGGAAAGCAAGGAGCACATTGTCGAAATACGACTTACGAATATATTGCCGGAGGAGTCATGGACCACCGAACGAGTGCAAGAAGATCAGCGCAACGACCCAGATCTCGTAAAGATTATGGAATACAAGGAGTAGGGCATACGTCCAGATTGGCAAGAAATGGTTAATGAGAGTCCAATAGCAAAGGCATACTGGGCGCAGTGGCAAAGCCTGCACTTACGAGACGGATGTTTATTCCGAACATGGGAAAGTGAAGATGGAAAAATCACTAATGATCTTCTAGTGGTACCCAAGGCAAGAATAAATGAAGTGATAGCTGAGTATCACAATGCCTCCAGTGGAGGGCATTTGGGAATCACCAAAACCGTCGAGAAAATAAAGAAACGATTTTATTGGGTTGGATGTCATGACCATGTCGCTGATTGGATTCGGAAGTGTAAGCAATGTGCAATGGCCAAAGGTCCCACTAAGAAAAGTCGAGGTAAGATGCACCAATACACCGTGGGTGCTCCATTTGAGCGAATTGCTATGGACATAGCTGGGCCATTTCCAATAAGCAACGCAGGAAACAAGTATATTCTGGTGGTTATAGATTACTTCAGTAAATGGCCTGAAGTATACCCCATTCCAAATCAGGAAGCTAGTACAGTTGCGGATGTATTCGTCAACCAATGGGTTACTCGTTTTGGTGTACCGATGGAGTTACACTCGGACCAAGGTCGAAATTTCGAATCAGTTGTATTCCAAGAGATATGCCGTATGCTGGGTATATACAAAACTCGTACAACACCTTTGCATCCACAATCTGATGGCATGGTAGAACGATTTAACCGCACCTTGGAGGAATATTTGAGAAAAGTCGTAGATAAATACCAAAGAGACTGGGATGTACATATACCAATGTTCCTCATGGCATATAGATGCGCACAACATGATACGACGGCTACTACACCGGCAATGGCAATTTTTGGAAACGAGTTAAGACTGCCAGCTGATTTAAAATTTGGAGTTGTAACACCAACGAGATCAACCGAAGGAAATTATACTAGCGAAAAGCGGGAACAGTTGGATGAAATACATCAGTTCATCAGAGAGCGGTCGCAGATGATAAGCGATAAGATGAAGGCCAGGTATGACTTGAAAGCAAATTCAAAAGGGTTCTATGTTGCGTGTGGCTGTATAAAAAAAATTGTTTGAAACGTAGTGTAAAGAAAAGGAAAAATGAAAGTTAGCCTATCCCATATCTAATGTTTGGTGATATACACGTTATGTCTATGTCTGGTGACGTCATTGCTTAGTACTTTGGTACGAACTTAGTTAATGTTAGTTGGTGTGGGTGCGGGTAGTTGCTTGATATCGTTAAAGGTTGTGTGTATGTAGAAATGTTGTATTCTGTTGGTTTGTGGAAATGTCCCGCTACCGCAGGAGCAAGCATTTCTGATGTGATTCCGTTGTCGAATTTTTAAGATCATTGCGGTACGAGTGTCAAGCAAGAGAGGTTGTGTCGATCAGTGTGGTGGGTGTGATCTTTGTGGCGGTCTGGTGAAGGTCATTCCATCAGAGGTTTTTCTTTTTGGTGTTCTTCTTTGTTGGTAGTGCCAATTGTAGTGGCAGAAAATTATATAGTAGAACGTAAGTAAATGTATATCCTTGTGAGTTCTGTTTATGCATAGACGTACTTATGGGTATTATTGAAATAGGGTTGCTGCTGTAGATTCATTGCTGATCCAGTATATTTCTTAATAGTCCGGTGCAACTGTTGATTCAATGAGTGGAGGATTTTTGTCTTGTACAGCAGCACGAGATCCGTAAGGTTAGTGGTTGCGTGTATGATGCAGCAGGCAAAAATAAATTTTATTTTTTATTATGTTATATATTTCTTTTATATATATATCTCTAAATATTATGTGCTATTTGCTAAAAGTGGGTGCTCAAACGAAGACTGTTCCTCCGAAATTGTGAGTGGACGGTGGCTGGATTCGTGTCCGTCCGCGAGTGTGCGCATATTTTAGTGTTCCAAAGAAGAGAGGAGAAACTTAACTGGCGGTGTGTTATTGTATATTCGGTATATAGATATATATATGTGGTGCATCAGTGGCCCCTCAATTTCCTGAGTGTTGGCCAATTTTTTTTATTTATAGTGCACGTACGCACTCTTGACTCCTAGAACACGTAGCACAAAAATGGTTGATACAAGTTAAGCACTCGCGGCGGCACATATATTTTTTTTTGCGAAAGAAAAGACTTCATCTTTATACACGTTGTCTGCTGTGTTTAAGTCTTGGTATCGATACAGTGGCGGGCCTTTGTGGTAATTGAAATAGGTCCACATATCAGCAGCACAACCCGGGCACGAAACTCTAGCACCTGGCACAAGCAACAAGTAAAGCAGAAGGGTGACGCAAGAGTGTGAACGCGTATAAGTAGTTGCGTATTGCGTACGCCTAAGTTCGTCACGCATTTTTATTTACGTCCTACGCATTGGACGCTGATTTAGAATAGTTTTTTTTTAGTTTACATTTAGTATTAGGTTTTTCTCTTATGTTTGTACATGTTTTTTTTTTGTATTTCATCGGTATCGTTCTGATTTACTCTTGCTATATTTATTCTATGGTTTGTACAGTGACGGGTGATCTGCCACTCACGTGTTGAGTAAGTTGGTGTGATTCGGTGGGCAAAACCCTGCAATCGTGAATTCAGTTGTGTTATTTTTATGGCAGTATAGAACGCCATAGGTGTTTCCCCCCCGTATTGAGGGATACAAAGCAAATTTTCCATAATTGGAATTGGTTTTATCCATATTTTTTTTTTTGGCTTTGTTTTCTTTTTGTTTGCTTCAGAAGAGTGAAACTTCCTGAATCCCCGACTTACTTCGAGATTATTTCACCCTCACTCAAGAATTTATATCATTCAACTTTTTTTTTGCGATCATACAATTATCAGGTGACATTTTTTTTTGTCGTTCAACTTTTAGGATACTTACTGTACTTATACATTTTTTTTATTTTTTTCAATTCTTGTTATAATTTTTGGTTAATTAATTTATTTAGTATTAATTATTTCTTTTATTAATTTATTTGTTCATTATTCATCTTTTAACATATATATAATTTTTGTACAGCTATATACTATATATATATATATATATGTATATATATATATATACATATGTAGCTAGGTATGCATACATCTGTACGCATATATGAGTTTTTTTTTATTCTAGTCTTATTTTGTTTAATTATCTATTGATTCCTAATTATTGGTATTTATTTATGTTAATACATTTATTTTATTTTTTTTTTCATATATTTAAATTCGTTTTTTCATACATTTTTTTTTTGTAATAAAATCTATTGTTGAGAGCATGTTGTATTGTAAGGAAATGCTCTAAGTTTCTCTTGGGGAAAAAGGGGGAGAAAAATTCTGCCGATGGTGTAGCCACTTAGGCGTCGAGTTTCTTTTTAGGGGATTGCTATGGTTCCGGAAAGCGAAGCAATTCAGGAAGGGTGGGCACGCACGCTTAGGTTGCTGGATGAGAAGATTGTGGTGAAGGGGATGAGGCGATGGCGTCGATTGCGTGCGTAAAGTGAGTTGTGGTAAATTTATGTGTTTGTGTGAATCTGGGTCTGCCTATTCCAAAAAAAATAGGTGGACTTTATTGTCTGTTCGTTGTTCTGTCTCGACGGGTTCAGGACCACGGCCCTGAATAACAAACTAGCCGGCGCATTGTCGGGGCAGAACTATGGCACGAACAGACAATAATGGCGCCCAAGTAAAAAGAGTTAAAACCATCATGTGTCTGTGTGGTGTGTGTGTATGTGAGTGATTGACGTGTTGTTTATAGTTTTGAATTTGTGTTGTATAAGTAAAACCCCTCCGTGTTGTCATGTCTGTCCCATAAGTCCCTGGCCCAAGTAGAGCATTCTTTGTGCTTGTACTTCTAACTTTGCAGGAAAAAAAAAAGGGGCGACACCTTTCATAGCAGTAGCATGTTTATCGATTTTTTTTTTACGATTCGATATTTAAATCAGTTCATAACATCTATGAAGGAGATCTTGTAATGCTTCATAATCCACAACGAAAGAAAGGCCTGTCCCCTAAACTACAGACTCATTGGGAAGGACCATATGAGATTATAGCAAAGATAAATGACGTAGTGTATCGTATTGGAATTGGCCCAGCTATGTCCATAGCAATTCGCTCAAATGGAGCACCCACGGTGTATTGGTGCATCTTACCACGACTTTTCTTAGTGGGACCTTTGGCCATTGCACATTGCTTACACTTCCGAATCCAATCAGCGAAATGGTCATGACATCCAACCCAATAAAATCGTTTCTTTATTTTCTCGACTCTTTTGGTGATTCCCAAATGCCCTCCACTGGAGGCATTGTGATACTCAGCTATCACTTCATTTATTCTTGCCTTGGGTACCACTAGAAGATCATTAGTGATTTTTCCATCCTCACTTCCCATGCTCGGAATAAACATCCGTCTCGTAAGTGCAGGCTTTGCCACTGCGCCCAGTATGCCTTCGTTATTGGACTCTCATTAGCCATTTCTTGCCAATCTGGACGTATGCCCTGCTCCTTATATTCCATAATCTTTGCGAGATCTGGGTCGTTCCGCTGATCTTCTTGAACTCGTTCGGTTTTCCATGACTCTTCCGACAATACATTCGTAAGACGTAGGTTAACAATGTGATTCTGGTTTCTTTCCCGAGAACAATGTTTACTATCTACGGTGCAAGTACGACGATATGGAGTATAAGCTTTACTACGATGAATGACATCACGATCGTCCTTTCGTTGTCCTGGTGAATTCGATCTTTGTTGCTTGTGTCGTAGACGACAATTCCGCGCCTTGTGCCCTCTTCGATGGCATATGAAGCACTTACCGGCAAACTTGTTTTCGCGTCGACCTGTTGTTCTTCCTTCAGGCTGAACTACTGATTTTACTGCCTGACGCACTGCTTCAACCAGACCTGTTGTTTCTGTTTCTAGTTGGCGTACCCGTGGCATTGGTCGACACATGAAACTGGCGGCTTCAAACGTCAAGGCACTACTGACTGTTTCGCCATAAGTATTCCTGGGTGACATGACTAGGGCACGCTTTGTCTCTCCATCACGTATACCATCTATGAATGCCTCTATTTTTATTTTTTCGACGAACTCTTCCGAATTACCGGAGAACGCTAGATGACATAAGCGCTCAATATCGGAAGCGAATTCCTGAAGTCTCTCATTACTCCGTTGCACTCGCGATCTCAATTCCACTCGATGTAATTGACTCTTGTATTCATTTCCATATTTTCGCTGGAGTGTGTCCATCAGTGACTGATAGCTACCACAATCTTTCTCTGGAATCATCTGTAACACCTCGGAAGCATTACCTTTTAATGCGACTATTAAAGCAGCAGTCTTGTCGCTATCATCCCATTGATTCTTCGAAGCGGTTGTCTCGAATTGAAGCTTGAAGAAATTGAATGGCGTGCTTCCGTCAAATGTTGGTGGCTTTAATTTGATTGTACTTGAATCTCTAATCACTGATGTGGCTGGTCCATTTATTTTTAGTTGATTGAGTTCGTGCTGTAATTTCTCGAACTTATCTTCCAAGTCATCTACATGTTCCTTTAAATCCGTGACCTTTTCATTAATGGTTCCGGAAATTTCCTGAAATCTAAGTTCAATTCCTTTTTGTAGATTTTCGATGACGTGTTCTTGTCGAGCCGAACCTTCTTGAATTTCCATACGCAATTCAGCCGAATGTTCTTGAAACTTGGAGTCAATTGTTTTCTGGAACTCTCCCATAGCGTTTTCTTGACGTACCGAATGTTCTTGAAACTTGGAGTCAATGCGAGACGCATTTTCTTGTAACTTCGCATTAATTCCTTGCAGATGCTGCTGCTGTTGTTGCATCATGGATTTCATGAGTTCCATTAGTTGACCACTCGAATCTATCTTGCTTTCTTCCTCAGCGTGTACGACTGCTTGTATATCGGCTTCCTCGAAGAACTCATGTTCTTCTACGTTAATTCCCTTAGCCTCCATAGCTTGCCTCAGCCTCACCAGCAGTTCCGCCTTTGCACCTGATGACGATAGATTCATCTCCACCAACAGCTTTTTAAGCTGGTCCACTTTAGGTTGGTCAATTTTCACCATCTTTACAGAATCCCACTTCTGACACCAATTGTTACGTTTTTATTCTGTGAGCGTTTAATTCTATTTGAATTACCTTGTTCGATCACTGGATTCTGTTAATAATAACTGCAACACTTATTTTATACAACTATATACAGCAACAATTTATTTAATAAACTCTATTTACAATCAACTCTGTTTATAATCAACTATTTACGATATCACTTTAATGTACTAGCAACTTTTGCCTCTGTATAGATGTTTGCGCAGTCACGTTCGGAATTCGATTGATTTTTCTTCTCAACACTGGCTCTATTTATACTCTGTTGGCAACACCCCAGAATCTTCCGTTATCGAGATTCTTCTCTTCCTTTCTCGTTGGCTTGTTCTGGTTATCGCTTATTTCTATTTGTTGACATTCGTTTCGATGCTGCCAATAGTGTCAGTCACAATAGTGATGAGTAATCAACTATCGATACACGTTACAATATTGTTACGTTTTTATTCTGTGAACGTTTAATTCTATTTGAATTACCTTGTTCGATCACTGGATTCTGTTAATGATAACTGCAACACTTATTTTATACAACTATATACAGCAACAATTTATTTAATAATCTCTATTTACAATCAACACTGTTTACAATCAACTATTTACTATAACACTTAAATGTACTTGCAACTTTTGCCTCTGTATCAATGTTTTCGCAATCACGTTCTGAATTAGATTGATTTCACTGCTCAACACTGGCTCTATTTATACTCTGTTGGCAACACCCCAGAATCTTCCTTTATCGAGATTCTTCTCTTCCTTTCTCGTTGGCTTGTTCTGGTTATCGCTTATTTCTTTTTGTTGACATTCGTTTCGATGCTGCCAATAGTGTCAGTCACAATAGTGATGAGTAATCAACTATCGATACTCGTTACACTGCCCTCCTCTTAACCTTGTTCGTCCCGAACAAGTTTTTATACTTCCCCTGGATATGGCGCAAGTCGCTCTAAGTGCACTACTTTAAACTTTGCTCTTTTATTCCAGGCACGTTGAATACGATACACTACGTCATTTATCTTTGCTATAATCTCATATGGTCCTTCCCAATGAGTCTGTAGTTTAGGGGACAGGCCTTTCTTTCGTTGTGGATTATGAAGCATTACAAGCTCTCCTTCATAGAACCCTTTTGAATTCGCTTTCAAGTCATACCTGGCCTTCATCTTATCGCTTATCATCTGCGACCGCTCTCTGATGAACTGATGTACTTCATCCAACTGTTCCCGCTTTTCGCTAGTATAATTACCTTCGGTAGATCTCGTTGGTGTTACAACTCCAAATTTTAAATCAGCTGGCAGTCTTAACTCGTTTCCAAAAATTGCCATTGCCGGTGTAGTAGCCGTCGTATCATGTTGTGCGCATCGATATGCCATGAGGAACATTGGTATATGTACATCCCAGTCTCTTTGGTATTTATCTACGACTTTTCTCAAATATTCCTCCAAGGTGCGGTTAAATCGTTCTACCATGCCATCAGATTGTGGATGCAAAGGTGTTGTACGAGTTTTGTATATACCCAGCATACGGCATATCTCTTGGAATACAACTGATTCGAAATTTCGACCTTGGTCTGAGTGTAATTCCATCGGTACACCAAAACGAGTAACCCATTGGTTGACGAATACATCCGCAACTGTACTAGCTTCCTGATTTGGAATGGGGTATACTTCAGGCCATTTACTGAAGTAATCTATAACCACCAGAACATACTTGTTTCCTGCGTTGCTTATTGGAAATGGCCCAGCTATGTCCATAGCAATTCGCTCAAATGGAGCACCCACGGTGTATTGGTGCATCTTACCTCGACTTTTCTTAGTGGGACCTTTGGCCATTGCACATTGCTTACATTTCCGAATCCAATCAGCGACATGGTCATGACATCCAACCCAATAAAATCGGTTCTTTATTTTCTCGACGGTTTTGGTGATTCCCAAATGCCCTCCACTGGAGGCATTGTGATACTCAGCTATCACTTCATTTATTCTCGCCTTGGGTACCACTAGAAGATCATAAGTGATTTTTCCATCTTCACTTTCCCATGTTCGGAATAAACATCCGTCTCGTAAGTGCAGGCTTTGCCACTGCGCCCAATATGCCTTTGCTATCGGACTCTCATTAGCCATCTCTTGCCAATCTGGACGTATGCCCTGCTCCTTGTATTTCATGATCTTTGAGAGATCTGGGTCGTTCCGTTGATCTTCTTGAACTCGTTCGGTGGTCCATGACTCTTCCGACAATACATTCGTAAGACGTAGGTTAACAATGTGATTCTGGTTTCTTTCCCGTTTACTATCCACGGTGCAAGTAAGACGATATGGAGTATAAGCTTTACTACGATGAATGACATCACGATCGTCCTTTCGTTGTCCTGGTGAATTCGATCTTTGTTGCTTGTGTCGTAGACGACAATTCCGCGCCTTGTGCCCTCTTCGATGGCATATGAAGCACTTACCGGCAAATTTATATTTGTGTTGATTCCTTGTTCTACCTTTAGGCTTCATATTCGATTGATTGCAATCACGCGCTATATGCCCTCGTTTGTCGCAAGTGAAGCACTTACCATTAAATTTGTTTTCACGTCGACCTGTTGTTCTTCCTTCAGGCTGCATTACTGACTTAACTGCCTGACACACTGCTTCAACCAGATCTGCTGTTTCTGTTTCTAGTTGGCGTACCCGTGGCATTGGTCTACACATCAAACTGGCGGCTTCAAATGTCAAGGCACTACTGACTGTTTCGGCATAAGTATTCCTGGGTGACATGACTAGGGCTCGCTTTGTCTCTCCATCACGTATGCCATCTATGAATGCCTCTATTTTGATTATTTCGACGAACTCTTCCGAATTACCGGAGAACGCTAGATGACATAAGCGCTCAATATCGGAAGCGAATTCCTGCAGACTCTCATTACTCCGTTGCACTCGCGATCTCAATTCCACTCGATGTAATTGACTCTTGTATTCATTTCCATACTTTCGCTGGAGTGTGTCCATCAGTGACTGATAGCTACCACGATCTTTCTCTGGAATCTTCTGTAACACCTCGGAAGCATTACCTTTTAATGCGACTATTAAAGCAGCAGTCTTGTCGCTATCATCCCATTGATTCTTCGAAGCGGTTGTCTCGAATTGAAGCTTGAAGATATTGAATGGCGTGCTTCCGTCAAATGTTGGTGGCTTTAATTTGATTGTACTTGAATCTCTAATCACTGATGTGGCTGGTCCATTTATTTTTAGTTGATTGAGTTCGTGCTGTAATTTCTCGAACTTAACTTCCCAGTCGTCGACATGTTCCTTCAGCTTATCATCCAACTCATCCACGTGTTCTTTCAGCTCTGTAACTTTGTCATTAATAGCTCCGGAAATTTCCTGAAATCTAAGTTCAATTCCTTTTTGTAGATTTTCGATGACGTGTTCTTGGCGAGCCGAATGTTCTTGAAGCTTGGAGTCAATTATTTTCTGGAACTCTCCCATAGCGTTTTCTTGACGTACCGAATGTTCTTGAAACTTGGAGTCAATGCGAGACGCATTTCCTTGAATTTCCGTACGTAATTCACTAATAACACCCTCTTGTCGAGACGAACTTTCTTGTAACTGTTGCATCATGGTTTTCATGAACTCCATGAGTTGACCACTCGAATCTATTTTGATCTCTTCCTCAGCGTGCACAACTGCTTGTATATCGGCTTCCTCGAAGAACTCATGTTCTTCTACATTAATTCCCTTAGCCTCCATAGCTTGCCTCAGCCTCACCAGCAGTTCCGCCTTTGCACCTGATGACGATAGATTCATCTCTACCAACAGCTTTTTAAGCTGGTCCACTTTTAGTTGGTCAATTTTCACCATCTTTACAGAATCCCACTTCTGACACCAATTGTTACGTTTTTATTCTGTGAACGTTTAATTCTATTTGAATTACCTTGTTCGATCACTGGATTCTGTTAATGATAACTGCAACACTTATTTTATACAACTATATACAGCAACAATTTATTTAATAATCTCTATTTACAATCAACACTGTTTACAATCAACTATTTACTATAACACTTAAATGTACTTGCAACTTTTGCCTCTGTATCAATGTTTTCGCAATCACGTTCTGAATTAGATTGATTTCACTGCTCAACACTGGCTCTATTTATACTCTGTTGGCAACACCCCAGAATCTTCCTTTATCGAGATTCTTCTCTTCCTTTCTCGTTGGCTTGTTCTGGTTATCGCTTATTTCTTTTTGTTGACATTCGTTTCGATGCTGCCAATAGTGTCAGTCACAATAGTGATGAGTAATCAACTATCGATACTCGTTACAATATGAATACAGTCATTGCTGTAGTCAATGCAAAAGCTGTGCACAAAAATAAAAGAGTCACAAACTCGAGAGGGGCATAACACTGCACAGTAAACTGATCTCATTAGTGAGTATTCATTATTCACGTGTCACTGTATTAATTATTTTTCAATAATAGGTTTTGTGAACCTGTGAAATCACATTGCCTAAGGTGTATTTTAACATTCAATCATTATCATTAATGCATGATAATCGTATATATAGTTTTTGTTTTCATTGTTGATAGATTCTTTGCCAATTGATTTACTTATTGGTTGGCATTAAGCTCATTCAATTATAATAAAAAGATTAAAAAAAAAATGTTTTCTTTAATTAAAAAATTTACTTGAGAGGTGAGTTATAACTAAAATAGTTTTAAAAACTTTTAACAGGAATGCATAATTGATGCAGTAGCTTCGGATCAATATTCCCAATATTTTCTATATCATAGGTACTTTTTTCAATAAATTTTAATTTCATTCTCACACACACCACTCAGTATAAATTATTCGTATCATTCATTTGATTTCGCTATATTCACAGCATAGTGAATCAGTTTTACAATGTTTTTATGCGCTCTATGATTGAATCTCTCGTTCAAAGGAAAATTATTAATTAATTCATTCACATTCAGAAAAATTAATCTGAGACAGTGAGAGGTAATTTAGAAATGAATGAGACAACAGCAATTTTGAATGGAATCATTCAGACGTTTAGCTTATATCGCCTTCCAATACCCTAATGTCCGCTCGATAGACGTCCATTCGCTTCCACTATCACTGCAAAATGATGTCTGAACAACGTGTCGTAAAACTATATGGCGAACTGACATGCGACCAAGTATGGATACAAGTCAGCATGTGTATACTCAACTTAAACCAATCCCAGCATTTCTTTGTGCCTATTGACATTGGCCTGCCCAGACCAGTGTTGATAAAGTTGGTACATTTGTGCTTTTTTGGTACATTTTAAATCCAAAAAGTACATTGGTACCACATCGACAATTTGGGTACATTTTCATGCAAAATCAGCACTGTGTATGCTCTTATTTTTTTTATTAAGAATTTGTTTTGTATTGTTATCCTTTTCTACATCACAAAAAACCATGCGCTGAGTTGCTTGAGAGAACCATACAACAATTTTGTATACTCGTATTACTCCACCAATGTTGCCAGTTTATGCAGAATTTTTTGCATGGTAGGTGACCCAAAAGACTAATAACAGTTTCAAGTATAATTTTAGGTTTAAATAAATTACGTTCGGGGTCAATGCGTGAGATGTTAAAAAATTTAATCCTTATGAACCGAGCTAGAAATATTTAGCATTTAAAATACTGGCAGAGTTTACAATTTTCACACAGCAAAAATTCTTTGTGCAAAAAGAAAATTGGAAAAAGAAAGAAAAAACTCGAAGATTTTACTTAAAAATACTATGGACTGATTTCTCAAAAGATAAGCTAATTATTCGATATTATCGATAGAAATAAATTACATTTTTTATGGTGTTTTTTTAGAAGAATCGATGTTGAGGCAGAAAAAAAAGATGATGCAGCTAAAAATGGCGCTAACAGCGAGGTGTGAGTGTGTTTCGGGTCAATTAGAGACTTTATGGTATGGTAAATGTTGGTGTACTTTCAGTGATGATGATGATCGCAAGAACTATAAAATTCCCTTCCAAAATAAGTGGAAGGAGAAATATCCATGGCTAAAGGAGGAGAATTCCCATCAGGGCAAAAGGTGCACCTTGTGCAATTCTTCAATTGTTGGAGGTTTGTATCATATACAGCGCCATGCTACCTCCGAAACGCATCTTAAGGCAGAGAGCCTGGCCAAAAACACTCCAAAGATAGCGGAGTTTATTGCGTCTAAGTCATGTTTGGACTCTACAGCCCAAGCCGCAAAACGCCTTGAAGTAAGGCTCAGTTGTTTTGTAGCTGAGCATAACTTACCATTCGCGGTAATGGATCATCTAAATTTGCTTTTAAAAAATACTGTCAAAAATTGTGAAATCAATGAGTATTAATAGAATTAAGGCTCAGAAAATAGTAAATGATGTTACTGCTCCACAAAATTCAAAGTCAATTGTACAATTTTGCAACAATCAGTACTATTCGGTCCTAGTCGATGAAAGCACGGATATCTCCGTATCAAAAAATTTGGCAATTGTAATTCGAATCTACGATAAGAAGTGTATTAACAGATTTCTGGATTTAGTTCCCCTTGATAACAGCAGCTCTGAAGGCATTTGCAATGCTATATTGAAAGTTCTTAAAAACTACGATATTCCACCAGCGAATATGCTGGCATTCGCAGCAGACAATTGTTCTGTGATGATGGGTTCTGTTAACGGTGTTCAAGCTAAATTAAAGAGAGTTATACCTAACTTGTATGTTAATGGTTGTGTCTGCCACATACTTAACTTAGCATCACTTGCCGCTTGCGAAACGTTTCCAAAAGAAATTGATGTATTTTTGAAAGATATAAATTACCATTTCTGTAATAGCTCACTGAGAAGGTCCGATTTCCAGAAATTTCAAGAGTATTTTGGTACAGAAATGCACGTAATCTTGAAGTTTTCCAAAACAAGGTGGCTTTGCAGACAGGCTGTGGTTGATCGCATCTTGGAACAATGCGATGCTCTCAATTATTATTTTACTTTAAGGGATTTTGAGAACAATCAATCTAATGAAAATATTGCAAAAATCAACGAAATGTTTTGTAAGCCTATACAAAAAGTTTATTATATATTTTTATCTTATGTACTAAGCCTTATAAATTGCCTGAATTTAGAAATGCAATCCGAAGATGCACGCATTCATGTTCATACCAAAATTTAAATTTTTATTTAATCAAATAGGTAGAAACTTCTTAAAAAAGTCGTATTTGGATTTCGAAAAGATCTCCAATTTAAGTTTTAATGAAGAAAACTGCCTCCCATTAAACCAAATATTTTGCGGTGTTAACGTTGATATATTCTTAGCACAAAATAGTTTTGCAGAGGAAGAACTTCAAACTTTTAAAAACTATGTTGTGTTTTTACAAAAAGTTTTGCATCACTTTGAAAAACAAGATTAATTTTGATGATATTGTGTTATGTTGGGCTACCAAATTTGCACCTGATGAAGTTCTAAGCATGGAAACGAACAGCATTGTACCCCTATTGGTACACCTTTTTCCAACATTAAAAATCGGCGAACTTGAGAAAATCAATACCGAATATCGGGCTCTTGCGGAACACGAAACTTTAAAGAAATTTAAAAATTTATATATATGTGACTTTTGGCAACATATTAGATTAATAAAAAACGAGCTTGGGGAGCCCATGTTTGCAAGTATTTACAAAATAGCTCAGGGTATATTGTCTATTCCACATTCCTCTGCAAATGTTGAGCGCGTTTTTTCAATTCAGAATTTAATAAAAACTAAATGTAGAAACCGCCTACAAGTTAACACCGTTGCTTCTTTAATAAAAACTAAAGATTATATGAAATCATCTCAAATTTCCTGCCACAATGTAATAATAGAAAAGGACACTTTAAAAGAAAACGTATCCTATGATCTCACAGAAAATGAATTGTTAGATTAATTTTAATTTAAGGAACCATGTACATAACTTTTTCACTTGTGTGTAACACTGAAGTTTTCAAATCAAAATATTTTTAAACTTATTTGAAGGACAATAAATAAATGCATTTTTTTTTGTTTTGTTTTTTTTTATTAAAAATGTTCGACAAAAAAATTTTGGTACGTTTTGGGGGCGATTTGGTACATTTCTTTCTTACAATTGGCACTATTTAGAAAAACCCATCTATCAACCCTGGCCCAGACGCAACTGTGCGAGCGAGATAGATAGAAAAGTAGGCAGTAAGAAAGTGATGGAAGTTTTGCGCCGAAAATCCAATTAAAAATCGGCGCAACGACCTATGTTCTATGTTCAAAGTGTTTCGATTATGACAACTATGCCACAAATTTTTAGACGTTAAAGCGATAACATCGGTAAGAAGCGTTCTATATTAGGACTGTACGATTAATTGTTTGTTCAAAAAGTATTATTCGATTAATCAGGACTTTGATTAATCGCTATCATTTTCATGTTTATTTTTTCTTTATTTATGAAATATTATCAATATTTTGAAAATTTTTTTAGAATAATTTTTATTTTGAATAATCAAAATCATGATAATTCGATTAATTTCATATTTGATTAATGGAATACTTTGATTAATCAATATTTCTGAACAAACGATTAATTGCACAGCCCTACTTTATTCCAAAATTCCAATTCCACTGTAGCATTTTAGTTGAAATAAAATCGGCGCAATTGCACTAATGTGAACACAGCGTTCATGGATATACCGTTCATGGGATATCTAATGTAAACAGGCACTTTTACATGTAGAAAAAAAGCAATAAAAGGTGGTAACGCTCTGGGTCAAATGTAAATACTTTTTTTGTTTGTTGAACTCTGTGAAATTTCTAAATTTCTATTTTTGAACTTCAAAAAATGCCATTAACTGCAGAAAGTGCAACTCAACAAATACAGGTAATACTTTTAATATAAAATTTATATTACTTAAATTTAATAACAATAATACATACTTGTGTGGTAATAGGAGCGGTTGAAAGACTTGCAACGTTTAATACATCAAAGTGATGAAGAACGTCGACGGTCGGAAACAAATGTAAATAGTATTATGCGTGCGCAGCAATCAAATTTACCATTACAAAAAATGAAAAACCTCTATAAAAATGGCTTACAGGATGCCTTGCAAGAGGAGGCTTCAATTAGGTCTGCGTTAGAAAAAATACAGGAAATACGCAACATACGAAATGAGCGACGTATTCAAGCACGTAATGCAGGAAATAAGGAAGCCATACGTCGTGGTGCCCTTATGAAGATGATACAAATATCTGGACAAACATTGCCATTGTTTGTAAGTAAACCTGGCGAAAAAGTACCTCCATTGTGTGGCGCTATACCAGCTGAAAGCCACTATATAGCTAAAGTCGGCGATAATGTGGCCGCCTTATGTAAAGGTGTTGAAGATGGTGATAATTGGATCTTGGCGGAAGTAGTACAATTTTTGCATCGCCAAAATAAATATGATATTATTGACATTGATGAAGAGCAGAAAAATAGGCATATCTTAAGTAAACGAAAAGTTATTCCATTACCATTAATGCGAGCTAATCCTGAAACGGATGGGCATGCGTTGTTTCCAAAGGGCACAATGGGTAAATATGCATATTGATATCATACTTGTTCATGATAGTTTCTATCCACATCTCTCGTAGTAATGGCTTTATATCCGAAAACAACGTGTTTCTACAAGGCCTTCATCCATCGGCTCCCTCAAACTGCCACTGATGATTATGGTGTAATCTTTGAAGACAGTTCATGTGAAGGCGGATATTCTACCCCGTACCCCGTTTCACAAAAATACGTAATTGCATATAAACCAACGAAGAAAACTGGTTCTGGAGGCAGTGGAAGTGTATCTTCTGCATAAATTTCAAATAACTATATATTTATTAAATTTTAATATACATATATTTGTAGGTTAAACAAATATGTTACTTATAATATAGATATACTAATTTGCTTAGTAAAATTATAAATTATTTTAAATTATTCATCAACATCGTCATCGTCATCATCTTGTTCCATGACCTCATCTTCCACTTCTTCACCTTGACCGCTATCGCTTTTCTCATCATCAACTGTTGTATCGTCTTCCACGTGAATTTCGAAACCATCGTCTTTGGTCCAGGAACATTTCATTGTCAAACGGAATTTTGCCATGGGTTTGCCAATCAATTTAAGAATACGTGCTTGTTCGGGAGTTAGTATTTTACCCTCTTCACAAACAGTGTATTCGCTGTAGAGTGTTACGATACCTTTTTGCAATTTAGTGGGCATACCAAGTGAGCGCAAGTGAGGCTCCATAGAATGTGCAAATTCTTCTAAAGGTCCTTCTGGAAGTACAACTGTTTCTGTAGCCGCAAAACCACTTCGCGCGTATTCTACTGCCCAGTAGTTTTGAGCCCATTCAAGAACTTCCTTTTTCGAGACTTCAGTAAACAACAATCCAACTTGACCTGTTAGACGTCTTGATAGCTATTATAAATTGCTTCAGTTAGTATATCAAATAACTTAAATCCATAATTATGTTCAATTACCTTATGTAAATTAGTCTCGACTTCTTCTGCCTTACTGCGTCCCAAGCCGATTTGCATTATACGATTTTTTCCAAAGAAAAATCGCGAATTCTTTTTCCATTCTTGACGTAAATCCTTTAGTAGGTTATTACGCATATTTTGTACTTGAAATACAAATATATTTGGATACTTTTCAACACATCGCCGTATATCTTCGATAATTTGTTGTTTCCATGCTAGTCCTTTGCGGTCTGTTTTTGTCAGGGATACTATAATGAAAAATTTGTGTTAAGTTTAATATAATTAATTTAATAAGTCAAACTTTATGTATACTTTTCTTATCTCTTTTGGAGCGTGGCATTTTGATACAAGCTTATGCGTTCTTCTTGAAATAATTACACATAAACATACGGTTTAAACACGTGCGAAGCTAAACTGCTGTTGTATAAATCGGTTTGTCAAACTGGGTACCGATATAAAATAAGTAACTGCTTTTATATATTTTGTATCTCAAGCAGATATAGTAGTTAAGCGGATATAATTCTTACACCTGGGCTGTGTTTATTTAATTGTATAAAAATATATTTTTTACGATTTGTTATTTACGTACAAAGTAAGAACCCACGATTCTTCAGCACATAATCAACAAGAAAGATCCAATTAGTACTAAAAATTATTGTAGGTACTAGAATGTATCGATAGTTTTTCATATTATTTCAATGTTGCAAGGTTATACTTATAAAACAACGGCTTAGCGCCAGCTTTTCAGTACGATTTCAATTAACTTTACTTGTCGTTTAAACTAAGTTTAAACACGATTTGCAGATTTTCAATCAAATTTCAAAGTAATTTAAACTAACTTTAAACGCCCAATCTAGCTGGGTTAAACTAAGTTTGACCATAATTGTGCGATTAATCAACACGAATCGGTAAATAGAATTGATTTCTTAAATACACGCACGAATTGACCTCAACATTGCAACAGAACAACAATTGACGCAATGGTGGACTTCAATCTATTTCTATTTTGACATGCAACAAAACGATATGTAAGCAAATATCAACACTGAGATAATTCCGTTTAGCCGATTTGATTTTTTTTTTTGCTCGAAGTACTAAAAATATTTTATTTATGAAACTTTTAATGAAAATTATTGAGTTTTATTTTCGGAAAATGTATTTTAATGAAATTTTAATGTTGTTGTATCTTAATTTTAATGTATCCAATTCGTACCGGTTGCATTATCATCAAACTTTTTTTGCGGACGACATCTTGTCGTCGAGTTGCAATGCTTCAGCCGCAGTCAATCTGTTTACAAATATAACATTATTTAGCCGAAACGAGTTGGTATGTAATAATATGTTTACATTTACGAGATTATCTTCATTTTTTCGATTGTCGCTCAAATCTATTTCAAACAAGCAGATTCCGCATATAAATATACTACCCCCGTAGTATAGAATTTCGTAACAATCCTGATAATTTTATTAGATTTTCCTCTATGCAACTCTGTTCTTCTTTTTCGATTTATTCGTGAAGGGCGAAACGTCAAAATCAAATATAAATAAAATGCCAAGGAATTGAGGTTTGTAAATTAAATGTAAATTATTTATAATACGGTTTCATTATAATAAAGTTATTATGGTTTCCAGAAACAAAAAATCGCAGTGGAATCAAGTGGAGTTTCTTCTGAATTTATGGGAAGGAAGAAGAAGAACAATCTCAATTTTGCAATCTCAGTTGAAGATTTTTGCCAACTGCTTACTAATAGCTGTCAATTGAGTTACTAAATAAATAAGTAAATAAATTAATTTCAATAATAATAAAAGAATAACTTCAAAATAATTTTCACAGATGTAAGCAAATAGTTAGATTTTCATAATCTAGTTGCTATAATCTCTATATGCAAACACACTATAACGAAACGTTGGAGTCTGTAGAAATTAGAGTTTTAATAACTCATTTTATGTCAAAATTGAGTCATTCTCTTCTCTCAAACATATTTCACTTTTATATTATACCTAGCATACGGATTAAGCTATCGATGTTTACTAAAGGCTGTTTACTGTTTTTTACATAACGTGCTGACAAATCGCACTAATATGGTACTGTTACGGTTTTATTTTGTGAAAGTTTAATTTTAGCTGTCAATAATAACTGCAAGACTTATTTTGTACTAACTATATGCAGCAACATATTATTTAAACATTACTTCTATTTACAATCACTCTTTAATGTACTGTTACGTTTTTATTCTGTGAGCGTTCAATTCTATTTGAATTACCTTGTTCGATCACTGGATTCTGTTAATAATCACTGCAACACTTATTTTATACAACTATATACAGCTATATATGGTCGGATGAAAGCATGCCTGATGATTGGAGGCTCAGTGTTCTCTGTCCTATACATAAAAAAGGAGACCCCACAATTTGCGCCAACTACCGTGGAATAAGTCTCCTGAGCATCGCGTACAAGGTTCTATCGAGCGTACTGTGTGAAAGGTTGAAGCCTATGCTCAGCAACCTGATTGGACCTTATCAGTGTGGCTTCAGACCTGGTAAATCCACCATCGACCAGATTATCACACTGCGCCAAATCCTGGAGAAGACCCAAGAAAAACAGATCGACACACACCACCTATTTGTTGATTATAAAGCCGCTTTCGACAGTCCGGTAAGGGATTACCTCTACGCAACAATGTCTGAGTTCGGTATTCCTGCAAAGCTCATTCGACTTTGTAGAATGACACTGCATAACTCCCGTTGTGCAGTGAAAATTGGGAAGGACCTCCCCGCACCGTTTAATACCGAACGGGGTTTCAGACAAGGTGATTCGTTATCTTGCGACTTCTTCAATCTTATTATGGAGAAAATAGTACGATCTGCTGATCTACGACATAATGGCACTATCTTCAACAAAAGTGTCATGCTGTTAGCGTATGCCGACGATATTGACATAATCGGCATGAACACGCGAGCAGTCAGTGCAGCATTCTCAGAGTTGGAAAGAGAGTCGCGTCGGATGGGTCTCACGGTGAACGAGGGCAAGACGAAGTATCTAGTGTCAGCAAACAAAGAGTCCCGGCGTCTTGGACAGCACGTCACTGTTGACAACTACGCTTTTGAAGTAGTAAGGGACTTGGTCTATCTTGGAACCAGCATTAACAGCAGTAATGACGTCAGCTTGGAGATCATGCGTAGGATAACTCTTGCTAACAGGTGTTACTTTGGGCTGAGTAAGCAATTGAGAAGTCGAGCCCTCTCTCGAAGAACGAAAACTACACTCTACAAGTCTCTCATCATGCCTGTCCTAACATATGGCGCTGAAGCCTGGACAATTTCCACCTCGGATGAGCGAATACTTGGAGTTTTCGAGAGAAAAGTCCTACGCAAGATCTTTGGACCTATTTACGTTGGTGGCGAGTACCGAATAAGGTACAACCATGAGTTGTACGAGCTGTATGCCGATATTGACATAGTAAAGCGCATCAAAATCCAGCGGCTGCGCTGGCTAGGTCATGTCGAGCGAATGGAAGAACACGCTCCAGCTAAGAAGGTGTTATATTCGGAACCCGCTGGAGGACGATGCAGAAGAGGAAGACCAAACCTCCGGTGGAAAGACCAAGTACTGGAGAACCTGACGGCGCTTGGAATTTCTAACTGGCGCCAGCTAGCGAAGAACAGAGATGGTTGGCGAAGCATGTTATTTTCGGCATAAATCGATATTCGGTTGTTATGGCCACATAAGTAAGTAAGTATATACAGCAACAATTTTTTTGATAAACTCTATTTACAATCAACTCTGTTTATAATCAACTATTTACAATAACACTTTAATGTACTAGCAACTTTTGCCTCTGTATAGATGTTTGCGCAGTCACGTTCGTAATTCGATTAATTTTCACTTCTCAAAACTGGCTCTATTTATACTCTGTTGGCAACACCCCAGAATCTTCCTTTATCGAGATACTTCTCTTCCTTTCTCGTTGGCTTGTTCTGGTTATTGTTTATTTCTTTTTGTTGACATTCGTTTCGATGCTGCCAATAGTGTCAGTCAAAATAGTGATGAGTAACCAACTATCGATACTCGTTACAGTACTTTAAATTTAACTTCATACTTTATAATTATCGTGGTTATCGAAATTGAATTGATTTATTCGTTCATTCTGGAATTAGTATCGATGGTTTTTCGTCACCAATTGTGAATAGCACGAATAATGGTAGCATTGAAACGAATATCAACAAATTGGAATGGGTGATAACCAGAACAAGCCAAGGAGAATGAAAGACAAGAAACTCGATTACGATAGAGGAAAATTCTGGAGTGTTGCCAAAGGGTATAAGAAGGGTAAGTTTGCTGACAAATAAATCAATTCAATTACGTATGTAATAGAGGTAAAATACCACCATCAAGTGATCGAGGTAACATCACACGATAGCAAAATTGAAAGAGCGATTATAAATAGAAGTATCGATTAAATAAATTTTTGTTGCACATAGTTAGTACGAAATAAGTACAATATTTAGTCAATACTTCTATTAACAAACAATGTTTAGTGTATCGATCACTTTCGGAATTGAATTGATGGATGTATTTCTCAACAAACTCGACCTATGTATACTCTGTGGCAACTCTCCAGAATCTTCTTTTATTGGAGGAGCAACCGTAGAAGAATGGTGTGTTAGACATGGGTTGTCAGTCAACCCTAGCAAAACCACCATTGTTTCTTTTACCAAACAACTAAAGTTTGAGGTAAAGAAACTGACGAAATAAGATTCTCCAGTCAATTCATATACCTAGGAGTGGTAATAGATAGTAAACTAAACTGGAAACTCCATATTAACCATATAGTCATAAACGCAAACAACGCTCTTTGGGAATAACTGGGGATTGCAGCCGAAATGGAAGCATTTGATTTACTCTCTAGTAGTTCTTCCAATCATCAACTATGAAGTTTTAGTATGATGAAAAAAAAGCACAAAAATAACTACTGCCAAGGGGTTAGAACAGGTGCAAAGGTTAGCCAACACCTGTATAACAGAATGCTTTAGCAGAACTGCTACGGCTGCCTTATTATTATTTTAGGATCAGTTGTTGGAACTAAATGTACAAATGAAAGTAGTCAGCATTCACATTCACATACAAAACTTTTATGCCCGACAGGGTGGAATGCAGTGAAAACAGAATCGTCTCAACCTGTGAGAACATTGTCTGGGTGCAAGACTGAAGAAGACGCTGGAGCTGGGACATACTGTCCTCAGATTCAACTGTCGATCAGTCCTGGAACAACGGCAACGGTCTTTTAAGTCGAAATATATGCCTTTAATCTCTGCATCAGATTCATTCTGTCTCAAGGAACAAGAAACATTAGAATAATTATAATGTTAGATAGTTAGGCAGCAAATAGACAGCCAGATAGCCAGAATCAAGTAAAACTACATTGCATTCTATCACACTGTAGATTTGAGAATAAGATTAAGCGGACAGATAGGCAAAGGAAGGAGCTATGAATCAGCCTTATGGACCTGAGCCAATACTAGCAAATTTTTTTAAAAACAGTGCATCAGAAATGAATTATCAAAGAAATCAAACATGAAATGGAACAATATTGTATGACATAAAAATTTTCAAGATATTCTTTACGGGAAAATTCAGAAAGAAAATCAAAAAATTTATGAGAACTGAGCAGATCAGAATTAACTAAGGAAGGATGTGGGTGCAAAAAAATATATTTGGACTACGATTTAGTTTCTTTGCCATGACGTTCAAGAAATTAATACAGCGTGATCCTGAACAATTTCGCATCGCAATTCGCACAATTTTCAAGCAACCTTTTCATACCTAAATTTTAGCTGCGAAAAAGTTAAAACTGTATTACCACAGGACAGCCAAATTCGATTAGCGTAATTTTTCGTTTTGAAACAGAACAAAATAAATATTTAAAACATTAAGAAAATAGAAAAAAAGAAGCCACATTGTTTATTTTTAAACACGAAAATTTTCAAATTGCTAGTTTTTTGTTTGTTTCTCCATTGTGCAAGTTCGTATCCTATTTCTAAGCAGTGGTGTACTATTCCAGTATCATATAAACTTAGGAGAAGTAGATTTCACTAGATGAAGTAAAATCGTACTGACAATAGAATTATATTTTTTAGTATTTTAAATAAAATAAACAAGCCTATATAAACCAAATATGTATAGTCTTGTATCTAGTAACTGAAGTTTATTCCAAATAAAAGCAATTGATCTTTTATTTAATCTACCCAAACGTCAGGGCTTTACCGCACATGATCTGGATTTACGCGAGCGTTTTATTTGCAAATTAATAATAAAACCTAAGCACTTCCTTAATGATAGTTTATGTTTTTCTCGACAAAAATAACATTTTATTTGTATATTCAGTACAAAGTTCAAGAATTTTTAAAGACATTACTACTTTCTCAAATCTAAATGCACAAATGACGTAGTAGAATTGTAATTTGACGGCTTTAAGTAAATGAAAACTTGAATTGACTTTAACTTCTTTTTACTTGACTTTTAATTTATTTGACTTGACTTATATAACTACGACTTGTTGACTTGACGTGTGTTGTTTGGTGTGTAGAATGGAATGACCGCATATAAATAATCAAAGAAAGAGTTGAACTACGCTGTGGTGAATATTAGCCTCGTGGTTTACAGTGTTGTTAATCGACATCCCACTCCCTGGTGAATTCTCTGGAGGATTCACATACAGTCAAAGCGGCTAGCTTACTTACAGGTCGGTGTAGCAGACCGGAAATCGTGCGAACCTTGGCACTCCTAACCTGTCCATCTTTAGCGAGAAAAACCTCGGTCACTCTTCCTCGTTCCCATTGGCTTCTTGGGCGAGTATGATCACACACTATTACCAATTGTCCCGGCTTTAACGGAACTGTCTCATTTCTCCATTTTGAGCGTCGCAGAAGTTGAGGCAAGTACTCGATCGTCCATCTTTTCCACAGTCGATCCTTCAAGTTTTGGGCAATTCGAAATTCTTTGCGAAGACATACTCGTTCCTCGGTTAGGGTAGGCGTTTGAGTGGAATTAAGGCACCCCAACAAGAAATGATTGGGTGTCAATGGCTCCTCATCTTGCGGTGTTATGGGTAACTCTGTCAGTGGCGACTATTTATTATGTTTTCTGCTTCTATAAGGACGCTATGAAACGTTTCCAACCGTGGTGCTTCTTCTTTTAACACACGCTGTAATAAACGCTTGACACATTGTATGAGGCGCTCCCAACAGCCTCCTGCTGACGGATTAGCAGGGCAATTGAATACCCGATACAGCTAAAGTCGAATATTCGTTTTTCCTCTTTGAGTACCTTCTGTGCACCCACAAAATTTGTGCCGTTGTCGCTTCGGACCTTTATTGGCACTCCTCGATGGTTAACGAAGTTTCGCAAACACAAAATAAAGGCGTCAGTTGATAGTTCCTGAGCAATTTCTAAATGAACCGCTAGCGTTGTGAGGCAGGTGAATAACGCGACCCATCCCCTCTCTTCTTCGACCAATTACGACAAAAAATGGACCACAGTAATCAACTCCAGCATAGGAAATCGGGCGTGAGGCGATCTGCTGGTAATTGTCCCACAAGCGGTACGGCTGGTTTGGCGTTGTTATATATGCACACGTGGCATTCCTTCTTAACGGATTTGAGCAAGACTCGAGTGCGAGGAACCTAATATTATTGACGTATCTCGTTGATTGTTAGTTGATCGTTTTGATGATATAGCTGGCAATGAGAATACCTCACAATAAGGCGTGTTACATAATGATTCTGAGATAGAATCACCGGACGACGAGCGGTGATTGGCAGACAGTAGGCGGCGTCGATTCTACCATTCACTTTCAATAAACTATCTGCGTCTATAAACGGCGTAAGTTGCTGCAGATAGTTTGATTTTGGCAGAAACCCCTTCTGTTTGATCACGTTGATTTCGCCAGCAAATGACTCAAATTGCACCCTGCGAAGAATTATTTTTTCGGCATCAACAAGCTTCATGACATTCAGTTCAGGCTTGATGTTGTGAAGATAGCGTAAAATCCACGGTACGACTCTCTTGATCTTCAAAAAAGATGAATAATTAGTAAAACTTATTGGATACTCCACTGTTTTAGCTAGAATTGTGACACGCTTCACCATCTCCTCAGTAGCACAGTCTTTAGACGTCAGCTCTGGTATCTCTTGCGGCCACTGCGTTGAGTCTTTATGCAGAAAATCTGGACCAACCAACCATCTTGACGTTTGATCACATCTGAACGATGTACGAAATCGCGTGGCCTCATCTGCGACATTTAACGTTGTTGGCATCCAGCGCCATTGATCTGCTGATGTAACGCTTAAAATTTCGGCTATACGATACGCGACAAGCTGCTTGTAGTCTCGGCTTGTGGAACGAATCCAAAGAATGGCTGTTTTGGAATCACTCCAAAACGTCGTACTGGTCACGCGAAAATCATGGCAGCATACGAGTGACTCTTTCAGACGGCAACCCAAAACGGCTGCTTGTAATTTCAAGCGTGGTATAGTTATAGCCTTCAATGGGGCACATCTAGATTTCGCGCATACCAATGTTACATCGATTTTATCTCCCTTTCTTACACGAAGATACGCGGCAGCAGCATAAGCGCAAGAACTAGCGTCAACGAAGATATGCAGCTGTATCTCATCGACAGGTAAGATTGTAGAATAACAACGTGGCACCGAAAAAAGTTTCACAGATTGAAAATTGAACCACCACGTTAACCATCGCTCAGCTAGCGGCTGAGGAACGGCTTTATCCCAGTCCACATGCAGCTTCCACAACGATTGAACTAATAATAAATAAGCATATGGTGATGTTTGCTAACAGGCCAAAAGCATCGTATATGGACATGGTTATACCCAACAGCTCTCGTTTGGTTGGAATACGCCATTGAGTACATCACGAGCAATTTTATGAAACTGAAAGTGAAATTCTAGCCAATCGTTAACGGTATTCCAATACATACCAAGAACTTTTTCTCTTGTTGTTGTTGTTCTCTTGTTGTTCTCTAAGTTGACAGCATCATTTTCACCATTTAACTTTCGTTGAACATCTTTGTCATTGGATATAAAATTGCATAAGTTGAAACCTGCGGCGGCGTTGATTCTGATAGCTTCATCAGCGACTTCGATGGCTTCCTTGGCGCTATCAAAACTGACAACCAAATCATCAACATACATATCCTCAATGACGGCACGTGCACCACTGGGCATTGTTGGTTTGAACTTGGCAGCGTTCTTATTTTTTATGTGCTCAGCACAACAAGGAGAGCAAATGGCTCCAAATATCATTGACGACATGACATACACATGTACGAGTTTCTCTGAGTTACCATCTCTCCAGAGAAATCGTTGTGAGTCCTGATCGGCATCTCGATTCTTAACTTGAGATAACATCTCCTGTATGTCTCCGGCTATGGCGATAATACCCTGGCGAAATTTGTGGATAACGGATATAAGTGGCCCTCTAACAACACTGAGTTTAACGACGTGGCATTTGTAACTGCGGCTGCGTCAAACACGATACGGAGCTTTTCCGGCTTATGTGGATTAACGACACCAAAGCGCGGCAGATACCATGTCTTCGGTTTCACCTGGGCAGCTTCTTCAGGCGTTAATGGTCTGGCCGAGATCTTTTGTTGTTTCTGCAAGTATATTTTTGGCGCGTTGATTTTCGACTGAGTCCAAGGCAACCTTACATTTGACTCCAAAGCTTTCAATTGAGAAATACTCTTATACCAATCTGTTAAGCTGCATTAATGATTCTAACTTACGTACGTGAAGAACCCTTGGCATAGTGAGAGTGTCTTGGCGATGTGGTCCGAATACCACCCAACCCAACTTTGTGTAAGTAGCTACTGGTTGATTGCAACCAATTTCGACTGTCCTACTAGGCACACACAAATGGCAGTTGTCTAATCCAAGTAGTATCACGGGTTTTACATCGTCATAATTACGCACTGGTAATTTGTTTAAATGCGCATAATTGTATTTATTAAACGATTGTCTCGGCAAATTGAGACCCTTTATTGTATGTATGTTTTTGAGTGGGAACATATGACGACTTTTTACCCCTTGAATTTCGCATGAGACTTTTCTTGTGCTCTCAGTAGTTTGACTGTCACTGTACCACTGTAAGGTAAGTGGCATAGCGTGTCCTCTTAACCCCAATTGCACGGCAACTTCTTCCTCAAGAAGTGACACTGATGACCCTTCGTCGAACATGGCGTACACTGACATACTACCTCGTGGACCAGACAAATTTACGGGCAGTATTTTAAATAGGCTGTATATCTTGTCTTGGTGACAGCTCAATATGCGTTCCCCATCGGAAGACGGCATTAAATTTGTACGATATTCTTGATGCACAACACAGACGATGTTGTTTGACAAATGACCATATGGCAGCACAATCAAGCAATTCAAATTTACGACAATTCGCTATGATGTGCGACTGACTGCAACATAAACATATAGGTTGTTCGTCACTACTGTGTAAGATTCGACGTGCTGGACCTACATTTGATGTTAACTGACGATTAAAGTTTGTGTTTGGTCTTGGCGGCAATAACGGTTGGCTATAAAAAAATAAATAAATATGTGGCACTTAAAGCCCCAAAGGGCTCATTGGCCGAGCTTCTCTTCCATTACTGTTGTGCGTCTTAAATTTTTGGACAGTATTAGAATACTTACTTACTTATGTGGCCATAACAACCGAATATCGATTTAGGCCGAGAATAACATGCTTCGCCAGCCATCTATGTTCATCGCTAGCTGGCGCCAGTTAGAAATTCCAAGCGCCGTCAGGTTCTCCAGTACTTGGTCTTTCCACCGGAGGTTTGGTCTTCCTCTTTTGCGTCGTCCTCCAGCGGGTTCCGAATATAACACCTTCTTAGCTGGAGCGTGTTCTTCCATTCGCTCGACATGACCTAGCCAGCGCAGCCGCTGGATTTTGATGCGCTTTACTATGTCAATATCGGCATACAGCTCGTACAGCTCATGGTTGTACCTTATTCGGTACTCGCCACCAACGCAAATAGGTCCAAAGATCTTGCGTAGGACTTTTCTCTCGAAAACTCCAAGTATTCGCTCATCCGAGGTGGAAATTGTCCAGGCTTCAGCGCCATATGTTAGGACAGGCATGATGAGAGACTTGTAGAGTGTAGTTTTCGTTCTTCGAGAGAGGGCTCGACTTCTCAATTGCTTACTCAGCCCAAAGTAACACCTGTTAGCAAGAGTTATCCTACGCATGATCTCCAAGCTGACGTCATTACTGCTGTTAATGCTGGTTCCAAGATAGACAAAGTCCCTTACTACTTCAAAAGCGTAGTTGTCAACAGTGACGTGCTGTCCAAGACGCCGGGACTCTTTGTTTGTTGACACTAGATACTTCGTCTTGCCCTCGTTCACCGTGAGACCCATCCGACGCGACTCTCTTTCCAACTCTGAGAATGCTGCACTGACTGCTCGCGTGTTCATGCCGATTATGTCAATATCGTCGGCATATGCTAACAGCATGACACTTTTGTTGAAGATAGTGCCATTATGTCGTAGATCAGCAGCTCGTATTATTTTCTCCATAATAAGATTGAAGAAGTCGCACGATAACGAATCACCTTGTCTGAAACCCCGTTCGGTATTAAACGGTGCGGAGAGGTCCTTCCCAATTTTCACTGCACAACGGGAGTTATGCAGTGTCATTCTACAAAGTCGAATGAGCTTTGCAGGAATACCGAACTCAGACATTGTTGCGTAGAGGTAATCCCTTACCGGACTGTCGAAAGCGGCTTTATAATCAACAAATAGGTGGTGTGTGTCGATCTGTTTTTCTTGGGTCTTCTCCAGGATTTGGCGCAGTGTGAAAATCTGGTCGATGGTGGATTTACCAGGTCTGAAGCCACACTGATAAGGTCCAATCAGGTTGCTGAGCATAGGCTTCAACCTTTCACACAGTACGCTCGATAGAACCTTCTATGCGATGCTCAGGAGACTTATTCCACGGTAGTTGGCGCAAATTGTGGGGTCTCCTTTTTTATGTACAGGACAGAGAACACTGAGCCTCCAATCATCAGGCATGCTTTCATCCGACCATATTCTGCTTATGAGCTGGTGCATGCGGGTGAGCAGCTCATCGCCTCCGGTCTTAAACAACTCGGCAGGCAGGCCATCAGCACCTGCAGCTTTGTTGTTCTTCAGCCTTAAAATGGCCGTTTTAACCTCGTCATAGTCGGGTGGTGGAACATCAACACCATCATCTGTAACTGGGATTATCGGGAAATCTCCTCCACTGGCGGAATTGTTCGTAGCATCGCCATTCAGTAACGTGGAGAAGTGTTCCCTCCATAGGCTCAGTACACTCTGGACATCCGTAACCAGATTCCCATTTCCATCACGACAAGAAGAGGCTCCGGAATTTAAACCTCCACTTAGGCGCTTGATCTTTTCGAAGAATTTTCGAGTCTCATTCTTGTCGGTACACATCTCTATCTCCTCACACTCACGTCTTTCCAACTCCCTCTTCTTGCGCCTGAAAAGACGTCTCTCTGCACTCCTTTTCTCTCTGTACCGCTCCTTAACAGCTCGCGATGTGCCTGCACGCAGGGTTCTTCTGTAGGCGGCGTCTTTCTCTGCGGTAGCGTCGCGACACTCCTGATCATACCACTCATTCCTCAGAGGCCGGTAGTAACCGATTACCTCCTCGGCAGCAGTAGTCATGGAGTGGGATATATGTATCCACCGTGCGCATGTATCATCAAAGGGGGAGTGTTCTGCATAAGCAGATCCGATAGTCGAGTGGAAAATGCATCTGCTGTCTCTGGTGATTGCAGCTTACTGACGTCGAGCTTTCTTTGTGTGGGACTTCTCTTGTTATTTGCGACACATAAGCGTGTGCGCACCTTAGCTGCAACAAGGTAGTGATCCGAGTCGATGTTGGCACCACGGATCGATTTCACGTCCATCACACTGGAAGCATGCCTTCCGTCAATCACCACATGATCAATTTGGTTTCTTGTACGATGATCTGGAGACAGCCATGTCGCTTTGTGGATGTCGAGATGCTGGAATCTGGTACCACCAATTACCATGTTTCGTGCTGCGGCGAAGTCGATCAGCCTCATTCCGTTATCGGAGGTGTTCTGGTGGAGGCTGAATTTTCCGACAGTTGGACCAAAAGTACCTTCCTTGCCCACCCTGGCATTAAAGTCGCCAAGCACGATTTTGATATCGTGGCGGGGGCAGCGGTCATAAGCTTCTTCGAGGCGCTGAAAGAAGCTCTCCTTGGTCACATTGTCCTTCTCACCCGTCGGAGCGTGGGCACATATAAGGCTGATGTTGAAAAATTTTGCCTTGATGCGGATTGTGGCCAGCCGTTCGTTCACAGGCGTGAACTGTGAGACAAGATGTCGTAGTCTCTTGCTGACCAAAAATCCACATCCTAATTCGTGCCTTTCAGCATGGCAACTGTAGTAGATGTCACAGGACGCTCTTTTGGAGCAGCCCCGTCCTGTCCATCGCATTTCCTGGAGAGCGGTGATGTCAGCTCTGTATTTTTCGAGGACATCAACCAGCTGGATAGAGGCACCCTCCCTATAAAGGGATCGGACATTCCAGGTGCATATCCGTAAATCGTGGTCCTTTTTTCGTTTGCGGGGGTCATCAACAAAAGCGGTAGTCTTTATCCGAGGCATCTTTGTTTTTTTCATTGGGGGGGTTTTTTATGTGGCGGGTCCCAAACCCAACGCACAACCTCTAACCGAGGAGATTTTCGCCACTCACTTCAGCCGCCTCCCAGCGGGTGCCAGGAAGACGTTGCCCGGTGGTCGCCACATGGAGGGCCCCCATTAATAATAATGAAAGCGCCATCACAGAGTAAGCAGAGCAAGCTATATGACTACCCCTCATTAACAAATAAAGGTATCATCACATAGCGCTCAGATCAAACTACATGACAGCCAGTGAGTTGACTTGCGATGAGTTCAACAAGGATTGCGCTAGCCTCACCTGGTTGAGGCAGTTAGACACGTTACCTTGCGAAAACACTACCAGACCACCTACATATTTTAGCCGGTTCCGAACGGTAGAACACTTGTGACATCACTTTTTCTGAGTTTTGTCACAGAGTTCTTTTTAGAAGCTTTTTCATGGCAAGTTGTTACTGTCGGAAGAATTGCCAATTGCTTGCCGACAGGTGGGTACCGTTCGAAAGAAACATGTTTTCGATATTAAATTCGGCATATTCGACGCTGAACCGTTATTGGCGGCATTAGCAGAGTCCATCTCAATACGCTGACGAAGTTGCTGGACCTCTGCTTGACCACGGCTGGTTTCGTTGCACGCTTTCCCTAAGTGATGTCACACTTGCCACCAAAGAGGCTACTGCATCGCTCCCGGTGCTTACTTGTGTTTGCATTGTGGCGCTCTAGGCTTGTATGTTGGATGCCATAGCATCTGTTTCCCAATCGCAACCACTACCATCTACATCGCCAGATACTGGTGTTTTATTTATTTTTGCCGTAGTGTACATTGTATTAAACCAATTTTAATTGTTCTCCTTTTTCAATTCGCTTTAGTACAAATTCCAAATATTGAATAAACGACAACACCGAATATACGCACAATGTACAAATACTGGCCAAATTCACAGTTATTATTTGTACTCGTCGCTAGTGATGTATGAGCATGCATGTACATGAACACAACTTAACTTGATTATCGCAAGTATGCCAATGTAAAATTATCGTTTGCAAAATTATATGTATTTGTTCTATTTTCTCTACTGCTTGCTGTTAATGGTAAAGATAAACCGTGTAACTCGAAAAAAAGAAAAAAAAAAAAACGTTGTAGCAACTAACGGCAAATTTCCAGCGAATCCGTAATCTCCAGTACGGTTATCTCAAATCCAATCGACAAAACAAACACACTACGACGACTATATTCGAGCGAAAGAACAATTTTAAAAACTAATGTAATTTGACGGCTTTAAGTAAATGAAAACTTGAATTGACTTTAACTTCTTTTTACTTGATTTTTAATTTATTTGACTTGACTTATATAATTACGACTTGTTGACTTGACTTGTGTTGTTTTAAAATTGATGTTCGACCGTCTCGCTTGCCGTCGTAGAATGGAATGACCGCAAATAAATAATCAAAGAAAGAGTTGAACTACGCTGTGGTGAATATCAGCCTTGTGGTTTACAGTGTTGTTAATCGACAAGAATTGAAAAATGAAAAAAGTAATGAAAGGTGGAAAAATTCGTCTCTGTGATTGGAGATTAAAAACCCTTGATATTACTTTATTGATCAGCATTCGGTCATGCCGTAGTTATATTACCAAGCAATTGAGCGCTACTCATGGCGTTCATTTTGCGTTTCACCAATTTAGATTGCTGGGTGGAGATGTAAGAGGTGTAACATTTTATCAAAATAATTGTGCTGGATTAAATTTCAATTGATTTCATAATGGATACCGCGCTTGATAAAAACATATGTGTGTTTTTGTAACGATAATCATAGAAGTGTACTGGGAAAAATAATTGAGTTAATAGAAAAAATATCATCGAAAAATCGGCAAAAATGAAAACGACAAGTGGGATAAAAAACTGGCGAAAAAAACCAAGTACAAACGGCTGTTTCACATATCTGACAAAGGAATTTCCACATAACGACTTTTAGGCCTTCCAAAATTACATAAGGATTACCGATGCGAAATTACAGAAAATCCCGCGATTCATTAAAAAGGATATAAAAAAAGTGAAACGCCAGTTGGAAATGCAATGGCGCCAGATCAATAACTGGCAGTGCTGGTGTCGATAGTTGTCAACTCTTTCCTATATTGGTTTCAAAGGACTGAAATTTTGACCGGATATCATGTTTTACTACATCGCTAGCAATTTTAAACAATTGCTTCAGGTCTGCTCCACGAAAACACCATTTCTAAATTAAATAAAAAATTTAAAGTTACAGAATTTCTTTGCTTAACGAGAAAATGCTCTCAATCAGCACATACTCAGAATATAAAACAAAGCTTTCTTTAAAGGGAATTTATATAATTATTGTTTAAAATTTAATAATCCTTCGCAGTTGTCAACATAATAAACATGTATGTACGCAATTTAGAAATATTTTTTCTCACATTTTCTTTTTCTTTATATAAAATTGCATTTGGCAGCACTGGTGAAATTGGTCTGATTGGTGTCGAGAATAGCAATCAGAACTGATTGACATGTAAATGTTCATTTATCGAGTTCATTTTTCATTTTGTACTGAAACCAACAACAATTTTTTGATGGGCGTTCAATTGAATCGTAATATAACCACGGTATCACAAAATAAAGAGCGCAATCATATGATTCTCAACACAACAGCCGCCTTAGAGTATCAAATTTTGTTCCTAAAAGGCATAAAATGTCAAAAAATGTTCAACGCAACCCTTGCGGTGATCTAGTGATTTGGTGTCGATATCCAAATCTCCTGTGATCTTTTCGGTCAGTTTTTTGCTCTTGCTCTCAATTATTCATTTTACATTGAAAACAAAAACAACGCGTGACGTGATTGTTACCGAGACAACATTACAGCCGCCTTAACGAATGCGCAAGAGACGCGGTATGATACAGGGTTGTATAATACCGTGCGATATACGGTAACGGTGTACGCAAAGGAACTCAAAAAGACAAGTGCGATATAGTGCAGTGGAGCAAGAAATATTGTTGCCATTGCGCACAGAAGTAGTTGGTAATTTTTATATTCATTCATAATACATTCACAGCCGAATTATGTAAAAAGCGACGTAACGAATCACTTTTTCCAGCGGCTCTACATTGTAGAGTATACACGCACCAACCGTTGGTTCAACATGGCCATGTTGGATAAACGGTTGTATCATGTATAGTAGGGTTGTAAAGAGTGATCCATTTCGAGGTTCCCTACTTTTTTAAACAAAAAAACACAGAAAATTCAAATTGAAGGGGGAATGTTTATTATCATTTGAAAGAACATTATTTGGCATTTATTTTTTGAAGATTATGTATTCCAAATGTTGGTCGCGGCTACGTCTCAGATGGTCCATCCGTTGAGTCCAATTTTCGATGACTCGTTCGAGCATTCCGACTCGTAACTGGCGAATGAGACTCGTGATGTTTTGCTCCAAGGCCTGAATCGGAGCGGGTTTGTCCGCATAAACTTTAGACTTTATATATCCCCACAGGTAAAAGTCTAACGGTGTGATACACACGATCTTGGTGGCCAATCGACTGGCCCAAAACATGAAATTATCTGCTCACGAAGTGTTCTCTCAATAAATCCATTGATTGACGCGATGTGTGGCGCCGAGATCACGGGCTTCAATTTCAGGCATCAAATAGTCGGATATCATGGAACGATAACGATCGCCATTGACGGTTACGTTCTCACCGGCATCATTTTTGAAGAAATATGGACCGATGATTTCACCGGCCTACAAACCACACCAAACCGTTGTTTTTTCTGGATGAAGTGGCAGCTGTTAAATCTCTTCAGGTTGCTCTTCGTCCCAAATTCGGCAATTTTGCTTGTTTACATACCCATTGAGCCAGAAATGGGCCTCATCGCTGAACAAAATTTGGCTCGAAAACGTCGGATCTTCTTGGAACTTTTCAAAAGCCCATAGAGCTAAGCGATGTCACTTGGGAAGGTCGGGCGGCTTCAGTTCTTGCACAAGCTGTATTTTGTACGCTTTCAATTTAATATCTCGACGAAAAATGCGCCAAGTCGTTCCATACGTCAGTTCGAGTTGCCGCGACGGGCGCCGAATCGACTCTCCACGGTCTTCGTGTACACTCTGATCTACGTTATATTTTCTTCACTGCGTGCTGGACATGGTCTATTCGGTCGAATATTATCCAATAATGAATGCATTCCTCACAGAACGTGAATTTTCGTAATAAAGTTGAATGATTTGTAGACGTTGTTCAGGAGTAAGTCTTTCCATGATGAAATGCCAAACAATACTAAACAAAAATAACATGACAGCATGGCACGACTCACACGTGATCTGTCAAAAAAAGGCTATTGAAAAAAGTATGTCTACTTGGATCACCCAATACAACCAACTTTGATGTTGGTCCAATTGTTGTATGAAGATTAAAACATTTTAATTTTTGGTGGCCGGAATTAGCGGTTGTACAATGATTTGGAACGTGTATACGCATATTGTACAACATGCTTTATATTTGTGGATATGATGAGTATACACGTACCAACCGTTGATTCAACTCGTTGTACAATGAGTTGTATGGCTGTTTAGTATACACGTATCAACACGATATACATTGCGTTGTACAACTTTATTATTCTCATATTCATCACGTTGAACACTTTGCACTTCGCTTTTTCCGTGAAATAACTCTAACGACAAATATAACAAAGCATGTTGTACAATTTGCGTATACACTTTCTAATTCACCCATTAATCGCATGCTTATTATAAAGTGTGTCATCGCAAGTGGGTCTCCGTTTAAATTCGAAGACATATGCATGCAAAACATTTTGTTTCTTAGCGCCGGGAAGTGATAGGGGTTTTTGTTTCTCGTAGATGCGTCCCGCTTTGTGCTTTTCATTCGTAATGAAAAACATTAAGAAAACATACAAACGTGTCACACGACATCGAGAGACATTTGTGCCTGAGTAAACGCGAACGAAACATCAAAAGAGAATTTTAACATGTTTTTCATGCAAATGGCTTCGTGTTTAAATGGAGAATCCTATAAGGTATCAGCGCAATAACGCAACGCAACGTAGTGTTACCCACCACTATTCAGCAATCAGTAGCGAGCTGACGTGAAAATTTTTCTGTCAAAGTAAATTGAAGTTCGGAATTTGACGTTCAACATTGGTTTTCACTCAGTTACGTTAGTGTATGCTCGCCTAGAATTTCGCAGAAAATTTGTGAAAAATAAGGCTTTTTGAATTTGTGCTGGCAAAATTCAATTACATCATTTTGCAAGAAACTGATTGGTGAGTGATGTTGTAAATAATACATATAATTTTAATTAATTGATTTATTCGTATATAAGAATGGGTTTCTGTGTGCAAAAGATTGACTCACATTTTCGGTAAATTCGTTGGTGCCGCCGCAGTCGTCTGCCGTTGCCTATAGCGGCTACATTAAATATGACATTTATATACGTGCATGGTATGCATAGGAAAGGGATGGCAATATTGTGTCTGGAGGCAATGCCGTTAATGGCAGTTTTGCACGCTGTAGTTTTTTCAATTTTTATAGTCACAAAAATGCGCAATTAATCAGATATTAGATATTTTTTTATATATTGATATTAAAACATGTGAAAACATTTTTTATTGCTGGTGGGGGATAGAAGTGTTTATTGAATCTATGAATGTAGTCATTTAGGGTGTCGCATCCTTTTTGCAATCGCATGACTATTCTGGAATTTTATGCTTTCATTGTATTGGTATTTTTGTATCTTTTGAAATTCCTTTTCACATATTAATAAATTGTGATAATATCAAGAATATTTAGTGAAACCTTCAGAATTGCATCACAACAAGAACAGAAACACGTAGAAATGCTAAATTCAATAGTAAGGAGTTTTGCTGATTCTTTTATACATTTAATTCTACATACTACATGTCTCTGTATGTATGAATTTGTACTTGTGTTGTACTTGTACTTGTTTGTTGCTAGTGGTGTGGTGACGTAATTTGTGCTAAAACCACAGTGGCCTAAGGTTAGTACTGGAGCCCCAATATTCCACACTGTTAATTTTTACGTTATTGTTCACCTTAGTTTTGCTCTTAATTCTGCAATTTTTCGGTTCATTCAATTTTTCATTGTAAATGTAATTTTAAATATTACATTTTAGTGTATCATATACACATACATATGTAATGCATACAAAAGTCCTTTACAATGAGCGAAATGATTGGCTATACAGAAATTTCTTGACGTAATAATGCGTGCGTCGGTCGTATTTATGGCATACAAACACACTTGTAAGCATTTTGTGTATGTAATTATATTTCAATTCAAATTTGGATGGCTTTTCAATATTCAAATAACAAATGAGTCATTGGAATCACAATTTGGAATTACCTATATATTAATAAAACTGATGTGATTTATTTTGGTACTGTTGCAAGGAAAATATGTACATATTAATATACACGATTGTTGAATACTCAATTAAATTTTTCCTTTGCAATATGTTTGCAAAAAGTTGTATCGTGTTGATAGAAACGCTTCATATATTGCAATAGAAATATATTAGTGAGTTTCATGCAGTCGTACAAAAACCGCGTAAACCTTATGAATTTAATCGCTCATCGCTCATAACCTAATAAAACTAAGGTGATATCGTCGGAGCGATGTTTAACATAATTTTGACTACTCCGGCAGTGTTACTGGCAGTGATGTTCTCTTTACAAAATTCGATAAAAAGAAAACGAAAATACTCCTACAACACCAAGCTTTGAAATCACTGTAATAATTCTTCATCTTTCACTAGGTTTCTATTGGTTAGCGATATAATTTAAAATTTAAATAGAATAAGCAAGAACTTAAAAACTTGGCGAAAATATTTAAAGCTCGTATTGAAACGAGTCGTAAAATTATTGCGCAGAATATGCCTAATGCTTCTTCTAACTTGTACCACAAAACGTGGACAAGCTCTTATTATTAATTCTGCTTAAAAAATGCACCCCATTAAACCATAAAAAATTGTTACTCACTTATTTTACTCAAATGCTTTATTTTATAACAATTGAATTGAAATATGTGTTGAAACTATACTTAGGCTCTAAATTGTGACTTTTCCTAAATTATTGGAAATATATCGATAATGCAGGAATAGCAGGAATAGAAACAATTTAGGAAATTTTCAAGCAACCTTTTCATACCTAAATTTTAGCTGTGAACAAATTAAAACTGTATTACCACAGAACAGCGAAGTTCGATAAGCGTTTTTTTCATTTTGAAATAGAACAAAAAAATTTTTAAAAAATAAATAAAATAAAAGCCATATTCTTTATTTTTAAATAATAAAACTTTCAAATTGCTGTTTTTTTTGTTTGTTTCTCGATTTAGGAAATGTCAAATATAGAAACGAACTCGCGCACTTTTGTCAATTATCTTTCCTATTGCGAAACAGTGCTGTAATATTACAGTGTCATATCAATTTAGACGAACTCGCATACGTCCTAGTATAAAATTCAAAAAATTTAAACATTAGCCTAGACAGACGGCAGCCTAATTCCAGATTACCAAGTTAATTAGAATTAACTCGGGCATTAGCTGCAGCTAATCCGCATAAATTCTATGAGTTAATTCTCAAAATAAAATAGGATTAGGGCAATTTGCTATGGCAACACTGCTGAAAATTGTCTATTGTGAATTTTTCTCGATCCATTTGACAAAATATTAGATGTGGTCGCTAACAAAAAACTTTCAACAATTGTTAACAGTTTTCAACATGAAAAGCGTTGACGAACAAATAATTCCAGCTATCAATTACGAACGGTGAATGTAAATTTACTAGTTTCTGATATTTTTCAGTTCACGTACTTCTTGTAGATTTTCTCATATCAAGAGTGACAGATGACAGAAATTTATAGTGATAGTAATGTAAGTGAGCAGACCTAATAAAACAGCAATCAGCCGTTTAGTTAATCCGCAATACTGCCGTCCATCAGGTTATTATTTTATTCGGATTAAATGCGCCGGTAATCCAGAATTAGACTGCCGTCTGTCTAGGCTATAAGTTTGTATTACATTGCTTCTCAGAAACTGAATCATCACCTTGGAAGGCATGTAGTTCTTTGCACTTTATATTACATATTTTAATTATTTATGACAATTTGAGAACATTTTGTACAATTTTTAATAATTTTTACTCAAAACTGCTTGAGAATTGAAGGTATTACAAAGGGCTAAATCAAAGGCATGAATTCTTCCCTCTTTTTGAGTACGATAAAATGATGCCCTGTATAAAACTGAGAAAAATGAGGTTATGTTGTTGATATTAACTTAATTTTAAGGGGGAAGACCACCTTGAGCTGTCGGAAAATAAAGTATTTTCGGAAATTTTTTTCAGCATTAAAACAACTTGCAATGATAAAATGTTTTATATGATTTTATTAGTTATCTTTTTTACAATAAATGTCAATTTTTTTTTGCTTGGATCTCGGGCTCCCTGTACACACTGCACCAGGTCGCGTAGCCCCCCTCCAGCCCGGTTTTCCTCAACGGTGGGACATCTGGGCCCTTGGCAAGTGAATCTGGAACAAAAGTTAGATAGGCAGGTTATTCTCCATATAATTTCGCACTGAAATATTAAAGCCGTTTTTTGAAAAGTTAATTTTTACGAAAATGGTGACTATTTATAAAAAATTGTTAATTTTTTACCTGTAAAATTTGCCTCAAAATCGTGCTTTAAAAATCCAAATTATAAAATATCAAAAATCCCATCCAGTATTTCGATGCAGAATTAAATTCTCGATAATTTTGCAATGTTTCATCAAAATCGGTTGAAAACTGCAAGCGTGATATGTCCCAACAGTTTACAAAATGTCGTTTCGAGATAAACGCGTTTGAAGTTTTAGAAACTCGCTCAGTGCCCCGGGAAATTTTAAAAAAAATCGTCTCGGTACCTCGTTTAAATGTTTCTGGCGGACTATAGATGTATACTACATTAAAATACACACCTCATAGAACATTTCAAGCAAAAAAAAAAAAAAATCGATTTTTTCAAACCATCAAAGTGGTGTTCCTCCTTAAAACATTTGATCATGATAAAAAATAGAAAGAAAAACCGACGACTTTGACATTTGACAAAAGTCATTGTGCCAAAAGAGCAAGACGACTGAACCTTATTAATTTGGTGGTGGAAAATTCGTTATAGCGCCATATTGGACCTATGGGGTGTCTTAGTTTTTATATATGATCTTGGATTCTGTTATTGTTACAAAGTCGTTAAATCCCTTAAAGTGGATTTGCAGAAACCAGACCTTGAAAGTTCCAAAAGTAGACCCATATACATAGGCGTAAAAATGTTTCATCGCAGATTCATCTAAATCGCTATATAAGGGTTTCCAAGTAAAGTATTTGCCCCGGAAACCATGTATCTAAAATCAGCATTTTCTCAAATATGTATTCCTTTCCACGCAATTTTTAAATATTCTTTTATAGATAGAAATACTTTTTGTCAAAATACGGAGGGTCAAGATTGATTGAAGCACAATGGTTTCTTGGGCAAATGCACTTGGTATCAAAGCTATTTCCTGTTTTTGATATTCAATTTTTAGGCATAAAATTTGACCCGCTCTAATGATCTTGATGATCTTGTCATTCATGCCTAAGCGCCGATTCAATATGTTTGATGACGAAAATTAAGGAAGGAAAAAAAATAAAAGCTCAAAAACGAGCACAAAAATGATACGCACAACTACAACGTATAGAGGCTAGGAATAAAGGAAAAAATCATCAAATGGTATAGGACGTGATCAGTCGGCAAGAGTGGTTCCACAATGAAACTGTATGAAAAGATTAAGAACGGTATGAATTGTCAGTATTTATAGATTTAATTCAATATTTGATTAAAAAAAATCAGCAAACTTATGTTGTATTTCATTGACGACTGAAAGTTACTGCATTTGCTTTTAGAGTTGACAAAATTATAGAATAATTTCGGATTTCGAATTTCGAATTATATCGTAGTTTAGCTTATTTATGCAATCTTTATAACAATTGTTATTAAGATTTTGATATTTATTTTTCTTTTTCTTTTCTACCATTGAAACATGAAGGCTGGCTTATTTCATGACGTTCTCCAAAATATTTCTGCTCAATTTTGAAGCCGTTAATGAGCTAAACCGTTTCGAAAAAAACCATTATTTGAATAAAATAATTAAAACAAATTTTTTTCATAAGAACAGCCCACGAATAGCTTTTTACGTATTGAGTCTATTTACTTTGCTGCTTGTCATAAACAAATCCATATGGATGGTAAGGCAGCTTAATCTATGTATGTATGTATTTATATACTAACATTAATAGCTTGAATTGCCTGTAAATATGTTAGCTCTTAATAATAAAACACGTTGCACGAAGGTTGGCTAAACATGATAAGGAAGCTAGCGTAATCTTTATGATAAGCAGTGAGCCTCATGACGGAATTTGTTGTGTATAGTATGTACAGGTAATAAATATAACTAAACGTTTAGCTATTCGATGGAGCAGCATCGTACAACAATAAAAGGCAAACACGAAGGGTAGAAAAGGTGAGGTTATACTGTATTGTATGTTGACGATAGCAATTGAATAATAATCATCATGAATTGTAATTAAGTAATCATTTATGATGGTAGTGCAAAGTAATTGCAAAATATTATTTTGTTATTATATACTGTTTACAATTAGCACGACATTAATAGGCAAATGTGCGTACGTCGTAGTTAGCAGACAGGTAGGTTAGCTGTGTCTGTTAGAATTAAAAGTTCAATTCGAATACGATTTAAATGTCTGTAGTCCGCCTAGGTTAGTAGTAGTAGAAAACAGTATGCGTCATGAAGTGTTTGTATGCTTGTTTTCTGATTTCTGTAGGTATTTATAATTTTAAATCGATCTGTTTATTTCACATCCTTCAGTGCACCATTTACACACATAAATAAGCAAACAGTTAACTAGAATAATATGTCACGTGGTTTAACTTTAAGGCAAATGATAAAAAAATTCTACTCATTGAATACAAAAAGCTCACTTGAATAAAATGCTTAGTTAACAGTGGTGTTTGTTGTTGTTGCTGTTGATTAAGAAATTTCTCTGAACACACATCGTGTGTATGTACTTATTCACTTTTAAGGCTTTTCATTGACTTATCAGTAGAGCTGTTAATGTTGGTGTTATTGCTATGTGTATGCCTGCGTCTTCTCACTGCTTATCAACGAAAAGATTTAATCTTAATAAACGTGTGATAAGGCATATTCACTCGACAACTGAACTAATAATTTGTAAGAATGTACAATACAAGTGTGTGCATGTGTGTGTGTTTGGGTGTGTTTATCTATATGAATAATGTTTAAGTGAACACCAAAAGCTTAGCAATGGTTTGTATATAGCTAGTTTTAAGATACATGCGGCCTTTGTAATAGAAATAAAAAGGACCCGCAAAGAATTTTCTCTGTCTACTACTTTTTTAAGAAAACTATAATTTTCTAAGCATTTTCTAAGTTCTCCATGATCCACTAGTCACCACGATAACCAAATACATTCAAATGAAACAGCGCTGTCTACAGGAATTAGACGTACTTTTCTCCAATCAAAAGTTGGAAAAATATCTGATATCGAATAATATCAATATTTTATGGTGGGTTTTGTTGTGTTTTTTACATAACTTTGAAGAATAATTCTTAGGTTATTATTAGTCGTGCTTTATTCCCTAACTCGCTAGCTTTGTGTTGATTATTTTCCCAGGGTTATATACAAATTTTAAACAAATTTTGATTATATAATTGATAAAATGCTTCAAAAATAGTGAAATAATTATATTTTAAATTCCTTTTCTTTTTAGGCCAATAATAGGTATATGACATCTTTGTATAGTAAAAAAATTTCAAGTTTCAGGCGCTTGACGTTTCTTCGAAGTTTTGAGCATTACCATAATCATATTCACCAGCACCAATGTACGATTTATATTAACTGTCAGACGACGCCTGAACAGTCTGCAAATTTGCCAACTTGCAGGCTTTTCAGGCCTTTCGGACTGGTTGTGGAGCAGATTCCACAACCTGAAATAACTTTCTGACACCGATCAGAAAAATTAATGTCACAAATACTGAAAGAATAACTCTGCCAAAAGGTTTTTGGAAGTGCCAACATTATGACTGTATTACTGCTTTAATATATTACATTAAACAACTTTATATATATATACCTCTTCCGATCCAACACAGACATTTGCACGGGATAAAAGCTGAAATTAATTTCCTAAACATATGTATTACAACATATGATACATCATATGATTCGTACCGGTGACATAAATATTCTGTCGCTCAGACGCAATCGTGCCGCTTCTATTTTGCCATATGTCATCAGATTTTGGCAGTACATCAGCGAAGGTTCCGGTGTATATAATTGCCAATGGATGCTTGTCAGAAACAGCAATTTTTAAAAGATCATGTTTACTTCAAAATCCATCTTGTAAAACAATACTATACCTAAACAAGTGAAAATTGATTCGTGAACGCATCCCTACATGAGCGTGCCCTATATATGTACATACCCGTCCTGAACAATTTTAAAAATATTTAGTCGCCAAGGCACTTATAAGGCACGAAGGGTTCTCTGGCCGAGCTTCTCTTCCATTATTGTTGTGCGTATTAAACTTTGGGCAGTATTAGAAGGGACTTACTTATTTTAGCCGGTTCTGAACGGCAGAACTCTTGCGACATCACTTTTTCACAGAGTTCTTTTAGAAGTTTTGTTACTGCTGGAAGAATTGCCAATTCCTTGCCGACAAGTGGGTACCGTTCGAAAGAAAAATCTTTTCGATATTGAAATTGTTATGCTTCAGCCGGGGATTGAATCCACGACCTAGAGATCAGAAGGCCAACACACTAACCACGGCACCCAAACGCTGCAAAACAAACGCATCTATATGTATATTACAAATGAGGTAAAACCTTCGCCTACCCATTTATAAGCTAAGGAACCGTTTGAGTAATAGTGCAGAGATTCCGTATGAAGACTAAAGATATTGAATCTGTTCCATACATAAGGGTTAATGGTTAAAAGTAATGGTTGTATGAAAACAAAAAATTGGAACTGGCTAGTATAAATAAGTAGGGGTTCCTTCTAATACTGTCTACAAATTAAACACGCGAAACTTTACTGGAAGAAAAACTTGGCCAAAGGGCCTATAAGTGTCACATATTTTTTTCACGAAAATTATAGTTTTTAAAAAAAGGGTGACATATTTTCAAGATCTGGCAACACTGCGGTATGTATCTTTTGGTATGCATTCTTTTACGGCGTATACTCTTCTTCGGTCATCATTGTTAGTTATCGTGGAATTATTCCACAAATTCAGTTGCCATCCACTGTTCAGATATTTTGCCCGTTGTTGTTCTTGCTTTCCATTTCTTTAAATCTCCCTTTTGTTGTTGTTTTAGTATTTCGAATTATTTCTCTACACTACTCGTGTGTTTTGCATTTGCTTTGGTTGGCTTTGTCGTAGACATCATCGTTTCGATCATCGTGTGGTCGTGTTTTATTTTATTTTTTTTGTTTCAAAGTCTCCAAATCTCACATAATCTGTGTGTGTGATGGGTCGTCGCTTTTAGTCGTTCGCCTTTGTCGTCGTCGTTGTAGTCGTCGTCGTCATTTCAATTGAAGCAAAAGTAAGTAAAAATTAATTTTTACCTACTTCCAACAATTGCAAAAAAAAAAAGAAATATTTATAAGAAAAATAAGATGGAACATTCAAAAAAGAGGTTAATTACATTAATTTGGTTAATACAATTTATCGATATCTTATGATATCGGTAAGAGTGAAAATTGTGCATTTGTCTGTTACCATAATGCTGGTTCTGGTTGGTATAGTGTAGTGATGATGATTTACAATAGACAAATTAATGAACGATCGATAAAGGCAAAAAAAAAAAAAAATACTACGCAAAATGGGGAGAAAAGTAAAGAAACGTGTTGTTGGAGAAAAAAAAAAAAAGAAAAACGATTACATATTTATTGTACCTATTTACGTCTTCGGGCAAAGAAGGCGGCGGCTACTACTACTACAGTAGCAGCACTAGTCGCCGCTGCCGCCATCCAATTATGGAAGAAATAAGTCTCAATAGAATAGAATGCTGCCGCATTATTCATATGCATATAGTTGTTATCTACATGTATGGATGAATATTGTTTGTGTGAATCATAAAAATGTGCTTTTCTCTCTGAGTTTCAATGATTAAATATTTTTGTATTTTTAAAAAGGTTTTTACTTGAAAAAAGATTGACAAATCATCTTTGTCCAAACCCCAACCTCCCCCTCCCCTACACCACCATTTAATGGATTATATTTTTATTATATCGGTGCTGCTTTTCAATAATTTGGTAATGTTCTATTCGAAATTCGGTATTCTCAAAAATTGCTATGTGTCGCTAATATTATCCGTGAAAGTTATTTGTGTGTGTATACATGTGTATGAGAATGTATATGTTTTATGCGCCCGTGCCCGTGCCGTGCCTGTGTCCATGTATCTGTTTGACATTCGGTCGTTTTGGTCGACGTCGTAGCCACAAGTCGTCATTCGAGTATTTCTTCATTACACAAGCACACTCTCTCACATATATATTCCTTCCGATAAATTTCATTTTGATGGTATCCACACGTAGTCGTACATTAACACAAGCATGCTTGGTTTTTTTTCTCTATATATTGTACATATTTCAGCCGTAGAGGGTAGCAACAACGAATCATTCGTCCGTCCGTCCATCGTACTTATTATACCAAAAGCCGCCTCTTGTGTCGTGCGAAATGTATTCAAGTGTATGTTCCAACTGTAGTGGCGCATTGACTGTTTGCCCGATTGAACTGCCCGCCTGCCTGTCTGACTGTTTGCAAATGCTCTGTGACTTTGTTTTTCTACCATCTATATGTATAGGTAGTTAGTTATAGCTACCTTGTAGCAGCCTACCTGCCTTGTATTGAAATATTCGACACAGTATTTGTACGCTCTATGCCATTATACATGTGGTGGTGGTGGTGGTGGTGGTGGCGGTGATGGTGCTCTAAAGTGTGGTGCGGTGTGATGTGGTGTTTTCAAAAACTCTCCATATCTTCTCGGCAAAATGCTAGTTGTACTGTTTGTTCATTCGTACGTTCGTCTGTCCGTCTGCTCTCTCCATTATACTGCAGTATCGCTTTGTTCTTTTTTAATTTTAATGTAGTTTGTCGTATTTTTGCCATTTGCTTTGATTTGCTTTGTTTGTTTTTCTTTTTTCTAGAATGCGCATGCTTCCTCGCCATGGGTGTAGTAAATTCTTCATTCGCTGCTATGGCTCGTTTCATTCGTCGTTAGATATATTCGAATTTGTATCTGAAATGTACGGATTTTTCAAATTCGAATTGTTTTGTAGAGATGCCAGTTTGTTTCTCTTTTAGGCATTCGATTTTGGGGAATTTTGTCCCTTATGATCGACTTTCACTGATTGTCAAATCATTTGACAAGTTGATTGATATCAATTTTTTAGCGGCCATTTCATTTATAGTCACCGCAATTGGACGATCTGTACAAAGGTCTAAAAATAAAAAAAATTACTAATAAAACAGAAACAGGTACTTATCGGCCACACATCGGTTAGTAATGTGTTCAAGAATGGGTTTGAACGGATGTCAAATTGTTAAAATTGCCATAAGCTAAATGTCTACCGTTATTTTTTTGTAATAATATGTTTTTTGATTTTGGTTTGCCATTCTTCACATGCTTCTCTCTCTCTCTCTCTCTCTCTCTCTCTCTATCTCTCTTTCTATCTTTTTCTCTTTGCGAGCAGCATATTGTACGTAGGTACATATTGTATGTTGGAGAATTTGAGTTAAATGTTTATTTTTAATTTTATTTCGACACCAAAGTCATTTCTTCTCTTCTCTGCTTGAGTATGTTCGTAGTAGAATTTGATTTGTGTGAGTATGTATGAGTGTATAATTGTAGATGAGCGATATGACGCACTATGGAGGGAGTGGTTGGTGGTGCCACACTGGGTACATTGTTGCTGTTGTTTTGGCGTATTTGAATGTTGGTCGCCATTTTACATTTTGCTATTTAGCAAAAAGTGTATTTTCTATTTTATTCAAAACAAAAAAATTCAATAAACTGAAATGTTAATTTCTAAAAGAATGTTGGCTCTTTCCGCATAGGTACATATTGTGTGTGTGTGTGTGTATGCAATGCCTACTTGTGGTTGTTGGTAGTTAATACAGCTACGGTGGGTGCCGTAGTTCAGTGGTTAGTGTGTTCGCCTTCTGATCTGTAGGTCGGTGGTTCAATCCCCGGCTGATGCATAACAAATTTAATATCGATAAGATTTTTCTTTCGAACGGTACCCACCTGTCGGCAAGCAATTGGCAATTCTTCCGACAGTAACAACTTGCCATGAAAAAGCTTCTTAAAGAACTCTGTGACAAAGCTCAGAAAAAGTGATGTCACAAGTGTTCTGCCGTTCGGAACCGGCTAAAATAAGTAGGTCCCTTCTAATATTGTCCAAAAATTTAAGACGCACAACAGTAATGGAAGAGAAGCTCGGCCAATGAGCCCTTTGGGGCTTTATGTGGCCACATATTTATTTTTTTTTATTTTTAGTTAATACACGTTTTTTAACATCGTTTGTATGTATAAATATGCACACACCAATGACAACGATGATGAAAGTGTTGTTAACGCGTGGTTTTTAACACTTGTTTTATTTAAATATTTTTTTAATAATTCACGTGTGTATGTTTATACTATTTGCTGTTGAAGTAATTACTGCTAAAGGTTCATTGAGTACCTAGCGTTTTTGGAAATACCTATTTCACCTTAACGGCCAATATTTTACTGCTCATTTCAGTAATCTTTCGTCGTAAAATTAATTATACTATTACATTTTTTTGATCCTTTATTACACATTTTTGTGTTAAAATATAATTCCGACTTGACCTATAAACAACAGGCGCCAAAAAAAAGAAAATATATCGTCACCACCCCACCTCGTTTAACGAACAAGGTTCAATGATTTGGCAACAGTTTGATAGAAAACATTTGAAGCAAGCGACGGCGACACACAACTTGCATTACTCATGTACTTATGCACATAGATATTAGTTTAGATGACAAAGAAGAAGACGAAGAAGAAGAAAATTCAAATCTGTAATACGAACTGCTAGAAATTGTGTATTTGGATAGAATAGAAAAACTGCAGACAGATTCAGTTGAATTCTTTTTTTTTTGCGTTTGTTTCATCCATTCAATTCAAATTAGCCGGCTTTACCGTCCGAATGGCTGCGCAACTAAATGCTCAACTCGTGTAGATTATGTAGAAATGTATTTGAGTTGAATTTATTTGCTTTTTATTTAACGGGTGTTTTTAAAATATTTTCGTTTCGAATTGAAATAAAACACAAAAGGAATGTTGTCCAAATAATCTGAATTCTTCGATCAATCAGAATTTTGATTAATCAAGATCTTTATTTTCCAAAAATTGTTTGGAAATAAAAATATGAAACGCATTCTCATAGTCGTAACTTTGGAAAGCTACCTTTCTACTTTGAATTGGAAAAAATATTTATATAAATTTAAATTAAAATAAATTAATTTATTCATTCGTTGGCTGAGGCAGAGTATTACGCACCAAACTTGAGTTGCCATTACGATACTTTAACATACACCCTCTATATAGTTTTAAAATATTTTTCGTTAGTTTGACGTTTGCACTAAAGAATGCAAACAAAATTAGAAACATTAATTGAACAATCGACGAACGTAAGGGGGAATAATGGATTTAGTAGATGTTGTTGTTTCATCTTTATTGTCGCATTTTTTTCTGTGCGTTTCCTTTTTCTTCAATCTTCTTTATTTTCATATTCTTCCAATATCCCAACACAAGTATATACATAGTTTATTTTTAACTTTGCCGTCAATATACCTTACATACATGTATACATTTTTGTTTTAAAGTACATGTTTCTAATATATTTGTGTGTATATCTGGTGTGTGTATTTTTTGTTTGATTTAATGTTAATGGTAGTATTAGTATTTGCAGTAGTAGTAGTAGTAGTAGTAGTAGTAGTAGTAGTAGTAGTAGTGGTCGTGTGTGCACGCGATTAGAGAGCCGCCACAGCTCATTCAAAAACTCTTTTCCATGTAAATCATCGAAAATATGTTTTGATGATGGTTTTGTTAACACTTTGCGCCTCGTGTTTGCTCGATCATGCTCGTGTTCGAATTTGATCGATAATTGTTGTTCGAGTTACGCTAGATTGATTTGTTCGTCTATTAGTTGTTTACGTCTGATATTGCTACCTATTGCTGCTTTTTAATGAATTTTTACAAAATTGAAATTTCTCTTTCACATTTTTAGGTATTAACTTCCCCTTTCTGCATTTTGCCTTTATTAAAATTTCATTATTTCGACAACGACTTGTGTTGATAATTTCTTTTGAACGAAATATTTACAATTTCACACATATTATCGACACACGTTGCTGATTCTGACGTTTTGTACATGTCGATATGCATGCTGCATATCATTCTCCAAATAAGTGACATTTGTCTGATTGTTTATTTATAATATATGTACATACATATGTAAATAATTTCGTTATTGTATCATCATTGGTTCAATACACTATTGTATTTTCACTTATCAATAGTGATTTTTGAGTTTCACTGTGTAATTACTGTGACTGCTACGAATTACTCAGATGCTTATTATATACGTAGCTATTATGTATTACATACATGGAATTATTGCCACTTGGATGGTCATAGCACAATTTTGAGCAAACCCTTTAGAAGTTGCTCTATTCCTCGGACTGGAACTTGCTGAAAACCCGAATGAGAAAAAAATGTACGTTTTAATGACGACGCAAATTGAAGTTGCTACAACAACAACAACAATGAAATACAACCAAAAAGTTGAATTTTCGAATTTCATCATATCAGAGAAGAATTCTTATAGAAATTAAGAATATAGTTTTGAATTTTTAATCATTTAGTAAATTTAGAGCATAGGTTTTCTTGTGTTAGGGTAACAAACTGCAGCGTTTATTGATGACGATGCTTCCCAAGAATGGACGGGTCTACGTCTCGGAAGCGCTCGACCATGTGGTCGACCAAGATCCATTTACGCAACAAAAATTACATATGTTTATTTAAAATGGGTTTTCAATTTCAAATTATTAACACGTTCGCTACCAGGCGGCAGTTGGGTTTTCAAGTGGGACCACCGATATAAATGTGTGACGACGGTGTGACTTAATTCAATTATAAAATGCTAAAGTTGAGCCTGTCTACATCTAATGTACCCTAGCGTCATAAATATATGACAGCATTAAAAAAATTACTTTAATTGGGAGTTTGAGTTACTAAGATGCCCAGTGACAAATAAAATCCACAACACTAGACAAAAACATATACATTTTCTACCTGGCCTGAGATGACGCACTGCTTAAATAGCCTTGGTAGCGAACGTTTTAGTCTACAAAAACACGTTAGTTACACAACATTTCCAAGGTTTGTTTGTGATTGCTTGATTGTTGGTAGTAGTAAATTTGATATCGGTTATAGGCCAACCGAGGTGTACTATTCCCTGATCCCCTATCTATTGTTTGGCACATAATATTTACAAATTTGCAATTGTTTACTTCTGAAAAATGCTCATTTACGAATTTTCTTCTAACAAATTTGGCGGCTGTTATATAATATACAAGTGCAACAACAAAAGCTATTCAGTTATGTATTCATTGCATATTTGTACGACGCCATTATATCTCGCAGTTCTTTCTACCTACTTGCATATTTCAATTAAAAACTATGATTCATTCATGTGTAAATTGTTTTTATGCTAATTGTTGTTGTTGTTGTTGTACTTTTTGTGTATGTGCACTTTATGGTCGGTACGTGGATTTTAATGCTCATTTTGCTTATTACTAAGTTAGCTCCTCGTTCCCCTGATTGATTTATATTAATGATGTAACCTTGTAATTTTCAAATGTATGTTATTGCTGTATACAAGCACGTGATGGTAAATGTGATTTGTTTGTAATATTTAATTAATACATTATGAATAATTGTGTGTTTGAAACAAGTTTATGGAAAGTGTTTTTCTGTATTACATAAATACATGCATATGTACACAAGTATATGGGGTTTGCCAGATAAATGAATAAAAAACGAAACAAATTTCTATAATTGAATATAATCCTTATAACTTTCAATAATCAAGCTGAAATATGTATGTATTCAAAATGCAAATAAGTATGTGGAAAGACGATATTCATTTTTTGTTTACAAAAAATATTGGCTTGTAATTATACATATAGTCCAATCGTCTCAAAGGTAGGATCAACTGTTTGATATATTTTCCATACAACGAAATACGGAATATATGGAATTTTTTATATGAACTTTTGTGCTAATATAAATACGATAATGATATATCCCAATTTCGTTGAAATATGTCAACATAGCGTCCCTGAAAAAAATATATTAAATGAAAACCTTTCAAATTATATTTTATTTAAATTAGATCAAAGGCAGAAATGTGGGCACAAATCATTGATTGGGCACTCCAAAATACATACATACATAATTGAAATGAGCACAATATGAAAAAAATCTATTATATTATTATAAATAAAATTACCAATAAATAAAAGAGAGAGAGAGAGAGATAAAAACACCTGTTACACGAAAGTAGCTCGATAAAAAAGCTAAATAATACTTTGTAATTATACAAATACATGCTCATGTCTACGTATAATAAAAAATGCAAATACAAAGCAATATATAGGCATTTTCATTGAATATTTCATGTTGTCATATATTTTTTTTGTATGAAAAAACACTTTTTGTACTAAAAAGAAAAATAATATGACAATATCATGCATATTTATAAAGGTAAAGAACATTTGTAATCGTAGTCAATTCGTCAAAGCTTAGGAATGGCTCTGCGATTGACATAGTAATCATATTGACCGGTAGAAGCAAAGAAAAGCCAGCAATTTTAGGTGGTCGCTTTATTGCCCTTGATCGCCCCATATTCAAGCCAGTTGCGATTATTATCTCAAGAATATTGTTCAATCAATATTCAGGTCACTGGGGAAATATTGTATTTTATTTCAATTCAATGTTATGACATTCAAAACACCCTTTACATATGCATGTACCTGCTATATAAATATGTACATAGTACAATGTAATATTTAGCAACCACAGTTGGTAATTAATGTAAAATATTTATTATTCTTATAATAAATATTTCCGAACAAGTTGACCAATAATTATGTTTTCATTATAGCATTTTATTGCGCATTTCACCTTAATAAAAAAACCAAAGCAAAATAACATTAAAATTGATATTCATCATGAATGTTTTTGGAGCAGTCAATTCAACCCTGTTTAATGCTTACAATGAAATGATGTTAATTGAAATGATTTCATCATTAGTCAGTCAGTTGTTGTATCTGGGGTTTAAACAAATCTTAACTTAATTAAACAATGACAGTGACAATGCGTGTAAGTGAGAGCATAACTTGCGTTATAATTTACAATTTCTTATCACTTAATTACATCAAATTGAAATATTAAACGACAAAAACAAAAAAAAAAATGTTAAAAAACAAAAAACGACGGAATAGCATTAATCGACAAATTACTTGATTAAATGATGTTCGTATATTCTACTGTATTCTTTAGTTCAAATTATAGTCATTTTGCTCAAACCCAGAGGAAATGATCTAATCTATCCAATGAAATAAACGAAAGCACACAAGCAAACACCAGAACGCATGAATAGTTACGAAAATTGTTTCTGGCAAACTACCGTTTGGAACGTACTCATACATTGTTATTAATTTTCCATTATTATGTGCATGTGCGTATATCCGTACTATTCATATACGAGTATGTACATATAGGCACATGTGAACATCTTTAGAGAATTAGTAGGAATATAATACATAGTACGTTTTGATATTACGTATGTATATGATGTGATTAAATGTGATTCCTTATATATCGATTCATTTGCGAGAACAGTTTATCTAATTTAATTTGATGACAATGAAAGTATGAAGAATACATTTTTGTTATAATGGGAACCGCTGACAATTTTATATTTTAATTTTTTAAATCATTTTGTTTTACATGTTTAACCTGTTTGTTGAAAGATGATGTGGAAGAGAATAACTATTAGCTTAAGAGTGGTAAAAAAAATTGCGTTCGCTTTTAGAACGTAATTACAAAAACCAGAGCTAGAATTTAATTGATTTTCTCTTGCGCGATGGCGCATTCTGATAGATGGTTCATTGATTTGACCCATAACTGTGGTCACAATTAAGGAGTGTGCCTTCGCAGACACTTCAAATGTCCTCTCCTCCTTCGAGGACCTTTAAAAGGCCTACCCCGGAACTATGGTAGCAGTACTTCGGGGTAGACAATTACTTAGAATGAAGGTGGTAATTGTGTATTTATTTTTATTATTATTGCTGTGAATGATCTCTTACCAATGGATTTCTATTTAATATTCTATTCATGTGTTTGCTCTCTTTCTTTTGTTTGTTTCAAGAGATATATGAGAAAAAAAGTTTCTTCAGTTGAAATTGCGCAAGGACATTATTATTGATTTTATATAGTATGTATATGATATAATGGCATGCAACATCTTAAAAATTGTAAAAGTAGGCAGTAAATAGCATTAGCAGAGTTGGCGATTGGTTTGGCCTTGTTTGTTTTTTTTTTTTTTTTCGTACATTATATTTTTCTGGGTGGTGAGAGAGCAAGTCTAAAACATGCAATTGTAGAAAAGCAGCCATAACATCGTCTAAAACTTTGACACAAGTTTGCTGTTGTTGTACTTGAGTAATCATGGAGAGGATGGCAACAGATTGGCAGATACGAATATACGAACATACTGAGAAGAGTGTTGTTTATAAATTTATACAGAATCGTTTAAATGTAGTATGTGCGTACGTGTGAGTACAGTTCAGTGGGCACGTTAAGTACATTGTAGGGCAGAGAGCAGATGGAGTGCTTATGTGCTATGCCGTATTGTTTGTACGAGTATACATGTTTTTCTTTTATGTACACCTACATAATTGATGTGTATACTATGTGAGGGTCTTTAATGTGAAATCGTTTTATAAGCTGTATTATTTTGCTCTGCAGATTTTAGACTTTCTTTTCCATTTCTTCTCGATATATTGTACATATCCATCCATATGGGTATGGTATTTCAGAAGAAACATGCGAAAAGCTTGCACATTCATATGTAATTATCAAGTTGTCTTCATTGGTTGTGGTGGATCATGCCGAAAGAGAGCAATAGTAGTAATAATCTTATGAATGAATTTGATGTATTTACACAAGAATTCCAAAAATAAAATAACTTACTGGCATGTTACAGTAACGTAATGTGATGTATGTATCTACATATTTTGCATTTGTTATTCTTGAATTTTCTCACCCTTGCAAAATAACTATGACTGAAATGATGTAGCAGTATATTGGTATTAAAATTACTTGCAAACACATCTCACATCAGTATTCAAACAGTTGACACAGCATACCCATGGCGTATGATATATTTTTATGAAGAGATTTATATATTTACATAACATGTATATGCTGTAAAGTGTGCTTGGTAGTTTTTCTCTTTGATGCTTATTTTTTATGTTATTTTTATTTCATATTTATTATATCGCTGATATTCCTTCTTTTTTAATTACTAAATTGATATTTTATGCCTGGTGTAAAGAAAATTACATATGAGTTCATTATCTGAATTTGAGTTTAGTTAATATCCCCGTAATGGTCTGGTTTTATGCAACATCTTCTAAGTCTTCTTTATAATGGGATGTGAACTGGTGAACTGGTCAAATTTAATACGCCCGGTTGGATATGCCAAATTATAAATGGTTAATCGATTGACTATTTATGGCATATTGAATACAGGATGTATTGGTTTTATTTATATAATTAGATTATTTTTATTTCCATATATTTATGAACAATTTAGCGGGCGTATGGGCAGTATTAATCTACTGAAAAATGAGGGCTTTAAGAACTGCTGGGTCTCGGCCTTGTAACTCGCCAAGATTTACATAAATCTTGCACTCTGCTATTTATATTCTCCTGTTTTAGACGGGTGCCACGAACCCAGCTGGAATCAAGGTTATTACTGTACGTATGGTTGTTATAATTACATATTACTGTTTGATGTGCAAATACAAAAACGTTTACACTTATACATGATTTTACGATGTTTAGAATAGGATACGCGAGTACTAACACACTCACATATACACATTTATAATAGTTTCATACGTTGATGTCTTCTTTACCGTACTCGTCGTCATTGTGCTGTCTTATTTTCAATGCCAAACAATACATTAAATGAATATATGAGAGTGTGTTTGTGTAGGTACATATATATAGTTGTTGGGGCGCAAATATGCTAAATATTCTTATGCTTATGTTGGATGAGTACCAAGTAGTTTGTGGAGAAGGCTTTGCGATGATAACGACATGCACCTAAGAATGGCATTTTGAATATGTACACTTGTATGTACGTTGTTACCTTTGTAATAGCGGCTGATTGTTGAAGGAGGACCTTGTCCTTTGCATTTATGAAATATTCAAATTGAGTAAGAAGAAATTAAGATTCTTTGCATTATAACGCGGGCGAAAGGCTCGTCAACAGTCAGCTTACACGGTGTAATCAAAGGCCACGCGACTAGTCGGCGAAAAGCAATTACTTTTTTATATACATGTTTCTCATACGAAGTGATCTATTTTTTTATATCTTCCATACAAAGTGACCTTGCAATAGTGTGACTATACGACACAATTAAGCCTTGTTCTTACATTTTCGCTATCACTGATCAACTGTCAAATTCAAAACTGCTGAATATTGTCGTCATCATGTTGTAAAACGTTAAAAATAAAACTTGGAATCAGTTAGGTACTCGTTTATAAATTTTATTTTATTTTTTTCATCGTTTCTATTATGTAGGTATACTATTTATGTAGATATGTATTTAGGTAGTAAATCAACCCCTATGTTAGACGGAAGTGACCATATACATAGTTGTACGTGAGTTTGTCGAAATGAATTAGGTAGGTATATGCATATGTGCAGGATGTTGGTGCCTGTGTGTGTTTCTAACTCACTCTACAACTTCACTTGACCTCAATTTCTGTTTTGTTTTTATCGTTGTTGCTATTTTTATTCTTGCTGTGCCAAGTATGGTAAATAGTAGAATGTGTCGTTAGTATTGGCTATTTTTTTTTTTAAATTTATTCCTGTCATTAACATGAAAATGATTTCCGTCAATTTAAAATGGCATTTATTTTGACTTACCTCCCTTAACTGGTGGAATAAATGGACTCTATTGGTGTCAGCTTTAAATTAAACTGGTCAATCAGCAAAGATGAGGTGGGTGTGTGACAGATGTGCTATTTTAACAGAGCTGTGTGGTCAAGTTGTTCGGAAAGAAAATATCGACCCTATTCCTCTAATCTAAAGGAAGTAAATAAGCTGAGTTTTAATCAAAAGGGCACAAAGGTTATTATCGAATATGTGCTCCAGTATTATAATGATGACGAGGTGCAGATGCACACATGTATTATAAATGTAATAACATAACATTGTGTCTATTTATTGTTGTTTGTCAGTAAAGCTTATTAATTAAAATACATACAAAGTAAGATAAAGATGATCCATGTACTCGTATTGTGTGTGGTGTTCGTTCAAAGTTCAAACACTCGTTTATGGGATGGTTAAGAGTGTTATATTGTTAGCACATTGAAAGGATAAGCACAATCACAGCTTCACATAATGTTTTAGATCATTCTGTATGTGGCTTTTTGTCTATTTCAATATTTTATGTTACTGTAATTGTTAACACCATCAAATAATACACACATAAGCTAAAAGCATCCACCATCCAATATGGTCGCTATCATGTCGTTCTAATTCAAATTGTTTCACTTCATTGAATATTTACTCTCTTGTATTGTTTTTACTTGTTTTGTTTTTGTTTTTTACAATGTTTGCTTTTTTTATATTTTACACAGTTTTCAGTTAATCCATCTACACCACCACCACCACCACTACCCTAACCAAATTGCCGCCGTACCAACTTTTATTTAATAATTTTTCTTTGCCATTTGTGGTGACAGTAAATTTATTTTCGTGTTTTCAACGCATAGCAATGATACGATAAAAGTATATGTACGTAATCGCATATACACACACAAATGCTCAACTATATTACATACACCTTAACCTATTTAATCTAAACGCATCTTAGTTCGGTTCATTTTAGCGCTGTTTGTTCAATCGATTCAATGAACACATTAAGCGCAAAGGCAGAGGTAGGACAAGCAACAACAATAGCTAATAACAAGCAGTATCGGCAACAAAGTATTGATACATTGTGTGATGCCATGGTTAATAGTGAAAACAGCAACTGTGTATATAAGAAATTATAAATACATTTGGAAAAAAAATAAATTATATATAAACTTATCTTTATACATCGCATATATGTAAAATTTATTACATGTCCATTAGTTGTATAGTTTAGGTAGAACTATGTAATAAGATAACAATAATAATATTTTGCATGCAGAAGTTGATAGTGCAATAGTAGTAATTGATATATGCACTGGACTCTCTTTAATGCTATAATATTGAAGAGTTTTTCGCTAACATTGCTCGAAATTGCAATACTGAGCAAAGTTTGATAGTAGAGCTCTCGACACGCATGTAAAATATTGCATATCGTTGGTCATATGTTAAATCCTTTTCTTAATTTCAGTTATATATTCAACCTACGTCAAAAAATTGCTAATTTTCCGTTTCGCTTTGCTTGCCGTCTTAGTCATTTTATGCATATTCTGCTACTATTACACTTTTAAATTTTAATTAAGCTGCGTTTTGATACGCTGGATTTGGAAAATTTTAACCACTAATATCAACCTGAAGTTCTGTTTTTTTTGTTCATCTTTTTGCATGTGGAATTTGATGGTGCAATAGTAATAATCTATTGTACTGGAATCTCTAATGCTAGATTATAGAAGGGTTTTTCGCTAACATTGCTCGAAAACACAATCATGAGCAAAGTTTGATAGTAGAGCTCTCGACACACATGCAAAATTTGCATATGTTTTGACAATTCTGAATGTAAATAACAGTAATGCTGTATAATTATTAATTTACTGCTAGGAATGTGAATTTTCGACTTTTTGCTGATTACTGCATTTTTTGACACTTTCAGAAGCATATCAGTGATCGCGAAATTTAGTTTCGGGACTATAAATTATTTTAAAATATTATGGAAATTCAAAAAAACAAAATCTTTTTATTTGCTCGTGTGCTAATGATTACAATTAGAACCGTGTGATTGCTATATATTCGAACAGTCGGATTAGTCAACATTTTCATTAATCAATTGTCGAATAATCAACATTTTGATCTAACAATACAAATTATTCGATTAATCAGAATTTTGTTAAAAATTCTGATTAATCGAATTAATTAATGTGTAAAATTTTCGAAAAATAGATTTTTATTTTTTCATTTTTCGCATCTTTAACGAGAACTTCTACAGGATGAGGAAGGGGAAGTTTATGGTCCTGGTATTGCAGATTAAATGTGAGTCTATAATACAAAGATTTGTTGTGTTTCCAAACTTTGAAAGCGTTTTTCTCGAAACCATATTTTTGAATTTTGTGGGCAGGATTAAAAAAAATCTACTTAACCGATTGACTTGAAATTTTGACAGACTCATTAATACAGATAACTGAAGGTACCCACGTAGCGGTTTTTCGAAATTTTTTTTTTTCAATTTTACAGCAGTTTTTATATCGGAAAAAAGCATGAAAACGAATAATTTTTATAAAAACAACTGCCATTTCTTCAATTTTTAAAATTTCGTCAAAATCCTACGTCAGTACCTCAACGATATAAACAGAAATAAGATTTTTTTACTTTTGCGTTTTAGATAACTGGTTCGAGCGGAATCTTGCCCACAATTTCGGTATTTCATTTTGAAGGGGTCATTTTGAACGCCCTTAATGAGTACAAGCCTTCGGATTACACTATTGGAAAAATTTACTATTGAAATATACGCACAAACCTTCAAAATAACGTAAAATTTATTCTTATTTTCTAATTAGTTCTCCTAACGAAAATTCCCGAAAAAGCGTTCGAAATACCGCGCTCACACAGGTGGACCCCCTTAAGGGGTTACTCCACTGTAGAATTCTAAAAAAATGGAAAAATTTTTTTTATCCCAAATAATCATTAATAGTCTCAAAAATAATATACTAAAGGATGGAAGGCGGGAAAAATGTCTAAGTGTCTGAATTTCGAGTTTTGCCGCAAGACGTCTGAGGTATTCTCCGAGCACCTTTAAACTTTAAACGCGTTTTTCTCGAAACCACTTTTTTTGAGCTGGCCGGAAACATAACTTGAACAAATCTTACCCGATTGATTTGAAAATTTGTACAATACATTTGAAATCGTTTTCTTCAGCGACGTACGTAGAGGTTTTTTGAAATTGTGCATATTTTTTTATTTATAAACGGTGAAATTTCGAGCTTTTTCTTCAAAGGGTCGCCATTTTACGAAAAATCAATTAATCCAAAAACCGCTAGGTTTCCGGCCGTGCATCGCGGTGAAAAAAACGCATCAGCGGGGAAATGCTGCACAGCCGCCATTTTGTTTTTGAATCGCGCAACTTAATTGTTTTTTTGGACTTCAAGATTGACATTAAAAAATACTTTTTACAGAATTTGAATATCTCCTTTTGTTTGGCCTACGAAAATTCCCGAAATATGACTTTTTTTGTGCTCTACAGTGGTGTAAGCCCTTAAATCAACAATTTGTTCACTTTTAGTTTTCTTAATTTTTGAGTTTCTTTTTAAATAACTATTGCAAATATATTCTTATATTCGTAACATTGGTAAATTATATATCTTCTTTGTTTGTTTGGGAAAATATTTCAAATATTTTGAAAATTTTATGCGAATTTTATTGAATTAATTTTAAATCATTTCAATAAATCATCAATTTTTGTTTAATCAAAATCATGATTATTCGAACAATTTGTTGTCTAATTAATATAAGTTTTGATCAAAAGAATAATTGATTAATCAGAACTAAATGATTAATTGCACAGCCCTAATTTCAATAAAATAATATAAAACGAATGTAAAGTACAAAACTTTGTAAAATTAGAAAAATAGTGTACTAATAAGATATTGCTTGAAATTATTCGGTTATAGTAAAAAACCATTTCGACTTAAATCAAATAGTGATGCAGCATGAAAAAATGGCACCATAATTCTATGAAAACGTTCTAAAGAATTTTATAATTTTGAAGAATTACATGTACAGTTCTTAACATTTCTAAGAATGATTTTCTCTTAGTGATTTATGCCACATCGCAGTTTTATTAATAGTGATATTAATATTTCTTATGCTTGTAGATGTATTTCCTTAAAAATCAATTGAAACCCGTCTATCCGAATTTATATAAATATTCTAGTTCTTTACATTCTAATGAATTTTCTATAATCCTCAGCATTTTTGGTAAAACAACGTATGAGACGGTGGGCTACTACCTTGTGCCTGTTCCACTTTCGTCCGATTCAGGTTTGGACGAGTTGATTAGCTCCTTGGCACCACAGGATCTAACACAAGGGATGTGTAGTAAAGACTGAATATAAAAAAGTGCGAAATCTATTAATATTTGTTATAAATATCTACATTGAATTAAAATTTAAAAAGCGACCACCAAGTAGCAGAATTTATTTCATGCAACTGCGCTCTTAATGACACCCTATAACGAAATTTAAATTAATTCGTTACTGGAATATGCATTTGCGTGTGTTTGTGTAGTTTATGTATTGCGTTATAATTACAATTCGTTCAATTCTAACTAATTGCCATAGAAATGGAAATGTGGCATGCGTAAATAAATGAAATAGCAAACACAAATTGTATAAAACTTTTGCTCTCACAATACACAGATGGATGTCATGTTACTTGAGAATTGTGTGAAGTGCTTTATTACGGATTCTTTAGTGCTATTGAATTGTTGGATATTCCTATACGGTCTCTGCATAGGTAGTTAGTGTAGCAGCAAGAGAAGCAACCAAATAAAACCATCATAATCGTTAGTACTACATATATCTCAAACAATATTTTCATACATGTATGTGCATATATTTATTTGTGTATGGAAATATATAGAAAAGTGTGTACACATACAAGAGCACAATTTCAAATACATACATCTATATTTGTATTCTACAAGAAGATATCCTTTTTTTTTTTTTTTGCATCAACTTATACACATGGTGATATATAAATTATGGTCTATATATGTAGCTATGTGCTGATGTACAATTTTTCTTAGTGTACGTATTTTTAAAAGTTTTCATCGAGTTTCTAACGAAGACTCGACGAACATGCTTCGTATGTATGCGTCACATACCAAATGAGCCAGCTATTCTCAATTTTTTTTTTTAGAAGTTGCTACTCTGTAAATATTCCTTCAGTAGCAATGCAGTAAAATTAAATATATATTGTAACATATATAGGGTATATCAATGAATTTTTGCTAGAGAAACAACATAGAGTGGACAAAAGTTGACATTCATTGTCATTTATTTTTTGATTTAGTTTGATGGATCATCTTAACTTTGGTATCGACTTTTTGACTTTAATATTTAATGCAATTTTTGGAATACCCTGTTGTTTATGCCTTTCATATGTAGATACTAAAATATCTCTGTGTATTTGTGCTGGTTGGTATACTTATAATACTAACCATATACTCGTATTTCGTTGTAATATCCAAAGATGTATTCTTGTGATGACGAGTACATACACCCGTTAGTAGATATTCGAGTTTTGTCATCGACGTTTGTGTCTACGTTCGGAATAGTGCGGATTCTATTCTATTGTCGCTGCTAAGTAAAGTCATCACGGCATATGTGTACATATATTCGGTATTTATATGTATGTGTGCATTGAAAATTACTTTGATTTAAAAAAATGCATTAGCTGCAAAGAATATCTAGTTAAAAAGTGTTTAATTCTAAATGTTTTTTAAAATGAAAATCTCAAATTAACAATTGTATTGTATTGTATTGAATTGTAGAACTAAATGAAAAGGTGTAGAAAAAGTAATTGGAAAGTAAAGAAAAATATCGACAATAAGTTACCGGATAATTTGTGTGTTGACTTAAAAATATTTCAGAGTGTCTAGTTTGTTATTACCGCTGTTTGCTATCGATCGATGGATGTAGGATGCATTTACCTATATTCTAATTGGGATTAAGAACTTGTATTTAAAAAATTAAAGGGTGTTCCAGTTTGTGGCAAGAAGAGGTAACCAAGTAGTGTGTTTTGATAGTGATTGTGTTCGCTATTGATTTCTTTTTGTTGTTGGTTTTCTTTACTACGATTATGTATTCTCTTGCGTAAGTTGATTCGATTAATATGTACAACTGACTGGTAGTGTTTGATTTAGTGTGACGTGCTACTCACACATGGATATTTTAAAGAAATTCAATTTAACTTTCATTGCGATATTATAAAGTGTAATGTGTTGAAATCATGAGTAATCTACTACTTGAATGTATTTTCGACTATTTTATCATTTGCTTTGATTTCTTCTTTTGTATATTTATTTCTTCAACTTTTAACTCTTTCTTGTTTGCTTTCCTTTTTGAAAATCAATAAGGAGTGTCGTCTCATAGCCGCCATTCAATGTTCTGTTACTACTGTATATTTTACATTTTGATTTTAATTAAACATCCTCTTGATATTGTGGATTTGAAAAGTTTGCACCACTATATTGACACAACATTTCTTCTCTTTAGCAAATAATATGGGGTTTCTTCTTGGCATAAATGTGTTTTTTCTTCATCATCTTGTATCTTTCTTTGCTTTCATTTGAGTTTGAGGGTTTGTATTGTTATCGGAGTTGTTTCTTTAAATGATTTCTGTGAAATTTTTTCCCCAAGTTTATTTTTGGAATATTTTTTATTCAATATATGTGCGATGTTATTATTAAGGTTCTGTTGCTTGAGGGTAAAAAATTTAATAAGCTGAGAAACATTTGCTTACTTACTTCCAAGTATATAATATCGTTGACAGAATATCAACTAATTACATTGTAACGTGAATATTTTTTATGGCGTTAATATGTAATACACTGTTGTATATCAGTATGTAAACATAGCATAGGAATGTCGCCTTTGTATATTAGGGCGGGTGAAATTGCGACAAAGGTTATACTGGGTGTGTGAATTGGTAAGCTTTTTTAGTGCTGAAAAATTATTTATTTTTAAGAATCTGCAAAAAACATGTCATTCAGAGTATTGTCTATCAGAAAGTAAGACATTTCAATTTTTGATTCCGGATACTGAAGTGAAGCGTATACCATTAAGGGCGTTCTGCATGGACCGGAACAAATGGTAATCTGAAGGCGTCAGGTCTGCGCTATTAGGCGGGTGTGGTAAAACTTCCCATCCGCTATTTGCCCGGAATAGCGATGTGTAGCCGTGCGTTGTCATGGTGAAAAATTACCGACTCGTGTCTGATCGCAAATTCCGCTCGCCGTTTTTGAAGCGCACAAACCCCACTCCTTACATTGTGTATTGGATAGAGAATTGTCATACACTCCCACAAGCAAACGATGACTTTCAGCCGTACTTTTCTTTGCAAAACGTAACTTAACAAAACTTCCCTCAAATGCTGTTTTTTTGGGCTATTCTCAAAATTTTCCATCGTGAAAAAAATATGCGACAACCAAATGGAACATTTTTGACATTTAAAATGACATTTCGGACAATGATGTACGACATCGCGTTTATAAAATACCACAATTCTCAATATATTTTTCCATTCAAGGAAAATTTATTTATATATTAAGCAAATTGGCAAAATTCTTCATTTATCATTATTCATTCACTGCTCTCTCTCTCTCTCTCTCTCTTCCTCTCACTCTTCATTGCTCTAAAGGCTTTTCATAAAATTTTCCATTGTCAGCTGAATTTTAATACTTTGGTTTATGATGATTTTAATTAATGAAGAATATTGAAAGGCAGAAGAATGGCAAGGGGAATAGGGAGTAGAACATGTTAAAAATTTAATGTTATTCCATTTGCTTGAACATTTTCTTTATTCAATTTTAATTTTATTTTATAAATTAAAACAATTGTAAATAATAAATAAATGAAACTTTAGTAATAGAATGATTTGATGTAATGTATTTATACATACTGTGAATTTTGATTATTTACTTTTTGGAACATAGTCGAATTTATTAAAGAGCTCAGATCATGCTAACATTTTCACATTGAAACATTTTTTCGTTTAACTGAATATTTATATCTTTAATTGGTGAATTTAAGATATTTCTATATGGTTTTTTGTATTATTTGCACAGCGTTAATAAATTGATTTGCGTCACTTGGCAAAAATACATATTTTGTATTGCGAAAAAATAAATAATTGATAAAATTGCAAGCATTTTTTATTTTCTTTAATTCATTTATTCTCTTTTCTTTTTGTAGAAGTTACTCATATGAATGTATATTCATAAATACATAGGTACCCATACATACATATACGAGGGCGGATTGATAATGAAGCTACCTAAGTAGGAAAAAAACATTTTTTTTCTTTCAAAAACCATTTATTTCTCAACATAGTCTCCTTTTACTTCGACACACTTAGTAAGACGATATTCCAACTTTTTTATACCATCTGAATAATACGATTTCGGGAACCCCTCAAAATACGCATTAGTTTCGGTAATCACTTCGTCGTTTGAGCTGAATCTTTTTCCTGCGAGCCATTTTTTCAAGTTTGGAAAAAGGAAAAAGTCACTAGGAGCTAAATCTGGACTTCGAAGTGTATTTCACGTAATTTTAGCATCGTGTCTAATGCTATGTGAACCGGTGCGTTGTCTTGAAGAAGGAGCACTTTTTTCTTCATTAAAAGTGGTCGATTTTTCTGGATTGCATCATTCAATTGATCCAATAATGCACGATAATACTTTCCTGTGATTGTGGATCCTTTTTCGAGATAATCGATAAGCAATATTCCGGGTGTATCCCAAAATACAGTGGCCATAACCTTGCCAGCCGATTTCACTGCCTTCGCCTTCTTCGGAGCACTTCCACCAGTTTCCACCCATTGTTTCGATTGATTTTTGGTTTCAGGTGTGTAGTGGTGGACCCACGTTTCATCAACAGTTATTAATCGACGCCAAAAATCAACAGGATTACGCTTTATCATGTCCAAACACCGCTGTGAAGTGGTCTCTCGAAGTCGTTTTTGTTCGACACTGAGCAAATGCGGCACACATCTTGCCGATAGCTTTTTCATATGCAAATGTTCATGCAAAATGTTGAACACACGTTCATATGAGATGTTTACCATTTCAACAATCTCACGCAACTTGACTCGGCGATCATTCATAACGATATCGAGGATTTTCTTGATATATTCTTCAGTAACCACCTCTTTTGGCCTTCCTGTTGATGGTATTGTTGCAGTGCTTGTTCGGCCGCGTTTAAATTCAGCAATCTAATATTTTACCATGTAATCTGACAGAGCAGACTCACCGTAATGTTTATCTAACTTTTCTTTTGTCTCTTTCGCCGTTTTCCCTTTCAAATAATAGTGTTTAATCACTGCACGAAATTCGCCTTTTTCCATTTTTCAAGAAACACAAAAGTTGGTTACTTCAAACGATTACAACAAATAAACTAATCGATGAATTTGGGTGAAATTTTAACAGCTAACGTTTGACAGATGGCAATTTCAAAAACAAAAAGTTTTTGTGTGTGCTACCTTTTTCGTACTTAGGTAGCTTCTTTATCAATCCGCCCTCGTACATATATGCTACAATTTATACTTGCCTGTCTGCTTTTATTCTTTATCATACAGTATCTCTTGTGTGTTTATCATAAAGCAGAGCATCAAATAATTGGATTTGAAATATTAAATTAAAATTAAAACCCAACCCACATGTTTTGCTTTTGTTTGGTTTGTTTGTTTCAATTTTGTATTCATTTTTATATTTTATTGTCGCTTTTTTGTTTTTCGTTTTTCGCGGTAGAGTTGGTTGTGTGCTTTTGTCGTGATTTCCTAAATATGCTCGTGTTTGCATTCAATTTTTCCATCTCCACTGCTTATCTGGCTTACTTGTTGCCGGCTGATCTGTTCTATTCGTGTATTCGTCATAGAAATCTTATTTAAATATTGCGAAGCTTGTGTGGGCGTATATTGAAAAAGCGAAATTTCAACCTACACGTTGTTGTTTTGTAATAAATTGGAGCTACTGTTGTTAAAATGTGATTACTTACGTTGCATTTCTAAATAGAACGTCACATTTTCAGCTCTTTCTATAAATACTGCTATTGATTAAAACCGAATTTAATAATTTATGTAGTCATATATTTATTAGCTTTGATATTGTGATGAGTGTGCAAATATTCTTGAATTGTATTTTTCTTAATAGCTTAGAATAAAGACGATGTTAAATATTGAGATAAAATTTGAAAAGCTGTGCGCTAGTGGTTTAAAGTGTGGGTTCGTTTCATCAAAGGCAAATTAAAATCACATTTCGCTTCCATTGCTTCTATTTTTAGACATTAGTACAAATATCGACCCCCTTTCCATTTGCAAATATTGTCATTATGTTTATTATATAGGTATATTATTCATTGCGATGCTCATTTACCGTAAATTACATTAAACATTTTTTATGAAAGCATCTTGCTTTTTTGCCATCAAATTCAATTATGATCTTATTTGTCTTATGCTGTAAGCACAGGCACTTACTTGAGTCACTTCCTCCTGATTGTGTTCTCACAGGTTTTTTTTTTGCTGTTGCTGTCATGTGTGAGTTACATATGTACATCGTTCTGCATTCAATCAAAATAAGAGGGAGGAGATATTTGGAAAATTTAAAACATTTTTTGACAGCCACGAGTTTGTAATTCCTAGCTATGTAGAGAAGCATTAATTTATGTATTCATAAATGTAGAGTAATATTTTTGTTGAAACAACTCCCTGCAATGATATATTAATGTAGATACCTGTAGTGTAGTTGCTTTGTGAATTTTTCCTTTTAACGATATCTCATCATTCATAATCATGCATGGTCGTCTTTGTACGAACGAACTGTTTTGGTATGCTGATTGTGTCGCCCACTTGTTGTCAAGAGACATTTTGTAGCTTCGCTGTAGTTGATTTTAAGTTGATTTAAATATATGCCTTTATATACATACATTTAATTATATATTCATGTTCTTGTTTTCGTTTTATTCCTCTCCATTCAACTCTTTTTATGTCACCGGTTATTTCTCTCAATTGATATGAAATGTTTTTAGGCGAACTGTTTGAGGAGAGACTCTAAGAGAAAAATTGAACGTTAAAATTAATTAACCCTTAAATGCCCAAGGACCTTGTCTTTGCGGATAGATACAATCAAATTGGGAGTTCTTGAGTTTTTCAAAAATACTTTGTTGACTTGGTTGCTTATTTTTTAAATTGACAAATATTTTAACATGGTTTCTTATTTTCGATTAAAACTTGATAAAAAAAACCCTTGAATTTTCGAAGCTTTTGCAACCTAAATGATACGTTGTACTTTGTGCGAGCATGAAATCGCTGAATTATCCTTAAAATTTACTGTAGCACAGCAGTTGTTGGTTAGGAGCTATCTCCTTTAGACGCTAAATGTTAAACGAAAAATGAGCGGCGCGCCACGTCCATTTGTTGGTGATACCTGTCATACAAGGTCACTATTTTGTATTCGAGTCTATTTTGGTTAAACAAATATGTACATAATACACAGGCACATGTATGTTTTTAGACCTTATTTGCGATATTTCGTCCAGATTTCTTGAGTAATGTAGATTTCTTGAATAAGTACGTTCATTTTCGGTGGCTGTGCGTGCATAAAATGTATAAAATGACCGAGTTCTTGTGTTGTTGCGGTTTTTTATGTGTACTTTCTATCTGCCAAGGGTAGGCGGGCATACAAAACGATTAAAAATATTTAGAATAAATAAAAATTGTTTCCAACACAACAACAATTTCGACTGCTCGCTATTAACGCTATTTTTGAAATTTTTACTTTATTTTCTATATTTTCACTATGTATAAGTGGCATATTACACACAGAACTATATATTTATACATTTATGTGTATATGCAACATATATACATACTTATATACATATTTAAAATGCTAGGTGTGCTCGTGCTGACTCTAAGTGACACACAGACATTGTTAATTTTCATTTTCATTCCTGCTTATCGGAGCGTATAATTTAATTTGTTCTCAATAAGTTTCCTTTTATTCGTTGGTTGTTGTATTTTAATGCTTCTTCAATACTCTAACCCACTATTGTGACGCCAAATTAAATATGTTATTACATTTGCGTTGTTGTTGGTGTTTAGTGATTCGTTGTCGTCGAATTATAATACGTAATTGACTTTGGTTTTTGAGCAAAAATAAGCTATATAATACTATGTACAAGATCAATGGCTATATGCAATAAATATCCACACTATGTTTTACATTGAAAACGTTGTTTTTTTGTTTGTATGCTTGCTTTGCATTTTTAAAACGTTGCGATTTTAATGTCTGTTCATTATTTAATGTTTGGAGTGTATTTAGTTGTATATTGTAATTTTACTGCCATCTAATTAATTTAATGATTTTTCTTATTACTTCTCTTCAACTCTACTCTTACTATATGGAGAATTTCATTCGAATTTAAGAGATATTTTCTGATTGAAGTTTCGTTCAATATTAGGCACTGTTAATGGATAAACAAATTTTTTGGATGATATATTCTACATTATGAATGTTTAGACAGGTATTAATCAACCAATATATGTTTGAAAATAACCTTTTAATTGCGGTATAGTTGAATGGGATTTTCGTCGGATTATGATCGTTCCCTGGCTCATCTGTTTCTTGATAAAAAAAATCTTATGTGCCGAATTTCAATTTAATAACTTCGTTAATATTTTCGAACGCAAGTTCAGAGGATATACAGTGTAAAACAAATCTTTGTTTGATCTCATTTTTGGTTGTTGAAAAAAGTCGTAGTACAGTAGTTCAGTTCGATGGAAAGTCATAACCATCTGACATTGATGCTGACAAGGCCACTTCACATTAAACGTTTCATCGTTATCTTTAAATGCCATTGAACTTTTCTATTCTCCTTTCATTTATTTCATGTTTGTTAATGTGCTTGGTGTACGGTATAACAAATCGTTAATAAGAGCTCACCTATTTCTGTATTGTTTTGCATATTGAATAAAGTAATTGCGTTGTAGTTTCGCAAATATAAGCAGTTTTTGTATGTGCTGCAAGTCCATTTTATATTATTTGGAGATATTTAAGGATTTGCTTTTTGAATGCTTTAAAAAATATTGGTATATATTGGATAATTTTATTTTTATTTAAATATTTAATTGATTTAAGTGTATAGTGTAAGCGATTTTAAAAAATTAGTTTAAACAAAATTACTCTTTTGATGACCTCAAACGGACTTAGACCACTATACATTTATGAAATATTAAATATAAGATTTTAGGTGTTTTTTTTGTAATTTTTTGTTAAAGTCCCCTTCAGGGGTGAATATAGGGGGAAAGTATGTTTAAAGGAAATGTTGAAAACGAAAAATTAATGGTCGTGTGTCGTACATTTCACCGAACTGGGAACGATTCGTATTCAGCTATGGAGTTATTTGTCGATTTCTGTCCATAACTGAACGGAAAATAACCCCAGTAATTGCCTCTCGAACGATGAAATGTAAATCTGACTCGTTAATATTTTCTCGTTAACTTTAACTGAAAATGTAGGCGGGCTCATCATTTTATACTTCCTTGTGAAGAAATGTACTTGAAATTATACAAATTTTATGTTGAGGCAGATAGTGAAATTTTTGCTCCATACATTTGAACCCAATTTTAACTTAAAATCGCTGTTATGAAAAATTTCTCAATTCTACACTCATTTTACCTAAAAAATGAACTGAATGAAATGAGAAATGACACACACAAAATGCAATTCAAATTAAAAGTGAATATATAAAAAACAAATATTTCCACTATTTGAAGAAAAATAACCTTTTTAGCAAATGTCGCTTTTATTACCGTTCATTCTAGTACATAATAGTAATAATAATGGAGAATATTGAAAATATATTTTCACACCAGTTGAATGTTCACGTCTCTCCTTTTTTTTAATCGCAATAATCCGGCTGTAGTTTTCGTTTTCTCTAATTTCTCTAAGGTTTGTATGTAGAGTATGTGTGTAAACCTTTTAAAATCTGAGTGTACGGTTTGACTAATCAGCCACTAAATCAATAGCTTGCGTAATTACACATTACGAGTAACATTAACATGGTTACAAGATGTCGCAATTGCCAGTCGCTGTAAGAAACTAGCTAGCTATCAATGTTGCTTGTCTGATACGTACTTGTACGTATTGGCCAAGTGTTGTCGTCATCGCCTGCTAGTTTCGCTGCTATAATTATCTTCCAGCAATCAAACAGTAGCAGAGGCAGCAGTAGTAGCAGCACATTTTTGGAACGTGTTTTCTCCTATATTGGTGTTTTTTTTTTTTTTTTTGCTTGCTAAAATTGAGCGTTAATTGTTAAAACGTTTTGAAAATATTGGCAAGTCAATTAGCAGTCTTCACGTTATTTATTATTGAGTGATGATCTTTTGACCATTGATTGTTGTTGGCATTCTATATTGTATGAGTATAAGTATTTTGTAATTATTTTCAATTCAAAATCGATTGTTTGCAATTTGTCAATTTTTTTTTTGCAATGAAGCATATGCAAATGGCATTATTTTATAATATTGCGTAGAATTTTCTGTTGTTGTTGGGTGTGGCATTTAATACCATACCAGTTGCAACTAATATATGTGCGCCTATCGTTTTATTTTGCAATTACTCTATAGAAATTTTGCAATTTTCTTCTTGGAATTTCTTTCTCTCAGTGCCTCTAACTTCTCTATATTAGTATTCAACATATTTATTATTTGATTTTGCTCTTTATTTTCTTCTCTTATTTCATTTGACATTTGACATTTCCGTTTGAGTACGACGCTCCACATTTCCACATTCTACTCCATATTTCTCTAATTGGCATTTTCTTTATTGCTTGTATGTGTGTGGCAGCACAAATGTAATGAATACGTTTGGAATTTAGTTGCTTTTTATAGCATAACTTTTCAAATGTGTGATTTTCTTTTGTAGCTACTGCTTTCATTCTTTTCTCTGCCTTTTAACGTTCTCTATATACATGTATGTATGTGCATCTTTTTATGCTGCTTGCTATCTATGCATTATTTAGTTGTTTGTTGTTAATATGAGTCATTTACTCACTTTCTCGTGCTGCATATGCACTGATGTAACTAAGTCGGAAAGAAAGCCCATTTGCCTTCCCCATTTTTTTCGTTTCGATATTGTTGCATGTGTTTTTAATTTTTATTTGTAACAAATGGTTTATAATAATCACATTTGACCTCTTAATATAATTTAATAATGTATTTACAATATATTTAACCTTCTTTTTGACCGTTTACACACGGTGTATTTTTATAAGCCATATTGTTGGCTGCCATATGTAAGTAGGGAAGGGTCTGTAGGTTGTGGCAAACAAATTATTGCTTCATAATTTTTATGATTACGAGTATAAAGAGGTCATAGTAGTCGAAGCTAGAGACGTTAAATCCAATGCGTAAATGCGCAAAAGTGAATACGAATTAAATAAACTATATTTATGTGCAGGAGAAAAAAAAAACTAAAAAAGTTTTGGAGCAACTTCGAACAGCATTTACTTGGGGCTAATATGTTGAAAACAATTCTTGCACTTAACATTGATAAAAATGACGATATAATGGATATTTGAAAAACGTCAAATAATACTTTTCGAAATTAATTTTGCGTTACATTTAGCTGGGGTATATGTGAGTGCGTACCACTCAATTATAGTGGAAAAAGTACATTCTATTTATGTACTCATGTATGCAAAGGACTTAAAAATGCTGGTTTATTTATAAAAACAATTTTGTTTTAGCTAAAGTGTTTACCAAACTTGTAACACAAAATTGAAATAAAAATGGCGGCTCTAATTATTTATCAGCATTTTCGGAAAGAGCGTTGTTTAGTACACTTATTTTATAGTCTCTTACATCATATTCAGATTTTATGGTCAATTTTTAATGCTGTTTCCTATTAAGTTTCGTCTGCAATAAAATTTATTTCGTTCTTACTACTACAGTATTGTGCAAAACTTAAGCAACTGGCATAGTGCTCTCATTGATTTCAAATTTACTAAAAAATAAAAGCGCTTAGATTGAATGTTTTAATATTTATTTGTTCCTTCATTAAATACATAAAAAACAACAACAACAAAAGTTCGGTATTCTTACGAAATTAACTGTAAACAACAAAGAACAAATTATACTCATATTTCATCTGTGCAAAACTTAAGCAACTTTTAATATTTTGTGTAGTATCCCTTATTTTTAATTACTGCAGCACACCTTTTGGGCATAGAAGCTACTAATTTCGTTAAATATGATTTATTTATATTTTCCCATTCAGTTTTGAGGCCTAAAAATAGTTCGTCTTTATTTTTAAAGCGCTTTGAGCCCAAGCCTCGTTTTAAAATTGAAAACAAATTTTCAATAGGATTCAAGTCGGGCGATTGTGCCGGCCAATCAAGCACTTGAATCTTATTTGACTGTAGCCAATCCTCCACAAACTTCGATGTGTGTTTCGGATCATTGTCGTGCTGAAACACCCATCGAAGTGGCATATTCCATTCCGCAAAAGGCAACATTGCAGTTTCTAAGATGTCCTTATACATAAATCTGTCCATTTTGTGGTCAATCCTATGCAACGGACCAAGTCCACTCCCCGAAAAACACGCCCACACCATGACGTTCCCTCCTCCATGCTTTACAGTCTTTTTACAGTATCGCGGATTGAGGCCTTCACCTTTCGCATGTCGAACTCTTATTATTCCGTCTGAATTAAATAAATTTATTTTAACTTCATCACTGAACAGTACGCCAAACCACTTTTTTATGGACCAGCCCACATACTTCTTAGCAAATTCAAGTCTGGAAAAAAAATATATGTTGTTGTTTTTGTTTTGAAGGCATTAAACCAAACATACCTTTTTTTACATGTTTTGGTGTAAGCATTGGTTTCTTTACCGCTTTGTAGCTTTTTAAACCAACTTTAATCAAATGCCTTCTTACTGTGCTTGAATCGACATTTAAATTAAGAGTATTTACTATATCTTTTGAAGACATGAACGGATTTTTTTTAATCAATTTTTTAATTTGAATAGCTTCCCTATAAGAAATTTTTTGGGGTCTTCCTCCTGAATTTCGATCTGTAACGCTACCAGTTTTTTCAAATAATCGTATCCATCTTGATATCATAGATTTGCTGATATTTAATGATTTTGCAATGTCATTCTGTGGTTTTCATTCCTTAAATAACGATATAACCTTCATCTTAAATTGATGACTATAACGGACATGTTGCATATTGGATTTCAATATGTTTGAAAGAACTGTGCGCTAAGAAAGACTTTTTTGTACTGAGTTAGATCAATGTTAATGCACAAAGCAGAAAAAACTCCGAAATTTTCTGAACAAAGAAATATCGAACACCTTTGCACTCCGAGTTGCTTAAGTTTTGCACAGATGAAATATGAGTATAATTTGTTTTTTGTTGTTTACAGTTAATTTCGTAAGAATACCGAACTTTTGTTATATATATATATATATATATATATATATATATATCTATATATATATATCTATATATATCTATATATATATATATATATATATATATATATATATATATATATATATATATATATATATATATATATATATATATATATATATATATATATATATCTATATATATATATATATATATATATATATATCTATATATATATATATATATATATATATCTATATATATATATATATATATATATATCTATATATATATATATATATATATATTTATATATATCTATATATATATATATATCTATATATATCTATATATATATATATATATCTATATATATCTATATATATATATATATATATATATATATATATATCTATATATATATATATATATATCTATATATATATATATATATCTATATATATATATATCTATATATATATATATATAGATATATATATATATAGATATATATATATATATAGATATATATATATATATAGATATATATATATATATATATATAGATATATATATATATAGATATATATATATATATATATAGATATATATCTATATATATATATATATATATATATATATATATCTATATATATATATATATATATAGATATATATATATATATAGATATAGATATATATATATAGATATATATATATATATATATATATATATATATATATATATATATATATATATCTATATATATATATATATATATATCTATATATATATATGTATATATATATATATATATATATATATATATCTATATATATATATATCTATATATATATATATCTATATATATATATATCTATATATATATATATATATATATATATATATATATATATATATGTATATATATATACAGTGGCTCCCAGCTTATTTCGTACAGTGACAGTTTAAAAATTGCTGCAGTCGTAATTCCTAATATTGCAAAAATTTGAACAAAATATAAATGCCATTTTTGAAAGGAAGGTTTGTTTTTTATTTTCCAAAATTTACTTTTTCAAAATTTTAGTGTTTGACACTATAAAAAAATAAAATAAGAATAAAATAGGAAAATTCATGTCACAGCTTATTTCGTACAGTCTCTTTAAGTTCAAACTAAAAACAAAGTAAGTTGATTTTAATATTTAGTATGACATCCCTTAGCGTTAATGATAGCCTGGAGTCTATTTGGCATTGAATCCACCAATTTTTGAGTGATGTCTGGTGTGATTTTTTTCCATTCCTCCATCAGTACCTTCTTTAGGTCTTGCTTATTAGAAATCTTGTGTGTTCTTATTTTATTGTCCAAAATAGACCAAAGATTTTCAATCACATTCATGTCAGGTGACTGTGGTGGTGGAGACATCAAGTGTGGGCAGTTCCAAATAAGCCAAGATTGCACAATTCCAGATTTATGTTTTGGGTCATTATCTTGGTAGTACCGAAATTCTTCCCGCAAATCCAGTTTGTCTGCACTTTGAAGTAAATTGTTTTTCAGAATCTCGAGGTACTTCATTTTGTCCATTGTCCCCTCAATAAAAACCAATTCACCTACTCCGGCTGCTGACATACAGGCCCAAACCATCACGCTACCGCCACCATGCTTCACTGTGGGCTTAAGGTTCTCCTTGTTTAGCTCGGTATTCGCTTTACGCCAAACATATGACATTCCGTCCGAACCAAAAATATTAAACTTAGACTCATCCGCGAAAATAACGGTATTCCAGAACGCAGGAGTCTTAATAATATGCTCTTTGGCGGAGTCAAGTCGGCGTTGTATATTCATTTTTGAAATGAATGGTTTCTTTCGGGCTACTCGACCGTTCAAGTCATGATTGCGCAGCACACGTCGGACAGTTTCAGCACTGGATGATTTCCTATTTCACGCTGAACCTCTGCAGCCAACTTCGGAGCGGATAACTTTGGATTTTTCTTAATTTTTCGTACAATATAACGCTCGTCTGATGCGTTGAAAATCTTATTAGGTGCTTCTCTGCCCTTGTTCTCCAACCGATTTTCGCGAACGAAGCGTTGAATGATGTATTGGACAGTTGAGGCACTTAAATTTGTCATTTCAGCAATTTTTCGCACACTCTGACCTTTCCTAAAATGGTTAATTACCAGTTTACGCTGTTCCATCGTTGTACGACGCCCATAACGCTAAATGTTTAATTTACAGCACTTTAACTATTTAAAATAATAATAATAAAAATTGTTATAATAGTTAAAAAGGTCCAAAAACTCATACAATTCAAAAAAACTTTGTAACTGCGCGGCAGAATGAAACTTACTTACATTGAAGTTTGTGTACGAAATAAGATGTGAGCTGAAAATCAGCTGATCAATAGTTTTTCTCTCTTGCATGACAAAAAGAACAATTTTTGGGGTTCCCCGTTTTCTTATTAGGTTTACTAAACACATACACAGACATCTACATTCAAAACTTATCGATAAGTTTTTTAGTTTCGATGTTACAGCCATGTACATAAAAATATATACACTGTACGAAATAAGCTGTGAGCCACTGTATATATATATATATGTATATATATATATATATATATATATATATATATATATATATATATATATATGTATATATATATATATATATATATATATATCTATATATATATCTATATATATATATATCTATATATATATATATATACAGTGGCTCCCAGCTTATTTCGTACAGTGACAGTTTAAAAATTGCTGCAGTCGTAATTCCTAATATAGCAAAAATTTGAACAAAATATAAATGCCATTTTAGAAAGGAAGGTTTGTTTTTTATTTTCCAAAATTTACTTTTTCAAAATTTTAGTGTTTGACACTATAAAAAATAAAATAAGAAAAAAATAGGAAAATTCATGTCACAGCTTATTTCGTACAGTCTCTTTAAGTTCAAACTAAAAACAAAGTAAGTTGATTTTAATATTTAGTTGACATCCCTTAGCGTTAATGACAGCCTGGAGTCTATTTGGCATTGAATCCACCAATTTTTGAGTGATGTCTGGTGTGATTTTTTTCCATTCTTCCATCAGTACCTTCTTTAGGTCTTGCTTATTAGAAATCTTGTGTGTTCTTATTTTATTGTCCAAAATAGACCAAAGATTTTCAATCACATTCATGTCAGGTGACTGTGGTGGTGGAGACATCAAGTGTGGGCAGTTCCAAATAAGCCAAGATTGCACAATCCCAGATTTATGTTTTGGGTCATTATCTTGGTAGTACCGAAATTCTTCCCGCAAACCCAGTTTGTCTGCACTTTGAAGTAAATTGTTTTTCAGAATCTCGAGGTACTTCATTTTGTCCATTGTTTCCTCAATAAAAACCAATTCACCTACTCCGGCTGCTGACATACAGGCCCAAACCATCACGCTACCGCCACCATGCTTCACTGTGGGCTTAAGGTTCTCCTTGTTTAGCTCGGTATTCGCTTTACGCCAAACATATGACATTCCGTCCGAGCCAAAAATATTAAACTTAGACTCATCCGCGAAAATAACGGTATTCCAGAACGCAGGAGTATTAATAATATGCTCTTTGGCGAAGTCAAGTCGGCGTTGTATATTCATTTTCGAAATGAATGGTTTCTTTCGGGCTACTCGACCGTTCAAGTCATGATTGCGCAGCACACGTCGGACAGTTTCAGCACTGGATGATTTTCCTATTTCACGCTGAACCTCTGCAGCCAACTTCGGAGCGGATAACTTTGGATTTTTCTTAATTTTTCGTACAATATAACGCTCGTCTGAAGCGTTGAAAATCTTATTAGGTGCTTCTCTGACCTTGTTCTCCAACCGATTTTCGCGAACGAAGCGTTGAATGATGTATTGGACAGTTGAGGCACTTAAATTTGTCATTTCAGCAATTTTTCGCACACTCTGACCTTTCCTAAAATGGTTAATTACCAGTTTACGCTGTTCCATCGTTGTACGACGACCCATAACGCTAAATGTTTAATTTACAGCACTTTAACTATTTAAAATAATAATAATAAAAATTGTTATAATAGTTAAAAAGGTCCAAAAACTCATACAATTCAAAAAAACTTTGTAACTGCGCGGCAGAATGAAACTTACTTACATTGAAGTTTGTGTACGAAATAAGATGTGAGCTGAAAATCAGCTGATCAATAGTTTTTCTCTCTTGCATGACAAAAAGAACAATTTTTGGGGTTCCCCGTTTTCTTATTAGGTTTACTAAACACATACATAGACATCTACATTCAAAACTTATTGATAAGTTTTTTAGTTTCGATGTTACAGCCATGTACATAAAAATATATACACTGTACGAAATAAGCTGTGAGCCACTGTATATATATATATATATATATATATATATATATATATATATATATATATATATATATATATCTATATATATATATATATATATATATATATATATATATATATATATATATATATCACTTGTTTATCGATTTAAAATTGAATATTCAAAAATTTGGTTTATCTCTTTATTAATTTTGAATAAACAATAAAGAACAACTAGTAACTAGGTAAATATAGTTGCATTATATAATAAAATAGCGACTGGTAGTGTGCTATTATTGATTTTTATTGTTAGGTTTTCTGTTAGTTTGCTATAGTTACTATTATATTATTTTGCAAATATACATTTATTTATGTTTATATATAGAGTAAGTACAGCATATGAATTGATTGAATATTTTATTTTGCTATAATTTTTTGTTTGGTTTGTAAAAAATGCAAATAGGCGAATAAGATTGGTAAACAATATCTTGTTTATTAGAATACAATAGACGCAAATAAAGTATACAAACAGAGTATGCAAATTATGCGTAAAATAGACAATAATTAAATAAATAAATAAAATGATCTCTGCCTATGAGGTGGAGGTAGTAGGTATAAAAATATTAATGGAATAGTCGAATTATCTGGATGGAAGAAATGGTTTAACTACTAGTTAACTAATGTTCGGCTAGTGGGATTTTTAACTTAAGCAACGTATGACTGCTATCAAGTTTAGGATGTGAATCGACTTAATTCGATATGATTCCAAGCTTATTCAATTAATCAAATATTGTTTATTGATTAGTCCGAACATTTGATTAATTTTAAGAAGTACTAACGGAAATCGATTTTAAGATAATTTTCTCTTAGGAAGAAGAATCACAAGAAAGTCTGTAGTTGAATATGTTTCGATAGATTGTCAGTTAATAAATTTATATATAAGTATATTAATTACTAAATTGAATTATCTAAGCAATTTAACCAACACAGTAATAACTTTCATAAATACGTATGTATGTGTTATTAATTGTTTGCTTCAGATGAATAATATGTTTAATCATAATATGTGTGATATCATGTAGCCATGGGTTTTGATACAAATGCATACATATGTTACATACACAGATACTTATGTATATGCCTATAGCATGTTAATATAAGGAAACGCTCACCATTGAACATTTTTTATATTTGTCATGCATACTTAAAGTAAACGATGGACGACAACGCCTCATTTTGTGTGGTGTTGGAGATATTATATCACAGTTAAAAGTTAGAAGATATATGATGATGATGATGATGATGATGATGATGATGATGATGATGATGATGATGATGATGATGGCTATAGGTCGTTATAAATGAAAGGATACTGATGATAAAAACAACAGCAGCATCTTAGCAAAATACTTTGCTATAAGAATTATGTACACATACGAACGCATTTTGCCAAGACGAAAAGAAATATGACATCATTTTGTTGCAGCAAAAACAAGAAAAATAGAGTAGTTGTGTGCGCAAGCACATGATTAGGTACACATATATGTACATTAGGTACATTCATACAGGTTACTCATACGCCAAATTGAGTTCATCATCATTTTTTGTTTTTTGTTTTTCTTTTACATTTCTACACATTTGCACGTACGTTTATGAGTATATTGAACATACCCGATTGTTTAGTCATTCATTCATTCACTGACACAGTTGACTTGCGTTGTGCATGGTAGGTTATGGAAGCGGGGCGGGCGGTCTGGTGGTGTGAAAGCAAAGAATTACGAATGATAACTTGAACTGTTTTTCTGTTTTCTCTTTTACCTACATTTTTCATATTTCTTTCACTATATATTCAATTTGAATGGCATTGTAATGTGAATATTTGATCAAACATAATGGTAGTCGTCAGCGATGATGTGACACTGTTGTAGGAGCAGCTTCATATAAAGTTCATTTGAATCGTATTTGTATGTAAGTAATGTAAACAATGAAAGAAATAGCTAATCAAGCGGCGCATTTACATATGTGTTCTATAGGCTCATTAGAATCATTCAAGTGCAAGTGATGCTGTGTGCCAAAGAAAAGGTAGGGTTTTTTTTTCAAACCGCAAATACCGCAATTGGAACTTGGCATCTGCGATTTTATATGTAAAGAAATTCTCAATCAATCGTGCAGAATTGTGATTGTAATTGGAGTAGTAGCATTATGATGTAGTTAATACAGATAAATCTATTGCTGGTAATAGTTGTTTGAATGATGTTAATGACGTTAATTCTTGTGATTGTATATTAATTGTCTATTTGAATGTTAATCTTCCAGCAGCTACTAACACCTACACCTACTAGGCATCTTAATCCTAATTTCCCTGTTTCAAATGAGTCTCCAATTCGCTATTGAAGAAAAATTATAAAAAAAATATATATAAACTCAGATCAGAATATTTCTTATTATTTTTTATTTATGCATTGTGAACACAAATTAAACTTTTAAAAATGATTCAGGCATTACGTTTTGCGACAGGAGCAACAGAAGTTAACATACCTCTAGTATCAAAAATGATACTCTAGGGAATAACGATAAATAATTCTTTTATTGATTCAAAGAATGAAATTAATCTTAAAATTCAGACTTATGCATTAAACAAAATCCAATTAAGTTCATTCTTTATTTAGTTAATCTTGTTTTATTTAGTTGATTTGCGCATATATATTTGAAAGTTTGAATAACCAATATCAATACCTTAGTAATGAAAATAATTTGGTCGCAGTGTAATACAACCCTCTAATAAAATATTCGAGAAGCTTTGGATTATGAGATATAATTTTTTTATTTAACTCTATTGTGCAAGTGATGTTTAATAGACCAGTATTTTTTTACTCTTGGTAATCAATTTTTCTACTATAATATGACAATTTTTTATGCTGACGTTATTATAATATGCTTATAAATTTTTAAAGTACCATATATGTGTGCATACTATATACGTGACATACAACTGGCTTGCAGTGTGCAGTGTGCTGTGTTGTGCCACACCTTTGACATTGAAATTCATTGCAAATGCATTGTAAATGTCGCTTGTTTCTTGTTTTGCTATGTCCTTGTTATGGCTGTATTGTCTTTATATTTTTTTTCCATCCTTTTTTACATGAGCATAGAGCAAGCACTTAATTATAAATACATGCATATTTGCGGAGGAGGCAGTCATGTATTTAATATTTCCACTTTTATATCATAGATGGATGCTTGAGTTCATGTATATGCAAAATAATATAATCATATTTTATTCGCATTTTCCTTTTTTTTTGTTAGTTGTTTGTTTGTATTTACTACTACTATTTTGTACTTATTAAACTTCATAAGATAAAAATAACTATAATAGCGAACTCAACAATTTGAAGTTGAAAATATAGATTACCTACAAAGTTAAATGCTCTATTTTGATCCCTTTTATTATATTTATGACCAATGTCTGCTATATATGCACATACGCACCTTTTGAATTTAATATTAATTTTTATTTTTATTAATTTGTATCATTTCAGTTTAGTCACACTGTGAGCGACGCATTCAGTTTTAGATTCCTTACGTTATAATCTCTCTTGTGGCGGTTAAATACGATAAGAAGCAGAAAAAAAGTCCCAAACCGAAAACCAACTTTGATTTTTTCTTCAAACAACAACTCTTTAAATAACTGAAAACCAACACATCAAAATGTCGACAGTCGATAAAGAGGAATTGGTCCAAAAGGCAAAACTTGCTGAACAATCTGAAAGGTAAATAGTAGTTGTGGTGTGGTGGTGTGGTCATGTTTGTTATTAATTGCTATTACAATTGATTAATTTCTTGTTTGCTCTCAGATACGATGACATGGCTCAAGCTATGAAATCAGTCACAGAAACCGGTGTGGAATTATCAAATGAGGAAAGAAATCTGCTTTCAGTCGCATACAAAAATGTTGTTGGTGCCCGCAGGTAAGTTTTAAACATATTCTTGTGGAATAATACTTAATAATATTGGAAATTTAAATCTACATTGTGTTTGTAATGTAGATCATCATGGAGAGTAATTTCATCCATTGAGCAAAAAACCGAAGCCTCCGCCAGAAAACAACAGCTCGCCCGCGAGTACAGAGAACGTGTGGAGAAGGAGCTTAGGGAAATTTGTTATGAAGTTTTGGTAAGTGTTGTTGTAAAACGTCTTACATTAGTTTTGATTGCTAACAATGTTGTTTGTTCGGATTACAATTTAATAATCCGAACAAACAACAATCGTAATATAGGCGATATTGTAATGATATGATATAATGATATCCCTCCAAATGGCATTTAGTGATGAACACAAAAGTGCTGAATGAAGTACTAATATTTCACAAAAGTGATTTATATATATACATACATATTATCTAGTAAATTGTGTCACAACAATTTCCTCCCTCTCATACATAATGAACATACTGCTGCTTGCAATCAAACCACAACAACCACCACCATCCCACACACCACTACCATCGTTTACAATTACTCTTTTTTAATGGTTCAGATTGAAATTCAATCAATAGTTGTTCTATTTTAAGTAACAATTTTCCCATTTCTTTTGATTCACTCTACATTGCTTTCTAAATGTGTGTGTATACGATAGAAATTTGAGGTATACCTTACAAGATGTACTTATATAAATTTTCCCTTGGCATGATTTGACTTTGACACTTCTGTAATATGTGCTAGTGTACAATGAAAGAATACATCATATAAATTAATCAATGTCAAATTAATTGTAAAATGACTTTGCATTTGTACTTAGACAACAATATAATAACAAGTAAGAGATGTAGATAAGGAAAAAAAAAATGTTTCTAGGTCACAAGTAATATTTTATATATTTTGGAGTAATTAAAGGGAATATAAATTTTCACATATGGATGCTATAATAAATATAATAAGAGCAGCGCAATAAACAGTTATAAATATCTGCAATAACGAAATTCTTGTCACTCACTACAACCGATCTACCTTTTTGTACATACCACCTTATATACTCATCCTTCTCTATTCGTTTTTATGTTTCGCCCTGTCGCACTGGATTTTATCAAGCGTGTAAATATGAACATTAAATTTTCCTGCTTTGATCGTCAATCAGCCATGAAAATATTTCTTCTTCTCTTTCCTTTTATGCTCCTTTTCCTATATAATGAATATAGGAAAACTTACGCGCTTTGAATAGTGTGTCACCCTTTACTATTTATGTATAAATAGCTATAAATACACGTGTGGGCGTTTTAACAATGGGCAGTATAGGCAGAGAAGAGGTCTTTGAAGATCATAAGCTGGTTTATTGTAAACATGCATATGTGCATATAGCAAAAATAACACAAAATTAATCAACTATATGATAAATTTAGTATATGTTGTTACCATTTGCATGGTGTATTGCCATGGTTGTTACACGATGAGAGTATTGAGAGTATCATCATGCAAGGTGTTGTTTTGATGCTGATAAAGATAATACGTATCGCTTTAATTATTGTCAGGTAGATTGCCCGAAGAGATGCTGCTGTCGCGGCATGGTTGTAACAATACTGACTGATCGATATAATTAAATGTATTGATGCTAAATGCATGTTGCTTATACGCTCTTGGCACACTAGCAAAAGTCACAATCTATCTCTATCGCACTTTTGTCTGTTAGCATGACTGTGTACATGCACACATATTCGTGCAATTGTGCTGTGTAAACAACAAACAAAAACTTGTCGTTTTGCCTATCTATCTATCTTCCTACCACTGCCAGCCTACCCACCTGCTTTAATGACCTTGTCAACCAACATGATTATGTTCGTGGGGTATTGGCTTGCAGGTTTTATATATGCGTATATAAATATATATGGAGGATATTTAAGTATGCTTCTCTATGTAAATTAATCATTTGCATATTGATGATATTGTTGTTTGCATACTATTTAAATCAAATCTTCTATGTATTGTTGGTTGGTGCTGATGATGAGAAAATTCACTCATTATACATATGTGTGTTAACTGTAAACTAATTAAATAAAACTTGTTTTATATTGGGTATAAACGGCAAGCCAACAGCATTAAAATATTCTGTTTCAGCAAAAATTATTTGTTGTATTAAACTTCTTGCGAGGAGTAAATTTACTACTGCAGATGGAAGCTTGACACATTATTATAATTTATTAATACTTAATAAATCCTTAACTTAATAACTCCTTAACTAAAAATTGGGAGACTCCAGCAATCCAGCAGTATTATTTGTTATGATATTTAATTTTGGCATATTGTAAATTCAATGATTGCGCGAACAAACCTTGCAGCTAGGTTCTTCACACCCAAGCGAATACTCGTTAAAGAGGACCTAAATTGTATCGTGCTATTAAATATTCAAATTGGTCACATAAACAAAATTTAATAGGAAAAACACGTGCTCACAGACTTTACAACAATTTTGTTGCCAAAATTTGACTTTACACAACTCTAGGAGGATTTATGCTGGGGTGATGTTCCCTCAAAATTTAAATATACAATTTGACTCACGTATAGCGTTTATCCGAAAAGTAGTATAACATAAGAAAAACGCTTATTATTGCGCTTATTATTGTTTGTTAATCATTTCGTTTAAGTTATAACAGGTTATTGTAGGAAAAACTATACCTCCTTTTTTGCATACTATTTTAGACTGAACAGAGCGACAAGGTGTTAGAGTTTATTCTAGAATTTACTCCAGAATGGTATCTACATTTTGAGTAACTGAAACATCTATTACATATAAAACATTGTTGTACATTGCTCTTACGGTGTTTTTGAAACGATTCATTCATCTTTGATATTTATTTTGTACTTAACCCTTTGCTAAGTGAAAATAGATATCGAAGTGTTTTTTTTGTGATAAATCCATGTTTTAAGTTGATTTTGTTCTAAAACCTACGCCATCTGAACATTTGATTTTATATCAAGTAACTATTTTAGGTATTTTTTTTTATCATAATATTTTACACCGGTTATTTTACATTTACCCATTTTTATTTTATTTTAATAAATTAAAACACCTTTATAAATTCTACTTATTTTGAAATAATAACAAAAAATGTAATGAAGATGTGTTAAAGCATTTTTAACCTAAAAGAAATAAAAAAAAGTCAGTGGAATTTAAAAAATCTAGTGTTGGGTCTAGGGTAAAATAAATATAAAAGATTTTGATAGTAATTTACAACAATTTACTTGTGCTTAAATAACGTGCTGTGATAGAACTTATTTTGATTTTTAGTGAATTTTATATCATCAGAATCAATAAACTTTAAACTGGACTAGAAATCAGATCATTTTAGGCAAAATCCCGGAAGGTGTTTTTTGGCTATGAGACAAACTTTCCAACAATCGATCACTCGCCCAATATCAATAAACAAAGGTTGAATTTTGTTCAACTCTAATATTTTTGAAAGTAAAAGTGCCATAATTAATACGTTCTCTTTTTTATTATTTTATTTTTTTCGCTTTCAAAAAGGGTCTTCTGGACAAATTCCTTATTCCAAAAGCCAGTAATCCAGAGAGCAAGGTTTTCTATTTGAAAATGAAGGGAGATTATTACAGGTATTTAGCTGAGGTGGCCACAGGAGATGCTCGCAACAGTAAGTATTTGTTATTAAAATTTTTAAAAGTTTACAGCAACATAATTTCCTCCTTTTTATATTCAAATATCCCATCACATCCATTTTTCCTAAAAAAAAATTATATATCTGCAATATAATTAACAAAACTTTTTTCCTCTCTTACAAAATCAATATTTTTATGTTGTATCATTTGAATATATGAAACAAAAATACGCGAATCTAAATACAAAAAACAAAAAAAAAAAAACAGCCGTCGTGGATGACTCTCAAACAGCCTACCAGGATGCATTTGAAATTAGCAAGGGTAAAATGCAGCCCACACATCCAATCAGATTGGGTCTTGCACTTAATTTCTCAGTCTTCTATTATGAGATTCTTAACTCTCCAGACAAAGCTTGCCAATTGGCTAAACAGGTTAATATAAAAAAAAAAAATTCAATGCAATGAACATAAACGAGAAAATTTAAGCATTTCTAAATTAAAATATGGCTGTTTAAACGCATTTATACTTAAAAAAGAAATTCTTAAGTGATGATAATACGACAAAGTAGCACGCGGCATCATCTTGGAACTTGTAAACCACATAGGAACGTACTTTACAATGTTCTACTTTTTTTTTTTAAATCTCAGCTGCTTAATTTTGATACTGAAACTGTATTTATTTTCTCTTCTATTATCTAATTATCTAATTTATTTATTGGTTTTACTCCCTTTATTTTTATTATTTCAATATTTTAATTGTATAATTATAATTATTTCCTCTAAACACTCATCATCAATTTTTCAAATTTTTACTTATTTTATACAACACTACAACATCATATTGCTTTTTTTTACCACTCTCTATCCGACTCTGACACATGCACGGGTTTATTGGTCATCTCTCTCTGTCTCTCTCTATCTCAGCTGTGGTTGAGGATTCGAAAAAGGCATATCAGGAGGCATTCGATATTGCTAAAACTAAAATGCAGCCAACACATCCAATCAGATTAGGTCTCGCACTCAACTTTTCCGTATTCTATTATGAAATAATCAATTCACCGGCGAGGGCTTGTCATTTAGCTAAACAGGTTGAACAAATATATAATTAATATAATAATAACATCACTTGATTTTAATGTTGTGTTTTTTGTATTGTTTAATTTTCAAAGCTTTTGAAATTAATATAGACACTACATTACCATATTCCTACCTAATACGAATGTAATGCCGCCGCCGCCGCTATTTTACTTTATAATTACTGTACGTAACTAACAAAGTGCATTTATTCTACACATATTGATGCTATTATTATTTTCCTGTATGCCCCTTTATACCTACTAAAACCATAACAAGAAAAATTTGACAAACGTTTTGTGATTGTTTTTTTATGCATCCATTTTTAAAAACATATTTGATGTTTCAATCTCGCTGTTCCCTTACGTTGGTTCCAATCACACAGTCATGCAACAGTGATGTCCATCCATTTTCAATAATAAATGAATGTTAATAAAATTAATTTAACATGTATTATTCGAATTTTTCCCCTTGTAACAAAGTGAGCGTTTTGAATTTTCTCCACAACAAAATAAAAATCGATTACTCAATAGATAATTCACCCTCCATTCATCTTTAGAGAACGTTCGCGAAACCCATTTTTTGAAACAACGATCGTATTTATGCCTATCCTAAATAGAACTGAAGAAAATTGCTTAATGTTTTTTTTTTACCAAACCCCCAACTGATTCAAACTGAAAATGTGTCACTGCTGATGATATGATGATGATTATTTAGGTAAAGGTCTTGATGATTATATGATGATAGTAATGTTGAAAAGGATGATGTAACGTGTTTACTCTTATTATTATAATTTTTAATTTTACTTAATAATTTCACATTACTTGTGTGTATACAAACAAACATTTTTTCAATCTAATACTAATCCAGAATATATTTTAATTTTTTTTTTTTAATTGATGAAATGCTTAAATTTCCAAGTTGAATATGTTTATATTGCTTATGTACTACATACATACATATAATTACATATATGTACCAATTACATCTGTTTATGAAATTGATTTTAATGTTTCTATTTCCATTTTCTTTTTGTTTTCTCTACCTACCTTCACCACAGGCGTTTGATGACGCGATAGCTGAACTGGATACACTAAATGAGGACTCATACAAAGATTCAACACTTATTATGCAATTGTTGAGAGACAACCTCACCCTCTGGACGTCTGATACGCAAGGGGACGGCGATGAACCACAGGAGGGTGGTGACAACTAACCAAACTAAATTGTTTCCTTTTTGACTATGAAAATATTAATTAAACAACAACAACAACAACAAAATTATAAAAGAAAATGCAAAAAAAAAAAAAAAACAACACAAATGTAAAAACAAAATCCAAAACAGAAAGAAATGCAAAAACCAATTTATTCAACAGCAACAACAACAAAGAGAATGCTAATGAAAACGCCATCATCAATAAAGAATGAAGAAAATATTGAATATGAAGAAAACACAATAGAAAGGAGAATTTCATATACATAATATTCCAATGGAATAGAGAGGAGGAAAATGATTTTTATTAAAGCAAATCAAAAGAATGCGTAAGAAAAATGAAAGGCGTCGGCAAAGCATGCGGTGAAAATGCCATATTTTGAGATCGCGACTTCGTCGTCATAGCGTTGAAACAAAATGGAATCTTAAACAAAGTATAGCAGCCAATAAAATGATACTCAATTAATTTGCTTTTGCACCGCATTTCCGGTTACGGCAAAAGAGGAGAAAAGTACTACAGCGTTTTGTTTTAATTCCATTTTGTTTGCGCAATAATTTTATTTTCCTTTTTGTGGGAATATTTGAAATTTTTGTTAACGGGATTTCTTTATTGAAGTTGTGTTTTAAGCAGACAGGATAGCCAAAATATGAGAATTTAATGCAGGAAAACAACCACAACAGCAACAACTACATTTCTTTGATTGCAAAATCCAAAACCGAAGTAGAAGAAGAAGATGGGAAAGAAAAACATAAAATTTTTGTTAGACACACACACAGAGAGCGCATTAATATTTATATTATTTATTATTTTTTTTAATAAATAATTTGATTTTGTTTATTATTATATATATATTTTTTTTACATTAACCAAGTCAAAATATATTTTCGGTTTTTTTTTTTGTTTTCCTATTTGTTTTCTACAAAAATGTTTGCGAATTTTTCATTTACAAATAAATGTCCTTAGTTTGTTTTAGGAAATAGAAGAAGAGAAAAGTATGTTGGTATGCACATTTACTTTCGAGGTAGATGCTTGCTCCTCCATATGTATGAAAGCACGTTTTAATTGTCAATTTTGACAATTTCTACTTGCTACTACTTTATTGATGAATGCATACAAATTTTATTATACGATTTGCTTTTAGTTTTTTCTTCAATATTTTCGTCGTTTTCTTTTTATTTTGTTTATTTTTTTCAGAATTTAATTTGTCAAAAATATATTTTTTATTATTTTCCAAATAAAACAACGTTATTACGTTATTTACCAAAAACAATTGTTTCTGTTCATTATTTAAATACATTTACCTACCATACATATAAATAATATATGTATATTTTGTACAGAATAAGTATTAGTTATTATGTTTAGAAAAATGGAATAATTATAATTCATTTATCATATATGTAAATGCAAAAAAAAAATTAGTTATCAGTATATTTGCATTTTTTTGTTTGACTCGCTTTGTTACATTACGGTGGTTATATATATTAGGATTCAATTTTTCTTTAACAAATATTGAGAGGGTTGCAAATCATCCATATACGTGAATACATGCATAATACATAATATTGTGATGGGTTTGTTAATTTTATCCAGTTAATATTATTTACCCTATTTCTTTGACTTTAATTGGCATGCATTTGTTGTACTATATGTAATACATCCTGTCGTCGTTATCCAATTCGCTGTTATCTGTTGTAATCTTATTGCGCCATTTATATTATGAACAGAAATGTTATCCGACTTTCTGTCAGCCAAAATATAATAGAAAATTATAATTTTTTTAAAAACTTTCTTATGTATGTATATGATATACATACATAAATAAATGTGCAAAAATCAATATTGAATAAACAATAAAAAATACAAAATTTTAACAAAATTGCTTTTATTCAATCCTGGATGTTTTTTCTCTTTCTCTTTCTGTTGTAAATATTTTTTTTCTTGTTTCTCTATCTGTGTCTATTTTATGTAATAAATCCATCCGTGGGTAATATTACACTAGTGGGATTCATGCAATCGTATAAAACCCGCCTAAACCTTATAAAATTATACACTCGTAAATCAACTGTCATCTATTTGTATGAAAAAGCTTTTTCGCGCCTCATAAAAATTTACGGGATAATTTTATCATGCAAATGACCAGATTAAATTATACGGTTAAAAATGCAACTCTGTTGTACACGCTTTTGGTCTGTAATACGTTAAATCATAGGTAAATATACTTAATTTATATTAAGGATAATTACTTTAATTTTTCTCAAACAGCCCAATCATTTTGATTTGTATTGATTTATTGATTGATTTACGGTCTTTACACGATGACTTGTTTGGTTCGTTCACACGGCAATGCGCGTAAACCTTATACAATTATACGGTTTATATGGTTATACGATTGCATTAATCCCACTACTAAAAGAATAGAAAGAATAAAATATGAAGTTCATACTCTGTGACTTCGGAAACGTATTAATGCAAGGCTTGTGCCCTATGTGAATTGCAACTCAACCCAGAGGCCTGAGAAGCAATTGTGACATCGAATTCGTATTAGCAATTATATGCAATTCAACTTCATTGCCTAAATTACATTGAAGAACATATCGAAAATTTGTTGTGCAAGTATTTCGCAATTAAATTGATAACAAAAACAACATTTAATTAAATATAACAAATAAATTAACGACAAAACATATTTTAGCAATCGGTGTCAAATTGTCAAGATAATTACTAAAGCGCTATTTATTCTTTTTCAAGCATATTACAACAGAATAGCAAAAAATTTCGAAATTTTTACTTTCGATTGAATCGAATATTTGTCCAAGAACTCGAAACAAAATTTCACTGTTAAAATGCAGAAACAAGTGCAAGGTTATAATGAGCTTTAGAATATGCGTACTGCATTTTAACTAGAAATTTCTTATTATGAAATATTCAAGTCTAAAGTAAATAGCTTAAATGTAATGTGAATTGAATTAATAATAAATTTTTGAACCTCAGGGTTGTCCTAAATAGATTTTTAAAGAGAAAAATATTTCGAGAAAATCTTTAAAGTTGGCCGATTCTTTAGTCTTGATTCTGAGATTCTGAGTCTTGGTTACACACACATGTTTTACGACTTTCTCTTCATTTTTTGTAAATTATTTTTTTTTTATATGATCAACCATTTACTACTCGACGGGAAAATGTTAAGGTGCGAGGTTAGTAAAACGTGCATTGCACCTCATTTTAATATACCTGGTAAACAGAGATGTATGATAATACGAAAAGTAATACATATATATTTTTCGATTGACATATAGTAAATCCTATTTTTCCAGTAGAGATTGCTCCTAAAAATTTTTAGATATATTGCTTAGATTTACAAAATGTAATTATCTCAAATTCTTCACATATGCAATTGCATTGAAATCTATCTAATATGCAATGCCTCCAAATTAGGCGCAAGTTTTATTGTGCCTTTTAGGGTAATATACAGTTTCCTACTGTAACACAGGGGTATCAACCACCTAATATGTTTGGATTATATAATGAAATGATAGAAGAAAAACAAAAGATTCGATTAACAAGTGTGACAATTTTTAAATGTGGAATAATATATAACATATTTCTACCATTTCCAAAGCGTGCGAGTGTAAATACATCTGTATGTATGAATATATGTTGAATTGGCTAGCAGTATTTATCCTTTCATTTAAATAAGTTTTCTGTTGTACATTTATATGCGGGCAATATTTGCAACCCTCTTCGTAATTTTTGAAGTGAAGTCAATTGTTTAGAGATATGTATAATGTTTTTGTTTCCGAAATACTTTGTAGGAGATTCTAATACGTTTCATTGAAAGGTTAATAAACATTGAGTTACATGGAAAAATAAGAAAAGAAGGTGCATAAGGGATTGCTATTCCTTTTATCGCAATTCTTCAATATGTATTGGCAATTAGCAATAATGAATAGAACTATGCATCATACATACATACTTATATAGAATTACATATTTTTCTACGCACAATCAAGTATACATATATTCAAATATAATACACACCACCCACAACAAAGATTTTTCTTAATGTCTTTCTGTGTATGAATGGTGATATGTGGATGATGTTTGTTTTTGGCATAAACAATTTAAATACAGATATTGGTTAAAAATATTTTTAGAAATTCATAATTGTACGTATGTTTGTGTAGTATATTTGTTGGATGTGTGTGCGTGTTTTCGTATATGTATTTGCATATATATGCATATTTGTTTTATGTGTGTTTGTTCGTTCAAATTTCACAGCAATACAAAATGTCTTTTTGATCTAATATATATATGTATGAATAATAACACACACAAGTGAATTGTATCCTGTGTACATCCTATATCCTATATCGTTATTTTGTGGTAAGTAATTCAATTTTTTGTTTATCACATCGTTTTTTTTCCGCGATTGTCTTTCCAAATTACTTCCCAAGATTTCATCACATTAAATATCATATTCAGTATTTCGTAATACAATTGACTTCTCCTTCATAAATTTTAAAAAAACCTTATAAGTTCTTTCTTTCCCCACCAATAATAGCAATGTTACATCAAAGCTTTAGTATTTCATTTTAATTATAATTAATGAATTTAATACTTTACATAGTTCCTCAAAACAGAATTCGTTAAATTCTTCAAATATTTCTCTAACATATTCTAAATGCAAAAAATAAATAGCTTCCCCAGTAAATATACTAAAACAAAAACATATTACAATAAATACAATAAATTTTGCATATTTAAAAAAATGGAATCTAAAAGCAAAATCCCTACTCCCTATTTATCATGTATGGAAATAATGAAAACAAAAAAATCAAAATAACTCGAAACCAGAAACATCTAATTTAATGAATTTTAATTAAACTAAACAACTTCTTTCATATGATGCAAATGCAAAAATTATTATATATTATAATGAAAATATTATTGTCCAGCAAAATAATATGCAAATTATATGTATGTATAAAATGTGCATTTCACAAGAGATAAAAAACCAAAGAAATTATGAAATATAAAATAAATTTTTCAAGAGAATAAAATAATAAAAGCGAAATATATTTAAAAATGATAATATAAAATAATAACAACAATGGAGGTGAAGATTGATGAAATATTTAAGTTTATTGAAATTACAGTTTCTTAATTAAAAAAAAAAAATAAATAAAATAAAATAAAAGACAAGTAAATTTAACGAGTTTTTATTTTTCCGAAACAACATACACTGTTGTTGATTTGCAGGTATGTTCAAGGATTTACTTTATTGTGTTCCAAGCGTATAGCAGAAATGGAAAATTCTTAGAAATTTTTCTAAGAAAAAGTTCTAAAATCAACACCAAGCTTCCGATTTTCCATTATAATATAATGTAATTCTAAAATATGTGACACTTAATAGGAAGCTTTAGAACTATGGTTTGCTCTTAAAATTTTGCGTAGATTACGTTTCTGCTCAACGCTGTCAAGTTTTTTCATTCCGAACAAATCGATGCACCCTAATACATGTATACAATACATGTATAGGTAAAGTAATTTTGTATGGATATTTTAAAATTTATTTTTGTTTACAAGTTTAATACAATTTCAAAAAACACAGAGTTTTATACTGCTGTTAGACTCCTTCACCTTTGATGGAAAATGTGGTTAAATCACTTGGAATGTCAGTAATAAAAATTGTGTACATTGTCCTAAATTTATATATCGTCCGTTTGTTTAATGTAGAAAGACCCTAACTAACAATTAAAAGTAAGTTTTTTGCTAATTTTGATAGATCATCCGAAATGGTTGGAAAATAACGATTTTACAATCATAAAATTATGAGAGATTTCATCAGTTTATTTACAAGTGGTTGGGGTTTTAAATGTTTATTTGCTTCTGTAAAATAACAAAAATATAGGCCTTTTCTACATTAAGGTAACGATATGTATGTATATAGTTTATTAAATATAGCTGTTTTGGACTGGTTGACACACACAAATATATATATATATATATATATATATATATATGTATATATATATGTATATATATATGTATATATATGTATATGTATATATATATATATATATATATATATATATATTTTATATATATATATATATATATATATATATATATATATGTATATATATTTATATATATATATTTATATATATATATATATATATATATATATATATATATATATATCGGCGCAGTGTAAAATTTGAAATTAATAAATTGTTTGGTTTATATATATATATTTATATATATATATATATATATATATATATATATATATATATATATATAAATATATATATATAAACCAAACAATTTATTAATTTCAAATTTTACACTGCGCCGATTGACAGCGGTTTGATTACAGTACAGGACGGATTTTGTTAACGTCCTTCATCAGCGCCATCCGTGTTCAAACACGGCTACTTTTTGATTTACCTCGTACAACTACAATAATTGAGAAGTGATCATGAATTTGGTATCCGTGAATTTCACACATTATACCTTTTGATTATAATGAATACACACATAATTTAATGAATTCTATAAAAAATATAAACTGCTAAAAATGCCAGTGAGGCATTTTACATAAAACAAAGATAATCGTCAAATTTGTCATTGTGGCAACGCTGCTCATCTCTGTATGAACAAACAGAGCTAATTATTTGATTAAAAAAATGTGAAAATTTGTATGTTGGAACATGAGTTTTAATTTATATGGTAAACTAAAAATGCTCGTTTTCAATTAAAAAGATAATATGCAATATATAAAGTTATAAGTTTTGTTTACAATTTGCATCAGCTGTTTGATAAGTGTCAAAAGTGTTGTGATAGAAAAGCCGCATTTAGGGTGAACACTTCCGTAGGAGTATTTTATATGTATAATGGGATAAGCCCATTTGGTATATGTAGATATGGGGAAGTTCCTTTGTATGCTTGAGTTGAATTTCCCAATTTTTTTTTTCATTAGTTTTGATATACCATCAGTTATTATTGCTAGAATTGCAAAAAAGAACACAATTATCTTAGATAAGGAATCGTATAAATAGATATCCCCATGTCTACCAATTTATTGTAATAATCAGAATTTACGCTAAGACAGAACTGTCATATTTGCTTGCTGTTGTGTATGCATTCGATAGAGGTCACCTTGAGATGCCAAATTGTGTCACCTTGGTGTAGAAGAAGGCAGGTCCGAAGAACTGCTGTCGAAGATTTCTGCTGGAGATTTCATAAATTTCAACATAAATTACAAGAGTTTAAATATAAAAAATCTCCAGACTAGTGTGTATTGCATTGCTTAGTGTTGTTGCCATCGGTCACGTTCGTGTTGAATAATTAGTAGCAGATAGACGTGCACCATCCTTGTATCTAGTAGTTGTGCGGCAGTCGTTTGTTGTAAATATACATGCAAATAAAGTGCAATTGGAAAAATAACGTCTGTGGAAACTGAATTTATTGCAGATATATTGAAAATTTTGAAAAGTGCATCCTTCAGTTTTTATTCCATTGATAATTGGTAAAGTGAAAAAGAATAGAAAATGCCGTTCGAATTGAAGCAACGTTTTATTGAGCGTGGTGCACATAAGGGTAAAGGACTTGCCGTATTCACCAGTGGTGGCGATTCGCAGGGTATGAATGGTGCTGTACGTGCTTGTGTGCGTATGGCAATTTATTTGGGATGTAAGGTGAGTTTCTAAACAATCAAAATTGCATTCTTTAATTGTTAAGTTGTTATTATTCTGGCGAACGTCTTAGATAATATAATATTTTCACTCGTTATTGTTGCTGCAATTTTCTGTATGCGTAACCGTGGCATTGAGTTTATTTTTGGGCACCTTTATCGTTGTCGTTTGTCTGTCTATTTGTATGTTAATATTCATACAATTTAACAGAAGAGCCAGATTAAATTTCTATAAGTATTGCATATTTTATTGATAATTATATGTTTATGGTTTATATTGAGCCTCCAATTTACCTTTTACATATGTATGTAGACGAACCTTAATCATTATCGCTATTAGACCATTTCTTTCATACCTTATGCCCATTATTTACACTGTGAGAAAGATGTTTATCGTTATTATGAATTTATTTGTATATACATTCACTGAAAAGTGTTGCAAAAATTACTCTTAAATTTCTTGTGTAGGAGGAATAATTATTACAAATATTCAAACATATTCATACGGTGCGTACGTATGTATGTATGTGTGTAGCAATAAATATGATATTAATTAATTTCAACACATTGTGTTGATTGGTCGTCTCTCTCAAAGTGTGGACAATTGCCAATAAGGATCAATGACCTGCATGTGGATTGTGAAAGCAATAAAAATAAATTACTTTAACTTTTGCGTCATAGTACACTACTTCTGCGAGTTATTTTTGTGTATTTCCTATGGATAATGAAATGGACAACTTAATTTATAAGCATATGTACATGTTTTTATTATCTCATATATTGTGTGTGTAATAATATTACTTTACTTAAATGTTTAGGCCTATTTTATACGGGAGGGCTATCAAGGCATGGTCGATGGTGGTGATAATATCGTTGAAGCCAATTGGGCATCTGTCTCATCGATTATTCATCGTGGTGGTACTGTAATTGGTTCTGCACGTTGTGCTGAATTTCGTGAACGTGGTGGTCGTCTAAAAGCTGCTTTCAATCTTGTACAAAAGGGTATTTCGAATTTGGTTGTAATTGGTGGAGATGGTTCTTTGACTGGTGCCAATCTATTTCGTCAAGAATGGGCGTCTCTATTGGATGAATTGCTTCAAACTGGAAAAATTACACAAGAGCAAAGGGAAAAATTTAGTGTTTTGCATATTGTTGGCTTGGTTCGTATGAAATAAAGAGGAATTTATGATTTGAATGATATTATAAATGTATGTTGGTTTGTAGGTTGGTTCAATTGATAATGATTTCTGTGGTACCGATATGACTATTGGCACGGATTCCGCTTTGCATCGTATAATTGAAGCGATTGATGCTATTGTGAGTACTGCGTACTCGCATCAGCGTACCTTCATTATGGAGGTGATGGGACGTCATTGTGGGTAAGTCGTATTATGTACATATATTTATTACACAGTCAACTAATTATTATACCTACAAAATTGAACAATTACAGTTGCACTATACTATATTATATATATATATATACAGTATTGTGCAAAACTTAAGCAACTGGCATAGTGCTCTCATTGATTTCAAATTTACTAAAAAATAAAAGCGCTTAGATTGAATGTTTTAATATTTATTTGTTCCTTCATTAACTACATAAAAAACAACAACAACAAAAGTTCGGTATTCTTACGAAATTAACTGTAAACAACAAAAAACAAATTATACTCATATTTCATCTGTGCAAAACTTAAGCAACTTTTAATATTTTGTGTAGTATCCCTTATTTTTAATTACTGCAGCACACCTTTTGGGCATAGAAGCTACTAATTTCGTTAAATATGATTTATTTATATTTTCCCATTCAGTTTTGAGGCCTAAAAATAGTTCGTCTTTATTTTTAAAGCGCTTTGAGCCCAAGCCTCGTTTTAAAATTGAAAACAAATTTTCAATAGGATTCAAGTCGGGCGATTGTGCCGGCCAATCAAGCACTTGAATCTTATTTGACTGTAGCCAATCCTTCACAAACTTCGATGTGTGTTTCGGATCATTGTCGTGCTGAAACACCCATCGAAGTGGCATATTCCATTCCGCAAAAGGCAACATTGTAGTTTCTAAGATGTCCTTATACATAAATCTGTCCATTTTGTGGTCAATCCTATGCAACGGACCAAGTCCACTCCCTGAAAAATACGCCCACACCATGACGTTCCCTCCTCCATGCTTTACAGTCTTTTTACAGTATCGCGGATTGAGGCCTTCACCTTTCGCATGTCGAACTCTTATTATTCCGTCTGAATTAAATAAATTTATTTTAACTTCATCACTGAACAGTACCCCAAACCACTTTTTTATGGACCAGCCCTCGTACTTCTTAGCAAATTCAAGTCTGGAAAAAAAATATATGTTGTTGTTTTTGTTTTGAAGGCATTAAACCAAACATACCTTTTTTTTACATGTTTTGGTGTAAGCATTGGTTTCTTTACCGCTTTGTAGCTTTTTAAACCAACTTTAATCAAATGCCTTCTTACTGTGCTTGAATCGACATTTAAATTAAGAGTATTTACTATATCTTTTGAAGACATGAACGGATTTTTTTTAATCAATTTTTTAATTTGAATAGCTTCCCTATAAGAAATTTTTTGGGGTCTTTCTCCTGAATTTCGATCTGTAACGCTACCAGTTTTTTCAAATAATCGTATCCATCTTGATATCATAGATTTGTTGATATTTAATGATTTTGCAATGTCATTCTGTGGTTTTTCTTCCTTAAATAACGATATAACCTTCATCTTAAATTGATGACTATAACGGACACGTTGCATTTTGGATTTCAATATGTTTGAAAGAACTGTGCGCTAAGAAAGACTTTTTTGTACTGAGTTAGATCAATGTTAATGCACAAAGCAGAAAAAACTCCGAAAAAGATCCGTTATTTTCTGAACAAAGAAATATCGAACACCTTTGCACTCCGAGTTGCTTAAGTTTTGCACAGATGAAATATGAGTATAATTTGTTTTTTGTTGTTTACAGTTAATTTCGTAAGAATACCGAACTTTTGTTGTTGTTGTTTTTTATGTATTTAATGAAGGAACAAATAAATATTAAAACATTCAATCTAAGCGCTTTTATTTTTTAGTAAATTTGAAATCAATGAGAGCACTATGCCAGTTGCTTAAGTTTTGCACAATACTGTATATATATATATATATATATATATATATATATATATATATATATATATATATATATATATATATATATATATATATATATATGTATATATATGTATATGTATTTGCTATTATTGTTTCTATTTCTCTTCTATTGCAATAACAATTCTTTAAATTTGTTTGATCAATTGGCACACTATTTCTTTCCATTCGGTAATTGGCGAAAATATTTTGTACAATTCAAAGCGATGAAAAATTGTAAATTTAAAGAAAAATTCAAAACTCATGATTCAAACCTCTTAATATTAATACTATCTACTCACATGCATAATTTCCCTTGTTGTGTTCCATGCAGTTACTTGCCTGTAGTCACTGGTATTGTATCTGAAGCTGACTATGTATTTTGTCCCGAATCGCCACCACCAATTGATTGGCCCGAAAAACTTTGCAATAAACTATATCAGGCAAGAATAATTGTTATGTTACATCATTTTATTGTATAATTACATCGCCACTACTACAGTGCATTCTATGCGCTACACTGTCATTTACCGTTATTGTTTTTTTTTGCCATTTGACTGCTCATAATTAGTGTCGCATCGTATCTACCCAATATAATCTGAAGAATTGGATGGAATTTTGCTTGGAGCTTTAACATTAAGAAATTAGGCAACAAAATAAAAACCCAATTGGCATAATCCCCGAAAAAACAATGCTTTCACCCATTCGAATTTAATATTTTTGTCTCGTTTTCTTCCATTATTGCAACCAATAAACTGTCTGGTATATGTATTAGAATTATTATTACGTCAAAGTAAAATGCATTACAGTAATTAATATAATATAAAAAAGAGGAGTAAAAATTGAAATAAACGAATTAAGCATGCACTTTATTAAGACCAATAAAGTAAAAAAAATACTATTTTAACATTTTCACGTCTTCATTTTTTATATATATCTTATAAGTATGGATAATGATCATAATAAACCAGAATATTGGACATACTTTATGGGGTATTATTTAATGTATTATACAATATTTCATTTTGGCATCACATATGCTCTAAATGATTAACAATTAGTTAGTTAGTGTTGTTTGTGTCACACAATTGTTACGTTATTCTTGTTTTTTACAGCTATTTGGCTCTTGTAGCTGCCTTATCAAGTGAAGCTGATTATATTTTCATACCTGAAGATCCTCCTAAATCCGATTGGCCTGTGAGGATATGTCAGCAAATGTCACAGGCAAGAAGATATACTATCACAGCAAATTATTCAATTCAATAATTATTGAATTATAAAAAACATCATGATAGATCTGAAAACGAATTGGTTTTATTTCGAAATTGCAATCTATATTTGTAATATAATGGTTTTTTGTTGTTGTTGTTGATGTTGTACAGTTTTTTATATTCCAAATTTCTTATATTCTTTAATTGGACAATGGTACATATTTTTGTATTTATATGTTTCGTTTTTGTAAATTATATTTGGTTAAACCCTTAAGTAAGATATTTATTTTTGCTAAATATGCTGACATTAGATTTTGCCATATCTGTGACTTTGTTTTTTAAGTATAAAAAGAATACCAATCATTATTCCGCACATTTTATACTTTAAGGAATATGCACTTGAACTCACACATTGCAACAAACATTCATGTTTTTGCACTCTATGTACACTCTTCTCTATTTGATCTTATTTCTATTTGAGGAATTTTTAGAATTTCTTATATTTCTGTGTTTGTATATAATTACATATTCTGGTGTGGTATACCATATTTATAACTATAATGTCTATATGTCTCTCGTATATCTATATTTGCTTATATTCTTTATTTGTACAAAATTAATCTTTCTCAATGTTGGTGTGCAAATTTATTCCTATATCCCACAGTAGCATGTGCCATACCTATCCAATACCTATCCAATACCTAACTCCGATACACAATATCTACATATCATAGTGTATAATTTGTAGACAATTTGAATAATATTCAAAAGATTTATTAATTTGATTTTTTAATGGTAAACACTGGTTACTTCAAACATCAAAACTTTCGCGTATATATTTGTTATGGTTTAATGCGTTCGTTAGACACGACGTCCTCAATACTTAAGAACAACATGTTAAACTGATATTTAATCCATCCTTTATATCTTACAACATTTATGCATCTACGTGGCCGGCGTTCCTGGTGAGAATCTCCCTATACACCAGGACCAGTCACAGTCTTTAATTTATTTTGTTTGAGATTTTCGTTGTCGGACGGTACTCGCCTTCAGCGAATATTTCAGAGAAGCTTTACGGATCCCATATTGGGGCATTATAGTGCTTTTTTTGAAGCGTCAATGAAAACTTTCAGGTTGTTTTGAAAAATCGTAGGGTATTTACTTACATTTTGATGTAATATACAAGACCTCGGTCAATTTTTTGCACTCACTGTAGTCTTTTCTAATACTGTTCTCTTTATAGGTACATAGTTTAATATAAACTTAAAAAATTGTTTAGAAAAAAAAATTGAAATTATTATAACAATTACCTACATATATATATATATATATATATTTCCTTTCGTCATATTTTCCCCAATATACTTCAGTGCATGACCTAATTAGTAAGATGGAATTAGCTGAGAGAGCGCTCTATGATAATTGAGTTGTATATCTTTGTTGTAAAATTGTTCTTGTTGGTAACATACAACTCATAATTTTATGTAGAGAAAGCATTTTTGAACCGTATACCATCGTGTTAATTATGTCATGCTTCAGTGTGTTCCCCCAACTCATTGTATCTATATGTTGTATGTTTATGTTGTTGTGTTTTAATCAATTTCTGTATGTATGTTTTTATTAATTTTTAGTTATTTAGCATTGTCTGCAGCATTATCTAGTGAGGCAGATTATATATTTATTCCCGAAGAGTCTGCCGAACCTAATTGGCCGGAAAGGTTATGCCATAAATTGCTGGAGGTTAGAATGTAGTTGCTTTGAAATGTTGTTAATTTTGTTTTTGTTGTTGATGTTGTCGTTGATATAATTAATATATACATACTACCAAAGGATAAAAAAAATTTTAATTTCCTATTAATTTCACCGCAATTAATAAAAAAAGTTAAGAAAAATATGCGAATTTTTTAGGGCTATTCTCTTAACCCAACATGATTGAAAAACTGTTGGAAATATAAAGATGCTACATCGAAATACGTAACGAAAATCTTATTCGAGTCAACCAAATAATATTACATATATAGTTTGAATAGCAACGAATTGTCAATTTAATGTACTGTACTATAAACATTATAGCAGAAAATGTCAGGTGGTTGCTATATTTACATTATCGACTAATATCATAGTTTTGCTATAGCAAATATTTGCAAGGATAACAACGTTCAAAGTTTCACTGCACGCATTGCAAAATTTTACATTTTATGTTAATCGTAATTAAAGCAAAGAGAATATGCCTTAATTTTTGTTTGGTAGTCGTATTTTTTTGAACATATCGATCAGTATAAATTAGTTGATTATATACTAGATTTTCAACGGCATATTAATCTTAAAATCAGTTAAATCATATTAAACAGTTCGCCCTTAGAAAAGAAACCAATTGCTGAAATAGTTGTGACGATAAACGATGATATTTTGAAAATCTAATATCTAATCAACTGGTCCTACCGAGCCAAATTGCTACTTATTACTTACATATAATCGTGTGTTGTGGCTGTCTGTTGTTATAATAATGCTCTTTGCAAATGCTGGAATCCAATAGATTTCGGAGTGTGCTTGTTAATTCAATTTTCGACCCAAGTTCGACTATTTCTCCACAAGTTGAGAATGCTTATATGCTGCTGATTAAGTCAGGCAGAGTAACATAGTCGCTGGAAAAGATTTTCGAAATATATTAAATTATTATCTCCTTCCCTTGAGTTCCTTTTTACATAAAAAAAAGCTTCTGAACATAATAAATGTGTATCCATTACTTGTACTACGCATACTTTATTCTAGAGTTTGATTATCGGTTTTTGAGTTTTATTCTTTGGCTGAGGAATTAATAATATTTTTGACCACTTTTATAACTATCTAGAAAAATTTAACTGTTAAATAATTTTTGTTTCGGGGCAAAATAAAAATATAAATCTGTGGCAAAAGGATTTAACCGCATATCTCGCCTTATATCGTATTGAGGATATTGAAATCTGCAAAGTACACATGAATAGGTCTTTTAGTCTTTGAGATATCGATAGTAGACTAAAACCATAAGTTGTTTATGCAATTTACAATGAACTAACTTATGCCTAACTTATGTATATACCTTCATAAATTTAATTTTCAATATAAAAAAAATATTTAAATGATTTTAGATTTTTTTACATAAATATACAAACGACGATTTGAACTCTACCCTGGGCACTTTTCGTGAATTAGAGTATCTTGTATGCGAAATAGGATGAAGTTCATATATTTTTAAATTTATAACTAGACCCCAGTGCAGTGTGCAATTAATTTATTATATTGTAATTTCAATGAGTATAGTATGAGCTTTTCTTTTAATGTACCGCTATAGAATTATTATATAATAATTGCGCTTATTGTAAGTTTGTCGCAATGCACATCATGTTGTGTTGTTTCACAATTATTTACTATTATTATTTAAAATCATAAAGTTTAGTTGTTATTTTTATTATAATTACATTAATATAATTATTAATTACAATTATTTAGAGAGGGAAAACGTACGGCATAATTAATATTGTTAAATAATTTTAGGTGCAAAGGTATTCTTTTTTATGGTTTGTTTATTTATATTAATTTTTGTTTTAGATTTACATCTTTTTCCTTCTCTCATCTCAGCTACTATTATAGATTTCACTCATATTTATTGATGTCGTTTGATATTATAAAAATCATTGTCATTGTAAATAGCGTTTATTCCTTGTCATTCATCATTGTTGTTCCATCAGTAATTATTCTAAATTATTTTTTAATTTTTGTAAATAAAAGCATACTCTTCTCTCAATTAAATGGTTTATTTTTGGTTCTCATAGAATATGTACATTTTGTATAGTTCATCTGATTTGCTTATTTGTTGCGTACATTATATTACATCGTATATACATTTCACATTTATAGCACTATTAAATACATCTTTTCATATCATTTTACACATATCATTTAAATATATTTTATCTACAATATATTAAAAAATATGATTATTTACAGCATGCACATATTTTAAATTAACGAACTACTTAATAGAATAACGTTTTTTTTTCGTAATAATCGAATTAAAAATGTTACATTCTGTCAAATTCGAAGCCAAATAATTATACATTTATCGCATTATTATATTTAATTAAATTTAATTATATTATATTATTATCATTCCGATAATTCTTAAAAGCATTCTATTAATAATAACGTAATGTTTTTCTACTCATAAACTCTATTAAAATAAACATTTTCTAACGCTTTACATGCAACGTAAAACTTTGAGATTAATTTTGCGGCAAAATTAAATCGAATTTCATTTCGAACTATTTTTACATATATACACAGACTTGTGGTTATTTCCAGCGGTAAAATTAAAATTTGTGGTGATAAATAATGTATTCATTTAGTACTATATAGCGTTTTAAACATTTGTACTAGAGTGCTGCAGGAATGTATTCGTTTGCTTGTTCAAAACACTATTGATATCAGAATAGAATCTCTCATTCATTCTTTCTAAGCAAATACGAATTAGAATGAATAAAATAGAAATAGAATGGATCGGAGTGTATGTTTCGTTTTCATAGAATGAATAGAATCTCAACATTTGCAAGTCGATGTAAAGCATTTGAGAGTACTCTAAACATTCGTTTTGCTTTTCTATATTACATTACAAAACATATAAGCAAAAAATACAGTAAAAAAGACAACATGACGCGGCAAGACGCAGTAATACAAATAAGTGCTTGTCATGTAAAGCAACAACAATTATAACGTACAACACACTCGTAGTACTCACAAACATTCGTTTATTTGAAGAGAAAAACGAATGTATGGAATATTTCTTGTACAAGAAATGAGTGGAGTGTTCTATTTGCCTAATATTTCTCTCTCACTCATTCTCATTCTATTTAGGTATGCTTTGCAAATATTGTACATGTTTTGAGAGTAAAGAGAATAATTCGAAAATCAAATACATTCACGCAGCTCTTTAATTTGTATATTGTGCAACCAATATTTATAACAATCAAGTCGTCTTTAGAAGAAGGTGTTGAATCAATATATTAAATTATTTTTTTTTTTAAATAGATCAGCGCACAGTTTTAACTAATCTTTTGTTCTTTAAAGTTAGTTGTTTTAGCGGCCATGTATCGTTAAATTCTTTTGAAAATGAATCGAAAAATCTAGTTTAGTTGTTCCATTGAAAGATAATTCTATTCCTCGGCGGAACAAACTTTTAGTTATTCAACTGCATATTTTATATATTTTCAATAATGTTTTGACCGGGAAACTTGATCATTTTCAATCTTTTTAGCAGCACTGTATAAAAGGATTCAAAAGATTAGATTGTAGTAGTGTTATTATAGGACCTGGACCTACAAAGAGTGTTTTACTGCATCGTTCTTAACGAATTTGCCTGCCAACTCATTCCATAAAATTTAAATGTGTCCTGGAATCTAAGTTCTTTAGCTTGGCAAGAAACCCGATCACCAGTTTTAATATCACCAGGAGAGAGTGCGTTGATAGATGTCAGGATTGCTATACATCAGCTTCGGTATTCACGTATGAGGTTGAAGTAGGTACACCTGTCAATTGCGTATACTTCCGCTGGAAAGAGGGTAGTATTGTTTTCTAAAGGCTCCGAGTATTTTAACCACGGGGAATGATTAAGTCAAGTTTAATCTAAATCCTAATCTAAATTATGGTAATTTTAATATTTTTTAATATAGTATAATTTTTACCAAACCCCCTCTGCGAAATTAGAGAAAATGATAATAATTTAGATATTGTTTGACTCTTACTGGAAATACCCATATATGAGTGTGCGTATTTTGATTAAAACAATTTGTATTTGAAAATATTTTGCATAGAAAAACGATTATGCTGATGTAAATAATCAAATACTTATGCTATATTGACATTGCGTGGATTTTACTTTCAATTGAAATTGATTTAATATTATTCATATATTTTTGCACCTCATTTCTGTATCTTAACAATTGAAAAACGAGCTAAAGGAAAAAATCAATTTCGATCGAAAGTAAAATTCAGAACTGTTGTATAATCGAATTAATTTCTTGTTTAAACTTTAATTCAAATATTGGAAATCTCTTTTTTCATATTTACTTTCTTTTGAAAACGGCACTCTTACTTGATTACGATAGGAGCGTAATGCTGGACAACGTTTAAACATTATTATAGTAGCTGAAGGTGCTATCGATCGCGATGGTAAACCAATCACTGCTGAAGATGTGAAGAAAGTTGTTGTTGATAAATTGCAGCAAGATACACGCATTACTGTCTTGGGTCATGTGCAACGTGGCGGCAATCCCAGTGCTTTTGATCGTGTTTTGGTAAAGAATATCGAGTTTAGTCTTTATTTGAAATATATATTATGGTTATAACTATAAATAGGGTTGTCGTATGGGTGCTGAAGCTACCTTGGCTCTGATGGAGGCGACACCTGATACTGTACCAGTTGTTGTATCACTCGATGGTAATCAGGCAGTACGTGTGCCATTGATGGAATGTGTAGAACGTACCCAAGCTGTAGCCACAGCTATGGCGCAGAAGAATTGGGAGTTGGCAGTCAAATTGCGTGGTCGTTCGTTTGAACGTAATTTGGATACATACAAGATGTTGACACGCTTAAAACCACCCAAGGAGTCATTCGATGCTGAAGGTCGTGGTATTGTAAGTTGAATTAGCGCATACTACTCGATGCTAAATATATTTTGCTCAACTAAATTACGCGTCGTTTCGCTTTTTTATAGGAAGGCTATCGTCTAGCTGTAATGCATATTGGAGCACCAGCTTGTGGTATGAATGCTGCCGTACGTAGTTTTGTACGAAACTGCATTTATCGCGGCGACACTGTCTTTGGTATTCACGATGGTATTGAGGGTCTTATTGCCGGCAATATTAAAGAGATGGGATGGTTAGTTGCTTATTGAAATAATCAAAAATGCACCTACATAAATGTGTATATATCTTTAATATAAATAGGTCCGATGTTACTGGTTGGGTTGGTCAAGGTGGTGCCTTCCTTGGCACTAAACGCACTCTGCCAGAGGGTAAATTCAAAGAGATTGCTGCTCGTTTAAAGGAATTCAAAATTAACGGTCTCCTTATCATTGGTGGCTTCGAGGCATATCATGCTTGTGGTCAAATTTCGGACCAACGTCCCAACTATCCCGAATTTTGTATTCCATTGGCCGTCATTCCATCGACTATTTCCAATAATGTTCCTGGTACAGAATTTTCACTTGGTTGCGATACCGGTCTTAATGAGATCACCGAAATTTGCGATCGTATCCGTCAATCGGCTCAGGGAACAAAACGTCGTGTTTTCGTCATTGAGACTATGGGCGGCTATTGTGGCTATTTGGCAACATTGGCTGGTTTGGCTGGTGGCGCTGATGCTGCTTACATTTATGAGGAGAAATTCTCAATTAAAGATTTGCAACAAGATGTCTATCATATGGCATCAAAAATGGCTGAAGGTGTACAACGTGGTTTAATTTTGCGTAATGAGAAAGCCTCTGACAATTACAATACCGATTTCATTCATCGTTTGTACTCAGAAGAGGGCAAAGGATTATTCTCGTGCCGTATGAATATTTTGGGACATATGCAACAGGGCGGCTCACCCTCACCATTCGATCGTAACATGGGCACGAAGACAGCAGCCAAATGTGTTGACTGGTTTATACAGCAATTTAAAAATAATACCAAACCGGATGGTACCATCTATTGCAATACAAACGATTCGGCTTGTTTATTAGGCATTGTGCGTCGTCAATATAGATTTACACCATTGGCTGATTTAATTGCTGAAACTAATTTTGAGTAAGTGTGATAATGAAGTGCCTACACATGTGTGATAATTTATTCATTTGTGTCTATTTATGTGCACAGGCAACGCATTCCAAAATCACAATGGTGGCTTAAATTACGTCCACTTTTGAGAATTTTGGCTAAGCATGATTCAGCTTACGAGGAGGAGGGTATGTACATTACAGTCGAAGAAGAATGTGCTACAGATGCTGTTGCTTAAATGCATATCGTCATGGGCTTGTCGAACGTACACGTAGTTGAAGAAGTTCACAACAAATATTAACACTCAGCTATTTCTTTTTTAAATTTGCAATAAGTGTTTGTTTTCTTATTTCTATTACTATATATATATGTACATTGAAATTTTGGAAGTTAGAAACAAACAAAAAACTTACAAAATTGTATATTATTTCAACATTCATATACGCTATATAGTATAAATATGGTGTAGAGGAGCAGTATATGAAAAAGTGCTAAATTATCGTTAATGTCTCTCAGGTTTTAATAGAACAATTGATGACCCAGTTACATGCATAGAAACATGTTATATATTTACAAAATGTTCTGTTATTTACAATGTTCAACATGTATTATTAGTTTTCATCCTTTCAAACCATGTCAATACAAATATAGCTTACACTTATTTTAATTTATACTATATGCTTTGATGTAGTAATTATCATCTTTAAATTATTGATGCCATTCTTTTACTATTTATTTCATTGTTTATTTTTATTGAATTGTGTTGTGCAATTTACAGTCTGCATATAAAATTTTTGATATTAATTATTGTGGCAGCAGCACATGTAATGTATTAGTTAATATGTATTTGATATTAATTCGACTGTATTGCATAGCAAATACATAACATAATTATAAAATCACAACAAGCTAAGCTTACCTACACGTCTTTTATGCGCAAAACTATAAACTATGTAGAATTCTATGAAATGAACGAATTGTTACAATTAGTATTCTTGTTGTTCATTGTATCTATTGTTACAAATTGAAATCGAAAAAAAAAACGTTTACTCATAATGGTGCAGATATTACAAATGGATTTTAATAAACTTTTCCAATCACATTTACAATGTGTATTCGAACTTAATATCAACAATATCTAAAGCGTATGTTCAACTGAATATCATCCATCAATATTACAATCACTGTCGAATATATTATTTTTATCATTATATGAGTACCAATAATATTTAAAACTATACAACAACAACAGCGATAAGCAGTGTATTTGTTCCAACTTACCAACCGATGACCCTACCAACTTACTATATATTGAAATAAAAACTTTCTTTATTAACAAATAATTGTTATTGTCTTCTATAATATACAAATATAATATCATAGAGATTATTGAATTATTAACATTTGAGAAGAAGGAGAAAAATAAGATGAAGTTGGAGAAATAAATTTGTAAGAATAATGTTTTCCAACACAACATACATATATACTAATATTGCAACAATAAAGCGACATTTAAATTTATGAATTTAAATTAAAAAGTTTTTAGTATGCTGAAATAACAACGCTATTTCAATTATTTTGAGAAGAATATTATTGACATCATTGTTGAATTTGGGCATTATATGACAGTCATCTGAAAAATCTATTCTTGATAAATTCAAGTAAATCATTTCGAATATTTCCAGGGAATATTTTCTCTGAGTTTTAGACTTATATTGTAAGTATTGAACATATTTGTTTAAATCTTAACGCTCTCGTGAACATCCTCAATCAGTGCGTTTATCTGAAATCGAAAATCTATCTTTTACTTGGGTACTGGAAAGAATAAGTAACGATAGAAAGCTGTGAGCTGTGACCCTGGCCCCCCACAAAACGACTTATCTAAGCAGTCACATTTTACACGGCCACCGTCAGCTTGGGAATATACTACGCTTCACACGAAGCTCGGGTTCGTTTCAAATGCTTACTTGACCAAAGTTAGACCCAAAGTTTGAAGGCGATAGTGATGATGACTTCAAAACACCATCAGAAAAAAACCCTCTAACAATCTTTTTATTAAAGTCTCAAATTGACACGATTTACGTTTATTCTTTAATACCTAGGAGTTTTTTACCTTCTAATTAAAATTTCTGTAAACTATTTCAACTCTCTAACTGCCTTTTTTAATAAACTTTTATGAAACTTATTTTATTTGTGGGTCAAAAAGACCCATTCAGATGAGATTTAAGGGCTTAAACTGTTAAACAAAAAATCGCTCATTAAATTTTAGTGCTATAGGTCTCTGAAGACAGGAATTATGTTTGGAGTCTTTATATATAACATTTTATGTAAAATAATTGCGTTTTTGACCAAAATATTAAAACTTTAACCCACTGTAAAAAAAATTGATATGAGGTGGTGCTAAATCTTCTTGGGGTTTGAATAGCATGCATGGATGCTAATGTTTTAAGTTGGTTTGGTTGAGGCTCTAAACAACAACCTTGAAATTGTTCCATTGTGTTATTAATTATATTTTGTATTTATAGTAATAAATAATTATTTGGCAAGAGTAAAAATGCGTTTTTATTTTTGAGAAAAAATACCAAGTTCAAAAAATAATTAGATACTACTTCTGAACAAGAACATTATGAAAGGTAATGCTTAAAAAAACATCTTGGAATATTTTTGAACGTGTATTTGGGCTTTAGTCATTGCATATTGTATCGTAGCTTAGTGGTTAGTGCTTTGGCCTTCTAATCCGAAGGTCGTGGGTTCAATTCCCTGCTGAGGCAACTTTAATATCGAGAAGATTTTTCTTTCGAACGATGCCCACCTGTCGGTAAGCAGTAACAATTTACCATGGAAAAATGCTTCTTAAAGAGCCCTTTGATAAAGCTAAAAAAAGCGATGTCACAAGAGTTTTGCTGCCATTCGGAACTGGCTAACATAAGTAGATATCTTCTAATACTGCATAAGTTTAACACGTGCAGTAGTACAGACAAGCTCGATGATATCACAACGGAGATTTCTGGCCAAAGTGTGTCCTCTCAGAGAGGGGGCAGCCATAATAACCTAGAATTGTATTCTTTAATGCGCTTTTGAGGTATAATTCATCAGATTTATCCATAGTAACGATATTTGTATTGCATAATAAATAGTGTTGCAATTATTAAATTTTTTATAAATACATTTATTTAATAAGCAAACAATGTATGTGTGGTGACAAAATTCCCATGCATTTCATTATTATATTTCTTCACGTCTTAAAGTCTCGGGTAAATCCCATTTTTACACCGTATGAGCGAGAAATGTGTGATAAAATATTGCAAGTCTTTTCGAAATTACCAGTGCTCTACAGTGTTAGTTGATATTTATGTATATACATAATTTGGTATATAATGGTATATAATGTAATCAAGAGGATCTAGAAGTGTGTGTAAGTGGTCACTAATGGGATTTGGAAAATTTGATTTCTCTGAATACTAGTGAAAATAAAACGAAATGCATATGTAGTCGTATGACTTGTTGCTTTAGCTGTCTGTAGAGTGTATTATTTATGCGTGACAGTTTGACTCATAACTTCTCCAAATGACTCAATGAGTGCGATAAACAATTTTAAACTTATACAACATACCCTTTAGAAAGTACCTACGTACATAAATAATCAGAATGATACGAATCCGTAAAGTATTTGGGATTTATAATTGAGTTAAATTGTAGTTGCAGTGTGATTGTTGCTCGAATATGTTGCAAAATCAAGAAGAACCAAATGAGCGGACAACGCTTTTGGCAAAACATAAACGTAGTACTAATTCCAATAGTAATTCCAATAGTAGATTTGTGTCGGAAGACGCATCCAAAACAGGGATAGCCCGAAAACGTTTACGTAGTAATGAACAAGCAGAAGAATCACAAGAAGATCAGGAGCAACAGCGGCAGCACCACGAACCATATGAAGATGAACTTTCAGTAAGCTCAGAAGAATTTGATTTGCATCTAGATTGTAGTCGAATGAAGTTCTATTTAGTGGAGCCAATGGTATTGATTCTAGTATTTGCATATAACTTTTCTTGTAAGTACACTCGCTATTTTTTTTGTTTGATGTCACCTCGAAAAATCATCTGCATGTATTTTCATTGGTCAGCCACTGTATTGAAGAATCAAATAATATACCAAACATGTACGGCCATATTTGAATTCAATGAAACTGATTGCAAGTTGTTGGGTACTAAAAATACTACCGATTATATTAAGGTATGTATCCACATGTATACCGGTAGTTCTTGTAAATCCCCTTTTTATCATAAGTGTATGCTATGTAGGCATACGTTTGTGGTTAATATGAATTGTTTTTGTTTAATGTAGCATATTGAAAAAACAGTACAACCTTACGCCGCTACAATATTTATGACTACATCAATTATACAAGCTATTGTACCAGCTGTATTTGGTATGTTTATAGGACCTTGGTCGGATCGTTTCGGTCGTAAGCCATTATTTATAGCGGCATTTGGTGGTAATTATTATTAAAATAGTTCTATGTTCTTTCCATGAAAGATTATTTAAAAGAGCACACGGACCCAATCCCTAAAAGTGAGTCGCGTTTTTTACATGCGCTTGCATTAACTGCTACCCAATCAGTACGTCTCCGTCAGCTTGACGTATAAAAGTTAGGCAATCCTCAACTTTTGCCGCACGCCACGAAGACTGACACCTATCAGCTGATTCATTATTAATTACCGCTGATTTTTTTCTCAGTCAGTAACGTATTGATTGTGTCGTCTATTTCTGTCAATGAGCCGCTTTTAGGTAAAACATGTGACGTGTGACGGATGACAGATTCTATGGAACGCTGGCTTTACCCTTCGTGCACTCTAAGAGACTCAGATTAGGCACGAAAATATAGAGTTATAGAACTAAAACGTGTTATTTACATAAAGTTACTCTGATCATAAAATTGGCATATTAGAAAATGATCGTAAGCGGAGGACGCTTATCTATCTATCGGATAATGCGAGAATAAGTAAATCCCTTTTTAAATATAACTTGCACAATAAAATTGAAATTGGAACTCAACTAAAGGTTTTCGAAAATAGTAGTGACAAATGAGATGGCGGAGTACAAATTTTTTTGGATTGTTTCACAGTCTTTTTTGTCAAGAACGATTAAAGCCGTATATTTGTGGCTTTAATAAATTTAAAATAATACATTTCTCGTTGCCGTTATTTCGTTATTCATCGACCCAGGTTTTGAGTTCTGGAAAGAGTCGATAAGACGATTGGGAATGTCTTTAGATTTTAACCCCTAACAAGTGGTGAAAATTTCCACCCATGTTGCACCCAATTCCAATTCTTGCAAAATGTGAAGTATACATAAAGTTGGTATTTCTGCAGACGTAAGCAACATGTCCAGTAATTTTTAATCCGCACTTTTCAGCGTAGTTTTATGGGCTTTTCTTTACGATTACGGAAGTTGTAACATCAATGATATATACGAAACATGGCTCATTATCAGAAACCCGTTGTTTTCTCATTCAATATTATGCAGGTTTTTGGGTTTCTTTTTTTTTAAATTATAGGTTAAAACTTTCATAAACTGCTTAGAGTAACATTTTATGTAAAAAGAAAAGACTAGAAAAAAAAATCATTCAGGCAATAGATTTTCTGCTATTCTAAGACAAAGTTAAAGAACAATGATCTCTTGGAAAGAACAAAATTTATATAAGGTGCAATATTCATATTTACATTATTCTCTAATAGGCTATGCTATTTATTACTACATTTCATCTGCAATATCATATTTTTCAACTAAAATGTTGGTTAGTCCATGGTATTATCTATTGGCTGGTATGCCACATGCATTAATGGGGGGCAGTGTTACTTATTCAGTGGCCACTTTCTGTTATATATCCGATGTGTTTAATGCAAGGCAGCGACCATACAGGTTGGTAATCGCTTTGAAATATAGCAGACAAATTTAATTTAAATTTAATACTAACATACAACCGATAGAATGGCCTTTTATGAAGTTGCTGTTTATATGGGTCTAATGATTGGTGCATTCGCATCGGGTTATGTATACGAAGCTACCAATTCCACAATAGTATTCCTTATATCAGCAATTTCAATAAATTTCGCATTACTCATTATCATAATATTCGTGCCGGAAAGTCTAAATATACGCGGAACACATAGGACGGCGGACATAAATAAAGCAAATGCCCAAAGCCATGGATTCATTGAACTTTTTGATTTTCATTTAATAAAGGAGATGTGGAAGACATGCTTTAAACCGCGACAATTTAATGATCGCTCAATTATTTGGTTAACGATTGTTACCCTATTGGTATCTGTATTTGTTATTGGTAAACAAACACATACAATTGACAACTTATTATATTGCAAAATAATTTGTATATATATATATTTCATTTCATAGATGGTTCAATAACCGTGTTTTATTTGTTCATACGTGAGAAATTCGAATGGACTGTTAAGGAATATACCATTTACGAAAGTGTTAGCATTCTAGTACCGACTATTGGTAATCTATTTGGTATAATGTTACTGCGTAAGGTATTTAATTGGTTTCCCATTTTGTTTAAAATGCATTTTTTTTTTTCATTATATAAATACAAATAATTGCATATAATATTTACAGTGGCTGAAAATATCAGTGGTACATTTGGCCATTTTAGCATTTGTAAGTTTATCAGCTAGTAGTTTTATGAAAGCATTTGCCTATGATAATTGGCAACTATATTTGGCAATTGTATTGGGTGCTCTCAAATCCTTTGGTAATCCAATGTGCAGAACGATCTTAACGAATGTTGTACCGGGTCATGAAGTTGGTAAGTTATTCGTCTTACTCTTGTGCGTAATTTAAAATTCTGTTTTTACTTATTTGATTTTAGGTAAAATATTTTCCTTGATTAGTGTTTTACAATCGATGGTGCCATTTATTTCGTCTCCTGTGTATACGGTGATCTATAGTATAACGCTAAGCAGTTTTCCAGGTTTCTTTAATGTGCTTAGTGCGAATTTATTCATTGTGGCAATCATGAATTTGCTGTAAGTACAAAATGTTGTACTGCCTGCAAACAATTGGTTGAGCGTAAAAAATAAAGCTCAGAAAAAGTAATTAGGTACCTTCAAATGAGGTTAAAGTCCTCGAATTTCCAAAAATGTGTTTTTTTTTATGGTGACAAAAATAAAGTCTATTAATAAAATATATTAGTTTACCAACAAAAGAGATGTATTTCAAAAATAATTATGTACACTCAATACGATAGATGAAAAACCCAAATTACTTATTACAGCATTTTATCAAAATCTTATTGAACATTTCTTGCATCTACCCAGATTAGTTTTTCTCGTTAGAGCAAATCACTTAAAAATTTGTATGTGCTAAGCCATATGTATCATATTTCATTCATCATCTTATTAAATCGCAAAGCCTAATTGTCTGAATTATTAAGTATAAATGAATATCCTGCCCTTTGCTTTTATTATTATATTTGTCTTCACTCCTTACAGGTTTATCTTGCGTCAGAAGCGAATTTTTCCAGCTCACTATGAATTACTTTTAAATTAAAATGGAATAATCAACTTCAGTTTGATTTAGATATACTAAAAGATAATTTACATTTACATATTTTTTACTTGTACTAATAAATATTTAATAAAATATATCCATCGGAACTCTCTGAATATTCATATCAAATTATTATTAGTATAATTTATAGAATCTTGTAGGTCAACAATCTATATACCTACTTAGATAAAACCGAACCTATTTAGAATATTCTCATACTTCATAGAGTCTACAACTGATTTTATGCATTTGCATTTGGTTGATAAGATTGATTTAATCTTGTGTACGCACGTCTCTGAAATTAGAGCAAAAAAGTTTATCTCAGTGTTAAAAGTGAATTTCAATTGTATGAATGATAAATTAAAAAATAATGAATTTAAAAGTACCTATTTAATATTTATTTACACACTGAAAAATGCACCGTCATTATTGAACGAAACAAAAAATTGTATATTAAATTGAAATTTAAAATCACACTAAATCCAATAACAACAAGCAAATTATTTCACATTGTCATGTTAAAATTAAGTATATATATACATTCGAACGGAAGTCAATGAATTTCCATCAAATTAAATAATCGTTCAACAATTGAACTTGATAAATCAATTTGTGGAACGTGTTAAACATTTTTAATATCTGTTTTTGCCAAAACAATTTGAATATGCAATAAATACATGGATTTGGTACAACACCGGAAAAATATACTTACTATACGTATATAAGGACTTTTTATTGTCATCGGTTTTTAAATGTTCAATACTTGTAAATTATGCTAACTACAACAAAATTTGGATACAAAACTTAAAATATTTTGTTCGATTACATTCAATTGCCGCCAATTGGTGTGAATAATAAAAAATACACACTAAAAATTATGTTTATATGATAATTACGCATTTCATTTGTAATTAATTCGCACTATCAGCAAACAGAGGCGTTTCTGAATTTTTAGTAATAATAGGGGCATTGATAATATATAATTAAAAAATTTGACAAAGGAACTATTAAGTATTGACAGTTCATAAAGTCTGTTCGCTTACATTACTAGCACTTTCTATCACTGAGAGAGTAAAAACAAATGAGACTATCGATTTGAAAAATTAAACAAAAAAGGTGCGCGCACGCAAAACTATCAGAAACTTGCAAATTGACATAAACAGTTCGGAACTTTTTATTGGTAACAAGTTTTAATATCATAAAGTTTGGACGCCTAGATTACTATAATTTTCTGTCCATTAAGGGATTAAAGACAAATTACATTCTCGAAATGAGAACATATACAGAAAATACGCGAACTATCAGAAACTCGCAAATTGACATTCACAGTTCGTAACTGATAGCTGCATTTTTTACTATAGGTTATAGAAGGTTTAGTAGGTAGGTAGGTTCTGGGTTCAATCCCCGGCTGGTAAATTTAAAATCGAAAAAAATGTTCTTTCGAACGGTACTCACCTGACCGGAAGCATTTGTCAATTCTTCCGCCAGTAACAATTTGCCATGGAAAAGTTTCTAAAGGAACTCTGTGACAGAGCTCAGATAAAGTGATGTCGCAAGAGTTCTGCCGTTCGGAGCCGGCTAAAATAAGTAGCTCCCTTCTAATACTGTCCAAAATTGAACACGCACAACAGTAATGGAAGAGAAGCTCGGCCAAAGAGCCCTTCGGGGCTTATAAGTGCTACATAAGTATATATATATCGATAGAAAGTGATGGTAAAAATTCACGAACTATCAGCTCTCTTGGATATATTATATTATTAAATTGAAGGGTTTATTTATTTAAATGGTTCCAAACGGTGTTTTGTGCAATGTTTAGTTCCTGGGCAATAGAAAAAATGCTTACATGACGGTCAGACTCGACGATTTCCATTATTTTAACGATATTTTCGACAATCGGCCTTGCATCTTTGACATCAAAATTACCGGAACGGAATCGATGAAACCAAAATTGCACGTGATTGGCTGTTACAGTATCAAGACCATAAACACTATTCACATTTTCAGCCGACTGGCTTGCGTTTCGCCTTTATCGAAAAAAAACTGTAAAATATGGCGTATTTTCTCTTTACTGGTGTCCTTCTTTGACGCGTGCTCAAACAATACTGGGTCAAGATATCTATGGAAAAGTAGTGGATTTCCTTTTACCACACCTTCTACTACACCTAATATTAATATGCTCAAATTTTTGCAATCGACAATTATTAAAAATTTTGAAAATTGTTTATATTTATCGACGAAAAAATTCTTGATTTTAAATATACGTTGAACTACTAATACTGAATACTAATAATATACTAAACAAGCTTTGGGCGTAATCAGATAATATTTGGTGGTAGAGCCCAAGTTTTGGAATATGAAAAATTTGGTATCTAACTTAACTTGTGCTTTTTCGCAGATCTTCATTAATTTTGCTAACAGCTAACCTTTTAAGGCTCTATTTTACATACGGATTTTTTGTGAAATTTATGTGTTTGGTAACTTTGTGGAAAGATAAATAAATTCTTGCAGTTTTTTGGAAAAGCAATTCTCATTGGTGCCTATTATAAATGATATATTTTTTAAGAGCTAACTATATGACCAATCTGGAAGAATAATAATTAATTTAGAGAAATTAAATTTTGTTATTTAAATTTTAATCGATTTGAAAAACATATTTTCCATCATTTTTCAAATTTGAAAAATATTAACAAGTCGACTGATTCCTGATAAAACACCCTAAATAATTTAGTATATGTACCACTTTGAATTGACGCAAATAAATTCTTTCTACAAAAAATTATGCAGCTTACAACATAAAGATTTAATTAACCCGCTAATCTTAGGAAAATGTATTTAAAAACAATATAGTGTTTTATCTGATTAAATGAAATTAAGTATGCATGTTGTTATAAAAACAAATTCAACAATCTATGAATGAAGCCAGGTGAAATGTTTACTGCACACATCCTTATATGTACGATATATTTACACCTACATATTAGGTTACTTCATGAAAAGTTGCTGCTATTCCTCATCTAAAAAATAAACTTGAATTATTTTATTATGATTTGCAGAATATTGCGACATTATCACTAAGCTGAAAACAATAAACTTTTGATAATCGCATACTTTTTGCATTACACCGCTAATAGAATTATAACTATAAGTTCAAAGAAAAAACAAATGCTTCTGTAACTCTTTTTTGAAAAACTTGCCGTTAGATTCCAGATAATGGGCGTCTTAATGTATATGTAAATATACATATGTATATGTATATATGCATTTATTGTCTTTATCATCTAGAATTCAAAACACACACCGAAGCTCTGAAAGGTAAACACATATGTATTTATGTACATATATGTACATACTTTTATGTACGCATGAATATGTTGCTAACAAATTGTCGTGCTAGACTCATTATTATATACGAATACACTTTCAAACATTCAAACATATGTGTGTATTGTACTTAGAGTAGATTCAGCTTACAGTAAATGCATCTTAAAATGATCGCATGATTGAACAGATAAATCAGTAGATCGTTTATAGTAAAACTGGATTTTTAATGAAATTGGCAGAAAAAGTAAGTGCATATTGAATATTGCAAATGTATTTCTTTTATATAAAAGTAAGAAATAAACGAATAGTATTTTACGAAAGTGAAAATGTTAAATGAATTTATAACTAAATGACGGCTTGAAAATGGAGCATCCTGAAAAGCAAGTTTAAGAGATACATTTCTTTTGATTTTACGAATATAACTATATATTATATAACTATGAATAACACTACTCGACAGGAAAAAAGTACCGAAAAAATAGTATGTTTTCTAGCCTAAGCTTTGCCCGCTAAAAAAGAAAATGGCACTCATCTATTTTTCCAAAGAAGCGTTTCCGAGATATTCGCACTTTGTTTAGTTAATAGCAAAAATCTCGAAAACGATTTAAACATATAATATGATTTGCGCACCATACTTTTGTATGTGAGGTAGGCGCTGTTTTCATCCATTTCTGTCCATTTTGAGATATATTAGTTCTCTGCTAAAGAAAACCTTATGTAGTTTCACTTAGATAACAGTTCGATTGTATATTGCATATACAAACGAGTTTGTGTCTAAAATCTAATTTCTCATCTGATTTCAGCAATATTATGCTAAAAATTTTCACCATAAAATTGTCTTTCCTTTATAATCTAAAAAATTTATGAATTAATTTTTTTTTTATGTCAATGGAACGACTGAAAAAGAGTCATTTCCGAAAAAGGTGAAAAACGTCTAATTTTTTCGAATTTCATCGCGTATAAGTCAGTCAAATTTAATCCAATCGACACAGGCGGCACGTTGTCAGAACGCAGAAAACGGCTTTCGAAATCACATTATATGGTTAAGTCGTTTTCGAAGTTTTTTCCATTAACTAGAAAAAGTGCAAAACATCATGTTTTTCTTGAATGAAACTTACTTTTTTGAGGTACTCACAAAAGAGAAAAAAATTTGCCGAGTAGTGTAATTGAGGTAAATTGTTTTTGATTGACTTTGTATTAAAAACGAGCATTACTGTATACATACAGGTACTTACTGTATACCATATACATACAATAAAGTGGTTCTTATTATTTGAATGGGGATTTCGATTTTTTTTATTTATTTAAAATTTTTGGGTTACCTTGAGACGTAAAAATGTCGAAATTATTATGCTGAGATAAAGTATACTTTTGAGGGTTTAACTATGTCAATATTTGGAATATAATGAATGGAGCATGTTGTTTAAGAGACCGAGATTCGGTACTTTATTTTCGTTTATTTTTTCTTGAAACTCGAACCTCAAAAACTACTAAACAAGTTGTAATGAAATCTTCACCATAAATAAAATTTTCAACTTTGTAGAATTTATTTTATCTTAAGTATAATTATTAACTATATGTATTGCAAGTAATGTAGAAATTTACAAAAATTATAAGCAATATAATGATTATTTCTTTATAATAAAAATATTAGAGCCAATATAAATAAAAGAGCCTGACAGGAGTTACGTAAAGTGTATAGTACATTATAAAAAAACAAATGATTAATTCGGAGTTACTTTTATGTACCTATATATGTATGTCATAGGTGTGTTAAGCTTCAAATATAATTTATAGGTAATTCCCTAAAATATTATAGTTTTTATTTTCCATTTCCAACTAATATAATACCTATAATATCAATAATAAAGTATATATACAACATACAATAGTAGCGGTCGGATAGAATTGCAAAACATGTCAAGCCGATACTCGCATTCGCATTGTGTTCTCACTAAAGTTAATCTTTAATCATTCTAATAGAGGAATATACATAGTAAAAAAGTAGTAGCGGAACAAAATTATTAATACAAACATTATATTTTCATATATAATTTTAATTCTAGTTCTTGTTGAATTTGTAAATAATTTATTTCGATTTTTATCATTTCTCTCATGTGAATGTCGCATCAGTGAATCTCGAAATTAATTGTTGTTGTTTTATTTTCTTGCATATCGTATACCTATGAATATGTACATATGTACGATTGATATTGAATTCAGTAAAAATTAAAACGCGTTTGTATTCGACAGAACAATCACGTTTAGTTACAAAATAACGTTGCGTTTGGACGGTAGTGTGGATCGAACAAATGGTCGACAGTGATAATTTTTGTTATTACAACATTTACTGGTGTCATCATAGCAAACAATATATAATCGCGATCAATCGCATTACGAAAGTACTATGTATGTACTACACATACAATGTATTTATAATTTAAATTAATACTTGAATATGTGAAAAAGAAGTGATAAAATCGTAACTTTTATAATTGTGCCTATATTAATTGTAGAGAGATAATATGGAGAATCTATACAAAATACAAAATACAAAGGATTTTTTTCTAATGACACGAAAAATAAAAATTTGTATATAGTAGCTATTAAAAGAGCTCTACAATAACGCGTAGACAAGGTGATATCACGATATATAATCCTTCCTTGTGCTACCCAAATTACACACGCGCAGCAAAATTACAAAAGAAGCTTCATTAAGATGTCATAGAGCCAATTGAATTATCGACAACTACAAAAATTTTAATTGTTATGCCTTACTTTTAACTTGAGCCTAATCCTTTGTCGCGTCTCCCACTGGAGTTATCACAACATTTGTGCCGAAAATTATTAGCAATATATATTTCTTGGAATGCTTCCTGCTAACCTGATGTAAATTTCTAATGATGCAATTAATAGCTTAATTTTTGTACTATGATGCGGCTTTTCATATTCACAAAAAACATTTTCCATATATCAATGGAGCAAATGTCTGTCCGTAAAAGTATTTTCTGTTGATTCCAGAAAAGTTGGGCTACAGAGCTAATATAATTATGATTATTATATGAATGAATGCCATTATATATCAGTGTCAAAGGTCACACAACTTAATTTCAATTTTGAAAGTAAAATATTTGTTTGTTTACTCTAAAAATTTCTACTTTGGAGAAAAAATCAAATTATTGAAAACAAATACCCAGTAGGATCTTTAAAGGGTTTGTTCTAAAGTATACCTATAATTACGTAACACTTACTGTGCACTTTGTTTTCATTTGTCTTGTTTTTCAAATATTTCCAATGTCGGACCCTGCTGATATTTACTTTTATTAGGACACATGTTATGTGTCAATTAACAATTAATTCTGATACTGCTTTAATAAGCACGCTATATAGAAAATGGTTGGATTACTTATGTACGAGAAATTGTGGGAAATATACTACTTAACAAATGCATACCATTTTTATTTTTTCCAACGAAGCAATATTCCACATCAATTGTGATTATACCATAAATTGTTCGTAACAAACGCATTAAGACGCGCTTGCTTTCCCATAGGGTATATACTTTTTAAACTAATCACAAATACACAAAAATAATTATAGATGATAGTAAGGTAAACAGTTTTACTCACAATTTCGACATATATTACTTTCATATTAAAGGTTCATGATTACTCGTATATACTACGTGTAAATAAAACGATTTAAATAGGAGCTTGGTATATAATAAAAAAAGGAAGTTATTTTATAAAATTAAACTCTCAATTGAAATAAATAATTAAATTGAAAACAATAAATATCACAATGGTTGAGAAGGTGACAAATGCAACAATTGAGCGCATCAAAAATCTACAATGGAACAAAATATTCAACATGTACTACATGGAACCGGTTGTCTTTATATTGGTATTTGCGCATAGTTTATCCGGTAATTATAAAAAAAAAACCTGATACTCCTAGTTGCACTTATAAGAAACATCTGGTAGTATAGAATTCAATAATAATAATGATAACAAAAAAGTATACAAGTATTCAATTACTTTTAATTTCAATATCAACCACGCTCAGGTACAATAATGCGAAATGAAGTAATCTATCAAGCATGTACAACAGTTTTTCATTATAATGAGAGCGATTGTCGGCAATTGGGCAACAAAAATCTCACCGATTATTTAAATGTAAAGTTAATGGCATTTTTTGAAAAAAAAAAAACGTTCTGAATTTCAAATCTTGTTTTTCCACGGCCGTACAGAAAATAGAAACTGAAATACAACCCTATGTGGCAAACCTCTTTATGATGCGAACGCTTTTGGAAAGTGTTGTTCCAGCAATATGCGGTGTATTTATTGGCTCATGGTCAGACCATTATGGACGTAAACCGTTGTTAGTAATATCGATGATTGGTAAAATTATAACGCTGTCATTTTTGAGATATTCATATTTTATTATAATTAAAATTGATTTTATTGTTTTCAAATTGCCTGTTACTTAATATGTAGGTTTTTCCTTCACATATGTGATAGCTGCAGTCGTTTGTGAAATATCGCGTTACTATATAGTGAATCCTTGGTATTACATATTGTCTGTGATACCGCATTCGCTGCTTGGTGGTAATTGTGTATTCTCAGTAGCAATCTTTTGCTTTATATCCGATATTACAGATACCAAAACAAGACCATACAGGTTGGAGCATTGTAAAATAATTTCTTTATATTTTTATTAATTTCATCTACTTATGTATTGTTTAAAGAATGATTTTTATGGAGGTGTTTTTCTTTGTCGGTCTTATGAGTGGATCATTATTATCGAGTTATGTGTTGGCAGCCACCAGCGCTACAGCAACATTCAGTATATCTGGTGTTGTGAATATTTTGGGCACACTTTTCATTATTATTTATGTACCGGAAAGTTTACATATAAGAAAGAGAGAAGAAGCTCAAGCAGAAAAAGATAGGGAGGAGGATATTAAAACAACAGAAATAGTTGCCGATATAAATTATGATGGCTTACAAATGTGTATTGAAAACGTAATTGACGCTGATGAAAAGGTGAAACCATCATTAGAAGCGGGAAAAACTCAAATTGATTTAAGAACAATTGAGAACGGTAAGGATAAAAAGGATGGGGATGTAAATAAGAAAATAGAAACCCCATCGGTAGAAAACGCTGAAGAGAAAAGGAAAACCGCAGGACTATTTAGTTATGTTCACATTAAGGATATGCTAAACACCTGCTTTAAGGAACGCCCTTGTTATGATCGTTCCATAATTTGGTTGGTAACTGGCACCATGTTTCTTGCAATATTTATCATTGGTGAGTGAAAAAAGAGGAGAAAACCTTATCTTGCAAAATTAACTCTCTTATCACACGTTGCAATCGGGTTACAAATTCCAAAGAATTTTAGAATATTGTGTCAAATGTTTTTGGTGTCACATCTTTTATGTGGATTTTATAAACTGTTGACCTGGAATTTTGTTCTCAATGCATTTCTTGTTAAATATATACATATAAATAAAAGTAAATAGAGAAAAATTGTAATTAAAAAAAAAAAAATAAATATGTGGCACTTAAAGCCCCGAAGGGCTCATTGGCAGAGCTTCTCTTCAATTACTGCTGTGCGTCTTAAATTTTGGACAGTATTAGAAGGGACCTACTTATTTTAGCCGGTTCCGAACGGCAGAACCCTTGCGACATCACTTTTTCTGAGCTTTGTCACCGAGTTCTTTTAGAAGCTTTTTCATGGCAAGTTGTTACTGTCGGAAGAATTGCCAATTGCTTGCCGACAGGTGGGTACCGTTCGAAAGAAAAATCTTTTCACAGCTTTTAATTATAACAAAAAAATGAATTGAAAATTTTGTTTAAAAAAAACATTACCGAAACTCAAAACTAAAATGGAATAAAAATAAAATTAAGCAAACCACAAATTGGAATGAAATATGAGTGAATTTTAAAATACAATATGTGTATATGTAACAAATTTAATATTGAAAATATTTTTTCTTTCGAACGTTACTCACCTGACGGCAAGCAATTGGCAATTCTTCCGCCAGTAACAATTTGCCATGGAAAAGTTTCTAAAAGAACTCTGTGACAAAGCTCAGAAAAAGTGATGTCCCAAGAGTTTTGCTGTTCGGAACCGACAAAATATGTAGGTCCATTCTAATACTGTCCAAAATTTAACACGCACAACAGTAATGGAAAGGAAGCTCATCCCATGAGCCCTTCGGAGCTTATAAGTGCCACATATTTATTTTTGTATAAGTACTAATCACTATATGAATACAACATACAATACAATACATTTACCAAATCGATTAACTCCATAATACACAAAAAGTTGAGGAAAGTGATAAAATTCTATATGTTTTTTAAAATTTCTGTTGTTTATTCTTCAATGGCTAAAAAAATCAATCAATTGATTTGACATTAAAATTAAAAAAAAAAAAAATGTGGAGTTAATTGATTTGGTAAGTAAGCCATTGATATAGGATCAGTTTTATTTATGTATGAATCTCAATATAATTATTTGTTCGAATGAGTCAAAAATGCTGCGTTGTGTTTTCTCTTTAATCCCTTTTGAAATATATCTGTGACGCGAACTCATTCCTATGGAAAGTAACGTTTGGAGCGTGTGACATGGGGATTAATCTCAATAATAATTATTATATTGTATTAATGATTTTTATTACAGATGGTGCAATGACTGTTTTCTATTTGTTTGTACGTGAGAAATTTCACTGGTCAGTGCGAGATTTCAGTTTCTTCGAAACAGCCAGTCATATGGTACCAATGTTTGGAGCACTCGTTGGATTTTTAGTACTGCGAAAGGTTGATATAGCATACATATATAAATATATATATATATATATAAATATATATATATATATATATATATATATATATATATATATATATATATATATATATGTATATATATATATATATGTTTTATTTATTTATTACTTTATAGGTGTTCAAGTTATCTGTAGTAACAATTGCAATATTGGCATTCTTCAGTGATATTCTAGGCGCTGTGATGAAGGGTGTAGCAAGTGAACCATGGCATTTGTATTTATCTGTGGTATTATGTATTTTTAAATCTTTAGGTGGTCCAATGTGTCGTACGATTGTTTCAAATATTGTGCCAGCAACAGATTTAGGTTTGTATGACAAAAACACAATTTTTATTTAAAAAATTACACGGTAAAGTTTCCAGTATGGCATCCATTTATACTATTTACATCCATTTATTTCTATATGCTTTGTACTATACTAATTATTATAATTATTTATTTATATCCATTACAGGTAAAATTTTTTCAATTAAAAATATCCTTCAATCGATCGCACCATTCCTAGCTGCTCCTCTCTACGCATATATCTATAAGGAATCGCTGACTACGTTTCCTGGTTTATTTAATATTGTTAGTGCTTTTCTATATTTCATTGCTTTCGTATTTTTAATGTAAGTACTAATAATGATAAGTGATATTATTAGGGATATTATTAGGTGCCGTAGCTGAGTGGTTAGTGTGTTCGCCTTCTGATCTGTAGGTCGTGGTTCAATACCCGGCTGATGCATAACAAATTTAATATCGAAAAGATTATTCTTTCGAACGGTATCCACCTGTCGGCAAGCAATTGGCAATTCTTCCGACAGTAACAACTTGCCATGAAAAAGCTTCTAAAAAAAAGAACTCTGTGACAAAGCTCAGAAAAAAGTGATGTCACAAGTGTTCTGCCGTTCGGAACCGGCTAAAATAAGTAGGTCCATTCTAATATTGTCCAAAATTTAAGACGCACAACAGTAATAGAAGAGAAGCTCGGCCAATGAGCCCTTTGGGGCTTTAAGTGCCACATATTTATTTTATATATTATTAGCCATGTTCTATATTTTATTTTCGATAGGAATCAATCTGATATCACGGTGAAACACAAAAAATCAGATAAATGTACTTTTCAAATGATCTTGTGCAGGTTCTGACAAAGAAGTATCATGACTATGAATATTTGCAATAGATTCTAATAAATGAACAGCCATTTTATTCAGAATTTCATGCGCTGTTGCTTCAGAAAATTGTTGTTCAAATAGAAAAAATGGAAAAAAGTGTCAAACTTGAGATCTTCTTGTAAAAGCTCTAACAATTTTAATTTAGCGAACAAAACCATATATATCTTTCGAAATATATTTTTCTACCTTCCAGAATTGTAAAAATCTATTGGAAAATGGCTGAGTTATTAATTGTTAAACACACAAATGATCGGAAAAGGGGCTTTTAGAAATGTTTCAAACTCGGTTATCTTATAATCTCTTTCAGATATTTCAAAATCAATTTCGATCGAAAATGAGTTTTAGAAGATGACAGTAGTTGAAACGATTTTATTTTTCATATACTTTCAGCATTGTGTATCGATTTAAATATGTCCATAAAGAGCGGTATGCAGTACTTTTGAAGTAAACATATTACTTGGCCCGAATACGACGAAGAGCATCGAATAACCTATATGTAGTTAAAGTTGCATTCCAAATTCAAGCAAAACAAATCAATTACGATTTTAGTTCATTGTTTTATTTAATTTTTGTTGTTTATGTTCCTGTACAAATGTGATTTCAGTTAAACTATATACATACAAATATATTAAAATAATTGCTTTTAATTATATGTTTACATATATGAATACATGTAACTATAAAAAATTATATATATTTATTTACAAAAATAATTGATATTTTTCATCATTTTTCAAACATTATGGTTACATTACATAAATAAAGAAAAATAAAATTAAACACATTAAATTTACAGACATTTGCAATTATCTATACAAGGTTTGTGTAATAAAAATTAATTTCAAAAATATTTTATTTCAGTGTATATGTGTTTGTTGTACAATTTTCTAAAGTTTGCAAATACTTTAATTTTCGTTTAATACTAGCAACTGGTAAAATATTTAGGTAATTCACACGGCGACGTTGTATTTTGATTTGTTCTTTTATAGTTTAAAACTTTGTTGTTATAATGATTACTGATATAATATGCGGTTAGCTTAGTGATTTACCAAAATTACTTTAATTGTCGTTTAAAACATCACAATCGTTTAAATATCATACTTTACTCCTATGTATGTGTATAATATATTATGTATATACTTTGTATTGTATTAACTACTGATTGCTTGATATGCGGCAGTGTTACCAAGTGATTTTTGTATGCCAAATATAATGCTGTAAATAAAATTGTTAAATTAACAATTAATTCAATCGATTCAAGTTTCATGTTCACCCCCTATCACACGGTAGTCGAGCGTAGATTTGTATTACCATTTTAAGTAGTCAGCCTGCTTTCATTTTATAGTTTAATGAACAAAAGTGAGATAAATTAAACTAATACGCAAAGCAAAGTGTCAATTTAAATTTGTGATAGTCGGTAGTCTACAGTCGACAACCGTGAGCGGAAGGAATAACCTACGCATTTAGTGTAAAGCATATAAAATACATGCCAACGCTGATAAAATTAAAAACACCAGGATATATCTCCAGAGTCGCATCATATACAGTCGTATATAAGGGAGCAGCAACAAGCGGCGATAGACACTCCAGAGATGTAGTTAACGCATATATTTTTCCTGAAAATTGAATAAAAGGGAATGTGTTAAAATTACATATGTACATCTTTTTAATAATACAATAATATATAATACGGATATTCAAGTCAGTTACTTACCAACTTCAGTTGGTGGCGCAACATGTGATAAAATTGCACGTGACATTGGTCCTAGAATGCCGCGCATAAATCCCAATAACATACCCACATACATTTCCCACCAGTAAACTGCAGTAGCCCGCACCGTGCTCTCCAATACACAACATGCCACAGACATCATGGTCATTGTTATTATTGAGAATTTGAAAACCTTACATATCAAATAAATAGATGTCTTGATAAACAGAAATTGGCAATACAAGTAATTACCCTTTTTAATAATAACATGCCAAAAATGCTACCAACGATTTGTACAACAATACGAGCTGCATTAAATAATGTATAATCCTGTAGCGTCCAACTGAATTGTTTACGTAAAAATAGATATGTAACATTGGAATCACCCTCTAAATAAACAGACATAATTAGCAGATACAATGAAAATAACCATCTTAGTATATCCTACCCATCGTGAAGATAGCTATAGTCAATGAAATCATAGTTAACCAAATGATAGCTCGATCAAAGCTAGGACGTCGTTCAAAACAAGTGCGTACAAGATCTTTGACCAAATCGAAACGAAAGAATTCTCGTATTTTCGACTAAGTGTACAATAAGAAATGCAAAACTAAATATTAATATATGTATATTATATGCGTTTGTGTTTTTGTGTGTACTTACGCCCTCATGTATTTGATCTGGTCTGAGACTTTCCACAACAAATATGTAGACATACATCAAAGCAAAGAGCATTAAAATAGCTGATATGCCAAACATTGTAACTACGTTGGTTGCACCATAAATATAACCACTAGCTACATTGCCAACCATCATGCCAGCGCAAAGAGAAGCTTCATTAAGCACCATACTGAGAATAAGATAAAACATTATTAAAATCATGCGAACAAGTTGTATAACAAATATAACATTAAGAGTAAGTGTAAGTGGGCACGACTTTTGTTAGGAAATAAAAAATAAAAAATAAAAAAGGGACACTATGAGTAACTATTCGATGTCTATTTTTATTTTATTTTTTTATTTTTTCGCTTTCGCTTTGGTATTTAATCATATTCAGGCCTATCATGAACACATTTCCGTCGGAATTTTTTCCTTTGTCAGCAATAGCTTTTAGTTTGCTGACTTGGGAAAATTTTCTCTCGGAAACTTGTTCATGATAACCTTGATTAGATACCATGGCCACATGAAACCAAGAGTAACAATATTATTATGGCGATAATGTGAGCATTTTTAAATTTGCTTACCGCACTGCTCTTGCCTTTTCTTTTGCCACATCCGATATGTAGCAATATATGCCAGTGATTAGAGCGCATGTACCACCACTTAGTACTGAAGGCACAGATGACAGCAAATATACCCAAGGGCTAATTATTATTTTGGTCGATAAGAAGGATAAAATTGTAAGTATTATAAATCCGCTTAGATATCCTGTGAAATAAAATGTATATATAAATAATTTATGATAATATTGAATAAATATAGCAGATAGACCATATATATATATACCAGTATATGTCGTTAAAATAATTGGTCGACGACCGAATTTATCCGACCACGGTCCAATGAATAAACTAACAAGAGCTGGTATTATGCTTTCGAGTAAAGATCGTGCCATTATAATACGGGCTACATATGGTTGTACCTCGGTTTCAATAGCCTGAAAAGGTTAAATATTAAGGAAATTTTTCTTTAAACAATGACACCAGGTGGTACCATTATATGATGCGAGTATAATTACGTTTTCTTTGTATTTACAATTGAGATAATAAAAAAAAAACAAACAAAAAAACAATTTATGAATCAGTTAAATACAGATAAAGCCTTGAAGATGTTCTACACACATCAACATACGTATTATAAGGCTTATAAAAAATTATTTAATCATTATATTCTTATATATTCAATTCAATTAAGATTAGCTTAATAGACTTTATTTAGGTGCACGTGCAATGTTCAGTTTGCAAGTATGAATATAGTTCTCTGTTTTTACAATAATAAATTAACCTCTGTGTTAATTCTCTATTATTGTTATTGTTTATTCAGTGGTAATTGTTTAAATTGTATTTATAACAAACTGATAAGAGCATTAGAGTATAATTTGAAATACAATAATAAATTAACCTCTGTGTTAATTCTCTATTATTGTTATTGTTTATTCAGTGGTAATTGTTTAAATTGTATTTATAACAAACTGATAAGAGCATTAGAGTATAATTTGAAATATACGCCCTAAATAAATATATGCAAATGTTTCTGTTCATATATTCATTTGTTTCCTATAATTCATGACTTCCAGCAGAGAACAATAAAATATAGCTTACAATTTTGAAATATAACTTCATAGTTTAATATTATAAAATATACGTAAGCGAAGATGAATCATTATGAGTAATATTATGTTTCTAATTACAAGGGATAAAATCTTGGGTTAGTTACTTGGGGTTGCAACTTTCTATATTACCGATTAGCATTTCAAAATTGGATCGAATATAAAGGTATTCAAACAATTTAAATTTGTCATTTTTGAAGACATATCCAAAAATCCAAAACCAAAAACAAACTCGAGTTGCTATGCTATCGAGTTCCATTCCAAATTAAAAAATATTACTTATTTATCATTTGTTATAAACTTACTTGTGCCTCTGGTGTCTCTCTGCTTACACCCAACAACGGTTGGCACTCACTATCGCTGTGGTTGAAAACGACAATACACGTTTGATAAAGAATTTGATTCTGATATACCGCTCCTGATGAAAAAACACTTAATTTTTTTTTATTGCTTAAACAAATAAACTTTTGAAAAGTGCCCTTAGGCATAGTATAGTGTTAATAATAATCATATAACGTACCGGATAAATACATGGCAAGGAATACTAAAAAAACTGCGGGCTCTAAAATAAACCATCGCTTACGAATTTCGCCTCCCGTTTGATCTACTGTTGAGTTATTGGAAGCATTAGGTTGATTACCATTTGATTGTGGTTGCGAAGGCGCTTCAGGATCCGTCGTCGAAGTGGCGTCTAATACGCGTGCAATGGCTGCTTCTTCAGCCGTGGCTTCAAAAAGTCTCTCCTCATCGGACATTTTATCGTTTTTTCAAAATATTTATGTAGCTTTATTTAAAAATTATTTGTGGTATTGTGTCTCGGCACTTGCTTAGATTTGTGAAACAAAGCAATTAGCAATTCATCGCTTGTTATTGTTGTTGGTTGTCGTTGTCGTCGCACTTATGTATGTTCATTTGTGTATGTGGTTTATATGATTGCTTAAATTGCACTCTTCCCTGCTACGCTTTCTAATTACGTACTCATTGAATTAACAACTTCCATCCGAATGAAAATTCAAAGCTACACTAAATATTTGACAATGATCGCGACTTCCTCAAAAGCTCGTTTCATATGAACTGGTTTCGTTTTGAATCTTCTTTTGATCACATCTTTCGCATGTAGTTATTGCAATTATCAACACAAAACTCAAACTTATTCATTCAATTGTAAATAGTATAAATTCAATAACCTCTATTAAATAATGATAATTATTAGCACAAGTATTCGAATTACGTATTTATTTTAGTATTGCGTACACAATTTTATATCGTTTTCTTTCGCATCAAAATAAACTTGTTTGTTGTAAAATACACAAGAAAAACGGAATGTCAAAATCAGCTGTTCCCATCATCAACATGAGATATGTTATTAAGATTACGTGTATTTAGGAAGTTCACAAGGTGACACATAACTTGTGAAGAGGCTGTTGTATGTTTTATCATTGTGTTGTTTATTCAACACTTCAAATGTCAAAATCTGTTCAGGCAGGGTCAATATTTTTAACCCTTGGACTGAGTACAAGATTATGAATTTTTATTTATATTTTAAAGCAAAAAAATGAATTGTAACAAATTTTTAAAATATTTTAATTGTTGTTATAATTAAAAAACTATTTACAAGTTGATATAATTAGAATAAAATTAATAATAATTGAAAAGAAAAAACCATTTGAGATGTTTGACCCTTATGCACAACCAGGGGGTTAATGTGTCAAAGTATTATCGAATTTATCACTTTCATAGATTTTGATGTAAGAACTTAACTAGCATGCGTGTGCGCTTTTGCTTGCACTACTTACTTACTTACTTATGTGACCATAACAACCGAATATCGATTTAGGCCGAAAATAACATGCTTCGCCAGCCATCTCTGTTCTTCGCTAGCTGGCGCCAGTTAGAAATTCCAAGCGCGGTCAGGTTCTCCAGTACTTGGTCTTTCCACCGGAGGTTTGGTCTTCCTCTTCTGCGTCGTCCTCCAGCTGGTTCCGAATATAACACCTTCTTAGCTGAAGCGTGTTCTTCCATTCGCTCGACATGACCTAGCCAGCGCAGCCTCTGGATTTTGATGCGCTTTACTATGTCAATATCGGCATACAGCATACTCCAAGCATTCGCTCATCCGAGGTGGAAATTGTCCAGGCTTCAGCGCCATATGTTAGGACAGGCATGATGAGAGACTTGTAGAGTGTAGTTTTCGTTCTTCGAGAGAGGGCTCGACTTCTCAATTGCTTACTCAGCCCAAAGTAGTGCTTGCACTACAGTCAAATAAAAAAAAAATAACGAATACAGAAATCATAAAACAATTAATTATTTGTTTTTATTCCATTATATTTATCAATATTATATTACTTTTGTGGGTGCCGTAGCTCAGTGGTTAGTGTGTTGGCCTTCTGGTCTGTCGGTCGTGGGTTCAATCCCCGGCTGATGCATAACAAATTTAATATCGAAAAGATTTTTCTTTCAAACGGTACTCACCTGTCGGCAAGCAATTGGCAATTTTTCCGGCAGTAACAATTTGCCATGGAAAATCTTCTAAAAGAACTCTGCGACAAAGTTCAGAAAAAGTTATGTCGCAAGAGTTCTTCCGTTCGGAACCGGCTAAAATAAGTAGGTCCCTACTAATACTGTCCAAAATTTAACACGCACAACAGTAATGAAGAGAAGATCGACCAAAGAGCCCTTCGGGGTTTATAAGTCACACACACACACACACACACACATACACATTATATTACTCGGATTCTTCCTTATTTTAATTTTGTTTGAAATATTTCAAAAAGGGAACATCAAAATTTCTTTCTATGGCATAGCACTCTCTATGCCGTTTAGATATTGCAATATTGTCATCAATCGTAATCAGAAATAACAGTAATAATCAGAATAATCATGTACTTACCAACTGATCTACGGCACCCAACAAATCAAAAATACTAGGGTTGTGAGATTAATCCTTCAGGGCCAGTTTTTCAGTGTGAGTTTAACTCTATTTGTCATTTAAACTAAGTTCAAACCCGATTTGGAGTTTTTCAGTCAAATTTGAAAGTAGTTTAAACAAACCTTGATTAATAAAAATACAAATTATTTGATTAATCAGTATTCTGATTAATCAACAAATTATCAATTTTTAGTTTTTTTTTTTTTAGAACGTTTTAAATCGTATTTCTTATTCCAGAAGTTGTTTGAATATCTCATATGTGCAACCTGTGTCGCACTCGATGATTCTGGCTTCTTACCCGAGAACAATGTTTACTATCTGTCTACGGTGCAAGTACGACGAGATGGAGTATCAGCTTTACTACGATGACTAACATACGATCTTCCGTTCGTTGTCCTGGTGAATTCGATATTTGTTGCTTGTGGCGTAGAGGACAATTACGCGCCATGTGTCCTCTTTGATCGCATTTGAAGTACTTACCGCCAAATTTATTTTTGTGTTGATTCCATGTTCTTCTTGTTCTAGGTTGCACTACTGACTTGAATGCCTGACACACTGCTTCAACCAGATCTGATGTTTCTGGTTCTAGTTGGCGTACTCGTGGCATTGGTCGACACATCAAACTGGCGGCCTCAAACTTCAATATGTTTCGGCATATGTATTCATTGGTGACATGGCTAGGGCACGCTTTGTCTCTCCATCACGTATGCCATCTATGAATGCCTCTATTTGTATTTTTTCGACGAACTCTTCCGAATTACCGGAGAACGCTACATGACATAAGCGCTCAATATCGGAAGCGAATTCCTGAAGGCTCTCGTTACTCCGTTGCACACACTATCTTAACTCCACTCGATGTAATTGACTCTTGTATTCATTTCCATATTTCCGCTGGAGTGTGTCCATCAGTGATTGGTAGCTACCACGATCTTTCTCTGGAACCATCTGTAACACTTCGGAAGCATTACCTTTTAATGCGACTATTAAAGAAGTCTTGTCGCTATCATCCCGTTGATTCTCCGAAGCTGTTGCTTCGAATTGAAGCTTGAAGATATTGAATGGCGTGCTTCCGTCAAATGTTGGTGGCTTTAGTTTGATTGTGCTTGAATCTCATTAATGGTTCCGGAAATTTCGTGAAATCTAATCTCAATTCCTTTTTGTAGATTTTCGATGACGTGTTCTTGTCGAGCCGAACCTTTTTGAATGTCCATACGAAATTCAGCCGAATAATCTTGTAACTTCGCATTAATTCCCTGCAGTTGCTGCTGCTGTTGTTGCATCATAGATTTCATAAATTCCATGAGTTGACCACTCAAACCTATCTTGCTCTATCTTGGCATTTACTTGGCTTCCTCAAAGAACTCATGTTCTTCTAGATTAATACCCTTAGCCTACATGTCTTGCCTTAGCATCACCAGCAGTTCTGCTTTTGTAGCTGATGACGATAGATTCATCTCTGACAACTTTTTTTTTTCAGTTGGTCATTCGTGTCATTCACAATAGTGATGAGTAAACAACCATCGATACTCGTTACAATATGAAACTTGATCCTTTAACATAAAAGAAATATTGGTGGGAAAAATCAATAACTAATAATTAACAAGAAAAAGAAGGAATATGTAAACTAAACGGGTGTTTTTAGAGTATTAAGGTTCAGATAGGAATAATGCGGTGTAGCAGTTATCACATCTGGTAACCCAAAAGTCATTTGTACCCGGAATATTTGAAATTTAATCATCGAAAGATTGACATTGGAAATGATACTTGCAAATGGTGGTGGTTCTGTCATCCAAATTCAAAGATCGCTGCAGATCGCTAATTTTATTCATTGAACAAGGAAAATTGTCTGATTGGAGTGACGACAATCCACAAGAAATTCTTCAGACACCATTACAATAATTTCACACAATGTTTTAACAAAATTTGAGCTCTGCATATTTTTTTATTACATAAATCCGTTACATGCTGTTATATTGAAAAATGTGCTCCAATGTTATTTAGAACATATTATTTTTTTTCATCAAAACATTTCAAACAATCATTAATTTCGGCCTCGGATTGTTAATACTGATTATTGTTACATTATTTTTCAAGTATGATTATTACTTTGTTTAGCCTCGCTCAAAGAATAAATTTATTCTTACATTATAGGTAATAATCACTACTCAAACATTATGTTTTCAAATTAAGCATCATTTGGCTGTTGCACATTAAGGATACCATGTCTAATGTTGATACCGAAAATTGTACTAAAGCGATAAAAAACAAATATAATTGTAAATGTAAATGTAGTATAAATAACTCGAAATAACAACTTACGACATCATCATAAAAGTTATCAAATACAGAGCAACACTGACGATATTATAGAAGCCTGGATAAAAATGTAACGTGCTATTGTAGACACTTGTGTATAATGGAGCTGCTCCAAGGGGTGTAATTGTTTGCATAGATCTTGTTACAGCATATACTTTACCTATCCATAAAATGTGTATTTCATTATTGCATTTTAATACATATGTGTATAAATATCTTACCAATTTCTACTGATGGTGTGATATACGATATAATTGCTAATAACATCGATCCTAAAACACCATTCAGTAAACCCAAACTAGCGCCTAAATATATTTCCCACCAATAGGCTGCAGCTGCTCTAACTGTACTTTGCATAATACAGCATCCAAGAGAAATCAGCGACAATGAAACAAGGGATAAATTGAATACCTTAAATTCAATTTATATCATTAATCATCCAATTACGTATTGTATTTCGAGTGATCATAATTACCTGTCGACACAATTTCAAGCCAATAACACCGCCAACCATTTGTATAACAGCACTTATTGCAATGTATGTTGTGTAGTCTTTGACAGAGACACCAAATTGCTTGCGCATAAAGAGATATACAACATTCGATTCACCCTCTAAGAAATTAAGCAAAATGTGTAGTCCAACGTTGTCATATATTGTTAATGATAACTCACGTGTTACAAAATTGGTCATAATCAGCGAGAGCATGGTCAACCAAATTATTGTACGATCAAAGTTGGGACGACGTTTTATGCATGTATGTATAAGATCCTTGACCAAATCAAAACGGAATAATTCACGCATTTTTGCCTAAATTAAATTAAAGTTTAAATTTTGAATATACACTTATTTGTATACAACACATGATTGACTTACACTGAAGCCCATTTCGGGTGATTTTATAACATCTACAGTAAAAAAATAAACATATAACGTAGCCATAAGAAATAGTAAGGCTGATAGACAAAGAACAGTTGCCATATTGGTTGCTGGGAATAGGTATCCGCTTACAACATTGCCAAGTACAGTGCCCAAACCTAATGCAGCATCATTAAGAAACATACTAAATGTAGAATGTTTTGTTAGCTACATATTTATGCAGTCCATATATAACATATCTCATCGTTACCGCAATGCCTTTGAACTTCCATGAGCTACATCGGAAATATAACAATAAATTCCTGTCAACATGGCACAAACACCTCCCATTAAAGTCATTGGAATAGTTCCAATTATATAAATCCATGGATTGAATTCGTATTTAATGGAAATGAAGGCAAGGACGCAGGTTATGCTGAGGCTACAGAAAAATCCTTAATAGCAACGAAATAAGGAAATAATTCTTTAAATAAATTCGTCCGGAATATGATTTTAAAATATTATATCAACCTCCAAATGTGGCTAAAATAATTGGTTTTCGTCCAAATTTATCTGACCATCCGCCGATAAATAAACTTAAAATGGCTGGTATTATACAATCTATTAAAGACATGGCCATGAGGTATCGTGATACAAAAGGTTGTACAATACTTTCAATTTCCTGCAAAACAAATCGAAACAATATTCTGTTGAATGTATAAAATGTAACCTAATCATCATTAACCCATTTAGGAAATGTATACAGTGGCTCCCAGCTTATTTCGTACAGTGACAGTTTAAAAATTGCTGCAGTCGTAATTCCTAATATAGCAAAAATTTGAACAAAATATAAATGCCATTTTAGAAAGGAAGGTTTGTTTTTTATTTTCCAAAATTTACTTTTTCAAAATTTTAGTGTTTGACACTATAAAAAAATAAAATAAGAAAAAAATAGGAAAATTCATGTCACAGCTTATTTCGTACAGTCTCTTTAAGTTCAAACTAAAAACAAAGTAAGTTGATTTTAATATTTAGTTGACATCCCTTAGCGTTAATGACAGCCTGGAGTCTATTTGGCATTGAATCCACCAATTTTTGAGTGATGTCTGGTGTGATTTTTTTCCATTCTTCCATCAGTACCTTCTTTAGGTCTTGCTTATTAGAAATCTTGTGTGTTCTTATTTTATTGTCCAAAATAGACCAAAGATTTTCAATCACATTCATGTCAGGTGACTGTGGTGGTGGAGACATCAAGTGTGGGCAGTTCCAAATAAGCCAAGATTGCACAATCCCAGATTTATGTTTTGGGTCATTATCTTGGTAGTACCGAAATTCTTCCCGCAAACCCAGTTTGTCTGCACTTTGAAGTAAATTGTTTTTCAGAATCTCGAGGTACTTCATTTTGTCCATTGTTTCCTCAATAAAAACCAATTCACCTACTCCGGCTGCTGACATACAGGCCCAAACCATCACGCTACCGCCACCACGCTTCACTGTGGGCTTAAGGTTCTCCTTGTTTAGCTCGGTATTCGCTTTACGCCAAACATATGACATTCCGTCCGAGCCAAAAATATTAAACTTAGACTCATCCGCGAAAATAACGGTATTCCAGAACGCAGGAGTCTTAATAATATGCTCTTTGGCGAAGTCAAGTCGGCGTTGTATATTCATTTTTGAAATGAATGGTTTCTTTCGGGCTACTCTACCGTTCAAGTCATGATTGCGCAGCACACGTCGGACAGTTTCAGCACTGGATGATTTTCCTATTTCACGCTGAACCTCTGCAGCCAACTTCGGAGCGGATAACTTTGGATTTTTCTTAATTTTTCGTACAATATAACGCTCGTCTGAAGCGTTGAAAATCTTATTAGGTGCTTCTCTGCCCTTGTTCTCCAACCGATTTTCGCGAACGAAGCGTTGAATGATGTATTGGACAGTTAAGGCACTTAAATTTGTCATTTCAGCAATTTTTCGCACACTCTGACCTTTCCTAAAATGGTTAATTACCAGTTTACGCTGTTCCATCGTTGTACGACGACCCATAACGCTAAATGTTTAATTTACAGCACTTTAACTATTTAAAATAATAATAATAAAAATTGTTATAATAGTTAAAAAGGTCCAAAAACTCATACAATTCAAAAAAACTTTGTAACTGCGCGGCAGAATGAAACTTACTTACATTGAAGTTTGTGTACGAAATAAGATGTGAGCTGAAAATCAGCTGATCAATAGTTTTTCTCTCTTGCATGACAAAAAGAACAATTTTTGGGGTTCCCCGTTTTCTTATTAGGTTTACTAAACACATACATAGACATCTACATTCAAAACTTATTGATAAGTTTTTTAGTTTCGATGTTACAGCCATGTACATAAAAATATATACACTGTACGAAATAAGCTGTGAGCCACTGTAGATAGATAGATATCTAGAAATGACTCAGATCATTTGCACATTCGAAATTATTGCCCCTATTGCGGTTCACCACTCAACCCAGTTTGGTCGTCTTAGAGTCGACCCGACTTCAACAAGACCAAACTATTTTTTGGTATTGTGGTACACCACTGTTTTCGGTTGAAATTGTTATGGCGTTACCAGCTTAAAATATCACTTATGACAGAAAAGCGGTCGATTAAGTAAAAATTAAGGAAATATACAATTGTGTTTTGCTGTGAAAATTATTTAAAATGGATATTAGTGTAGATTTGTTTTATGAAGATGAAAACGAAGACGCGAAAATTAATTTGCTACGCTTACGGAGAAAAATTCGTGATGACTCTAACCGTCTTGAACTACCTAGCGAAAAGTATAAATATTGTTCAAAATAAATAAAAGCAAATAATAAATTTTTTTATAGATTTATTAGCTATTTTCGATTGATCAAAGAGGCATTTTGCTTTTTGCTGGATGACGTAAAAGACCATTTCAAGAAATCTGTGCGTGTCGTATCTATACCACCAATATTGAAATTGTGTGCTGCTCTTAGATTTTTCGCTGATGGAAGCTACCAGAAGAGCAGCGGCAATGACTTCAATATAGGAGTGGCTCAATCTACAATGTCACTTGTTTTAAAAGAAGTATTAGATGTATTGGAGACGAAACAGACGCTGCAAGGAGTATCAGAAATAATATAATGCGTTCTTTCCAAGCTCAATAAATTTATCTCTTATTTATTTTTTAAATTCATTTCAGTCTTTTTTGGTAAATGGAAGATAGCTTAAATTATTTAAAAAAAAAAATCTTATTTTCTTAGATTCACGTCTACTTTGTTAGCTTGGATTCTGGTCCATTAGTTGAACAAGCCTCTCAAATTGAGCTTTGGTTGTAATTTTTAAACTTCTGAAAATGCATAAAATGTTGAGAAATTACAATATGAAGCCAAGCTAATTATTACTTACGATCTCTCCATTATTTTTGGCTTTATTAGTTTAAAGTAAACTGCAACTGATGCAAACACAACTGCTTATGAGCAGTGGTGTATATTTAACGTGCTTGTCGACCAAACTGAAACAGAGTTGCAAACGGTAATACCACAAAAATAATGAACACAATCAAAAAAATCAGCCGCCAGTCGAGTTGAGAACGGCAATATGAATTTCTCGACGGCGACCAAACTGTTACAAAAGTTGTGAACCGCAATAGGGGCATATACTTCACATTTTCATAAATGCATTTAAGTACCATATTTTAGTGGTATCAAAACAAATGACATATAACTTCATATATATAACTGCATAATATAAATAATTTTGTAAAGTTAATGAGTCAATAACGTTAATGAGCGTAGCTACATTTAATTGTCCACATTGGAATTACAAGCAACTTACTTTGGAAGCATTTGTTTCATGGTGTGTGCCCAATAATGGTTTACAATCGTTCTCATTATAGTGGAATACGTCTGTACATGCCTGATAGAGAAGTTGATTTTGAAAAACAGTGAGTGGTAAATTTATTGCAAAAAACACTAGAAATACTGCTGGCTCTAAAATAAATCTCCCAAAAACTAATGACGGTGAAGGCGTTGATGATTCTTGCACAGTTGATGATGGCACCGTTCCATTAGTTGCAGCATGAGGATCATCTTCTTTAAATAACACGTTCGCAAGGGAATCTTCAGGAGTAACTTCTTCTTGTGTTTCATATAATTTTTTATTGTTTGGTGGCATTTGATTTAGAAGTATGTAATGCAATATTTACGTTCAATATATTTATAAACTCAATTTAATGTATTTTTTTACTATAATAACGCGTTATCTAAAACTTTTTCTATTCGTTTTATGCAATATTCTAGTTGCTGATTCGTACAAATATAAAATTGAACTAACTGCATTTACGATCAACATTATCTTTTATGTAATTTTTGCGCTTATCTATTTCGTGGGTTTAACCTCTTCAACTACATACAAAAATTTGAGTCATTCAAGTGCTGGACGCTCATAAAGACCATACTTAATAAAAATTAGAAGAAACAATATTTTTCGCAATACTTTTATTTATTTTTATTAGTAAAAACATATAAAAACAAAAATAATCGTCAAATTTAAAACATTAATGTCTTCGTCGATCTCGATCCCGATCTCTATGTGATGATCTATTGTCATAGTAATCATCACGCCCACTACGATCACGCTCACGATCGCGATCTCGATCCCCTCTATCATCTCTATAGCGGTTGCCACTGGCAGAGCCTCCTCCACTACGTTCGTAGTCCCGACTTCGATGATTATAGCGTTCTCGATGTCGTTCATATTCCTCCAGATCTGCATTATAATCACGGCCGCGTTCTCTACGACCTCGATCTCGATCCCGTGAACGACTGCGTGGTGACCGCGAACGGTCCTTACGAGAACTTTTCTTCGATACAATTGAAGTTGTCTGTGTCTTTATTCTTCCTTCTACCTTTTCAACGGGTATTTCGTCGTCACTAATTTCATCATCCAGATCTTCATCGAGTGCTGACACCTTGGGCTCTAGCTCATTATTCTCTTCGAGAACGGTTCGTTTCTGTATACGTGGTAAAATAATATCACAAACACGGTCACTCCGTAGTAGTTCGTCTATGAAATCGTCCATATATACTATCTCATATTGGCCGGCACGATTTTGACGTCGTAGCTTACGATTATCATTATAAAGCGGTTCCAAGTATTTATAACAATCCATAGCGCTACCAGTGAGACGTAAATAGAATGCACCCAGTGCACGTACATACTTGAATTCTTCATTTTTTATAAATTCAACAATAATATCTTTTTCCGGTTGAATTTGCAACATTTTTAGTGTGAGACACAGGAATTGTGTCGGTTTGATATTACCACCAAAGACGCCACCAATAAACCGTAGTTCCATTGCTTTATCCACCAGCAATTCGGCAGTTAGTGCAAAGCATTGCTCTTTCCAATATTTCGAGTCGTAGATACGTGATCGGATTATTTTTTCTATGAGATATTGTGGATTAGTACCGTGGACGTTTTTGGCTTCTTTAACTGTGCGATTAGCCATTGCAAAATTACGAACTAATTAATTATTCCCTATCTATTGCGAAAATTGATTACAACGAGATCAAAATATAAACTGTGAATATTGTTAGTAATGCGGTTGTCAATAATGACAGTCGAAGTGCAGGGTGCACTTAAAATTAAGATTTCTCTTGATATAAAAGTGAGATTATTTAAGGCCTGCACAAAAAAGCGCGATTCGGAGAGGGCGTGACGAAGTTTGCAATCTCAAATTATTTGTACTCTACTCGATTTTCAAATGCATTCCTCTTTCAAATTTATATTTATTAATCTGATTTCACAATGTACATCCTAAGCAGATGGTGAATTTCCAGGCTGATATGCAAGTTTCGTAACCACAAAGATTAATTTTACAAATTTATTGTTGTATTTGAAAAATATTTTGAAACAAACGAATTCAACTTTATTTTACGTACTTTGTGAGAAACAAAACCAAAGAATATTATATTTATAACAGCAAATATAACTTTTATAATCTATAATACTTTCGAAAATAAAAAATTTGGTAAAACTCTTGATTTATTGCGACTCTGCTTACGATATATCTGTTTATATCACGCGGTCAACGGTACCGCGGTATACCGCGGAAGTTTCAATACTCTCATATACAGCCATGGTATTTGATACAGCACAAAGCACGGGATTATACCGCCTGTACAGTACCGCGCCTGTTTGCACAGGCCTTTATACAATCTATATTCCGAGAAAATGTAAACAATTGGGTAAGAAAGAGATAACAGCTTATGCCTTCATCTAATTTTGTAGTTGTCAAAGCGATGACGCACTCAATGTCAAAAGGCAGAGAATTTTTGCAGACTGTGGAAATAAAAAGTTCGAGTTTAACGACGAATCTTTTTTTGTAGCAATTTTATCGTCATAATATAATTAAATTCCATTCGAATTACGTAGCAGTAAAGGAAAAATAATAGTTAAAATGAGTTTTTTTGGAAAAATTTTTGGTGGAAAAAAGGAGGTGGCACCAACAACGGGGGAAGCAATACAAAAACTTCGTGAAACGGAAAATATGCTAATCAAGAAGCAGGAGTTTTTGGAGTCCAAAATCGAAGAGGAACTAAACATTGCGAAAAAAAATGCGTCCAAAAATAAAAGAGGTAATTTGGAAGAATGCACTTTTACACGTAAGGTGCATAATTCGAACACTATTAGAATCATTTAATTGAGATTCATATCTTATTTGGGGGAAATTACGTCTCTTTATTTCTAAGCAAACCATACACTTGATATGAGTCATTGTAAAATGGTTCTGCTTTGTGCTTGCTTGTTTGTTTGTTTGTAAGCATTTATTAAATATCAACTATTTATTTTTGTTTCCTTTTGTTGTTGTTTGTATTTTACATCTTTTCGTAAAAATGCTACAAAATTTTCATGTAAACGTCTTCCTGGATTGGATTTGTTGATGACATAAAGAACGTAATATGAAATATACAATATATACCTATATAATCTACATAATGCATTTTAAATATTTGCTTTTAAATATTCCTTTATCAAAATTTCACATTTAAATTCCAATAACAAATCAACATAACTATAAGAAAATATAATTTGTTTTAAATATTTTGGCATACATAAAATTTTGATTATAACAAATAATTCTTTCAAAATTTATCATTATATATTTACTAACATTGAGCAATGTGATTTTATTTTTTTAGTTGCTTTGCAAGCACTCAAAAAGAAGAAGCGACTTGAAGCACAATTACAGCGAATTGATGGAACTCTATCTACGATTGAGATGCAACGTGAAGCATTGGAGGGTGCCAATACAAATACTGCAGTCTTGACCACAATGAAAAATGCTGCACAAGCACTTAAATCAGCCCATCAAAATATGTGAGTTACAATGAGGTAGTTAAACGATCAAATATACTCAATTATTATTGGTTTTCCTCAGGGATGTGGACACGGTGCACGACATGATGGACGATATTGCAGAGCAACAAGACGTAGCACGTGAAATTTCCGATGCTATCTCGGATCCAGTGGCCATTGGTAATTATTAAGTTATTTTCCGAATCTAATGGCATTCAATAAGTTTATTATTTATATAGGTCGTGACCTTGACGATGAGGACCTCGAAAAGGAGTTGGATGCACTGGAGCAAGAAGAATTTGATAAACAAGTCATTGGCATTCCAGAGCCAGCCGCAACACTACCTGAAGTGCCAGCAGAAGATTTACCTGCAAAGGTAGCAGAAAAGAAGAAGGCACCAGCTACAACTAATGCAACAGCTGCTGCAGAGGAAGGTTTGTTGGATTGTTCTTATTATTTGGTTGTAATGAATTATAACCTGAACCTACAAATATTAGGGTATTTCACACTGTATTGGTTAAAATCAAATAAGATGAAAGTGTGATATACCTTATATAAATATTATTAAAATATGTAATTTTCTTTAAAAACAATATTTTCTTTGCACATGTTTAGATGATCCCGACATGAAACAATTATTGTCATGGGCCAATTAACTTTGCAAATAACTTCTTCTGTACCATGCTCAGTGTGCAGTCATGATTTAATTAAGCGAAAATACGATTTACATATTAATAAAAAGAAAGTAATGATGATTAATGGTGATAAGAATGTGGAAAACAAATCAGAAAAAATGCATATGAAAATACAATATTGTTTCATATATTATTTTTGTGCAACGGAATCAGCATTGCTTTTTTTTCCTTGTTTGTTATTTGAATACAAATGATATACCTATATTGAAAAAAAAAAATATTAGGATTACCGTATTAAGTACGTAAATCAATAGCTAAAGATAACACAATACAACATAAACAAACTGCAACATATAAAACTATAAAAAATGTTCGCATATAATTCTCAACAATTAATAAGCACGAATATGTATATTATATTAAAAGTTGGAAAAGCTTCTAATATTGAAATTGTAAATTAAATTGCCTATGAATATATATATTTTTTTTTATAATAAATGTTTTAACTATAATTTGGTTCGCATTAAAAGCCCCTAAAAGATTAATTAGTTTATGTATCCTTCTAACTTGTCTATGTATGCAAACGATCATAAACAATGTAAAAACTTAGTTGTAGCTTTATATTTTTTTTTGTTCTGCATATTTTCATGGGGAAAATATAGATGATAATTTACAAAAGACACATTTTTCTGTGAAAAAATTCAATTTGTCTGAATTTTGCTGCTTACGAGGAATATTAGTTCCTAGATTTTGGGTCACAAAAATGTTTACATGCACCACGAGAACTAATTAAGCCATTAGTAAAGGTTTTTACCATTGAAATTGTTCAACATTTTCGATAAAACTGAAATATTGGTGACCAAGCTAGTTGTTATTCCTTATAAGTAGATAGGTACTACTTCATTGGTCATAAATCTCATGATGCAATAAAATCGTATGAATATATGTAGACACGACGGCACAATATCCACCGTAGATATTTCCAAACACCGGCAATGTAATCACTTTTATTTTCTTTCTTGCCTTTTCATATATGCAAACATTTACAAACGTGACCCAATTGCGTTTGGCTTTAGTTGATTTGTCGTCATAATGCCCAGTGCAAGCATAACACTTGTTTGAGAGTGTTGTTGTTGTGCCAGAACATGTTTTGCATAAGAAATGAACGGCACAAAATGTCATATTGTGGGTGACTTGAGGAACACCACTATACTACTACCGTATATATGTAACATACATGTGTACCTATATGAGAATGAAGTAAGTCATTACGAATGACTACCTATTACTTTGCAGACATCCAACAATGATGAGTGTGATAATTGAATTTAGTTTTAAATTTATAATCAAATCGATCACATTGATTAGGGATTTTTAGGGTGGCCGTTGTTGGAGAAGATGGTCAAATTAGTTGGAATATCTTTCGAAATTATGGTATTAATATCAAGTGTATACAAGGGAAATAACATATTGTACTAAATTTATATTTCCAATTGTATTCCTAGTGCCTGCTGTTGTTCTATACTATAGCGGTTACAGCTACATTACATGACATTACCGATATTGTTGACCTTTCGGATTTGGATTTGGCCAATTATATGTTTTTTAAAAATTTGCCATCACAAAATCCACGAACTGCAGCCCAGGCTAATCCATTCATTGAACATTTTCAAAAGAAAAAAGCCGTTTTGGATTATTTTGAGAATTTATTTTTTGGCAACTCACCATTCGCACAAGCTAATGAAATTGCGTTTGACCCACATTTTGGACATAGTAGGCGTCCCTATTTTGAGCGTAAATACGGTAAGCGTGGCGAACGTCTTATTGAGATGTTGGGACATGGCTACTCTCTGGAACACTTGCGTTACTACGATGCTATTCCAAAGGAATTTGGTAATAAATTTTATCCTATTTGAATACGAATGATACTATAGAATAAGTACACAAATATGTTGATATTATTTAATTTATTTTAAACTTAAGGGCATTATACATACACGAAAATGTGTTTATTAAAAAAGAAAATTTAATAATTTCGCCGCTTAAACCCTTCGCTTTTGCGTTGATATGTAGAGTACATTGTTACCACGTATAAAAGCATCACCATATTTATTTTTTAGTTGTCCATTCACATACTCTTCCGTTTGATCCAATGCAATATTCATATAGCCGTCCAAACAAGCGAGCACACCTGTATTGTTTAATGAATTTAAGTGTGTAGTATACTTTCATGATAGTTATTAAAAATGCATGTGTATAAGCAGCTATGTTGATATAACATAGTGCAATACAATGTTATTAACTTTTGTTTGTAGAAAATGTCTGCCGAGAATGATTGCTTACCGCGATAATCCACGCCGCTATTTAATTTGACTACTACAGGTCTTCCATGGATTTGATTGATGAATTGTGAGAGCGCTTCTTTACGGGACATATTAAAAAAATTAATTAACATTAACTTCAGTTGCAGATTGTGAAAAACTATAACCCAAACGTTTTTATGACAGCATTTAGATATTTTGACATTAGATTTGTGCTTTGAAGTTGCCATATCTTTTCTGTTTGCCATTAGTATAAGTGATGAATTAAAAATGCTAGATGTCGCTGTATATATCAAAAATATTTCTGATGAAGTGGTAGAGCTGTAAAAGTGTGAAGTCATTTTCACTTTTAATTCTTTTATTTAAATTTTGAAAAGCTGAAATTTTAATAAAAATGAATGAGTTCTATTCGTTTTCAATTCATGAATTGAACGAATGAATTGAATTGAATGAAAGATCCAACGGTTGTTGGATCTTTCATTTCTGGGTTGCCATTGGCTTATTTTAAATATAAAGACAGTATTAATTGCAAAAAATTATAGGTTTTATTTCGTATTACAATTTTTTGTTTGTTTTTTCGTAATCTTTTTAATAAATTGAGAAGTAACAACTAGCATGTTTGTTCCTGGTAGTTTGACCTCCTTCAAGAATTTTACGTATATATACGCATATTTATGTATAATGCGTAGATATATAATGATCCGATAATTTCTTTTCAAACGTGAATTTCTTCAAAGTGAATTTTGTGAGATAAATAGAATTTTTTTTTTTAAATAATTTGTTTTTATTGAATCTTTCTAAAATACTTAGAAACTAACAATAAGTATTCAAATCTTACAAACTAACTAAAATTATGTGATATTCCCTACGTTCCATCAGAGTCGCGAGGTATAGCAATTTCACAGTATATTCAGTGTGTCTTTTTTTTTAATCGACGATGCCCCGTGCTCAGCAACAATTGCCTAGTAAGGGGATTCGGATTATTGTGTAATTTTTGAATGTAGCTTTTGCAGGACATTGCAACTTCCTCAGAAATTGTGGGTACATTTAAATCCGATGGATGTTAACGTTCCTCATATACCAAGGCACGTTTACAATAATTCGCAGACACTTGGATTGTATTCGCTGCAATTTTTCGATATTTGTGGGAGATGCAGCGCCCCAAAACTGAATACCATAAGTCCAGATTGGCTTCAGGATTGCTTTATATAATAGCACTTGATATTCGAGATTCAACTTTGATCTTTTGTGTAACAGCCACCATAACTGATTAATTTTAAACTTGATCTGAGTTTTCTTTGCCTCTATGTGATTTTTCCAGGTCAGCCTTCTGTCGAGGTGAATACCCAAGTACTTTGTTGAGGAACATTGTGGAACTGATTGGCCATTAATTTTAAGTGGGGGACATGTATCTGGCCTTAACGTGAAGGTTACATGTACGCTCTTTGATTCATTGACTTTTATACGCCATTTTGCTAGCCAGATTTCGAGAGAATCGACATGAGTCTGCAGGAGTTTAGTAGCTTCTATGGGGTTAGAGCCGTATCACCTGCAAAGGTCGATATAAATGTATAGTTATTGTTGGGCAAGTGTATAAGAGATACAGTAAGGGGCCCAAAACGCTTCCTTGAGGAACGCCAGCGTGAATATCCAATGTATTTGTTGTGTAATCCTTGTGATGTACTAGAAATTGTCTTTTCGTGAGGTAGCTACTAAGCAATGAGGAGACATTTGCAGGCAGTAATAGTTTGAGTTTGTAAATAAGGCCATCGTGCCATAGTTTATCGAAAGCTTGAGTGATATCAAGAAAGACTGCTGAGCAATACTTTTTTTCTTCAAAAGTGTTCCTTATCAGAGTTACAATGCGGTGGACTTGTTCTATTGTGCCGTGCTGTTTTCTAAATCCAAACTGATGTTGGGGAATCAGTTGGTTGAGATTAATAAATGGAGTTATATTCATGACAAGTAGCTTTTCGAATACTTTAGAGAGTAGAGGCAGGAGGCTGATAGGTCTGTACGATGCAACTTTTGTATGGTCTTTTCCTGGTTTTGCTATCATAATAATTTTTTAAGTTTTCCAGCATTTGGGATAGTGTTTAATACGAAGGATAGCATTGAAAATGTGCATCAGATGAATTACTGAAGCCGGAGGTAGCTCTTTATCATTTTACCGGTAATTTTATCTGGACCAGGTGATTTTTTTGGGTTTAAATCTTTATAAATTGCTTTGAATATGTCCTTTTTTCTAATTTTGAGCGTTATTGAGCAAGGTTGAGAAGTTAATTTTGGTAATGAGGACTGTGAAGAGGGTGGATTGGGTGTAAACACACTTTTTAGGTGCTCTGCAAAAGCCAAACCCTTCTCACAGTTGCTTCTAGCCCAATTACCGTCACTCAAACGGATGGGGGAGTCAGTGAGAATTGGCCGATTTGAGTTTTTTGCTGATTTCCACAAAGAGTAGTCTGACGCTTCACCAGGTGTTAATTTGGCTATGTGCTCTTCTTACTCTTTGTTGTTTTTATTTTTTAAGGCTTGCTTTAACTTTCGAGTGCAGTGATGTAGCTGTGTTTTCAGATTCGGTGATCTGAATTCTTGCCATTGCCTTCGAAATCTTCTTTTCTGTCTTACTAGCAATTCAATGTCAGCTGGTGTGTATGAGCTATAGTTTGATTGCTTGCATACCCTTGTGCAGGTGGCTGAGCTGAGAGCTAATAAGAGCAGCTGGTTGAATTTTTCGAGTGCTGAGTCTACATCGTGTCCATTTCTTAATACAGTACTTAGAGGAAGATGGGAATTTATATATTTCTTAAATTTCAACCAGTCTAATTTCTTTCTAACGCAATTGCCTTGGGGGCTTGGTGATTTTATAGATATTACCATGGGTGAGTGGTCAGATGATAGATCATAATTACACTCTGTGGAGATATTTTCCATCTGCAAACCTTTGGCGACTCCCGATCTATGAGATCGGGTATCTTCCTCTTGTCCGTCGGCCAATATGTCGGTTGACCATTTGTAGCCGTGGTTAGTGATGATTGAACATAGTCTTCTGCCTTTTGGAGTTATTAAGCGGGAGCCCCAGTGAGTGTGTTTGGCGTTGAAATCGCCAGCAACCAAGAATTTGCTACCAAGAGTTGAGAAAAATTCTTTATATTGCTGTTCGGTAATACTGTATCTTGGGGGACAGTATATCGCAGATATTACTAGCTTAGAGATGTATTCTTCCAGACATATAGATGTTGCTTGCAAGTAGACGCTACTGAAATCTTCGAGAACATGATGTTTTATTCTGCTTTTTATCAATCAGCGGAGGAAATGCTAAGGCAGTTCCTCCGCGTGCCTTACCATACGGATGATTTGTGGTGTACAGTTTGTAATATGGTATTTGGTAGCAATTTTTGTCAGTGATATGGGTCTCAGATATCATCATTATGTCGATCTGGCTGAATTCAAAGAATTGAATTAGCTTCAATCGGTGCTGGCTTAAGCCGTTGGCGTTCCAGTGGCATATCTTGAGACTACTCATGGTCTGGATAGCAATGTTTGGAGTAACATCGATTGATTTTTCATCATTTCTTGCATCATTGTTTGCATTGAGTTCATGAATTGGTTTATATTCTGAATTAATTGAAAAATGTGTTCAAAAGAAAGTGAAAATTTAATTGATTGTGAGAATTTTTCATTGAAAAGTCGACACATCGTTGGAGAATGGGGAGAACTATCCGATATTTGGTTTGATAGTCCTATTTCAGAAAAGTCTGCGTTAGAGACATCAATGTTAAAATCGTCACCAGAAGTACAGTACAAGCCTTAACACTATTTTATATGACAATTTTTTTTTTCTGTAATTGTAATGGCAAATTTGCATTAATTTTTATTTATATTAAAGAGGAGGAATTCTTGTGCGTTGTTGCATATGCAATACAAAACTGCAGGGTACTGTGCAAGTAACATCAATTTATTTATGTGAATAATAACAGCTGATTGGTTTTGTCATGGTGTAATATCATAAGGTAGAGCCAGTGGGGAGAGCTCATGAATGAAGGAGAAAAAGTAAATAAAACAACAACAAACACATGGGCAAAGAAATAGAAGAAGTTTAAAAGGAGACAAGAAACACACTAGCTTGACACTATAACAAGCCAGTTTTTGACATTATACCGCGCAGCCAATAGGAATTATTTTATTTTAGTTTAAAAGAATTATAATATTGAATGAAATCATCATATTGTTACGTTTTTATTCTGTGAGCGTTTAATTCTATTTGAATTACCTTGTTTGATCACTGGATTCTGTTAATAATAACTGCAACACTTATTTCTCTATGTACAATCAACTCTGCTTATAATCAACTATTTACAATAACACTTAAATGTACTTGCAACTTTTGCCTCTGTATCGATGTTTCTGCAATCACGTTCGAGATCAAATTGATTCTCACTTCTCAACACTGGCTATATTTATACTTTGTTGGCAACACCCCAGAATCTTCCTTTATCGAGATTCTTCTCTTCCTTTCTCGTTGGCTTGTTCTGGTTATCGCTTATTTCTTTTTGTTGACATTCGTTTCGATGCTGCCAATAGTGTCAGTCACACTAGTGATGAGTAACCAACTATCGATTCTTCTTTCTTCTTTATGTGGCCATAACAACCGAATATCGATTTAGGCCGAAAATAACATGCTTCGTCAGCTATCTCTGTTCTTCGCTAGCTGGCGCCAGTTAGAAATTCCAAGCGCTGTCAGGTTCTCCAGTACTTGGTCTTTCCACCGGAGGTTTGGTCTTCCTCTTCTGCGTCGTCCTCTAGCGGGTTCCGAATATAACACCTTCCTAGCTGGAGCGTGTTCTTCCATTCGCTCGACATGACCTAGCCAGCGCAGCCGCTGGATTTTGATGCGCTTTACTATGTCAATATCTGCATACAGCTCGTACAGCTCATGGTTGTACCTTATTCGGTACTTGCCACCAACGCAAATAGGTCCAAAGATCTTGCGTAGGACTTTTCTCTCGAAAACTCCAAGCATTCGCTCATCCGAGGTGGAAATTGTCCAGGCTTCAGCGCCATATGTTAGGACAGGCATGATGAGAGACTCGTAGAGTGTAGTTTTCGTTCTTCGAGAGAGGGCTCGACTTCTCAATTGCTTACTCAGCCCAAAGTAACACCTGTTAGCAAGAGTTATCCTACGCATGATCTCCAAGCTGACGTCATTACTGCTGTTAATGCTGGTTCCAAGATAGACAAAGTCCCTTACTACTTCAAAAGCGTAGTTGTCAACAGTGACGTGCTGTCCAAGACGCCGGGACTCTTTGTTTGTTGACACTAGATACTTCGTCTTGCCCTCGTTCACCGTGAGACCCATCCGACGCGACTCTCTTTCCAACTCTGAGAATGCTGCACTGACTGCTCATGCCGATTATATCAATATCGTCGGCATACGCTAACAGCATGACACTTTTGTTGAAGATAGTGTCATTATGTCGTAGATCAGCAGCTCGTATTATTTTCTCCATAATAAGATTGAAGAAGTCGCACGATAACGAATCACCTTGTCTGAAACCCCGTTCGGTATTAAACGGTGCGGAGAGGTCCTTCCCAATTTTCACTGCACAACAGGAGTTATGCAGTGTCATTCTACAAAGTCGAATGAGCTTTGCAGGAATACCGAACTCAGACATTGTTGCGTAGAGGTAATCCCTTACCGGACTGTCGAAAGCGGCTTTATAATCAACAAATAGGTGGTGTGTGTCGATCTGTTTTTCTTGGGTCTTCTCCAGGATTTGGCGCAGTGTGAAAATCTGGTCGATGGTGGATTTACCAGGTCTGAAGCCACACTGATACGGTCCAATCAGGTTGCTGAGCATAGGCTTCAACCTTTCACACAGTACGCTCGATAGAACCTTGTATGCGATGCTCAGGAGACTTATTCCACGGTAATTGGCACAAATTGTGGGGTCTCCTTTTTTATGTACAGGACAGAGAACACTGAGCCTCCAATCATCAGGCATGCTTTCATCCGACCATATTCTGCTTATGAGCTGGTGCATGCGGGTGAGCAGCTCATCGCCTCCGGTCTTAAACAACTCTGCAGGCAGGCCATCAGCACCTGCAGCTTTGTTGTTCGTCAACCTTAAAATGGCCGTTTCAACCTCGTCATAGTCGGGTGGTGGAACATCAACACCATCATCTGTAATTGGGGTTATCGGGCATTCTCCTCCACTGGCGGAATTGTTCGTAGCATCACCATTCAGTAACGTGGAGAAGTGTTCCCTCCATAGGCTCAGTACACTCTGGACATCCGTAACCAGATTCCCATTTCCATCACGACAAGAAGAGGCTCCGGGATTTAAACCTCCACCCAGGCGCTTGATCTTTACGAAGAATTCTCGAGTCTCATTCTTGTCGATACACATCTCTATCTCCTCACACTCGCGTTTTTCCAACTCCCTCTTCTTGCGCCTGAAAAGACGTCTCTCTGCACTCCTTTTCTCTCTGTACCGCTCCTTAACAGCTCGCGTTGCGCCTGCACGCAGTATTTTTCTGTAGGCGGCGTCTTTCTCTGCGGTAGCGTCGCGACACTCCTGATCATACCACTCATTCCTCAGAGGCCGGTAGTAAACGATTACCTCCTCGGCAGCAGTAGTCATGGAGTGGGATATATGTGTCCACCGTGCGCATGTATCATCAAGAGGGGGAGTGTTCTGCATAAGCAGATCCGATAGTCGTTACAATATTTTTAAGCCTTGCTAGAATGGGATTGATATTTTTCCTTTCCCACTCTTTGCTGAATGGGAAAGTTTGATAATTTTAAGCTTTTGAGAATGATGATTGGTCGCCTGTCATTCTTTAACGAATTCGAAGCAAAATAGTGTACTCTCGTTGATGCAGTTTTAAATGAATTAAGGGTGAGTGAATTCCGTAATGATTCAATTCTTTTACAGCTCTGTGCCGTGGTTATAGTACCAATCAATTTTCTCGTTAAGCAAAAAAATTCTATGACTTTAAATTTACTATTTTATTTAGAAATGGAGCAGAACTGAAGAACTTATTACTCTGCTTCAAATTAATTAATGCTTGTGGGATACAGGAAATCCAAGTTATTCTAATAGGGAAAAACGGGAACAGGCCCTAGATGCTATGCAATTGAAATTGTCTAAAATTGCTAGAAATATAGGAACACATGATATCTGGGCAAAATTTCAGCCCTTTGAAGCCAATATAGGAAATAGTTGAGAACTATTCACATCAGCACTGCCAGTTGTTGGTATGGCGGTAATGCATTTCCAACTGGCGTTTCACCTTTTTTTTATATCCTTTTCAATGAGCCGCGGTATGTTCTGGAATTTCGCATCGGTTATGTAATGTAATATGTAACCTTATGTAATTTTTGAAGGCCCAGAAGTCGTTATGTTGTAAATCTTTTGTCAGGCATGTGAAAGAGCCGTTTGTACTTCGTTTTTCCCGCCATTTTTTACCCCACTTGATCGTTTTCTTTTTTGCCAATTTTTCGATGATACTTTTTGTATTAACCCAATTATTTTTCCAGTACACTTCTATGATTATCGTTCCAAAAACACACATTCTCAGCATATAAATATGATTGCTGTTTTTATCAAATCTTTCAGCGCGACATCCATCATGAAATCAATTTGAAATTTAATGCAGCACTATTATTTTGATAAAATATCACCCCTCTGTTTCAGTAATCATGTGTAACCACCCAACAATCTAAATTGGTGAAACGGTAAATTCAATTGATTGGTAATATAACCACGGTATGACAAGTTTGGAATTCATTCAAATTTCAACAATTTGAACGCAAATAATCAATATAATTTTTACTGCATAGTACAATGATTATGCTCCATGCGCCCATTACATGGAACCATTGGAATATATTATATTTTATAGTATATTTTTTAATAGTTAAACCAGGGAATAAAATAAGAAATTTTCTCGATTCACGAAAATTCAAAATTTCGATTCACGGGTTTTTAATTCATGAAAATGGATTTTTTGATTCACAAAATTTATTATTTTTAATAAAAACACATATTTTCAATTCATTTTATGAAATTGATGGCTTTTGTTTTGTTCACAGAAATTTGTAAACAGATACATACGTTTATCCCAATATTTTAAATTTCCAAAAAATTGTCTCCTTCATCCGCGTCAATACTCTCATAGTCATCATCGTCCTCACACTGATTTGCTCCCTCAAACACACCTTTGAACCAACATTGTTTTTTAGATTGGTCATGACCAGTGTTGATATCTCGTATACGCCGACTCTTCTCCTCAACAAACATTTTGGCGGCAGCAGTCGGGCTCCAGTCTGATAGTACGGGCATATTCATACGAATGTACATGTATTTAGATTCAGTTTCGAAGGTAAGCCTGGCGCGATTTTTTTTTTCAATAGGTTATTTGCACTTATGCATCTTTCGACATCAGCAGAGTGCGGAGTGCATGCAGCGATACGCGCTAATACAGTGATAAGCTCATTGTATGATTCGCGGCTTGCATTTGATTTTGATAAATGCGTAATGACTTCGTAGAGAGACTTGTCCTTTACAACATCCTGATTATTTGAAATATCTAGGAATTGTAAGAATAAATTGGCTAACTCCAGATCCGGTGCTAGCGTTGAATGAATGTTTTCAATATCTGTGCCTTTCTCGAATTTGATGAATGGATCAATTTTTTCGAGAAGATCGTCATCGATTTTAAAACGTTCCGTTAAAAAATTTCGAAGTGAGCCCAAGGTATTTATGCGCACTTTGGTAAAATTCATCGGTTCTCGCCGAGTTCGAGAAATTGGTTCTGATGACATTTCAATTGACTGGTAATATGTTTTTCCGTCGCCCTCATCAATGGTTAATTTAGTCTCCAATTTGCTTTCAAAGCCGCCAATCAGTGGTGTATTTTCCATTTCTTGTAATGACTTTAATATTGCCGTCACATGCGATTTCATTTCAATCAAAGTCAATTTGCCGTAACGTGGCGGAAGAAATCTAATATCAACAGATTTTACCGTGCCGACACGTCACGTTACTTCTATTATAATCGCTTCGTTTGAATTGCACACAATAGATTGTTAAGTGACAGTTCTTCCGACACGGCAACGCCACGTTATGTTAATTATAACTACTACTTAAGCCATGGTTCATTTATATTTGCTTATCTTATTAGGCCAACAACAAATTTTCAGAGTTGTATACACACCAAGACTGTCAAAGCAAAAAGAAATTTGAGGTTATGTGGTTCGTTTTGTTTACTTTGCTGTGTTTTGCTTTCAAATTTTTCTTTGTTAAATATACGAGTATTTAAAAATGTTGACGTTACGTCATATGGAGAAATACATATTTGCTTATGTAAGAATCCGTAGGGTTACGTTAATTTGTGATGAAAATTTAGTTTATTTTGTATTTTTATATTAATTTCTTTCTTGATTCACGGATTGTTTGATTCACGAAAGCGAATTTTTTGATTCCCATTTTCACGCGTCGATTCACATTTTCTGCTTGATTCACCCTTATTTTACACCCTGAGTTAAACATTACTATTTAAAATTAAAGTTGTATTTAGTTTTTGTGCTCTGAATTACACATTATTTTTGAGAATGATTTTGTTCTTTAGAAATAATTGTTTTTGTTTTGATGGAAGCAGCTAGCTCACCCATTATTGATCGTCTCCAGGTGTTTCTTGGTCGTGTTGCTATATGGCTGCTTTCTTAGCGTGTGGCCAATCCAGAGCCACTTTCTACGCTTAATCTGGATCAGTATGGGCTCTTCGCTCGTCAGACGCCATAGTGCCTCGTTTGAAATAGTGTTAGGCCAGGAAATTCTACAAATGATCCTCAAACACTTGTTGAAGAAAGCTTGCAGTCCCTGCGTGATGAAGTTCGAGATCAGCCATGTTTCACTTCCGTACAGTAGTGTCGATTTCACACATGCGGAGAATATTCGTAATTTCGTGTGTCTGGATATTTGGGAATTTGCCCATACTGATTTTAGCCGGCCAAATCTTTGCTTGTCTTTCCTTTGCTTAGCCTGCAGTTAGCATCCTCCTCAGCTCCCCCGTCTGTTGCTATCGTGCAACCGAGGTAGCAGAAACTTTCTGTAGAATATTTTTGGTTAAACATTTTTTTGAGATTTAATTTTTTGTTCAGAAATAAAACTAATATTTTAATCCGTGCTATCAGAAAAGCTGTTTATAGCTTTCATATCGTAAGGGCCAGTTTTTCTGTGCGAGTTCAACTTTATTTGTCGTTTAATTAACTTTAAACTCGATGTGCAGCTTTTCAGACAAATTTCAATGTAGTTTAAACTAAGTTTGAATGCCCAATCTAGCTAGGTTAAACTAAGATTAACCTATCAGTTGCTCTGCTGTCTGTTACTGCTCTCTCGTACATATTTTCTTGCTGCGGTGTAAAATAAATTTAAATTTATAGTTTAAACTTAGTTTAAACTTGTACTGAAAAACTGGCGCTAAACCTAAGCAAAACCATCACACCGTGAACTTAGATTTAGAGATGGCACTCGTAAGCAATACTCCGATTAAATTAATAGATAGAAATATTTTAATTTTTTTTTTTCGTAAATAACGAAAAATATAAATTATAGGTATGTTTGTTTTCTTAACAACCAACACAAACGTTCTTTGCGTAATGCATGCACAAATATTTCTTGCGTAATGAATGTTTGAGTCGTGACCGTACAAAATATATGAACATGACAGAATGTTTGTACATTTCGGTATTTTTAGGTTGAACCGCTAATAAAGACATAATTCAATAACTTAATGATCGTCTTCACAAATAGAATGGATTTTATATCTCTGAACAAAGAATACGGTAGAAAATAATTTTATTGTAAAAACAAATATAAATATGCAATCAATACGCAAATACTTGTAAAAAATAAAATATACTATTTGTAATGTGCCAAATTATTTTAATAAAATTTGGTATTCAAATTCTTTGGTCGAATATTATTTATTTTGCCATGAAGTTAAGAGTCCCAATTTAACTAGAAAACCTTAAATTAAATCAAACGTTAAAAACACATTTCCTTTGAAAATCATGTTTTATTTATAATGTTTTTTATTTATTTTGCCATTTAGCAAATTTTTATTCAATTACTTTGAAACTTTTAACAGGATAAAGACTATCGCAATTGGACTTACATTTTTTGCGTAACAGTCTTTTGAATTTTAATATTTCTGTTCAAGTAAAACATGATTTTTAAAAGTGAATAAAATACACATTTCAAACTTATTTCCCCGTATGGGAAGCGACCCCACCTAATGATTACAGTCCTTGAAAGTTATTTCAATGAAATATATTGATCAATTTTCTCCTAATTATTTTTAAATAAAATTACAAACTATATATGTATGTAAATACATTTAAAATGCAAAGTAAATTAAATTCTAAATTAATATATGCCTTCTAATGGTGTGTATGTTTTATATTGGTATAATTCAGGTCCACCATAACCATAAAGTAATTTACCACGACCATTCTCATCATAATACGGATAACGATATTTGGGTCTGTATGAAGAATAAAATGTAAGAAAATATAAGTTAGAATAAGAAAAAATAGTAAGCATTATTAATAAATACCTTTCAAAATATTGAAAATTTGGTGCTCTTGGTTGTACAGTAGCGCTGATTATATGTAGAGTGTAGATGACTAATAGGATTAACTAAAATAAAAAATTATATAAATTATATAATACAGCTAACATATAATTACATAGACTTATGTAATATGACTTATTCAACTTTGTACAAAAACAACAACTATACACATAGTTGAGGCAATAAAAAAAAAGAGGCCAAATTAATCGGTACTCAACGTGTGTATCTAAAAGATATGGAAATACACATAATAATTAATTTAAAATTACATATCTAACTATTGGCTGGGGTGAACTTTTGTGCTTGTACTCGTACTCGTATTTTGTATTTAACACCATCCAAGGTCTACGATAGTGCACCAATATATTTACATATTTACGTGTACATTTATGTATTTCAAATTATTCAGTGTTTCTAAAGCTTGAGTGGTAATAAATAAAATTACTTCATCAGAAAATATATTTCCATGGTGTAGTTTTTGACGTACCGTTTCGATATTAAATTTTGTTATGCTTCAGCCGGGGATTGAAGCCACGACCTACAGATCAGAAGGCCAACTCACTAATCACTGAGCTACGGCACCCACTATATATATATATATATATATATATATATATATATATATATATATATATATATATATATATATATATATATATATATATATATATATATATATATATATATATATATATATATATATATATATATATATATATATATATATATATATATATAAGAATGGCGCCGAAATTTTGGACATTTTTCATCTCCAATGAGATGATGAAATCTAGGAAAACTCAAAAATAAAAAATACTGTCAGACTCTATTAGCAGAAATCGCAAAAGCAACTATGTATAAATTTAAACCTCCAACTTGTGACCATATTTTCATTGAAGAATAAAAAAAATATGTTTTATTTTTTTGAAATCATCATACTCTATTCAAATGACGTTTTTATGCAAAAACATTTTTTTAGCAGAAATGAAATATTAAATCATTTCTTAACTTTTATTATTAATATCTCCATGTATGAAGTCATATCAAATGGGGAACTGTCGAGAAATCGACTCATTTCATTATGGAAATTGTTTTTAACTTTAAATCATGCCAAGTACTTGATGATATACGTAGGAATACATACAATATGTCCAAATGGCACTCCACAAATCAGTAAACATATATTTGTATATTATTGTATTTTTGAAGAAAATTTAAAGAAATGATTGCCACATTAAAATTCATAACAACATACAATGAGATAGTTAATGCTTTTTTTTCCTTATGTTGAAAGCGCATCAACCACGACGACACAAACTCACGATGATAGTCAAGTATTTACGTTTGCAATACGACTATTTGTTGTTATTGTTGGTTGCAATATACGCATTAGGAATGCCAATTTCTGGTTTAATGGCTGATCCCAAGGTTTTAACTTTGTCCAGAAATACTAAAGTATGTCCGTACTGTGCCGTAAAATGAAAGTCTTTATAACGAATAAATGAAAGTCTTTATAACGAATAAATTACGAGTATTGGCTACATTTTTGCAGTATACCGAAATTTTGTGTCCGCAAATCGAAAAAATGCCATAATTAAAAAAGTTCGTTTTAGCGAAATGTGTTTTAATATGTTTGAGTATTAATTGTTTTCAATTATACATCTCTGCCTTGAAATAATCAGTATTGACAATATAGACCGAGAATAAATAGTGCCCTTTTACTTTTAGCTTCTTAATGGTTTTTCGTTAATAGTATTATGAACCTTCCTTAATATGTCAAAATTTCATGACATCTACGTAGTACTTAGATTCGAAAATAAAACCCTACCAAAACGCTTCAAATGCTTCATATTGCTTATGATGATGATTGTTTATCCAGAACACAAGTTTTTGAGTGATGAATATCCAGGTCGGCCATGTGTTGCGATTATTGAAAAAAATATTTAAACACTATGTGATTTTTTTAAAGTTTGCAAAAAATCTTCGGTAAGATTCATGGGCAGTTTAACTGAAAAAATTGGTTTAAAAATAAATAAAATAATAAAATAAAATAAGCAGAAGTCTTGTGACATCACTTTTCTGAGCTTTTTCAAATAGTTTTTTAAACAGAAGTTAAATTCGAAGTTCGTTCCACATCGTTTAACAGATGATTAAAAATTGTTCCGTATCGAGCATTACAAAGACGTCATTAAACTCGCTCGACATGATGAACATTTCGTGAAATCGATTGTGACTTCTGACGAGATATGGTGCTTCCAATACTACATAGGAACCAACCGTCAAAGTGCTGAATGACGGTCACCAGACGAAGGAAATCCAAATAATCTCGAGTAATGAACATTCACTGTATTCACCTGATTTGGCTCTCTGTGACTGTTTTCTATTTGTTTAAACTTCTTTTGTTGATAGTGCTAAACAATGTATTTCAGTTGATGGAGACTATTTCGAATAAATAATTTTGTTAAGATTAATTAATTATTTCTGGTTTTTATTCAACCACTCCGGGTCAGTTTAATTTTGGGACAGATGGTGTATGATCTGAAGTTTGAATTTTATTTGCAGTTGTCAGTAAACAATGCTGCAATGACCTGCTATAATAAAATCCAAAGAAACACTAATTACACATTTATCATTTTCAGCCTCAACGCTTGCATGCTGAATCTATGCCATACTATGTATTTTTTACCGAGCACAACTTTGTGAATACATTGATAGTAAAAGCTAATCAAATAATTTGTACGAGTATGATCGCATAATAATTCCAATTCGCGATCCCGGGATTGGCATCACTAGCACGCATGCATTTGTAATGGTGTGAAATTTGTTAAATGTTTGGGGCTCACGTACGTTCACTTTTGATCACAATGTTAATTATTACTGACATGAATATTGTTATTATATTCTTATGCCGTTGTATCTTGTATACTCGTTCATAGTACACATTATGTATGTGTACGCATTGAACAACTTTCGTTGACCCAATTCTTATTATTGTCATTATTGTTACTCTAATTACTAATAGGGGTTGTTGAAGTGAATATGCGCGTGCGTACATGCTGATTTAGATTTATTGAGCACGTACGATTTGTACGATTACATTTGATGAATAAAGAAACCGCTAGTTTAAATTTCCGTCTCAGTATCCCAGTAATGTAAAAACACTTACAGTTAATAGCAATACACTTAATTTCGCCATTATCCTATGATCAAGAAGTTAGTTTTGATCGTGTCATATAAACAAAAAAGAAATAAAATTTACAAAAACTTCCGTCTTTTTTATATAAACTATCGCACTATTCGTGCAAATTATTATGTCTTTGTGCTGGGCCGATTTTTTTGTAGCCTGTTGCACGTTGTTTGCTCAACGTTCAATTTGTGACTAAATTTGTAAATTGTTGGTTAGTAGTTTAAGTCGTAAAGAAGAAGAAGACGAGGAAGACAAAGTTGTAGTAACAACAATTGCTTGCGCTATGTGTGCTGGTTGCATTTCATCATAATCGTTGAGAGAATATACATATGTACCTACTACTATATAAAGAAAGAAAGAAATTAATGAAAAGAAAGAGCATTTAATTTTTATAAATTAAAGAGAAATGCTTTTCAACAAAATATTCGTAGTGTGGGTAAGAGCATAAAATAAGCAAACTTTTCAATGAGTAATAATATTATGCAAAACTGCATATATATTTAAGCACACAACGAAGAAATTAACCATCTGGTGCACGTTCACTTTTATTAATCATGAATAAATAATCATACTTTTTATACCCTGCATAATGCAATATGCATGGTATATTCATTTCGGTCAGATGTTTGTGTCCACTTGAAGGAATCTCCGGAGATATAGACATAGATATATATTCGTGATCAGCGTCGATTAAATTTTCGATTTAACGATGTTCGTCCGTCCGTCCGTCCGTCTGTCTGTCACCTCGCTGGTTCGCACGATAACTTGAGTAAATATTGAGCTATTTCGACGAAATTTGCTACAAGTAACCTATGTTCCAAGGGTACGGAGGGGATTGATATTGGGCATGATCGGTCAATAGCCACGTCCACACCAAGCATTCAAAGCGACTGACCTCGGAATTTTCAAAATCTTTAACTTGCTATAACTCACATAATATACCACTTTGGACAACAATATTTGGCACATAGAGTTATATTATACTACTATATAACCTCGCCAAAAGTGGGTGAGCCACGCCTACTTTCTAGCGTAGCTCCCATACAAAGTGTCTGTACTTCTTTTAAATTGAAACTGCTGTAACTTCTACAGTCTTCTGTCTGGAATAACCGTAATTGACACTTAGATTAACATGGCAGTGAGAAATAATATGGCAGAATATCCGTGTGCCACGCCTACTCCTTTTTGGGTCTGCCATACAAAGTTGCGGAAATTAAAAAAAATGTTACCGGTTATAACTTGCAAACTATTCAGCGTAGAATAACGAGATTTAAGGTGTGGATTAGTATTGTACGAGCAACTAGGCTCACAGAAAATGGGCGCGCCACGCCCACTGTTTATCGTAGCCCCCATACAAATTTTAAATTGAAACAGCTGTAACTTCGGCAATCTTCTGTCTAGAATAACCATAATTGACACATAAATTAATAATAATCGTCGGTAATAATCTGCCAGAAAATCAGTGTGCCACGCCCACTCCTTCATGGGTTTCCCATACAAAGTCGAGGGAATTAAACTAAAATTTTAAGCTCCATAACTTACAAACCATTTAGCCTAGGACAACCAGATTTAAGGTGTGGATTAGTATTGTACGAGCAATTAGACTCACAGGAAATGGGCGCACCACGCCCACTGTTTATCGTAGCCCCTGTACAAAATGAGTGAAATTCTTTTAAATTGAAATAGCTGTAACTTCTGCATACTTCTGTCTAGAACAATTATAATTAATACTTCAGCTAATATGGTAGTCGAAAATAATCTGACAAAAAATCAACATGCCACACCCACTTCTTAATGGGGCTTCCATACAAAAATTGGAAAATTAAAAAAAATTTAAACCGCTATAACTTACGAACTATTCAGCGTAGGACAACCAAATTTAAGGAGTGGATTGATATTGAAAAATTAATTAGATATACAAGAAAGAGGTAAGCCACGCCCACTTTTTATATAGCTTCCGTACAAAATCTCGGATTTATCTTAAACATTAAAACACCCATAACTTACTAAATTATACGCCTAGGTCAACCCATTGCAACCTAGGTAGTTTAGTGTTATACGCAGAAATTATTTCTCAAAAATTGGTGAGGTAGCCTGGTTCTTAATGTAGCTCCTATACAAAGTAGTGGAAGAAAAGGATGGATATACGAGCAAACTTTTTATATATACCTCTATATATGCAGGGTATAATTGTAATGCCATTTTTTTCTATACGTTTTAATTAATTTTAATATATTAATAATTATTACAGATTAATACCTCAGCGATACAGCTTACTGAATTCTTTTTAATTGTTTGCTAAAAATAAGAAAACAATTTGCATGAAAATTTCAAATTTTAGAATTTTGTCATCACTAAACATCACTAAAAATTTAAAAAACTTACCAATATTCTGAATAAAGAGTTCAACAAATTGTGTTTAGTGCCTATAAATTTCTAACTGCCTCAGTGGAATTAACATATAGGAATGATGTGAAAAAAAAACACACAATCATTCGAAAATATGTAATATGTATAATAATTTCATTGGCGTTTTAGCATTGCAGCAGCGATCACAAACGACTCCAAACTTACACCAACCGTTGTCTATGTTGTATCCTGAGAGTCTCCTGAGCCCGTACCATATAAAACTCCGAATTACTTAGGAAGGCAAATCAGATGGAGGTTGCGACTGAAATCAGGAAAAGGAAATATCGATGGATTGGTCATACATTGAGGAAGAACGATGACAGCGTTACAAAGCAGTTATTGCGTTAGAATCCTTTCCAACAAAGAGGACGCAGCGTTGGCAGGCCTCCTATTACCTGGCGGGGTTCAACAGAGGCCAAAATAAATAGATTTCAATTTTGCATAAATATTTGGATATGAAAAAGCTATAATTAAGATTAGTGCTACGTTTACTCAGAATAGTCCACTCTCTCGAATAATCGAGAGAGTGGACTACTCGCAGCGAATCGAAGCTGAAGAAGACAATGTGGGTCTGGCAGCCAAAAAAAAAACTTTTTCAGAATTAATATTGAGATATCCACTTTTGCTTATATGTGCGACAAAAATTGGAAAAAATCTCTGCCTCATCTTATAAACTGTCCCAAACTTAGGACTTTTTTTTATCACAATTGGCACCAAGGGTCTCTGAGAAACCAAAGTTTAACCCTTAAATGCATATTGTCACCTAACTGCAACATATCATTAAATTGAATATAACAATAATAATGTTGTACATAAATCACAAACTGCACAATGTATTTTATAATTTGACAGAAATTTTTTGATTTTTTAATATTATATTTGCTGATTGACATATACCGTTTTAACTTTAATTTCGTTTCAAGTAAAATTTGTTTATTTTCTAAAAAACTATATAATAAAAATTATATTTGTTACATCAATATTTCAAGGGTAACTAACTGAACTTTGTAATTTGAATCTGGTATTGGCAAAAAGTGTGTTTTTTTTTTTTGTATGTTGTAGATCTGCAACTCTATACACTTACTACGTATTAAACATTCTATGATTTTAGTATAAATTATTGTATTACTATAGATGGCGTCTCTAACGATCGGGAAATCGAGGCGTATTTGGATCAATTTTAGAGGGAGAACGATCAGAAGATGCTGGATCATCTTGATGAAGGCGAAAACGACGGCTTTTCGCAATTTCGTGAAAATAACGACGAAGATAATGTTGTTGATGGGGCAGAAAGTCATAGCTGTGGTCTCGTGGAAGATGGTAATGATGAAGAGCTTGAGGAGCTACAAGTCAAGCCTGTCGTCGGGCAAGTATGAAGGGGCTTATACGGAAAAAGAAAAAATTTATTTCGAATGCACATCAAATATCTTTTCGAGGCACTCTAACGCATCCACCAGAATTAAACGATCGTTCAGATACTGGCACTGCTTATCAATTTTTTTCATATTTTATAACACCGGAACTGGTTAAAAAATTGTGGAAGAGTCTAATCTCTATGCATTGCAAATATATATTGATAAACCTTTAAATGTGAATGAAATACAGGTGAACAAGTTCATAGCTATTCTGTTATACATGTCAGTAATAAAATATCCAAATGTTCGCCTCTATTGGTCGGAAAATGTTGGTTTTGAACCAATAATAAAACTAATGACAATTAACAGATTTGAGACCATTCGCAGAAACCTCCATTTCAATAATAATGAAGAACATTTACCCCGGGATCATGTTGAACATGATAGATTGCTCAAGATCAGGCCAATTGCTTAATGGAACAATATCTTCCCAATAAGCCACATAAACAGGGTTTTAAACTATTTGTCATGTGCAGTGTCAAGGGTTGTGCCCATAAATTTGAAATATACACCGCGGAAACACATAACCGGTCAAAATGATGAGCCAGATTTAGGACCAGTTGGAAATATCGTCGTTCGGCTATCTCGAGAGGTTCATAGAAATTTGAACCATATTTTGTACTTTTGCAATTTTTATACGACAATTCTGCTGATCACCCATTTTGCTAACCAAGGGATTTTTTGTCTAGGAACCGTCCAAGCAAATAGATTAGTAAATTGCAAGCTTATGGACAAAAAGTTTTGATTTCCCTCGTAGAAGATGCAAAATGCCTGGATGTACGGGATACGCACAAAAAAGCTGTGAGAAGTGTGGAGTCTCACTTTGTATTAATAAAACTAACAAGTGCTTTAAAAAATTTCATACATAAATGCAAGTGTTGCAGATATACAACAGAATATTTTTTTGAAATAAAATCTTTAAACAATTTTTTTTTGTTTTCGTCTTCATTTTCTGAAACTGTGTGGATATAGCTTCAATATATATTTTTTTTTTTCAAATCAAAATAAAAAAATCATGCATTTAAGGGTTAAGTAGTAGTTGTGTTACGAATTCCGAAAACTTATCGATACGGACTTACATTGGACGATTATGAAGGAATTACTTTATTGACTATATTATTCTTTTAGTTTGGCAGTTACAAACACTTTTCGTAAAAAAAAATTGATCTTTAAAAAAAAATGACATTGACATGGACGAACCATTTTCTAAACGATGATTCCATGCATAGAAGGCTAATGAGATTAATATATGTATTATCGCACTCACCATATTCCGTATATGATATAAGTGGGTACCTTCAAAAAACATTATATACAAAGTATGTACGAGTATATAGTATGTAGTATCTACACAATGAAAGTGAAAGCAAATCAATTCACCACAGCTCAATTCCACTCTCAGTATGTTAACCATTTTCAATTATATCAAAGCTACATGCGAACACGCTCTTTGACGTTGTACTTATGGCTGGTATGTAGTATATACAATCGCAAAAACTTGTGTTTACATATTATTGCAAAAATTATAAAATAATTACAAAACAAGCGTACCTAAAAGCAGTGAAATTGCGCAATTCGCTGAAATGGTAAATGCACAATATCCGAAACCAAATGTACAAAATATACGAATATAAGAAGAGTAACTTTACAAAATATGATAAATCCATTTTTCAAAATTGTTAGCCAATTGAGAAATGCAATGTTTATGTGGATTATAAACTATATATATTTAAATAGGTATATTTTTATTATTAATGCCATGATGAAACGCACGTCACACGTAATTTTATCCCAAAACATACAAAAACCACATTTACATATGAAAATATTAATATATAAATATATAAATAATATAAATAAATATTTGTAATGTTGCAATGCCCATCTACCAGCACACAGTTTCACCTTTAATAAGAGATTTCAGTTTTAAATAGTAAATGCCAGTCATGCGTAAATTTGAAGAGAAAAAATAAATCAGTGAGAGTGAGCGAAGATGTGTAGGAACGCGCACATGCGCAGATGTAAAAGAAGACTTTGTTTACCTTCGCAAAATAAAAATACTCCTAAATTTAGGCCAACAACAATAACAACAATATACTAATGCAAATTGCCATCATGGTTAAAAACATGTACATAGATGAATTAACCATTGGTATCTTATAAGTAAATGGTATATAGATAACCAGTATTTACATACAGGTAAATATGTAGCTACATTTGAATTGAATAAAGATAACAACAATTACAGCTTTGAGAGATGAAATAGATTTGCAATGAATATCATCCGTCAGAGTTTGTTATGTGCAAGTAAATATTAATAGGTATGCTCGTCTGCGTTGAAATATTATGCAACATTTGTAAGGGAACTTGTTTTCATATCTTACATACATATATTGACTATACAGAGTGATTCGCATTAAGGTGGACAATTCGTAGATATGTATTGCAGGTGATATTAAGACAGGTTAATGGTAGGTCGGTTAATAGGTAAGTCGGGTGCCGTAGCTCAGTGGTTAGTATGTTGGCCTGGTCTGTGGGTTGTGGGTTCAATCCTCGGCTGAAGCATAACAAATTTAATATCGAAAAGATTTTTCTTTCGAACGGCAAGCAATTGGCAATTTTTCCGGCAGTAGCAATTTGCCATGGAAAAGCTTCTAAAAGAACTCTGTGACAAAGCTCAGAAAAAGTGATGTCGCAAGAGTTCTGCCGTTCGGAATCGACTAAAATAAGTGTTTCCGAGTCGTAAGCATAAATTCAGGTCTCATGTGCCTTAATAATGCGTTTCATCTTGTGCGGACACTCTTTTTCACAAAGTTTAGCGTTTTTGGAACCAATCGAGATTTGACTTTTCTCAGCACAAATAGTCTTTCAATAGTTTAAACTGAAGGTCTCAATCGACAAATTCTTTGATAAAATTGGCGTGTTGTTCATCAGATGATTTGATTGGTTGTTCGGCATGTTCTGTGTTTTCAATGCTTTCTCGATCCTCTTTGAAAATTTACACAATTTTAGATAGAGCCTGTCGAAAAATTAACTTTTGGTTGTTCACAGAACACAAGTATTACTATTTAAGAAATGGAGATAATGTCATGAAATTTTACACAGATTTCCATTAGTAGTAAAAGAAGAATACTTCTGGAAATACTTCTAAGTTCTCCTAATACCGGAATTGCTTGGTAAAACTGTTAAAATCAAATGTGTTCATATTGAAATCACATTTTTATGCTATTGTTCAATATATCACAAATATTTATTAAGCGGTTGTTATTTTTTTGGTTTAAAATGCAATGTAATGGTGAATGGCAATGTAATGGTGAAACGCCATTTTTACAGTCATCTAAATATAACAAATACCTACTGCATGTTTTATTTAATTCAAATTTAGCCGACAAATGTGTGGTGCATTTTTTTAATTCGTTACACAATTCTGACCTTCAATTATAGTACACTTATTTTCTAGTAGGTATGTACAATTATTAAAAGTGTAATAACAATTTTCAACAATAAGACAGAGGTCAATGTTTATATTATAATTAATTCCATATTAAAAAAAAAGAAATTATTATTGCCCACATACGTTCATAGGTTTTAAGTAGTACCTCGCATATCAAAGCATAAATTGGATACAGTTTGACAATATAAATTTTAAAATATGCAAAGTATATGTATAAACAAATTAATAATAATATAACAAGAAGTAAAATTCCATTATGAGTGTTTACTTACTTCCTTATGTGGCCATAACAACCGAATATCGATTTAGGCCGAAAATAACATGCTTCGCCAGCCATCTCTGTTCTTTGCTAGCTGGCGCCAGTTAGAAATTCCAAGCGCCTTCAGGTTCTCCAGTATTTGGTCTTTCCACCGGAGGTTAGGTCTTCCTCTTCTGCGTCGTCCTCCAGCGGGTTCCGAATATAACACCTTCTTAGCTGGGGCGTGTTCTTAAATTCGCTCGACATGACCTAGCCAGAGCAGTGTTTATAAAGTATAAATCGGCTAGATAAAATATACGCATAATCGTCGGAGCATAAAGGCGCATGTGCAACAAGAAGTTTTATATACAATTAAAATCGCCTCTTTTTGCAATCAAATTTATTTAATCATTGATAGTTCCATACACATTGACTTATTTAGTAGCATATGTTGGAATGCAGCTACATGCATATTTTGCTAATACGAATTCTTGTCCTTTTACAAATGTGTGAGCGCAGACAAAGTAAGAGACACATTACTACTTTGCCGATATTGCACGCTTCCAAAGCTGTTGCTAGCTGATGGTGTTTTATCAAACTCGGTTAAGTCTTAACTTCTCTGTGTTTGATGTAAAATTAAGCGTTTTAGTGATCAATCGCATACTGACATGATCAAATGCTTATACGTCGCGTGTGTGTCGAAATATGTTCATATAAGAAAAACGGCAAACAATTAAAGTTACTGCAATAAATAATATCTAAATATAGTTTTCTTAATTCAAAATGTTTCTGCTTAAAAATCATCAAGTATTTGTGATTGTAAGTGAATCTTTTACAACATAGCCTTTTATGTTAGCTGAAAATTGTAAAAATTAGTTTATCCATAAATTAAAAGGTTTAATTAATAAATTTTTTTTACATATATCCAAAATTTAGAGTTTCAATGTCATATTGATGAATAAAGATATTTGCATATTTTACAAGTCATCGAGATTGAGCAACGTTATATTGAATTAATCATATATTGTGATGCAGCGCTAAACTATTATGTGCAATATATATTTATGAACAAAAGGTTGGGCCAATAAGTTACTGAAAATTGAAGTAAGAACAATCTACTCCGCAAAACATTTTGCTCGTCAAAAACAGTCTTTAAAAAAATTGTTTTGTTGCGACAGTCACTTGAAACCGACTCCTTCTTACGGGCATTTCCATACAAACGGAAAAATGCGTTTCGTGTGCTCATCAAACACTAATTATTGAGCGAAAGTCGTAACACAAACCTAACAAAAGCTTCAACGTGTTATGTGAACTCTGCAGCATCGAGTGGAAACTTCCGCACTTGAGGTCACCACACCAGAAATTGTCGATAAAACACAGAGTGATATTGTGTGAAGCTTTTCCTCATAATTGAATATCAAGCTCAATTGTTTTTCAACTTCAAAGGAGTAATTGGCATTGATAAATTTCAATCCGAACGTGTTTTTGTATCATTTTGAAGTCGCAAATCAAGCATGGACTAATCACAATACACCAGAGGCCAAGGTACGATACAGTCAGTACAGTGGAGTTGATGAACGGTAGCCATAGAAAGTAAGATGGGTCTGTCAGCCAATAAGATATTGGATCGATTCGGCTCCGATTTGAAGTAAAAACAACCACATTATGGTGAGGAAAAAGTGCTCTTCCACAAGTTCATCACATTGGTGCACAAGTCTGTAATATCAATGAAAAAGTTGCATGAATTATGTTACGAATTGCTCCCACATCTAGCACATTCTCCAGATTTGAGCCATTAAGAATATTTCCTATTTTAAAATAAGTAGAAATTTGTGGGTCAAATAAAAGGTGGATGATGATGGCCTCGAGAAATCAAATTATTTGCAGATCATACACAAATTGAAAAAACGTTGGATGCAGTTTATCCAGCCAAAATGAGACTATGTTAAAAATTAATGTTAGCTGAAATGTATAGGGTGTTCTTATTACTATTATCATGGACTTATTGCCCCACTTTGTATGCATAAACTCTATAACGAAAAGCTAATCTTATTATGTGGGTGTCTAAGCGGTTAAGTGTTGGACAGTTCAGCTGCCTGAGTACTAGAAATGTATTGAAATGTATTATATTGATACTGACAGCTTTTTTCAGTTCAAAATCATGCATATCAGTCATGTATCATACTTCCGCGGAATGAAAGGAATCACTTTACGCTATAACTATTTAGATAGGACTTTGTGCAAAAAGTTTGTGAGACCGGCTTGCAATTGAGCCACACACATGGTTTTGGTCTTGGCTGTTCAACCCAGAAACAATAAATCATTATCGATTTCAACCGTGCTGTGTGACGTGAAAGCCTGATATTATTAAGTCTGATATGGGTAATCCAGAAACGATTTAGGCTTTGCAAAATTATGCTGACAGAATGCACTGCTGCGAAATCAGCCGAGGCACTCATATCAATAAAATAATAAATCCATTTGGACCATTTTATATTACTGAAATATATAAATATATAGTTTAAAATTCTTTACAAGAGCTCAGAAATAAAGCGTAGTGTTTTCAAAAAGCCATGTATAAATCGGACTGGCATGTGTCTGCTAATGCGGCTGCTCAGTAGCAAGATTTTACATCGTTGATTTTACAACAGTTTATATTTTTTCAATCTTGCCTACTTAAGTCCATAAGTCGTTATAATTGACATTGTTTTTACGTTTCAACATATTCCATGAAAATATAACAAAAAGCGATGTTAAAAAAAATGGGAGAAAAATATTGATTTGTAAGATCATTCGGTACCTGTCGGGAAGCAATTGGCAATTCTTCCGGCAGTAACAATTTGCCACGGAAAAGCTTCTAAAAGGCGACAAAGCTCAGAAAAAGTGATGTCGCAAGAATACTGCCGTTCGGAACCGGCTAATATAAGTAGCTCCCTTCTAATAAAAAAATAAATATGTGGCACTTAAAGCCCCAAAGGGCTCGTTGGCCGAGCTTCTCTTCCATTACTGTTGTGCGTCTTAAATTTGAACAGTGTTAGAAGGGACCTACTTATTTTAGCCGGTTCCGAACGGCAGAACACTTGTGACATCACTTTTTCTGAGCTTTGTCACAGAGTTCTTTTAGAAGCTTTTTCATGGCAAGTTGTTACTGTCGGAAGAATTGCCAATTGCTTGCCGACAGGTACTCCCTTCTAATACTCTCCAAAATTTAACACGCACAACAGTAATGGAAGAGATATATTTATTTATTTATTTTTTTAAGATCATTCGATCTTGAATGTTAAAAGTGTATCGAAAATGGGATATGCCAATTCTTTATTCTTTCTGTTTTACAATTGAAAAATAAAATATAATATATTATTTTGTATTTTAGCGATTTATGTCATGCTCTTTTATATGACAAATAATTGACTAATTGCGTTACCGATTCTAAAGCACCTTAGTCAAAATTGTCTTTCATTATTGCTGTGCTGTTTATATTAGTCGATTCCGAAAAACATAATTGATGTAATATCAGTTTTTATGAGCTAGGTCCAAGGTTTTCAATTGTCGCAAAACTTTTGCTTGCGATATTTGGCTCTGGCGATAATTGGTAATTAGAGTAATTATCATTTAGGTTAGGTTAGGTTATGTGGCTGCCCTCTCTCTGAGAGAACACACTTAGGTCAGAAAGGCCCATTGTGATACCACTGAGCTTCTCTTCCAATGCTGTTGTGCGTGTTAAATTTGGACAGCATTAGAAGGGACCTACTTATATTAGCCGGTTCCGAACGGCAGAACACTTGTGACATCACTTTTTCTGAGCTTTGTCACAGAGTTCTTTTAGAAGCTTTTTCATGGCAAGTTGTTACTGTCGGAAGAATTGCCAATTGCTTGCCGACAGGTACTCCCTTCTAATACTCTCCAAAATTTAACACGCACAACAGTAATGGAAGAGATATATTTATTTATTTATTTTTTTTAAGATCATTCGATCTTGAATGTTAAAAGTGTATCGAAAATAGGATATGCCAATTCTTTATTCTTTCTGTTTTACAATTGAAAAATAAAATATAATATATTATTTTGTATTTTAGCGATTTATGTCATGCTCTTTTATATGACAAATAATTGACTAATTGCGTTACCGATTCTAAAGCACCTTGGTCAAAATTGTCTTTCATTATTGCTGTGCTGTTTATATTAGTCGATTCCGAAAAACATAATTGATGTAATATCAGTTTTTATGAGCTAGGTCCAAGGTTTTCAATTGTCGCAAAACTTTTGCTTGCGATATTTGGCTCTGGCGATAATTGGTAATTAGAGTAATTATCATTTAGGTTAGGTTAGGTTATGTGGCTGCCCTCTCTCTGAGAGAACACACTTAGGTCAGAAAGGCCCATTGTGATACCACTGAGCTTCTCTTCCAATGCTGTTGTGCGTGTTAAATTTGGACAGCATTAGAAGGGACCTACTTATATTAGCCGGTTCCGAACGGCAGAACTCTTGTGACATCACTTTAACTTAGTTTTTGTCACAGAGCTCTTTTAAGAAGCACTTTTGGCAAATTGTTACTGTCGGAAAAATTGCCAATTCTTGCCGGCAGGTGGGTACCGTTCGAAAGAAAAATCTTTTCGATATTAAATTTTGTTATGCTTCAGCCGGGGATTGAACCCACGACCTACAGATCAGAAGGCCAACGCACTAACCACTGAGCTACGGCACCCACTAATTATCATTTACGAAGTCAATTATTTATTTATATTGAAAATCGCTCTTTGGTAGAAGTTAAGTTCTATAAAACGGCGATAATTACACTCAAATTGGCAAACCGGTTGTCAATTGTTTGCGCCCTAGCCAAATATATATTATATAACAATATTATTATCGTTATTATAATCATCTTAGAATTTTGAAAATCTTCATTTTTCGAAATAATCTTTTAATTCTTCTTTTTATGCATTTTGGCAGTTGTCGATATTAGTATTTTACACATTGCCGATCGCAGAATGCGGTATTTATCAATTGATCACAGAAGCATTACAAAACAACGTTGCTGGTGAGCCGATACTTCATAAAACGACGACGTGGGATTTTAATCCAGAAGATAGTCAGAAAAGGAGGTCACTTTTTTATGAGGTAATTAAGTGGACAACCTATTTTATTGACATTAAATAAATAAATAAGAAATCTTTTAGACTAATGGTTTTCGGGCGGCCCATTATATTGAACGTATTGGACTTGGTTTGGATGGTCGTGAACAAGAACGACGCATTGTTCAAGGTGAACGTGATGTGGGACGACTAAATGGTGAACATAATATTAACTATCCAGTGAACACAGTGTAATATTAAAATTTACTTAATTAATTAATAGTTCATTCATTACTTTTGAAAAATATAAAAAAATTTAATTTATAATAAAATCGCATATAATAACAAATAATATGATTTCTTACTGTAATTACTTCAATTGTTGTTTTATTCTTTTTGCTATTATTCGCACTATTTATTTTAATTGAATATCATAATTGAAATACGAATAATATACTAATTGTCAGTATGATTAATTTTCTTGCATACTCATACATTTCATTGTACATAGTACGAAGTAGCAGAGGTAGTGGTACTGATAATAACAAGGACAATAATATAATGACGATTTAATTTATTGGCATTATTTATATGCCAATGCAGACATATGCTCCACATGTATGACACGATTGCGGTTCATAGGTACCTACATCCATACATATGTATGGGTATGTGCATATGTTAGTTGTATTGTGATGTGTATGCTTCTCAGCAAGGATTTACATAATTTGTCATTTACGGGAGACGACTACAATGTATGGTGGAACATACGTCGCTGTACGAGTATATTCGTACTATGTATAAACGTACATTTAGCGTCAATTAGCAATGAAGTGTGCGCACCGCAGAAAATAAAATGAAATCTCAACTGGATTTAATAAACGTTATTAGCGTATTGTTAAGCCTACTTATTACATAGAAGCTGCTATTGCATTGTCGTCAACATCATTAATGCTATTCTGCGTACGAGTAGTTACATTATCATGGACTTATTTTTGTGCTGTCAGAATTGGTTGATTCGGTTTGGTTTGGCTTTGCAGCAACAATTGCATAATTACAATTGTTCTGTAATTATATTTGTTGTTATTGTTGTTGTCAGTACAAAACAAAGATACTTTATAATTTCATAATTTCAAATTTGTGTAATTTGAGCCAATTTTCTACTTGCGTAATGAGGACAATATATAAGTACATGCAAGCATAATTATAAAAGTTACATATATGTATGTGTGTTTTGATATTTAAGTATGATAGTTAGAATTAATTATATGTACTTAATAAGTTGTATAACATTTATTTGTTTTCAATTTGACACTGTGCCACTACTTGACACGAAAGTAACAATATTCTTCACTTATCCGAATATTATCAAATTGACATACGACCCCGGGTTAATAAAGCTGAAAACAAAATCTTTGTGACATATAAATAAATTAAGTTAAAGAAATTGCATATTTTTAGGATGATTTTTTTTAATAGAATAATTTTATAATCGTTATAATGCAGACAGTAAAAATGACCTTACAGTCGGTTCGGCCGCTTATATACAATATTGTCTACACACCAGAGTTGTAGTGTGGTCATTTACCCTTTTAATTCTTTCATTTAAATGTGCAAAAAATTATAGAAGTTTTTTTTTTTTTATATTACAATTTGTTTGTTTGTTTTTCGTAATTTTTTTAATAAATTGAGAAATAAATTGAGAAATATGCGTACATATATGTACGCATATTTACGTATAATGCGTAGATATGTAATATTATATAATGATCCGTTAATTTCTTTTCAAACGTGAATTTCTTCAAAATGAATCTTGTGAGATAAATTTAAAAATATGTTCAAAAGAAAGTGAAAATTTAATTAATTGTGAGAATTTAAGAAACGCAACAAACCAATTAAATACCTCAAACAACTAACCTTACAAACATTTCAAAACCAAAAATTTATAAACTACAATTCGTTTATTTATGTGAATAATAACAGCTGATTGGTTTTGTCATGGTATAATAACACAAGGTAGAGCCATTGGGAAGAGTTCTCATGAATGAAGGAGAAAAGGTAAATAAAACAACAACAAACACATGGGAAAGAAGAAGCAGAAGTTGAAAAGAAAACAAGAAACATACTATCTTGACAGATAGTATGTTTCTAGTATGTACTAGCCAGTTTCTGACATATGGCGTATCCAAGAGGAATTTTTTGTAGTTGCTCTACCTTCATAATAATACCATGGGTTTTGTTCCAAAGCAGCTAGGCTTTTTATGGTAGTAAATAATATCATATGGGATAAGAATGGGATTGATTTTTTCCAGTCCCACTCTTTACTGAATGGGAAAGTGTGATAATTTTAAGCTTTTGAGAATGATGAATGGTTCGTCTGTCATTCTTTAACGAATTCGAAGCAAAAGAGTGAAGTGAATTCCGTAATGATTCAATTCTTTTACAGCTCTGCTACACACATGTATACATATATCTTTTGTGCAGTTAATGAATCTTGTTACTACTTCTTTCTACATGCCAAATATCGTTGTCATAGGTGGAAGACTAAATAAGTTATGGTGGTGTAAAGTTTTTATTCCAACAATGTTAATTCACACGTCAAATATGGTTGATGGGGCTAAATAAAATAGTGGGCATGAGATTCCTAGCATAGTGATCCCAAAATTATTTTTCCCTTCAAAACTACTTTAAATATCAAATATGGTTGTCCTAGATGAAAGATCACGTAAATTATAACGAAACTCAGATCAGCGATGTCAAGTTTGCCAATTTGCTCATTTCATAAGAGATGTGGGGAGAAATTGAATTTGAAAGAAAAATCTTTTCTATATTAAAATCATGCTTCAGACGGGGATTAAATCCATGTCCTATATATCAGAAGCACAACGCACTATCCACTGAGCTGTGGCACCCACAATTATTTTTCCACCACAATTATTTTTTAAGTGTATGTGGGAGAGGCAATTTCTGCAGTGACTTTTTTATCGTACAAACCTAATTCGGTAGAGTAACGAATTTGTTAGGACCAGAGAGTTAGGTCTTCCGGAATTAAGGGATTGTTTCCAGAGCCACAAAGTATCTTGGGGTAACTTTGGGGTTAGTATGGAAGGCAATTGCTAATTCCCAATTGGAGATTTTGATAACCATCAGAGAAAATTCAGCATCACAAGGGGGAGCTTGAAGAAGCTGGGTGTTAAATAAAAATGGCAGTGTAATTAAAATATATTTCTACAATATACCTATATTAATGCAGCACATCGGTCTTGTAGCACAGCATTCTGATTATATATATATTTTTTCATTATTGTTAACAAGCATAAAACTAAAAGATATATAAAAATATTGAGAGGTAAATTGAGCATAAAAACATTATGAAAGCCAGTTAATTAACTCTCTATGAAACAACATGCTACAATATAACAAAATAATTTGTTATATTGTAGAATATGCATAAATCGCTCTTCGACGTAAACGTACTATATGTATGTATATAGTTACATATTTTAACAATTTTGTTTGTATGTTTGTACTGTTACAACTAAAAAAGTGTAGTGGTAAGTATGCGTTTATTTAATAACGTACAACTAAAAAAAATATGATGACACAGAACGAAATTGATATATTTACATACAACATAACCAAGGCTGATAAGTATGCTACAAACATTTGTATAACAAATATTACGGGTTTACCCAATTACGTACTCATTATCCCTTGATCAAATGAACAATAACAAGAACATATTATGCGATTCATGATTGTACCATATGATGTACGAGTACGTAAATGATTGGAATTTTATTTACGTTTGTCATTTAAAACGACAACAACGACAGCAACAGCAACAACATCAATAAATGACAAAAGACCGGATTTACAATATGTACACGCTCATACTTATCATTGATTTACGCATTCATATACACCTATACGCACACAGGAAATTTCATTACGTACGCACACATGCTTAAGCTCATATGTATGTACCTATGTATGTACTCGTAATTATAGTGAATGTCATCAATTGTATGTGATAACACCATAAAATTGTTTAATAAACTTTTAATCAAACGACGTAAATAATGTGGAATAACAACGGAATGATGATATGTAGGTAGTAGGTATAGGATATGAGTTTGTGTATAAGCATTGTGTGGGAATTTTCGATGACAACAAAAGCTGTTGTGGTTTATAGCACTAATTTAATATAACCGCTATCGGACGCGCCTTTTTCATAGAACACACACATATACACACACTCGCAAAATAGATATATGTACATAAATCTATTATTGGACTTGTATTATCGGTTATACAAATTTCCTCTGTTCCATTTGTTCCATGTTCGTTAGTGATATTAATATTTTATTAAAACAAATTGAACATTGAAATCGATGTGTTGCTGTCGTTACTGCTTGTTGGTTTTTATGTTTTATATTTACATTAAATTTGCGATAACGTTTGGTATGTGTGTGAGTTTTTATGCATTGATTTGACAATACAACACCACACATTAATTCACACACGAATACGACTACCTGTGCGGTATTATAAATTCATCATTAACATCACTGTATTGTTTGTTTCTGGTGTGCTGTTGTGGTGTTCGCTTTATCACTTTTGACACGAATTACATACTGTGAAAAAGGATTATTAGTAATAAAAATATTACTATTATAGGGCGTTGGAGTTAATTTCGATGGATTGTACCAAAAATTAAATATTTATTTCGAAAAAACAAAAAATGATCAAGTCTAAGATATTCAATGAATCTGCAAATTACTGCAAAACGTTTCACATAGACCTTCAGAGTACGTAGAGTACAATATTTCGCAATGCACCGATACTAGTAGGGTAATCTATTCTGAATTTTTTTAAATGAAATCCGATACATACATGAATAGATACATGTATTGTAAATGCACATGCTTCCCAATCATAGATACTACATATGAATAGGTAAATATAATAAAAATTATATTTTGGTAAATGAATGTTGTGGAGTGTGATAAGCAATCAATATGTTAATGAAGTTACACAGCAAACAATTAATTGAGCCATGTTAACAATATAAATTTACTGATAATATAGATATTGTACATATACAATACTGAACATAATATAGGAATATTAGATATGCATTAGATACATTAGATTGGTTAAGACTTGTGTGGAGAACATTAAGGACGCTTTCATTTTTAAGTTTCGGGTACCAACAGCTCAAAATAGATACCATATGAAATATGATCCAATTTAAAGCAAATTAGCATGTGTTTGAAAACCTCTAAATCGAAAAATTATTGTGTAGTAGCTTAAAGTCTGAGTGATTTCTGAAGAAATCGGAGCAGATTTGATGATCTGTACCGTGGACCTTAAACCTGATTCAGGAGAAAGTAGGAAAAACACACTAGAAATGGTCCGTCGTCTCATCAGCCTGCCCACAGGCTGAGAAAGAATGCACATTTTGATAGTGCCCATAGAAAGTGTCCAATTACCAGGTCGACTAGTAGTATGATATTGTCGCTGCTCACAGGCAGTATAAAAAGTGACCACCTAACTGAAATGATAGGTATTATGGTTTTTGACTATCTACAACCTCTATAGACCTATCAAATCGACTTATAGACTGAAACAGCTTGCTTATCGTGGCTTTCGTGGCAATACTTTCCAAGTTTTTAGTACGATCCTGGATGACCTGTAGTAAATTCACGTCAATGCCACATTTATCCAATACCGTTAAAGGGCCTTATCTGTGTCCATTAAGTAACATCCTAGCCTTTATGGCCTCTCCTTGGATGAATACCAACGCATCAAGAGCTGCGTCAGACGTAGTTGGGAAAGCCCCAGTACAATCGGAGTATCTTTTTACGAACTTGCATTTCGCGCAATTTGCTAGAATCTATGATATCATTGGACCTGATCATAAATATCTTACGCCTCCTAGAGTGTTCTTTGTCAACGTTGGCAAACTATGGAATTTCCTTGCAAAAATGAGTAAAACTTAGGATAATGTGAGACGTTTTAAACTGGCTGTGTTTAATTCCTTCAAGCAACTTTCTCTTTTCCTTTTCTTTTTATGTAAGATTCCGTTGGGAGTATGACCCCACGTCTTCTCGAAGACATCCTTGCATTGTTAGAATGCAGCCAATACTTTCGATATCTCCAGGATTATTTCCGGGTATTCAATCTCCTTGGATAGTTGAATAGTGACTCCTCCGAATGCAGGAAGAATGTGATACGATCAAACCAGTTCTAGCGGGATTAACCGATAGTCAATTAACCCGGAAACAAGATTCAAAAATATTCAGTATACCCTGCACTTTCCTACAGAGTATAGGATATGACAAGTAGACCATCCTCCGTCCGCGCCCTGTCGATTCCACAGCGACTGTCAGACTCACGCATAATATCGAATGTAGCATGATCAAATGCACTCTCTACGTTCAAAAAGATGCCCATGTCGTAATTTTAACTGACAGGGACCTGCTGTACTATGTTGTGGAAGGCCAACTCTATAGGTATGCTGAAATGGAGACAACTAATGAGCTTTTTGCGACTACCCATGTATGTTCAATTCAGACATTCCAGATCTTTTAACATGAATGAAATCAGGCTGATCAGTCTGACGCTTCTTGGGTTAGTGCAGCCATCTCTTCCAATTCTTGGGATGAAGGCAATTCTTAATAGCCTCTAGGATCATGCATAAGCACAGGATAGGCTGTGCAAAAATTTCTCAAACCTCTTTAGTTAGGCTCTATGCTCTCCGTTAATGTGACAGGGCATAAGCAGTCATGTTCGAGCGATTTCTAGTTGTGAAAGCGATGTAGCATCGAGGCAACTTCGTTCAGTATAGATGTGGTAGCCCGACAGTGAACTCAGAAACGCGTGCTTGTATTCATACATATTTTTAATCCGAATTATTTTATTTCTACAATATTTCTGGTTCATCTAAGTTTTTTCGTTTTGGAAATATTGATAATTAAATATAACAAGAGTACGTTTTCTGTGTGCGTAGATAATTAATGTGTATAGTGAAAATTTCTGATTAAATTTGGCATAATACGTGGATTTATTTTCTCTACCGTCACACTTGGAAGAAACATGCTCCAAATTTCATCATAACATAACATATGCAACTTACAACTTGTAACTTGGATAATTTTTTTTATTTCGACCACTCTAATGGACATACGTAATTGTGAAACATTATATTTTCCCAGTAATTATTGGTATTATTTATAGATAAGTAAAAGTGGAAAAATATCAAAACATTTTTATTAATTTAATTTCAATGACATATCTAAATATATAATTGTAATGAACTAAACGTACCATAATTATGCACGCGTGTATTGTAATAAGTCTAATTTATATTCCCTACACTACAAATTCCCAGTTTTTCAAAATATGACTTTTTCAATTAGACCGAAGTATAGCTGAAAGTTTTGAATAATAAATAACTCGGGGCATATGACTTACAAATGGGTATCGGATGAAAATACAAAAGCAAGCTTCCATCTGGTTTTTTTTAACGAAAATTGTGCTTAACTGAAAGTAATAGCCTAGACAGACGGCAGCCTAATTCCGGATTACCGGCGCACTTAATCCAAATAAAATAATAACCTGACATACGGCAGTATTGCGGATTAACTAAACGGCTGATTGCTGTTTTATTAGGTCTGTCCATTTACATTACTATCACTATCAATTTCTGTCATATATCACTCTCGATATGAGAAAATCTACAAGAAGTACGTGAACTGAAAACTATCAGAAACTTGTAAATTGACATTCACCGTTCGTAATTGACAGCTGGATTTATTTGTTCGCCAACACTTTTCATGTTGAAAACTGTTAACAATTGTTGAAAGTTTTTTGTTAGCGAACACACCTAATATTTTGTAAAATGGGTCGAGAAAAATTCACAATAGACAATTTTCAGCAGTGTTGCCATCGCAAATTGCCCTAATCCTCTTTTATTTATAGAATATACTCATAGAGTTTATGCGGATTAGCTGCAGTTAATGCCCGAGTTAATTCGAATTAACTTGGTAATCCGGAATTAGGCTGCCGTCTGTCTAGGCTATAAGTTTTTTTTTAGATATTCCAATGCTACCATTACAAAAATGGTGTTTATGACTAAATTGTTACATTTTCATCTCGCACCATGCTGAAGTAAAGTATTATAGCTTGGAGAGAAGATCTAAGAAAATAAGCTCCACAATGCTGAAAGTGGGTGCAACCGATATAGTTGTCCATATCAAAAGTGAAATATTAATTTAGTTTGGAGTATCATAATAAATTACATTTTTGTATATTATATAGTAATTAGATCATCTTCTGGAGTAGTGGAGAGATTTGAACCCAAAATATGTTCCAAATGTTCCACAGATCCACAGGAAACAGATGATTCACTTGATTCGGGCACCTCCACTTCTGGTATATGAATGAATAACTTACTTTTCCCAAATTATAGAGTTAATTAAATCTCCAAACTATGAAAGAAATTAAAGAATCTACAATGAATTTGAGGAAAAAACTGCAGACTTTTTAAAATCAAAAGCGTTGAATAACAAAAGGAAAGAATAACGCGTGGCGAGAGATACGGAACGGAAAAGAGGAGAACGGAAATACTGGAGACTGCTGGAATGTGCAAGGTAATAGGCGGCTGCTAGAATGCAAAGGATATGGGTAACTTTGCAGCTGCTCCCAGTTTGTGCATTGTGGAGCTTATTTTTCTATTCAAGCTATAGTACCTTGCTTCTACCTGAAGATGCGAGATGAAAATGTATCCTTTTTCTGTGATGGAGACCAACATTTTTTTGTTTTTTATTTTCCCATTACCACTTACTGGGAGGTCGTAGCTCTTTCGTTAGGCATATAAACAACTTCGGAGCAAATTATGGACGATTAAACAATTTTTTTTTAAATTCATGTATTATATTTGTGTTTAACTATGAATTAAGTGTGAAATGTTTTGAACATATACAGCCGTTTGATATTTATTATGCATTATATTTGAAGACGTTTATTATTTTTTTTTTGTATATTTGTAGTTATTTTTTTATATTTGTAGTTATCTATGAAACAAATAGTTTGAAAGAAATGTGAAATATTCTAAATATACGCGCATGAGCTACAAATCGTTTTCGCATGAAATTGTCATCAAACATCAAATCGATCTCAGTTATTCAAAATCTATTTTTTATGAAGAGCGTATTATCTGAAGTTGATTTACCTTCGGAAAAACTAACAAATCTGAATAAAACAACTGTACTGTTTACATTTTCCTTTTCCATTTTTCCACGTTAACTTATTTTATTTGATAAGGGACGAATAAACGATTAAATTGCAAAAAATAACTTAACCCTCAAGGCAAAGCAACGCTGCCATGCATATGTTTGAAAGAGTGGCAGAGTGAAAAGAGCAGGCGTCTATATTGACACAACAAGACAAGAAGTCAGGTGACCTTGTTGGTGTATAACGGGTATTATTACTGTATGTGTTTGTGTGTGTGAGTTTGAATGTGGTTACGAGTAAGTCGATGATATGGTGGTTATATTTTTTATTCATTTTTTCTGTTCGCCCCAGTACTATATAAAACAAATAATGATTGCTACCATCACTACCTACTGTATGGATACGCTTACTATTGCTCTCATGACATAGCATAGCATCCCAGTCAAATGGTGTTTGTATAAAAAATGTAATCCTCCAATTCCGGTTTTGCGACATTTGACTGACAAAATAATTAATTTTATTCGAGTTTCAACGTTCAACAAAATGTTGACACAGTGGCAAACGAACGATGGATGATGGCTCGTCGAAGGCATCGTCGTCGCCTCATAGATTTAGACGTAAACAGGGTGGTCGGGCGATTGGTCGTTTAGTCATTTGGTTAGCGGTATTGATATTGGCTTACAGTTGAGGAGACTTGTGGGGTATTTGTGTTGATTTTTGTGTGTGTTAATATTACTGCGAGTACTGCAATACTCGCACTGAATTCGCAATTAATTTTATCTCCGCAAAAATTTTCACGCAAATAAAAAAAAAGTGCGAAGTATCACCATGTACAGATGAGTGTATGTATGTAGTAAGTAAGGGAATATACTTGGGCGAATACGTTCAAATGGTAACGCCCAGTTAGAGAATTTGTGATTACTAAAATAACGATGATGACTGACTGTTGTAATTAGTTTTGCCATATATGTTATGTAGTCTCTGTGCAATTTTTTTCATACCTCGTATATACTTGATTTCACTTATTCATTTTACTATCTTTATTAAATTTTCTTTTCATTTGTTTGTTGATTTTTTGGATTTGAGTCGATTAGTATTCTCCCGAGTAGAGATACATACAATTGAAATTGATATAACTGAAAACGACTTCTTTCGTGTTTTTTTTTATTTCTCCTTGCTTGTTTGATTTTTTCTTAACTTGAGCTGTTTTTGAGGTAGTGGTTGTTGTTATTGCTGTTGGTTTCTTTGATTTTATTTTATTAGCTGTTTTGCCAATAAATTTATTTTCCCAAATGTATTGAAGTGGAAAAACCGAGAGAGCGAGCGAGCGAACGAATGCCTTGCGTTCACAATTCAGGAAATGAGGATTTGGCTGGTAAAATTAATTTGAAAAACATTGGCTTTTATTGAAATTTGATTTATTTGTTTTACGTAGCTCGTGCCTTTTTGTCTTTGCTTTTATTATTTCTCATTTTATTCAAGTATGTACCTACATATATAGAAGCATTTGCAATGAAGCCAAAGAATATAACCATTTTTTTTCAATTCAATTCAAATGTATATTTCTAACTGAAGAGGTAAAAAGTTAATATTAAACATTGCAATCATAATTAGAAATTTCAATGAAATTAATTTTACATTATATAGACCAGACTTATATTATATAAATATGTTTAGGTTACTTTATATGTACATAATGTACCTTGACAAATGTACATAGACAAAAAAAAAATGTTTTTTTTTAATAGTAAAAAATGAATGAAATTAAGTAAACATGAATTATATATGCAAATTTTAATAACATTTATGAATATATTCTAAATTTGACCTCTTTGATAACATTCCTCGTAAAATAATATTATACTTTAATTATATATATATATATATTATTAATTAGTTAATTAATTAATTATGAATTATGGCTTTAATATTTATATAATATATATAAATTTTGTTTGTGGGATAATATTAAAATTTCTTTTTGTACACTAAACTAGTAAAGTTAGAATGAATGTCGTTGATCTTATTTACCACAAGGTTTTCTAAGAAAAACTAATGGCGTTGTGAAAGAGCAGTCTAAAAAAATTTGCCCTCGCAGCACCGTACACGTGATAGAAGTAAAACTTTTTAAAAAATCCAAATAGCTATAAAAATCACCTTGTATGAATTCACCTTGGATTTAGTCATAAATAGTGCGAAGTCGTTGCCATACACACATTCAGAATAGTTTTAGTATTTCTTCTAAATGAAAGTAGCAATGCTCAGCATGAAAATAACAAAAAACCGAGACGAAAGCGAATAAAGAGAACAGTTGTTTCTTCTTTCCGCCGATGCACTGCCTATCGAAATGAACATAGCAATACTTTGCTCATTTTAAAAATTTAACAATCTTTAAAGTGGTGTAATAAAATAAAATAAATATGTAGAACTTACAAGTCCCGAGGGCCTCTTTGGTCGAGCTTCTCGTCGAGTACTGTTATGCGTGTTAAATTTTTGGACAGTATTGGAAGAGACCTACTTATATTAGCCTGTTCCGAACGGCATCTTTTTCACAGCACTTTTATAAGATTTTTCATGGCAAATTGTTACTGCCGAAAGAATTGCCAATTGCTTGTCGATAGGTGGGTACCGTTCGAAAGAAATATCTTTGCGATATTAAAGTCGTACTTCAGCCTGGGATTGAACTCACGACCTACAGATCTGAAGGCCAGCGCACTAACCACTGAGTTACGGCACGTAAGTTGTTTAAGGATACCTAAATCTAAAAAGTTTGTGCAAAGTTTCAGATCACGCACTTTAATGTAATATATATTGTCTTAGACACAAAAACATTTACATGAAATACATTTTGTTTGTGAGCGAGAGACACACGAGGAAGAGAGAGGGGTTTTCGTTTGACGTATATGAGACACGCTTTGTCCTTGTCATCCAGAGTTCGGAATATCCTACAATTGTGGCAAATCTACCACTTTTTTTTCCAAAAATTTAATTTCTACCACAACTACTACATTAAGTTTCAAGCCTACCATATTTGACCATATTTAGCCCTTTTATGTATATACCATATGTATGTTTTTTTTCTTTTTAATTGCTTGATTTATTGTGAATCTCTTCTTCTTATGTGGCCATAACAACCGAATATCGATTTATGCCGAAAATAACATGGTTCGCCAGCCATCTCTGTTCTTCGCTAGCTGGCGCCAGTTAGAAATTCCAAGCGCCGTCAGGTTCTCCAGTACTTGGTTTTTCCACCGGAGGTTTGGTCTTCCTCTTCTGCATCGTCCTCCAGCGGGTTCCGAATATAACACCTTCCTAGCCGGAGCGTGTTCTTCCATTCGCTCGACATGACCTAACCAGCGCAGCCGCTGGATTTTGATGCGCTTTACTATGTCAATATTGGCATACAGCTCGTACAGCTCATGGTTGTACCTTATTCGGTACTCGCCACCAACGCAAATAGGTCCAAAGATCTTGCGTAGGACTTTTCTCTCGAAAACTCCAAGCATTCGCTCATCCGAGGTGGAAATTGTCCAGGCTTCAGGGCCATATGTTAGGACAGGCATGATGAGAGACTTGTAGAGTGTAGTTTTCGTTCTTCGAGAGAGGGCTCGACTTCTCAATTGCTTACTCAGACCAAAGTAACACCTGTTAGCAAGAGTTATCCTACGCATGATCTCCAAGCTGACGTCATTACTGCTGTTAATGCTGGTTCCAAGATAGACAAAGTCCCTTACTACTTCAAAAGCGTAGTTGTCAACAGTGACGTGCTGTCCAAGACGCCGGGACTCTTTGTTTGTTGACACTAGATACTTCGTCTTGCCCTCGTTCACCGTGACACCCATCCGACGCGACTCTCTTTCCAACTCTGAGAATGCTGCACTGACTGCTCGCGTGTTCATGCCGATTATGTCAATATCGTCGGCATACGCTAACAGCATGACACTTTTGTTGAAGATAGTGCCATTATGTCGTAGATCAGCAGCTCGTATTATTTTCTCCATAATAAGATTAAAGAAGTCGCACGATAACGAATCACCTTGTCTGAAACCCCGTTCGGTATTAAACGGTGTGGAGAGGTCCTTCCCAATGAGCTTTGCAGGAATACCGAACTCAGACATTGTTGCGTAGAGGTAATCCCTTACCGGACTGTCGAAAGCGGCTTTATAATCAACAAATAGGTGGTGTGTGTCGATCTGTTTTTCTTGGGTCTTCTCCAGGATTTGGCGCAGTGTGAAAATCTGGTCGATGGTGGATTTACCATGTCTGAAGCCACACTGATACTGTCCAATCAGGTTGCTGAGCATAGCTTCAATCTTTCACACAGTACTCTCGATAGAACCTTGTATGCGATGCTCAGGAGACTTATTCCACTGTAGTTGGCGCAAATTGTGGGGTCTCCTGTTTTATGTACAGGACAGAGAACACTGAGCCTCCAATCATCAGGCATGCTTTCATCCGACCATATTCTGCTTATGAGCTGGTGCGTGCGGATGAGCAGCTCATCGCCTCCGGTCTTAAACAACTCAGCAGGCAGGCCATCAGCACCTGCAGCTTTGTTGTTCTTTAGCCTTAAAATGGCCGTTTCATTCTCGTCATAGTCGGGTGGTGGAATATCAACACCATCATCTGTAATTGGTGTTATCGGGGAAACTCCTCCACTGGCGGAATTGTTCGTAGCATCGCCATTCAGTAACGTGGAGAAGTGTTCCCTCCATAGGTTCAGTACACTCTGGACATCCGTAATCAGATTCCCATTTCCATCACGACAAGAAGAGGTTCCGGGACTTAAACCTCCACTCAGGCGCTTGATCTTTTCAAAGAATTTTCGAGTCTCATTCTTGTCGGTACACATCTCTATCTCCTCACACTCACGTGAATGTGCTATCAGAATTTTAAGATGATTGACAGGTATTTTGTTCCCATAACTTTAACTTGCAATATGTAAATTAGTAGATATAAGTATGTGATTTAGTTTTAATATGAAATGAGTGATCTCTGATTTTTACATGCTCCTATAAAATTTATTTTAATATAACTATGTAGGTACATTAAATGCGGTCGGTACCTACACGATTGGAAAAACATTGAAATTGGCCCCACAATATTTTGAAACCTTACTTTGAGTGGATTTTAGGGCCATAAAAATTTTCGTCCTTGGTGTGTCCTAAAAACAGCAAAAACGAGTTTTCTTCATAACTCCTTTATTTATTACTCGATTCCAAAGTGTGTTATATTTTCGAAAAGATAATTTTTGTATTTTAAATTTTATATCTTTCTCAGATCCTCTAACCCTAGAATGCCTCGTTAACCTACTTAGTTCAAATAACTCAATTTCTACCCCAACTGCAACACAGTTCTACAAATGCAACTTTCATCATCTTTTGATACAGCTCTTTGCGATCTTTGGCCTGCTGCACGTTGGATCTCCAGACATCTCGGTCATTTGCGACTTCTCTTCAATTCTTTATCCTAAGTTTTTCATATCCCCCTCCAGTTTATCGGCCCACCTTGATCTTGGTTTTCCCCTAGATTTAGTTTTAACGCTTTGGCCTCTACAATTTTCTTCTGCAACTTTATTAAACTAAATATTTCAGTAAGCGATGCATTTCAAATAAATGGATACTAGGACGAGTCCAAAAAACTTTTCTGGGGCCTGACTCACGTGTTCGAGTAGGTGATATTCGAACCGCAAAAGGCGTTTTCACTTGACCCCTTGTAAAACTGGTCGCTCTTGCCTAACATGCTTCAATACTACTCACCGTTACTTTTTGTTTGTTTTGTATGTTTTTTTTACTTCATTGAAATATGTCGCCGAACAATACGAGAGCAATCCGCTTGAGTCCTATACGTTTGCCCTCTAACGCACGTAAACGATGACTTTATATTGGTTGCCACCTGTGCAAAGAAGATCACCCACTGCCCCCGTTTTGTCTCGTTGCAAGTGGTCCAGAGGTTCGAGATAGTGGTGTGACACCATTGTTGTTTAAATTGTCTGGCATATCACCTCAAGATGTCGGCATTGCTACGAGCGCGCTTTGCCTAGGTCAAAACGACACCAGCGAAAGCCAAAGCAACACAGCTTTTTGGACTCTTCAATTGGACCATTTAGGCAGATACAATAATTCTTTTTAAAGCAATATTAGTTATTTAATTATACTATTTTTTAAGTTTTTATTGTATTTTATTCCCTTTCTCTTCCATTATTTTCATTTATTTCCCCAAGATTTAATCATTGCAGTTGGTCATTTTTTTGAATTGGAATTGCGAATTATTTTTCCCTTAATATTAATAATATTACTTTTTTAAGTTTTTTATAGATATTTTTATTTTGAAATTGGTTAAAGCTTCCCTCCCATATTTACTTCTAAGTTATTCTTTAAGTATTTTGAATTTATTTGCTATATTTTAATATTGATACTTTTTTGAATTAGTTTTGTTATTTATTATTTAAGTTCTCTCCTCTCTTGTCTTAATTATTAAATTTTAGTGAATTGAATTTTATTTTAAATTAATATTTTTTCCATTTTTGATTGTCATTTTTAATACTCCTTCAAAATTTTTTTGTTAATTTTTATTATCATTAGTTTTAGTCAGTAACTTTAATTGCTTTTTAAATTTTGCTTAATATTTCTCCGTCACTTTTGCAGTCTACGCTGGAGTGAAGGCGTAGCACTGCCATTATGTTTTTGGGGTGAATTGGGGGAATGGGTTGAGCTAGTGATCTGGCATCACCTTTTATGCCGGCACTTCCCAATCCGCTAGTCACCCACCTTCGTATTCTTTTCTCACTCTCTCTCTCTCTTTTCATTCCTATTCGTTTCTCATTCTCTCTCTCTTTGCTTTTGTTTTTATTTTGCTTTGTTATTGCTTATTCTTTTGTGATCTCTCAAAAAGACACACATGAGTGTGTGCTCTATTTAAACCTTCTTCTCTTCTGCATACATGGAATTAAAAAGTTAAAATATAGTGGAATTTTTTTTTCTAAATAAATGGGAAAAAAAATCTCCTTACAGTCAGCTGGGGCCGACCAAACTATACCCTGCATATGTAGATTTATATATAAAAAGTTTACTCGAATATCCAACTTTTCTTTTATTTCCACTTTTCGAGAAACAATTTTTGCATATACTACTAATTTACACCCGAAATATGGTTGACTTTGACGAAGTAAAAGGATTTTAAGATAATTCCGAGGCTTAGTATGAGAGCTATATAAAAAGTGGGCGTGGCTTACCACTTTCTAGTAAATCCAATTAATTTTTCAATGTTAATCCACACCTTAAATTTGGTGTCCTACGTTGAATAGTTCCTAAGTTATGGTGGTTAACATTTTTGTTTAATTTCCTCAACTTTGTATGGGAGCCCCAATAAAAAGTGGGCGTGGTACGCTGATTTTTCGCCAGATTATTTCCGACTACGATATTAATTTAAGTGTCAATTATGGTTATTGTAGACAGAAGATTGCCGAAGTTACAGCTGTTTCAATTTAAAATTTGTATGGGGGCTACGATAAACACTGGGCGTGGTGCGCCCATTTTCTGTGAGCCTAGTTGCTTGTACAATACTAATCCATACCCTAAGTCTCGTTGTCCTAGGCTAAATGGTTTGTAAGCTATGGAGCTTAACATTTTAGTTTAATTCACTCGACTTTGTATGGGAGACCCATGAAGGAGTGGGCGTGGCACACTAATTTTCTGCCATATTATTTCTCACTGACATGTTAATCTAAGTGTGAATTATGGTTATTCTAGACAGAAGATTGTAGAAGTTACAGCAGTTTCAATTTAAAAGAAGTACAGACACTTTGTATGGGAGCTACGCTAGAAAGTAGGCGTGGCTCATCCACTTTTGGCGAGGTTATATAGTAGTATAATATAACTCTATGTGCAAAATATTGTTGTCCCAAGTGGTATATTGTGTGAGTTATAGCAAGTTAAAGATTTTGAAAATTTCGAGGTTAGTCGCTTTGAATGCTTGGTGTGGGCGTGGTTATTGACCGATCATGCCCAATATCAATCCCCTCCGTACCCTTGGATCATAGATTACTTATGCCAAATTTCATCGAAATAGCTCAATATTTACTCAAGTTATCGTGCGAACCAGCCAGGTGACAGACAGACGGACGGACGGACGGACGGACATCGTTAAATCGAAAATTTAATCGACGCTGATCACGAATATATATCCATGTCTATATCTCCGGAGATTCCTTCAAGTGGACACAAACATCTGACCGAAATGAATATACCATGCATATTGCATTATACAGGGTATAAAAATCTGAAACTTAAATAAAGAAACTGTGTTTAAGGGATAAGCAGATTCGGAAAATCGATTTTTTTTTCATTTTCCAAGACAACGAGATTGCTGCCGGGAACGTACTCTATGGACCTGGGATCGATGATTCAGTGTAAGTTACAAAAAAAAATTTTTTTCTCACTTTTTGAGAAAAAAAAAAAACTTCAAACGTGTTTTTCTGAAAACCAATTTTTCTAACCTGCAAAATCTACTCGACCGATTCTTTTCAAACTCGACACATACTTTCTTGGTATAAAATGCCTCCCCTCCCGTTATTTACATTTTTCCATTTTCATATTAAGGTAGTTTGTCACCTAAAAAATAGCGGAAAATTTAGGCCACGAACTGTTGAAAAACGAAAATGATAACTCAACAACGACGGGAGTGGGAGAATTAACTCATACTTTAAGTAAATTTAACAACATTTTTGATTTCAGATAATTCTACGCCGAGTTATCGTGTTCACCGAACAACGTATTTTTCAACAGACGTTTTGGGAAATGCTCTGTCACCAGCTTATTTTTCAATATTAATTACGAAAATTTAACTAAATATTCTCTAGATGATGCTTTATAATTAAGGAATAGTTTGAATAAATTTGTTAAGCTGTATCTCCGTAAAAAATCAGCGAAAAATGTGTTTTTTATTTCAAATTTTCCCTTACTCCCCCCTTACCTCTTTGATTTTGGCAATAGCAATAGCCGATGTGAGAACTGGTGCATTGTTTTGATGAAACAACTCTTTCTTTTTCGCCAAATGCGGCCATTTTTGTTTAATTTCATCACTTAAACGCTGCAACAAATTAGCATAATACTCGCCGCCGTTGATTGTTTTTCGTTTTTGAAGATAATTAATAAAAATTATCCCACGTGCATCCCAAAAAACAGACGCCATAACCTTGCCTGCAGATGCAACTGTCTTCACCTTCTTTGGTTACGATTCTCCCCATTCAGTCCACTGTTTTGACTGCTCCTTTGTCTCAGGTGTGAAGAGGTGGACCCATGTCTCATCCATGGTTACGAATCGACGCAAAAACTCGGCTTTATTACTGTGAAACATTGTCAAACACTCTATAGAAACATCTTGTTTTTTTTTTGTTCTATTGTGAGCAAACGCGGCACCCATCTTACACGCAGCTTTTTCATCTTCGAATTTTCGGTCAATATACGATGTATAGCACTTTTTGAAATGCCTGTAATTTCACCTTCAGCCGGCGATCATCCAATACCATTTTGTGGATTTTCTTAACCGTTTCTGGCGTGTCCACCTCAATTGGTCGACCACTACGGTGTTCGTCTTGGCAGCTCGTACGACCTCGTTTAACCTCTGGCACCCAATATTTTATGGTTGTAAATGAAGGAGCAGACTGCCCCAGAGTAGAATCTAGTTCGGCTTTAATATTTGTTGGACTGAGACCTTTCAAATGAAAGTATTGAATTACATAAAGGTGACCAATTTTTTCTGTGTTTACAAATTCACTGAGGTCGTTAATTTTCGATGGCTCAAAAAAAAAAAAAAAAAAAAAAAAAAAAAAATACTAAACAATGTGGTGCCTTGAAACTTAAAACATATGTTTTATAAGGTTACCACTTTTCACTAAAGTAATTTTTTTCAACCTGCTGCCGTCATCTATATGTCAGATCGGAAAGTTCTGGGACCGCTTCGTAAATAAACCAAGTGACAATAACAATTTAAGTAAAAGGTGATAGTATGCGAGATAGTGTGACGGCACCAGCCACACACAGCAGCAACAGCAGTAACTTCAACAACACATTGAGGCAAGGACTTATAGGTGAGCGGCAACACTCCCCTTATACTCAAATATAAATATGTATTAATGATGATCTCTCTGTCCTGTACATAAAAAAGGAGACCCCACAATTTGCGCCAACTACCGTGGAATAAGTCTCCTGAGCATCGCATACAAGGTTCTATCGAGCGTACTGTGTGAAAGATTGAAGCTATGCTCAGCAACCTGATTGGACCTTATCAGTGTGGCTTCAGACCTGGTAAATCCACCATCGACCAGATTTTCACACTGCGCCAAATCCTGGAAAAGACCCAAGAAAAACAGATCGACACACACCACCTATTTGTTGATTATAAAGCCGCTTTCGACAGTCCGGTAAGGGATTACCTCTACGCAACAATGTCTGAGTTCGGTATTCTTGCAAAGCTCATTCGACTTTGTAGAATGACACTGCATAACTCCCGTTGTGCAGTGAAAATTGGGAAGGACCTCTCCGCACCGTTTAATACCGAACGGGGTTTCAGACAAAGTGATTCGTTATCGTGCGACTTCTTCAATCTTATTATGGAGAAAATAATACGAGCTGCTGATCTACGACATAATGGCACTATCTTCAACAAAAGTGTCATGCTGTTAGCGTATGCCAACGATATTGACATAATCGGCATGAACATGCGAGCAGTCAGTGCAGCATTCTCAGAGTTGGAAAGAGAGTCGCGTCGGATGGGTCTCACGGTGAACGAGGGCAAGACGAAGTATCTAGTGTCAACAAACAAAGAGTCCCGGCGTCTTGGACAGCACGTCATTGTTGACAACTACGCTTTTGAAGTAGTAAGGGACTTTGTCTATCTTGGAACCAGCATTAACAGCAGTAATAACGTCAGCTTGGAGATCATGCGTAGGATAACTCTTGCTAACAGGTGTTACTTTGGGCTGAGTAAGCAATTGAGAAGTCGAGCCCTCTCTTGAAGAACGAAAACTACACTCTACAAGTCTCTCATCATGCCTGTCCTAACATATGGCGCTGAAGCCTGGACAATTTCCACCTCGGATGAGCGAATGCTTGCAGTTTTCGAGAGAAAAGTCCTACGCAAGATCTTTGGACCTATTTGCGTTGGTTAGGTCATGTCGAGCGAATGGAAGAACACGCTTCAGCTAAGAAGGTGTTATATTCGGAACCCGCTGGAGGACGACGCAGAAGAGGAAGACCAAACCTCAGGTGGAAAGACCAAGTACTGGAGAACCTGACGGCGCTTGGAATTTCTAACTGGCGCCAGCTAGCGAAGAACAGAGATGGCTGGCGAAGCATGTTATTTTCGGCCTAAATCGATATTCGGTTGTTATGGCCACATAAGTAAGTAAGTAAGTAAGTAATAAATAAAATCTACTTGTATCCGATGTTTTCGCTGTTGTTGATGTTTTCGGGTAATATCATTTTTCGCCATCATCTTTTGCAATCTCGAACTATTGCTGTTAATACTTGATGACAAATATTGTTGTTGTTGTTGGTGATTTTCTTCTATTTGTTCTAATTGTAATTGTTGTTGTTATTGTTACGGTTGATGTGATGGTGGTGCTGCTACTTGCTGTTGCTGTTGTATTTGCATCAGCACACTTCTAGATTGTTAAGCCTTTCGTTGGTGGCCAATACCATTGTTCAAGATAAATGTTTAGATCAAATTTGAATTTATTCAATTAATTTCGTTGTCGGAAGAAATTCCATATTGAGACGATAGAGAAAAGCACGTAAATTGCAAACTAATTGCTTCTTATGTATATACCACATTGTATAAAGAAAAAACACTCGAGATATATATGTATATGCGTTTATGTATATTATTTATTACATGAAATATATATACGGGATATACAATTTATTATTATTATTATTTTTTACAATCAAATTTTTTACAAATTTTACAAACATAAACATGTTCCCAAAAGTTTTTATTTTGATATACGAGTACATATATGTAAGAATATACATTTGTGGTTTAATTTTGATAAGCGATTTTTTAAATGTTTTTATATGCGTGACAATGAAACATGAAATGAATATTTTTGTTTTTACATTAATAATAAATGTGAAACCTCACACTTTTTGTTGAATAATAAAAAACGACTTGATAACGAGCTTTGCATCGTTGTGCATACGTCACTTTCTTTCTTATATATTTTGAAAAAAAAAAAAAAACATCGAATAAAGTATATGGAATATTTCTCGTACAACAAACGAAAGGGGTATTGTATTCGCCTAGTATATTACTCTGACATTAATGGACATTACTCGTTTATTACTTGTTGGTTGCTCTCTCTCTCTCTCTCTCAATACACACACTCTTCATCACTTGTACCGCTGTGCATATGTCGCTTTCTTTCTCATTCATCCTTTCTCTATGCTATATCTTCCTTCCTACTTATGTAACGAAATTTGTTATAAACATTTCACACTCCATTTGCGACATTGCCGCCTAAAAGTTTTACTAAAAAAAAAATATATTTTTAGATTGTTTACATTTATTTAGAAGGTAGGCATCTTGAGAATTTAACAAAATAATTCAATTCATTAACGCATCGATCATTTGTTTCGACGGGGATTTCGACCGTACCATGTCGAAAAATCATATTCATTAACTCTTGCCGCGAAATTGTCTTGAAAAGTCAAGTCAAAATTTTGAATATTCTGATTCCGAATAAATCGCGATGTATTTGATATTTTGTAAGAATAGTAAATTGTGTATAGGAGAATAAAATATTTATAATAAATATTAAAATATTTGATATTATTTGCTAGATTGTATTGTTTTAATACATGTGTCTACTACACAGCATTATTAGAGCATTTGTTTGTTTAATTTCTGTAAGAAAAATGCCCATAAATGACTTAAAGTGGTCTAAACGATCGACGACTATGAGAGATTTGTGGAAATGATAAGCGAACATTAAGTCATTGTGTAATGCTTCAGAAAATGCAAAGACAAAATATTAAGAGAAGTTTGCAGCTTATTGTTCTCATAAAAAATCCAATTAGCCGTTATCCAGTATGAGTTTTGTCAAAAGTATATATTATTTACGAGAAGAAAATCAAACCTTTATGAGTACTAAAATTGTAACCACATTTGGATATTATTTAAAAAGTTGGTGCCAAAAAGTGTCAGTTTGCTTCATATCACTAGTCTTAAAATAGTCCATATTTGTTTTATTTTCTGATTACTTGTCTCGATTTAATCTTTTTATTATTTCAGGATGTTCGTTTAAAAGAATTCTTACTCGAGAGTCCATTCTACATGCCCTTATACGATTTTTGGAAAGCTCGCTTCAACTTTCTTATAAAATTCATGATAAAAATGGCAAATTCGATCTGAAGAAGATAAAAAGACAATAAAAGAGAGAAAAGAAATCATTCAATAAAAATCAGAACTGAGCTTGGCCTAATTGTTGATGTCGATCAATTGTCGAAATTCCAATATGGCAACAGTAACGATGGAAATACAAGCAGAAGGTTTTTTGACGATTTGGAATTATCCGCACTTATTTCTTGTAGAGAGGTTCACTACAGTGGTGGACGTGATTTCGACTGGGTACGTAATTAACATTTACAAGTTACTGTTAAAGAAATTTGTATTTTTGAAATGAAGGCGTGATTGCCATCAATAATTTTATTTTCCTATATTTTTTGTATCAGTTTAATCATGAAAATAACAAATAACTGTTTCATAGGAAGTAGGAAGTGGGAACTCAACCCAACCGCTAATAAGAATAAGGATGTGGTTAAAATTTCATTGCTCTACGGCAAGTCCTTCATATTTTGGCCGCCTTTTTGAGTCAAATACCCCATAGTGTGTCGCTTGAAAGAATTTCTTCTTTTAAAAAATTAAATTTGTTTGTTTGATTCGAATTCACTGCACTAACCACCAGAGTTACAGGAAAGTATGCATCGCATAAAATTGTTAGTATATCTTGTTTTTTTTGCTATTATTTGTTATTGTATTCATTTTGGATCCAAGGAAAAACATTTGAGTCATAAAAAACTTATGAATCGCTGAAAAAAGCTTATATTTTGAGGGCTTAAAAAGTCAGATTTTTCTAAACTCATCGAAAAGTTACAATAAGGCGTTATGATAAAAAACGCTTGTTTTGTTTATTTACCTACGTGCATATGACATACAAGTTCAATACAGTAATATGTACTTACATATAGTATAAGTATAACATCAAAAGTATTGACATAGGTACCATAAGTAAAGAGTAGTATAGTAATATGTATATATTTATGAAGGACCCTAACGAATCGACATTATTGAATACCATTATTCTACAGAAAAGTCCATTATATATGCTTTTATTGTCTTATTACATATTTTGTGTACGTATGTGTATTTTAACGGAGTTATACTTTGGAGAAACTAATTGCTTTGTACTAAGGCACTTAAATTGGCAAGAAATACAAATCAAAACAATAGTGACAGTGTATTAGCTCAAGTGGGTTATCGTAAATATATTTATTTATGAAAACATTTAACATATGTCGAACAAGTTTCCATTATATAAGTACTCATGAAAGGTTTTGTGACTGAAATGATTGATTCTAGTCAATGAAATTACATATCAGACCCGTAAACGCAATTTTAAAATTTTTTCTTTAATGTACAATATGTAATTCGCAAAGTTTCAAGCAAGAATAATGAAATTAAGACCTTGCGATGATTTGAATTAATGTTGTCAGAGTCCTTCGATTTTTGGATTTGAAGTTTAAATGTGTAAAAGGGCAGAAACATTACGTTTTTGGACTCTGTTAAAAGAATTGCTATTTTGTTAAGGCTATGATTTGGCATATCATACAGATATGGCTAAGAGAGCCACTGCAATCTTACTGAAAACTTTGAATGCAATCCACAGTACTCGTAAAAATAAAGATATCTCCTCTTGGCTACGTGATTGGCTGATCAATCTTTTTAATGATGTAGTAGTAATTGCAATTCGAAACATTTTTCCTCAACAAGTTTAATTTATGTGTAGATATTTTTGTTCATTGCTTTTGTTGTTGTTTTTTTTGCCAGTACTACATAATTTCTTTCTCATATCCCTAAACATGTCGTACTTGTAAACTTTTATTCGTTGTACTCATTTTTTCATTATTCATTGTTGCACTTGCTTAAGTGGAAAATGGAAAACGGATTCATTTAACCCATTCACCATTTATTGCTAGCTATATGTATCGTTAGAAGATACTGAGGATACCAATTTTTTGGCTTCTCACTATTCCCGCGATTTTTACAATTTTTGAAAGTAATCAGGAGATTTCGGCATTAAGTTCAGAACTTATAAAATTTTGCAAACTGCTTAAACAATTATGAAATATAAAAATCAATGTAAGTTTTATTTTCAAAATACAACATAGTGACATTATAAAAATGAATTGGTTTTTTTAAGGCTTTACGTTGATGCTCATATTATGTTCTTATTTCTGTACTTGTTTAAAAAATGTCAAAAATGTTGAATGTTACTGCATACACATTCTATTTTCATAAACAAATTGATCAAAATACATATTGAAATTTGTATCCATATAGCTCATTTGTAGTATTATACTTTCCGATAATTTTGGCTTCTTGTTCTTCTGCAAATAAGATAATTTGTATACTCTCATAATAAGTTGTATTTCTCTCTTCGAGTTTTTAATCTTTATAATAAATACTGAAGATCCCGAGACCTATCGTGTCTATTCCAGGAATGTTTAAGCCGGCATCACGCAATCATGGGATTGGCATTGCTAGTCGCAAATAAATTACTTTATAAACATACACCCAATGTCACCCTGTATTGGGTTGTAGTGCTTATTACGAAATCTAAGAGTGCATTATATATATATATATATATATATATATATATATATATATATATATATATATATATATATATATATATATATGTGGCACTTAAAGCCCCAAAGGGCTCATTGGCCGAGCTTCTCTTCCATTACTGTTGTGCGTCTTAAATTTGGACAGTATTAGAAGGGACCTACTTATTTTAGCCGGTTCCGAACGGCAGAACACTTGTGACCACTTTTTCTGAGCTTTGTCACATAGTTCTTTAAGAAGCTTTTTCATGGCAAGTTGTTACTGTCGGAAGAATTGCCAATTGCTTGCCGACAGGTGGGTACCATTCGAAAGAAAAATCTTATCGATATTAAATTTGTTACGCATCAGCCGGGGATTGAACCACGACCTACAGATCAGAAGGCGAACACACTAACCACTGAGCTACGGCACCTACATTAGCATTAGGTATAAAAATATTGGTGGGTGAGCGTATAAATGCAATATAAATGTGTTAGTGAAAGGTTATTAATGTTATTTTTGTATTTGTTGTTGTTATTATTGCATCTGTTATTGTTAAAGTCATTGTACTACCATCGAACATATACATACGTAAATATCATAAACATAAAGAAAATGTCAAAACAGAAATTCTCAATAGAACAATAAGAAGTTAATGCATTTCCGTGATTTTATTTATGATTGCTATTTTTGCTACTGCGTAATAGTAAGAGTAGCAGCAGCAAGCAGTTAATTGAGCTAAATAAATAATAAAAAAATAAAACATGTAAAATAAAAAATAATAAAAAATACAATTTAATATTAAATGAAATTTAATACATTTGTTTGCCAATGTGTATGCATGTACATGTACATAAAGATTTATTTGCGGTAAAATGTCAAGAACAAGTAATTTGTAAAATCGAGTAACGACATATTAATCTCAATTGTGGTTTGTATCTGCAAATGATGCGTTTCTTGTGTTAATTGTGTCTGGATTCAAGCGAAAATAAATATTGTATGCATAAGTGTATGTGACATGGATGATTACAGGGTGGCGTAACTTAAAAAATATTCTGTGTATGTGAAAAACAATATTATTAGTGCTTGATTGTAATATGGATCCATGTTATAGCACCAGAAGATAAAGAACAATTATAATTATCTCTTAACTAAACTGCGCCTTACGGGAGACATAGCAAAAGTGAAAAAGCTAGTCCTCGGTAGTGGAAGACTTGATAACGATTGGGATTTTTATCCGCAGTCAATGATGGACATCTGTGGTGATCGGGTTAGTAAGTATAATATAAAATTGGTTTTGCTAGTTTAATTATTCTCTTGCTCGCGGCTAGGTATTTAACGATTGGAACATCGATATCGAAAAAGTGACACTAACTCATTAGCTGCATTCTTTTGTAACCGAGTTGCAAAAGAACACCAAATCGCATTTAATTTCTCTTTTACTTGAATATCATTTCCCTTCAGTTACTTAGCAACGCTGGTGGTATATATGATTGTTCGTGAAATTTATAAACGAAATAAAAACAAAAAAGAAATAATTCTGCGGAACCTGTGTTAAATATATTCGTTTATTTAAAATGAATTTTTATTTGCACTTGCTTTATTTTGCTTATTTTTGTTTATATTTACAATAATTTGACCTGTTGTTGAAATTTCCCAAGCACATTTAAGTTGTCTATCCACAATAGTGCTGTTTTTTTACTTTCCAACACTATAACGTAGGTCGATTAAAATATAAGCCAGTTCATTTTAACTCGGTTAAAATAGACGATGTCGCTTATTTTTGTTGTTGCATTGCATGCAGTTCGGCAAATAAGTCAGTGTTCTTTTGCAACTCGCATGCAAAAGATCACACGAGGAAACACCAAGCGCTTCGTTATCGTTTCACTATTTTGGCTTTAAAGTAGAAAAGTATTACAGTAATGGTAACATTATTTGGGATACTCAACTTTGGTAATATCGAAGGTCAGAGACTACACCAAGACAGATAGACCGACATACTTTTAAAACAAAAAAAATGTTTTTATACTTCACATGGCAATCATCCTATTGGTTTATATCTTCATGCTTAAACAGCAGTTAAATCATGTTTTTGTATGAGAGGTAGACGTGCTTTTTATCCGATTAAGCCGATTTTGGAAAATATTTATTCAACAATATTCTTTTGTATCCGTAATAGGCGTTCATTTCATCTGACTAAAACCAATTTCTAGTAATAACGAGTGTTTTTTTTAGAGTGAAACGGTAGAGCAGTTATCAAATCTGGTAACCCAAAAGTCATTTGTACACAGTAAGGTTTGCAATTTTATCATGGAAAGATTGACACAGTAATCGACAACTTATCCGGCGAATAGTGTAAAGATTTCAGTCCACATACATGCTAGTGGATATCACTCATCCATCAAGACAAAGAACAGTCCGTACGGAGGAAAATATTACTGCTACTATTAGGAACCGTGCGCAGCAATTGGAGTTGTGTCCAATTGTGCAAGAATTGAAGCCACATTCATATTGTTTGTTTGGCCAACGGGAAAATCAACTGGAAGTTGACCCATTGTTTTATCGGAAGATTTTATTCAATGATGAGGCTAATTATGGCTCAATCCACAAAAACTTAGTCGATTTATGGGCTGGTGGAATCATTGATCATTCTTTTTCAAAACGCGGCAGGCAGCAACGTAACCGTCAACGGCGATCGCTGCAGAGCCACTATATCTGACAAAATCTTACGATTTAACGCCTCTGGACTATTTTTTGTGGGGATATGTGAAAGGGTTAGTTTATGCTGATGAACCAGCAGTTTTAGATTGCTAGAAAAGTTAACCGAAAATTGGGTTTCCAAATTACGCAACGTTCGAGTCAGCCGCGATGACCATATGCCCGAAATCATATTCAAACACTATTTGCATAATATTATTTTTCCAATAAAGCCAATTTTTAGCTCACAATATTACATTTGGTATTTTTTTCGAAATTTGAAAGTGCTCACTCTAAAAAACAACACCCGGTATATTCATTCTGTGATCGAACAATGTTAAGAATATTCTTTTGTATGTGAGGTGCTTGTATTGTTAATCCTATTCAGCCAATTTTTAATTATGTTTATTAGCTAGTCATTCTAGTATTGGTATTCTTGGCCTGTGACTACAATATTAGGGTTTTAAAGAAGGCGTGGTCCGAATGTATTTATTTATGTATTATTGTTTTTTGGGGAAAAATTATTGAACGGTGTTTTTAAAGCGTTAAATAAAAACTAATCGATTACTTATATTTTATATCTATATCTTTTATTTTATATCTATATTATATAGCTGAGATTCACATTTGTTTCACAAGTTCAATGTACATACATCAACAAATCGTCACACCCTGTATTTTTATAATATTAATTAATTATTATAATTTTTTTTTGCAAAATGCGATGAAAGTATGGAAATGTGTACATAAAGCATATTTTAATGAAATATAATATTTGATATGCATTACTCTTTATCGCTTTCGTCATATGTACATAAGAGATGTCTACTGCAGTTGGTCATGCATATATCATGTGGATATACATCTGCGTGCACATACTCAAGTTTGCATTCCAAATAAAAAAAACAACAACAAAGGAAATATATATATATTTTAATTTTATACAACTTTTCTATTTTCCTTCTTCCACACACTCTACAGTTTTCTCTCTTTTGAACCCTTGCTCTTTCATTTTAGTTATTTTTCTTCTCAATGTACCACTTGAGAATATGTTTAGAACTTTATTTTGATTGCATTATCATGCAAAATTCATTCACCACATGTGGCCAGGATGCTCCGTATGGGGGGTACCAATCATTGCTATATTATTATATTTTTAACCACATTTAGTTGTAGTAAACTTCTTATTTAGGGTAATTACTTGTGCAATTTCATTTTTCATTTTGTTGTCGCTCGACAATGCAACAAAGTAAGTTTGTGTCAGCTTGTTGTATGTAGACAGTAGCAGCAGGAAGAACGACCGTGAGGATGAGGAGTGAGAAAGGTTTGTTGGAAGAGCTGTAAGGAAGTCATTTTAATGATATCACTTATTCCTGCTCTTGTTGCTGTATTGTTTGTACTGTAGATGATGATGAATTTTAATTTCTGTATCATTTAGCGTGTTGTTGACAGATTTTATAAATATAATCTGGGCATTGTTATAATATTGCTTCAAGTTATGGGTAAGATTTCTGATCTAAGATAGAGGCAAGTACTGGCAAGCGAAATGCAATACAGTCATAACAATTATACAATATATGTATATATGATAACTACACAGAAAATTTAGTTCCAATTAATGAGGACTCAAATGTATGAACTACCCCTATTCATTTTCCACTCTCACTATTTTTTTGGTAATACCCATCCAGCCTATAAGAGGACTCTCCTTTGCTCCTTAGCGCTTTGGAATCCAATTCTTTTTATGATTTCAACAATGATTTCATAATTAAAACCAATAGCCGTTGGATTTGCATTTCATCGACCTAAAGGCGATATTTGAGCAGCTTCGGGGTTATTTGTCAATGTTCAGGTGTTTTTCGTTCACTTTGTATGGCAGCCCCGGTAAGGGGTGCAGGTAGCGGGAAAATATTGGAATTATTTGTCGATTTTTTGTGCATTTAAATTCACTTTGTATGTGCTTCCATAAGGGATGGAGATTGGAGGAAAATATAATATATCTAGGAGAAATAGTATGATAACAAAATTAATGGGGTCCGGTCAAATATCTAGTCCATCTGGGACCACTCTGAGGGTGCTGGAAGCACATTTTGAAAATGTGTAGATTATATAGCTTTCGCCTTGAACTTAGCACCGACTAACTCGTGATCAACCACTGTTCACATGAAACCCTTCTCCACTTCAGTCCTCTAAGGTCTCACTCGATTATTTGCTACTACCACCAAGATCTGTACCAATGGCGGTTGCATTCAAGCTTACGCCAACTACTTCTAAGTACACCATTGTACCCTATCACTTACTGAAGTTTCAAAATTTAATCAATTATATAAATATACTTTATTAAACATCTACTTTAGCGGCAAAGTAAAGGTATAAAACTTAAGTCCTTCCATTTTAAGAGCTAGTGTGGGTACTTTACTCAAGTCGTTAGTACGTTGGCCTTCTGATCTGTAGATCGTGGCTTCAATCCCCGAGTGAAGCGCAATTTTGATATTGAAAAGAATTTTCTTTCGAACGATACCCAAGAAATCGGTAATTCTAATTGGTAACACTGACAATTTGCAACGAAACCGCTTCTAAAAGAGATGGTGTCACAATGGTTCCGCCGTTCGGAACCAGCTAATATATATAAGTAGTCCCTACTAACACGCACAACAATAGCTCGGCCAAAGGGCTATTCGGGGCCTATAAGTGCCACATTAAAAAAATTATTTTTAAAGGATTTTCTAAGGACTAAAGAGAGAGAACTACGTATGTTTCAGAGAAATGTTGTAAACATAAAATTAATGGATGCCAGGCAGCTAATTTTATATTAATGTCAATTTTTTGAAGCGGAGCCCCATAAAAGAATGCAGAGGGGAGGTAAGCGTGTTTCCAAAAAATATTGAGAAGTATAAAATTAAGATTTTTATGGGAAAATAATAAGGGTGGTGATGAATGCCACGTTTTTCCAACTTTAGATTTAGACAAAATTTTTTGCGTAGTAGTTTTACATTATATCATGGACTAGTGCAAAGTAGCACTTAGCAAAGTGGTTAGTGGGTTGGCCTTCTGATCTGTAGGTCGTGGTTCAAACCCCGGCTGAAGCATAACAATTTTGATATCGAAAAGATTTTTCTTTCGAACGGTACCCACCTGCCGACTAGCAATTGGCAATTCTTCCGACAGTAACAACTTGCCATGAAAAAGCTTCTAAAAGAACTCTGTGACAAAGCTCGGAAAAAGTGATGTCACAAGGGTTCTGTCGTTCGGAACCAGCTAAAATAAGTAGCTCCCTTCTAATACTGTACAAAATTTAACACGCACAACAGTAATGGAAGAGAAGCTCGGCCAATGAGCCCTTTGGGGCTTTAAGTGCCACATATTTATTTATTATATTTTTCTTTTATAAACAATTTATAACTTTTTTTCAAAATAAGGTTGTGAAAACGGATTATAATAGAGGGGGCTGAACAATTTTACGTGTATTGGCGATTTGAAAGATTTCATCGACATTTTTTTGGACGGTGTGGTTGGGGGAAGGAGTTCAAAGTTTTCCTCCTTGTCCATTCTTACAGTGAATTGGCATATGAAACAATGCGATGCGTACTTCTTTATGGGGAAGATTTTTGTGTAACATATTATTCCTCTATAGACCTCTGAACACTCCAAAGCTTAAAACTTGACACGAAGGCTAGAAATTTGTCAAAACCGAAATTGTCTTTGAAGGGTTAATATATAAAAATGAGTAGAAATTTATTGTAATTTCAATACTTATTAACTCACATGCTCAACTGACGCACAGGTTTATAGTATCGAATTCTATCAGATGCATTTGGGTTGAAACAAGTCTATGGGTTTAAACAAACCAGAATAAAAGAGCTAAATAAAACACTAATCAAAATTTGTTATTTGTGTCAAAAGAAAGGCATATATCAACTGAATTAACATAGGCGAAAGTATGTTGTCTATTAATCAAGCTACTCTGGTGTGGTTACAATAGTCACTATAGTAGCAATAGAATACTTTGGTTACAAATATACGAAATTGGTATTCTGGTAAAAGTAAGGGAGATAAAGTGATATTGTATATAAATTTGCAGCGTACTTTTAGGCGTTTGCTGATAATGTGTCATTAATATATAATTACGACTCTTAAAATATCCTACAAGAAAAATGGTTTCTTGCTACGGAATTCCCAAAATACCGATATTTGCAGGTTACAAAATTGTAACAAAATTAAGGTAATAATTTTTGTTACCAAATAATCAGGATAGACCTGTAAGAACAATATCGCCAGTGGAGAAGATTCCCCAAACTCCCCGGTGTGGATGTTGCTGTTCATGTTCCATCACCCGATCATGACGAGGTCAGAAAGGCTTTGTAAAACAACAAAGCTTCAGGTGTTGCTAGCATGCCTGCACACCAGCTATTTGTGTGTGGACTGTATGGGTGTAAATACTTGGTTGAGTATGAGTTGTGGTTAAATATGAAATAAATATATATTGAGATGGGTTTTATTATATTGTAAATTATACTTATATATTTTCCAATAATTGGGTTTCCTTACCGAGACGGTGTTTTCTTTTGCTCGATCGGGTTTTGTGTTATGTATTCTTTGTTATATGTAAGTATATAAAAAGGCCAGAAGACAACAGCGTTGCCAACTAAATTTAAATATACTTTTTAGACAAGGTGCTTCATTATCATGCGACTTCTTCAATCTTATTATGGAGAAAATAATAAGAGCTGCTGATCTAGTGGCACTATCTTCAACAAAAGTGTTATACTGTTGGTGTATGCCGAAGGCATAGACATAATGAGCATGAACACGTGAACAGTCAGTGCAGCATTCTCACAGTTGGAAAGAGAGTCGCCTCGAATGCGTCTTACGGTAAACGAGGGCAAGACGAAACACCTAGTATCAACAAACAAAGAATCTTGGTGTGTTGGATAGCACGTCACTGTTAGTTACTACGCTTTTGAGGTAGTGAAGGACTTTGCCTATCTTGGAACCAGAATTAACACCACTAATGACGTAAGTATGGAGATGTTGCGAAGGACCACTGTTGCTACTTGGAGTAGGTCGAGTCACAGCCGAGTCTTTTCCCGAGAAACGAAAACCACACTCTAAACGTCTCTCATCATGCCTGTCCATACAATATGGCGCAAAGCTTGGAAAATGTTCACCTCAGATGCTCGGAGTTTTCGAGAGATCAATCCTACGCAAGATCTTTATAATCTGTATGAGGTGTATGCTGACGCCACCATAGTAAAGCGCAACAAAATTCAGCTGCTGCGTTGGGAAGATCATGTCGAACTAATGAAAGAACACACTTTAGTTAAGATGGTGTTATATTCGGCGGAGGAGGTATCCTAACCTTTGGTAGAAAATCCAGGAACTGCAGAATTTGACGGGGCTTGGAATTTTTAACTGGAACCACCTAGGAAAGAAAACAGATATCTGGTGAAGCATGATAAATTCAGCCGAATTCGATTTTCGGATGTAATGACAACATAAGTAAGCATTGGAAATATCGAATAATTTTAACTATCTCCTTATTTCAAAAACAAAATATATGAAGACATAATTCAAAGTATTCGCCATCGTTGATTATTTCTTTTTTCAATCTTTCTGGTATCATATGAATTCCATCTCAAAAGAACTGCTCATTTTTTGAGTCCAAAATGAATCTAGCCAATTTCGTATACCCTGTACTGAAGTGAAGCGTATTCCAGTAAAAGCATTCTCCATCGATCGAAGTAAATATTAGTCAGACGGGGCAATGGCTGGGCTGTAAGGCGGGTGAGGTAAAACTTCCCAGCCGCTGTTTTCCAAATAATTTTTAATCGGTCTTGCTAGGGCCAAACGTTTTCATGATTGAATATTAAAGACTCGTGTCTAATCGCATGTTCTGGTCGTTTTTTGGTGATTGCCATTTTCAACCGAATTAATTGTGTTCGGTACAGGTCCCTTGTGATCGTCTGACCCGATTTCAACAGCTCATAATACAACACACCCTTATGGTCCCAACAAATGCAGAACATTTCTTCGCGCTATTAATATTCAGCTTTGACATTGATTTCGGTGGCTGGCCGTGTTTCACATACGAATTCTTGCGCTTCGGGTTGTCGTATTTCCTTAGTTTTGGTTCGCTCGAGCAACATTTCTGACATGAAAAATCGCCGAGTTCATGTGGCACCCAATTTCCTTGCTTTTTAATGAATCCTGCTGCTTTTAAACGTTCGGAAATGGTTGATTGAGTCACGTCCAAGAATTCTGCTAATTCTTTTCGCGTTTCACAATAATTTTGCTTGACTAACACTTCCAATTTTTCATGTTCAGACTTTCTTGGCTGACCAGGCTTCTCCTCGCCTTCTGTATCGAAATCGATGTACCCCAGTACTCGCAAGTTGAAATCGATGGAGCATGCACACCATTATTCCTGCAGCGTACTCCTGCAGCGTACTCGGCAGCAGATTTTTGCAAATGAAAGCACAGAAGTAATCCTTCTCCCAATTTACGTTTTGTTGGCACAAAACTCGACATATTCGATGCTCAAAAAACTTTGTTGTTTACACTTTAACGCAGTGGTTAATACTGAAATTTATAACCTCATGATAGAGAAAATAGAATAGAAATAGATAGTAGAATATGGAGTCCGTCTTTTTTTCATTAGGTATTTCTGAAAGTAAAGTTTTCGTTTTGTAGAGAACCATTATTATCTGCGGTTTTATTAAATAGATATCATATTCCTGCTGTTTTTATTATCCCACCACGTAAGTAGATATACATAAAGCCATCAAGCTTATGTTGCTTGTAATAAGTATTTAATCCAGCTGTTAAAATAGTTGTTCCTCTTTCTTTTTGCTTGAAAGAGTTATGACTATCAAAAATCACCATATGAGTCTACATACACGTATGACTATCGTATGCATATACTTGTATGTCTATCTTTATAAGTAGCATCTTCTCAAAAGTAATAAAATTTCCCATTCACTTTGCCTCATTCTCATCTACCACTACTAAAGTGTGTAATAAACAATGAATGAATGAATACATACAATACAAAGAAAATAAAATTTTCACATTTCAGCAACAATCATAAAATAATTTCCGTGCATAAGTGATGCATTGCTGGAGTATGAGTAAATGATGGGGTGAATGAATGAAATTTTGCAATTCAAAAGATAATTTGAAGCTCATCAGCAACAACACATATGCCTATGAAAAACATGGATATACATAAATGAGCATATAAACATATAAGAACCTACAAAAATCACAGTTATCATATGCATTTTTCGGAAGGAGCTCCTGCTGATCCCAATGGAACATTAGAAATCAGAAACGATTAACAAAGCAGTTGTAAAACTGAAAAAAAGAAGCAAATATTAGACATACTAGAATAAATTTTGTGTTTCTGACTTTTAAAAGTGCTTTTAGTAGAATGTACAATGCATTTATTATTTCGGTAATTTTGTGAAACGATTGCTTTTGAATTTCGCTTAAAATATGATTAAAAAAAAATTCTTGAGGTAGATTTATCACAAATATTTATTTGTGCTTATAAGAAAAACATAACCGTGATTATGGACATTTTTATGAACAATTTTTTTAAGTACAATAAATGAATTAAGAAAACTACGAAATCCATTATTATTGCTAAACTGAGAAATTTCATTGGAACAAATTCTAGGATTCTGGGATGGGCATCGCTAGCATGCTCAAATATATGTGTTTTGCATATGAATATATACCCACGTACCAATGAAACACATACCAATGCAAATAAATAGAATTTGAGATTTCATAAAAATGGCCTATCACGTTGAAATGATGTTGTTTAAATTTAATTAGTCTTATGCAACAAAATTTTTGATTTGATAAAGAGACACAGCACTTCCTGTCTTAAAAATTTTAATAATTAAGTCGATTCTTAACAGATTTTTAAAAGCACTCGAACTTTTTAAATTTTCATACCAATGTCGTAGTGTTCAAGTAAAGTAGTGTAAAAAAGCATCGAAAAAGTTGAAAAAAAAAATTACTTTTGCCTTGAATATATGAAATCTTGTAAACAATATATATACCGTTTCTTCTTTCGAAAGCCGGTTAGGAAATAAAAATAGGTCAATAATTGACTGAGTTATAGCCATATAAGTGAAAAAATTATAAAAAATTATACAACAAACCATTATTTGATCAAAACGTATAATAAATAATATTTAAATAATAGACGATATATTGGGTTTTTGGAATATTTTTTGTTTAGAGGGTCCTAATTGAATTCTCCCACGAATAATCTTGTGCAATATCTTTTTCTTCAAGAATATTATAAAAGCCTTACCAAAAAGAAATTCTCAGGATCAAGAAGACCCAAAATGCCTAATGAAAGGCCCTATTTACTCGAACTTTTTTTTTATTACATAACTGCCACTGTCACCACTTGTATTCGTATGTACATCAATATTAATCGTATAAGTTGATATTTAGTTGTGTGGTAGTAGTGATAACCGTATCGGTATATGCTCTAACTAGTCTTCTCATAAATATTGATACAACATTTAAATTCAATAAGTTTGGATAAGCAAAAATCATGTAAACATTTCGTAAAAAAAATTGTTTATAACAATAGAATGAATGTTTAAATAGAATCGCATCTCTATAATTGCAGTTCATAAGTGTAATGTGTAACGAGTGGACATACTTTGAACCTTAAAATCACTAGGAATTACAATGCAATTTATCTATACTGCTGTGAAGTCATTGGAAGATATTGGCGGTGTGAAAGACTCGGCATGGGCTGACCAAAATCCGCGATGCTGAGAAAAAGAACTAACCTCTCAGTGATTACAAACGCTGCATCAAATAGTTATGTTGTTGGTTATGTATTCGGTAAAAGGATACATACTACATCATCTAACATCTGCTTTGGTTTAGAAGGAAGTGGCATATGATGATTTCTATGACATATACATATGAATGTATTATTGCAATAAAAGAGCATGTTTAATCAAATTCAAATACTTTTAAACGCAGAATATTTGTTCCAAATGCTAAAACCACTCAAAAGTGGCTTGAAGAAAATGTAACAGACTTGAGAGCACCCGATGAGTTCAGAAATTGTATGTCGCAATATTTATGGGAAGACTAGGTAGTTAGTAGTAATCAGAGCTGTAAAAGTGTGAAGTCATTTTCACTTTTAATTCTTTTATTTAAATTTTGAAAAGCTGAACTCCTTTTTTTCTACCATTCAGTAAGTGAAGTCATTAGGCTGATAAAAATGAATGAGTTCTAATCGTTTTCAATTCATGAATTGAAAAACCTAAAGAATTCACACAGAATTGAAATTTTGATGAATGCAGCAACAGATGGCTGCAGCCTAAAAAGAATGGGAGTGGCGATATCTATTCAGCAGGAAGCCGACAGCCTTTCTTATTCTTCGCGTTTTGTTGTTTACAAAATATCTGTATGGTTGTTGGATCTTTCATTTCTGGGTTGCCATTGGCTTATATTAAATATAAAGAAAGTACTAAAAGCAAAAAATTATAGAAGTTTTATTTCGTAAGACAATTTTGTTGTTTGTTTTTCGTAATCTTTTTAATAAATTGAGAAGTAGGGACTAGCATGTTTGTTCCTGGTAGTTGGACTTCCTACAAGAATTTTCCGTATATATACGTATATTTACGTATAATGCGTAGATATATGAGTATAATGATCCGTTAATTTCTTTTCAAACGTGAATTTCTTCAAAGTGAATCTTGTGAGATAAATTTAAAAATGTGTTCAAAAGAAAGTGAAAATTTAATTGATTGTGAGAATTCTTCAACGCAAATTCAACACATCGTTGAAGAATGGGAAGAACTATCCGATATTTGATGGTCTTATTTCAGAAAAGTCTGCGTTAGAGGCATCAATGTTAAAGTCGTCACCAGAAGTACAGTACGAGCCTCAACAAGCTTTTGTAAACGCTATTTTATATGACAAATTTTCTTTCTATCATATCTGTATTAATTTGTATATAAATTGAGCAGTTCGATCCAACAGACTGCTTCAAGAAAAGAGGGGGAATTCTTGTGCGTTGTTGCATATGCAATACAAAACTCCAGGGTACTGTGCGAGTTACATCAAATTTATTTATATGAATAATAACAGCTGATTGGTTTTGTCATGGTATAATTACTCAAGGTAGAGCCATTGGGGAAAGTTCTCATGAATGAAGGAGAAAAAGTAAATAAAACAACAACAAACACATGGAAAAAGAAGAAGAAAAAGTTGAAAAAAACAAAAACACACTTGTTTGACACTATAAGAAGCCAGTTTCTGACATATGAAGCATCCAAGAGGAGTTTTTGTATATGCTCTACCTTCATAATAACACCTTGGGATATGTTCCAAAGCAGCTATGCTTTTCATGGTAATAAATAATATCATATTTCCAGTATTTCAGAGTTTAAGAGAATTATAATATTGAATGAATTCCTCATATTTTTAAGCCTACCAAGAATGGGATTGATATTTTTCAATTCCCACTCTTTACTGAATGGGAAGTGTGATAATTTTAAGCTTTTTGAATGATGAATGGTTCGCTTGTCATTCTTTAACGAATTCGAAGCAAAAGAGTGCAGCCTCGTTGATGCAGCTTTTAAATGAATTAAGGGTGAGTGAATTCCGTAATGAATCAATTCCTTTACAGCTCTGGTAGCAATATGGCATTGCCATTTTCGTTGTTCTTCCAATTGTTCATAGTAAAAGTCATTCAGAAATTTCATTAAAAATGGTTGCCATTGTTAATTTTATATATAGTACGTATAATTGTTTTTATGCATCAACCCGAATAAAATTACAAAATAAAAAATAATATGGCAGTAATAATATGTATAAAAATAAAAAATATAAATATAACAGAATAAAGAAAAATGAATGTACTCAATTTTGTGCTCATACACATGGGGGGCAAAGTGCATTCATACATATCTATGCACATATTTATGTACCGTAGTGTATGTGTGTACTTCCACATACGACTATATGGTACGATAAAAGGAAATTTTATAAAAACAATAAGTCCAAAAAATCAACATCAACAACAACAACACGTAAAAATTAATATAGCGTGGAAAATTGCATTCAATTGCTATTATACATACATGCATATGTACATATGCATGTATGGTTATGCATAAATTCATATGTGAATAAACATTCATATGAGAGGAGATACTTGTCTCCCTCTCTGGTCCATGTAGACTCTATTTTTTATTTTTGTAATATTTATGAACGAAATAAAATCTAAAAAAGTGCATTACTCTGCAGAAAAAATGAAATGTGTGTGGGTGTATAATAAACACGAGTATGTGTGTGTCCATGGAACGGATGTGAGTATGCTAAAATGAACAAATTAAAATCCTTAAAAATAGATAAGCGTCAATTTTTTTACGAATTTTATTTCATTTCGTAGGCATTATTGTTATTTTGTTATTATTCTTTATTTCTGTTATTTTGGGTGATATTTTTTGAATGCAGACTTTTAGGCCGCAGTGTTGTGGCGAGTGCATTTTTTATTTGACTTTTGCATTTTGCTGATTGTTTTTAGTTTTGCAATAATTCTCTGCTTTGTTGTTTTCATTTATTTTTTTTGTTTTGTAAATGGCTATGTTGGATTACATACATACAATGTACAAGCAAGCAGCATTGCAAATGCAATAAGTGTATGCGTCTAAAGGCGTACCCACCCCCACATGGAATGTATTTTGTATTGCATATGTATATGTATGCGCTGTATAATTTCTATTTTTTTTTTGCTTTACTTTGTGAAAGTTAAGCGGTGCTGGTTATTTGTTTTTGGCTTACGCGAGAATTAAAACTTTGTCTGTCATGTTTTTTTAGGAATTTTGAATTGTACATGGCATATTTGTAGGCACTTAATATAGCATATGGCTTTTGGTTATATGGCGTCTGTGGTCTAGAAATACCCAACACACCCACATATGTGAAAATGAAACATAATGAAATTTTTTGTATGCAGTTTTTTTTCGAATAACGTTGCAAATTGTCAAAAAACTGACAGAATTTTATTTCATTTTACTCATAAATTGTCTATAATTGCAAAATGGCAGAGTTTGTGAATGTCTGAGTGTGTACTTGCACGTATATGTGTAGAACAAAGCCACACATTTTTCTTTCATAAATATTGTATAAAATGATGTATTTATTTAATCAATATATTTAAAACAAAATAAATATGTGGCATTTAAAGCACCGAAATGCTCGTTGCCCGAGCTGCTCTTCCATTACTGTTGTGCGTGTTAAATTTTGGACAGTATTAGAATGGACTTACTTATTTCAGCCGGTTCCGAACGGCAAAATTCTTGCGACAGGTGGGTAGAATTGCCAATTGCTTGCCGACAGGTGGGTACCGTTCGAAATAAGAATCTTTTCGATATGAAATTTGTTATGCTACAGCCGGGGATTGAACCCACGACCTACAGATCAGAAGCACAATGTACTAACCACTGAGCTAAGGCACCCACATCAATATATTACATGGAATATATTTTCATATTCCTCCCTTAAATATTGCTTACGAATATTAACGGGATTGGCTTATTTGGAATATTGAATGGGGCTGGTTAGGTGTTCAGCACTTTGGCATTGTAACTTAATCAATGCTCATAACAAAGCTTCGTATTTCATGTGTGTGATTTGATCTTAACAGCTAATTTTCAAACTAAATATTTCAGTAAATTTGTTATGCATAGTATACTACTACTATGTCAAACAATCTGGTCGAAAGTAAAAATGACATTGAAGCATTCGAACATCGAAAAATTTTCCACAAGTAATCGTTGAGTAACTTTGAGTAAAAGAACTGAAAAGAAGTGATTGATGAAATCAATCTCACACTAAGAGTTTTGTAAAGACTTTTTCCACATCGTATCAAAATTATTGGAAAGGCGTCATACATTAAAATGCATCATCCTAATCAGACAGTGGCTAAACCCTGCCATAGATTGATTTAATTATAAACTGTCATTTGCAACAAACGAAAACAATAGAAGACAACTTTGCTGTGAAATTCTGTGGCTACCCAGGTAAACTGGACTCCTGTTTGGAGGATTAGCTGGCAGCCCTAGCACCAGAATCGGGTGTGGTAGGCTAATCACCTACCCATCTTAAACCAACTCGATTACTGAAACCACAACAAATAATAGAAATAGGACGGATCTTAAGTTAACGACCTTTAGTATGAAATCGCGCTTAGCTCAGATATGCAGAGAATTTATGGAATACAAGCTATGTTTTCTTGGGCTGTGTGAAACTAAATGGTTCGAGTCGGGTGAGTTTACTACGTATGACGGACTAACCATTTTATATTCTGCAAAATTTAACGATCAACCTAGAGCGCGCGGAGTAGGTTTTATACTTTCAAAAGAAGCGCGCAAAGCACTAATGGATTGGAAGCCTATCTCTGACCGAATTATCACAGCGAGATTCCGGACGCGCATACAGTGTTATGCACCAATGGAAACTTCGAATTACTCAGGCAATGACACTTTCTACAGCCTCTTGACAAAAGTTATTTCGAATGTCAACAAAGGCGACATCATGCTGTTGATTGGGGACTGTAACGCTCAAGTTGGTCCCGACAACACCAACTTGGAGCAAGTTATGGGACGCCACGGGATCGGAAGGATGAGCTGTGCTACAATAACGACCTCGTTATAAGGGGCACCATTTTCCAACACAAATGTATACATAAGATAACGTGGGTATCACGGAAAATCAAATTGATAATATTGCGATCAGCAGGAAATAGCTTGGATCATTGCTAGATGTCCGCAACAAAAGTGGTGCTGACGAGGTGATATATATTCTGTACTGTAAGTGTATATATATATATATATATATATATATATATATATATATATATTTATATATATTTATATATATATATATATATACATATATATATATTCATATATATATATATATATATACATATATATGTATATATATATATATATATATATATATATATATGTGTATATATATATATATATATATATATATATATATATATAAATACCAGAAATGTTATAAACAAATAAATAAATATATATTATTAATGAATATAATAAATACAAATATTTTCTTTAAATTACATTAAATATGTAAGTTTACTCATATTTTGAATATCAACAAATTTCTATTAATTGGAAATTTAATATTTGCAATTAAGTAAAATGTCAATAGCATTTATTGACTAAAACTATAAAGGACTTTATAGTAACGCACTACTACAAAGAAGCACAGAGCGATAGAGACACAGAGACAGAGTGGGGAAATATTTAACAAAGTTGGGGAAGATTTGTAATACCTAAGTATGATAAAGAGACACACTATATGTGTAACAGTAATAACTTGCCTTATCCTAAGGGTATTCATTATATGTAAATATGTAAGAATTACAATATGAAAACCATAAATTCAAAGCATAAATAAGTTCTGCGAAGGATATTTATATGTGGCGGTGTTTGCTGTGGCATACCATACCACACAAATATGGACAAGCAAAAGGACAACCCGTGTCGAACATTCATCATAATTCTATATATATATATATATATATATATATATATATATATATATATATATATATATATATATATATATATATATATATATATATATATATATATATATATATATATATATATATATATATATATATATATATATATATATATATATACAAGTAAGTACATATTTGAGTACATCTCATTTTGGTAAAATATTGTATACATACATACTTTCTATAGTTAGTATCAGTAATTTGATGTAAGTAAGAAAGTAAGTGGGAAATATATATTAGATAATTTTATAGATACGCATGTATATTTATACATATTTTAGTAAATCATTGGTGAGCGCAATATATTGAAAATCATATGACTTTACTGTTGAGTTGAATGTGGTTGGATGGAATGGTTTTATTTGATTTTACTTTCAAATAGTTTTGAATTTAAAGATACTTTATAATATGCATACATATGTATGTTAAATATACCTCTGTGTTACGGTATGTATATTAGTATATAATATTTAAGGCTAAAGAAAAATAAAAAAATTTCCTTACAGTCGGCTGGGGCCGACCAAATTATACCCTGCATATGTAGATTTATATATAAAAAGTTTACTTGAATATCCATCTTTCTCTTTTATTTCCACTTTTCGAGAAACAATTTTTGCATATTCTACTAATTTACACCCGAAATATGGTTGTAAAAGGGATAATGTAAAGGATTTTAAGATAATTCCGAGGCTTAGTATGGAAGCTATATAAAAAGTGGGCGTGGCTTACCTCTTTTTTGTAAATCCAATTAATTTTTCAATATTAATCCACACCTTAATTTGTCCTACGTTGAATAATTTGTAAGTTATGGCGGTTAACATTTTTGTTTAATTTCCTCAACTTTGTATGGGAGCCCCAATAAGAAGTAGGCGTGGAACGCTGATATTTTGCCAGATTATTTCTGAATATCATATTAACCTACGTGTTAATTATGATGGTTTGAGACAGAAGGATGCAGAAGTTACAGCTATTTCAATTTAAAAGAAATTCGGTCATTTTGTATGGGGGCTACTATAAACAGTGGGCGTGGCGAGTTCATTTCCTGTGACTTTATTTGCTCTTACAATACTAATCCATACCTTAAACCTGGTTGTTCTACGCTGAATAGTTTGCAAATTATGACGGCTAACATTTTTTTTAAATTTTCGCAACTTTGTATGGGAGCCCCAAGAAAGAGTGGGCGTGGCACGCTGATTTTTTCTGACTGCCATATTAATCTAAGTGTTAATTATGGTTATTGTAGACGGAAGATTGTAGAAGTTACAGCTGTTTCAATTTAACACAAGTACAGACACTTTATATGGTAGCTACTATAAAGAGTAGGCGGTGCTCGCCCATTTCTGGCAATGTTATGTAGCAGTATGATGTAACGGTCTGGTGGTGTTTTCGCAAGGTAACGTGTCTAACTGCCTCAACCAGGTGGGGCTAGCGCAATCCTTGTTGAACTCATCGCAAGTCAACTCACTGGCTGTCATGTAGTTTGATCTGAGCGCTATGTGATGATACCTTTATTTGTTAATGAGGGGTAGTCATATAGCTTGCTCTGCTTACTCTGTGATGGCGCTTTCATTATTATTAATGGGGGCCCTCCATGTGGCGACCACCGGGCAACGTCTTCCTGGCACCCGCTGGGAGGCGGCTGAAGTGAGTGGCGAAAATCTCCTCGGTTAGAGGTTGTGCGTTGGGTTTGGGACCCGCCACATAAAAAACCCCCCGAATGAAAAAAACAAATATGCCTCGGATAAGGACTACCGCTTTTGTTGATGACCCCCGCAAACGAAAAAAGGACCACGATTTACAGATATGCACCTGGAATGTCCGATCCCTTTATAGGGAGGGTGCCTCTATCCAGCTGGTTGATGTCCTCGAAAAATACAGAGCTGACATCACCGCTCTCCAGGAAATGCGATGGACAGGACAGGGCTGCTCCAAAAGAGCGTCCTGTGACATCTACTACAGTTGCCATGCTGAAAGGCACGAATTAGGATGTGGATTTTTGGTCAGCAAGAGACTACGACATCTTGTCTCACAGTTCACGCTTGTAAACGAACGGCTGGCCACAATCCGCATCAAGGCAAAATTTTTCAACATCAGCCTTATATGTGCCCACGCTCAGACGGATGAGAAGGACAATGTGACCAAGGAGAGCTTCTTTCAGCGCCTCGAAGAAGCTTATGACCGCTGCCCCCGTCACGATATCAAAATCGTGCTTGACGACTTTAATGCCAGGGTGGGCAAGGAAGGTACCTTTGGTCCAACTGTCGGAAAATTCAGCCTCCACCAGAACACCTCCGATAACGGAATGAGGCTGATCGACTTCGCCGCAGCACGAAACATGGTAATTGGTGGTACCAGATTCCAGCATCTCGACATCCACAAAGCGACATGGCTGTCTCCAGATCAACGTACAAGAAACCAAATTGATCATGTGGTGATTGACGGAAGGCATGCTTCCAGTGTGATGGACGTGAAATCGATCCATGGTGCCAACATCGACTCGGATCACTACCTTGTTGCAGCTAAGGTGCGCACACGCTTATGTGTCGCAAATAACAAGAGAAGTCCCACACAGAGAAAGCTCGACGTCAGTAAGCTGCAATCACCAGAGACAGCAGATGCATTTTCCTCTCGACTATCGGATCTGCTTATGCAGAACACTCCCCTACTTGATGATACATGCGCACGGTGGACACATATATCCCACTCCATGACTACTGCTGCCGAGGAGGTAATCGGTTACTACCGGCCTCTGAGGAATGAGTGGTATGATCAGGAGTGTCGCGACGCTACCGCAGAGAAAGACGCCGCCTACAGAAGAACCCTGCGTGCAGGCGCAACGCGAGCTGTTAAGGAGCGGTACAGAGAGAAAAGGAGTGCAGAGAGACGTCTTTTCAGGCGCAAGAGGAGGGAGTTGGAAAGACGTGAGTGTGAGGAGATAGAGATGTGTACCGACAAGAATGAGACTCGAAAATTCTTCGTAAAGATCAAGCGCCTGGGTGGAGGTTTAAATCCCGGAGCCTCTTCTTGTCGTGATGGAAATGGGAATCTGGTTACGGATGTCCAGAGTGTACTGAGCCTATGGAGGGAACACTTCTCCACGTTACTGAATGGCGATGCTACGAACAATTCCGCCAGTGGAGGAGATTGCCCGATAACTCCAATTACAGATGATGGTGTTGATGTTCCACCACCCGACTATGACGAGGTTAAAACGGCCATTTTAAGGCTGAAGAACAACAAAGCTGCAGGTGCTGATGGCCTGCCTGCCGAGTTGTTTAAGACCGGAGGCGATGAGCTGCTCACCCGCATGCACCAGCTCATAAGCAGAATATGGTCGGATGAAAGCATGCCTGATGATTGGAGGCTCAGTGTTCTCTGTCCTGTACATAAAAAAGGTGACCCCACAATTTGTGCCAACTACCGTGGAATAAGTCTCCTGAGCATCGCATACAAGGTTCTATCGAGCGTATTGTGTGAAAGGTTGAAGCCTATGCTCAGCAACCTGATTGGACCTTATCAGTGTGGCTTCAGACCTGGTAAATCCACCATCGACCAGATTTTCACACTGCGCCAAATCCTGGAAAAGACCCAAGAAAAACAGATCGACACACACCACCTATTTGTTGATTATAAAGCCGCTTTCGACAGTCCGGTAAGGGATTACCTCTACGCAACAATGTCTGAGTTCGGTATTCTTGCAAAGCTCATTCGACTTTGTAGAATGACACTGCATAACTCCCGTTGTGCAGTGAAAATTGGGAAGGACCTCTCCGCACCGTTTAATACCGAACGGGGTTTCAGACAAAGTGATTCGTTATCGTGCGACTTCTTCAATCTTATTATGGAGAAAATAATACGAGCTGCTGATCTACGACATAATGGCACTATCTTCAACAAAAGTGTCATGCTGTTAGCGTATGCCAACGATATTGACATAATCGGCATGAACATGCGAGCAGTCAGTGCAGCATTCTCAGAGTTGGAAAGAGAGTCGCGTCGGATGGGTCTCACGGTGAACGAGGGCAAGACGAAGTATCTAGTGTCAACAAACAAAGAGTCCCGGCGTCTTGGACAGCACGTCATTGTTGACAACTACGCTTTTGAAGTAGTAAGGGACTTTGTCTATCTTGGAACCAGCATTAACAGCAGTAATAACGTCAGCTTGGAGATCATGCGTAGGATAACTCTTGCTAACAGGTGTTACTTTGGGCTGAGTAAGCAATTGAGAAGTCGAGCCCTCTCTCGAAGAACGAAAACTACACTCTACAAGTCTCTCATCATGCCTGTCCTAACATATGGCGCTGAAGCCTGGACAATTTCCACCTCGGATGAGCGAATTCTTGGAGTTTTCGAGAGAAAAGTCCTACGCAAGATCTTTGGACCTATTTGCGTTGGTGGCGAGTACCGAATAAGGTCAACCATGAGCTGTACGAGCTGTATGCCGATATTGACATAGTAAAGCGCATCAAAATCCAGCGGCTGCGCTGGCTAGGTCATGTAGAGCGAATGGAAGAACACGCTCCAGCTAAGAAGGTGTTATATTCGGAACCCGCTGGAGGACGACGCAAAAGAGGAAGACCAAACCTCCGGTGGAAAGACCAAGTACTGGAGAACCTGACGGCGCTTGGAATTTCTAACTGGCGCCAGCTAGCGAAGAACAGAGATGGCTGGCGAAGCATGTTATTTTCGGCCTAAATCGATATTCGGTTGTTATGGCCACATAAGTAAGTAAGTAAGTAATGATGTAACGCTATGTGCTGAATATTGTTGTCCCAGATGGTATATTAAGTGAGTTATAGCAAATTAAAAATTTTGCAAATTCCGAGGTTAGTCGCTAGTCGTTAGTGTGGGCGTGGCTATTGACCGATCATGCCCAATATCAATCCCCTCCGTACTCTTGGATCAAAGGTTATTTATGCCAAATTTCATCAAAATAGCTCAATATTTGCTCAAGTTATCGTGCGAACCAGCCAGGTGACAGACAGACGGACGGACGGACGGACGGACAACGTTAAATCGAAAATTTAAGCGACGCTGATCACGAATATATATCTACATCTATATCTCCGGAGATTCCTTCAAGTGGACACAAACATCTGACCGAAATGAATATACCTTGCATATTGCATTATGCAGGGTATAAAAAAAATAAATAAATAAATACGTGGCACTTAAAGCCCCGAAGGGCTCATTGGTCGAGCTTCTCTACCATTACTGTTGTGGTGGTAAATTTTTGGACAGTATTAGAAGGGACTTACGTATTTTATCTGGTTCCGAACGGTAGAACCCTTGTGACATCACTTTTTCTGAGCTTTGTCACAGAGTTCTTTTAAAAGCTTTTCCATTGCAAATTGTTAGTGCCGGAAGAATTGCCAATTGCTTGCCGACAGGTGGCTACTGTTCGAAAGAAAAATCTTTTCGATATTAAATTTGTTATGTATCAGCCGGGGATTGAACCACGACCTACAGATCAGAAGGCCAACACACTAACCACTGAGCTACGGCACCCACTAAAGAAAAAGAAATTTTAAAAATTACTTCATTTATAATCTTTATGCTTATCTGTTGTCTTAAACTAAATGAAGAGGTTATTTTGGTTACTGGTAAAAAAATGTATAAAATCCGAAAATTTGTCCAAAAACTTTATATTTGACAGAAACTCAGCAGCTTGGTAATAGCTGTACAAATAAATTCTGTTATGTGAAGTTCGTTGCGTTAACAAATATACTTAAACACATTCTTTTCGTCTGCCAATTTTAGTATTTGTAGCTGAGTCATTAGGAGTGTTCTCGTACGCAATAGTTTGTGATAATTGTTACAAACTATCACGTTTTGGCGTTCTTGTACCCAAAAAACTTGCTAAGAAGGGGAAATTGAGAGAGCGAAATGACATTTCATTTTGAGGGGAAGTTGCAAATTGTTACTGGACAAATTTATGCCAGTAAACACTTGCAAGTATGAAAAACAGCTGATCATAAACAAAAGAAACTTACAAGCAAACGAACAACTGCTATTTACTTAGTGGAATATCAGCTGTTCGTGAAACTTGTTGGTTTTTACTGGTTTTGCGTTCTTGTACTTTTTGGCATATTTTTCTCTTTGCAGAGCGAATGCTGTCAAATTCTCAGAAATGTATTTACTGGATAATTGTTACTGGAAAAGTACGAAAACACACCTATTGTTGTTTATATGACATAAGTTTCAGTCGTTTATAAGCTGTCATTCAGTGTGTATCAATTTTATAAGAGATGGATGTCGATAAGCAACGTTCACGCCACTGTATTTTATTCTGTTCTAAAATGAAAAAAGGTGTTCATGCTCCATCAGTCTAATGACGAACTACAAAAGAGTATAATAAAAAGAATTATGGTACATAAACTTGAACTGCTACACACGAGGCAAATCGATAAGTGAGCAACAACAAAAAGCGATGGTTATATAGTGTCAAAATGATTAAAAAGTATTGATCTCCTATTGCTTTCCTTTTTACAGAAGATCTTTTTAAACGCTTCTATAAAATGCATCTTAAAGTAATGCTTTAGTATGCCATTAGTATTCTGCTCCTGAGTTGACATTAAACCGAATGCCTAAAATTACGCTGCAATTTTATATAAATAAAATCTGTTTTGTTGTTATAATTGCAATGTTCGTAATGGTTTGTGCAGAAAAGCATATGGCATTTATGATTTACAAACGATGGAAAAGAAGAGGTAAATGAATCACAAAATCCAATTCTTCATTGTGTTCCAACACTTCAACTTTACTTGCGCACTTCGTGGGCTTTATTTCTTTGAATGTACATATCTATGAACTTACGAGAGAAGCTAGAATACTGTTTAGCTTCGTTATGTACATTAAGGTGGATTGCTCCCATATAAAAAAAATAGTTTCAAAGCTTCACGCCTCGTTTGAAATATTATATTGAAACGTTCTCGGGACGAAAATAAAATTTATTTCTTAACCCTTTTAGAACTGCCATAGCTCATAGTTCAGTTGTTAATTGTCAGCTTTTGAAAAATGCTAGCTTGATAGAAGCCCTCAGCGAGGGCTAAAAACATTTTGGCGGTTATAAAAGGGTAAAGAAAAAATGCGCAATTTATGTTTTTGGATAAGATAATAGCATCTGCGTGGCTTATGTATAAACTATGTCATACTTATGAAAATAAGCTTTAGAACAAAGTAAACAGCTTTTCCATGGCAAATGGCCGGAAGAATTGCCAATTGCTTGCCGACAGGTGGGTACCGTTCGAAAGAAGAATCTTTTCGATATTAAATTTGTTATGCTTCAGCCGGGGATTGAACCCACGACTTTCAGATCAGAAGGCCAACACACTAACCGCTGAGCTACGGCACACACCCCAGAAAAAAGCGATAGAGTATAGAATATTACTTTACCTCAACCTTCTAAGTACTTTTAACGAATCTAAGAAGATCGAATAGAGGGAGAGACTGAACTGTGTTCAGGCTCAAAACATCACAATCTTGTTCGTGTAAAGGCTGGACAGTGATAGAGGAAGTGTTATGTTGGGTCAAATCCTCCAAGCGAGCCTGACAAGTCGGTTCGGTAATGACACCCACAGTTGCCATATGATGCCCATAAGTTTCTGCTCTGTGATGGCCCCAATCAGCACCCTGAGGTCCTTTCATTCACATTTTGTCAGTTCTCCTTATCTCCAAGGTGGGTCATTGAGTCTTATGGGTTATGCTCATAGAGTATTTGATCCATCGCTGGATCCACACAGAGCTCAAGCCAAGGAAAGCACTTTTAATATGGCAAATACTTTGGTTAGAAATACAGTCGCCACACTACCGGTGGAGAACGAATACTTGATATTTTCTTCCAAGTACTGACCGGCCCAGTATCTTTGGAGGTTTTAGAACCGTCAGTCTAGAAAATGTGATTCCGGGAAAATATCCTCAAATCTATGTCCGAAACATATATGGGCCACACGATCGTTCACGGGAATTGAAAAGAGCTGGTGATATTTCGGCTTGTGTTCCATATAAGCTCCGTCATGTCAGACTACATAAGTTTAAGTCTGAAAGATGCTTTCACCGCTTCCTTCCGGATCTGAATATCCAATGGAAGCAAATCAAGTAACGTATTTAGAGCATCACCAAAGGTGGTCCTAAGAGGATACCAGGCATATACTTCTTTGTAGTTTGTTCAGAGGAGAAGCAGTGTCTTTCTGCTCCACCAGCATTTGAATGCTGGTGGAGCTCCAATTAATAGAAACATAATAGGACCAAATTTGAAATGAAACTTTTGACAACAAGAACTTAAAATTGGATCTAATATTTTTCATATTTTCCATGTTTCCATATTTTTCTCCAGTCTGAGAGAAAAAGGAAGTTGGAACGTTTTTTGGAAATTTTGAAAGTACTTATATTGTTTTCACATTCTACTAGTATCACACGATTTATTTGGATAATTATCGATTTCATTATAATGATAGAAACAATTCAATTTAAAATTTCATGGCTCTACTTCTTTTTGAAACTACCCTTATTACAATGAAATCTTTGGAATATCATAATTGACCAGCTGCACATTTTCTCAGTGGGTATTAAAATCCAATCTCGATCTCAATGATGGTCAAAATATGTGGTAGGATGCCATAATGGCTGGTTGTGCATAAAAACTACATTCAATAAATATCCACATATGTAAGTATCAAGATATCTATCGTATATTTCCACGTATGAATACGAATTCGAGTATTTACGATACGTGTGCCTAGTATAAGCAGCCTAATAAAGCCATACATGTAAATTGAACATACATATACACAGATAATAATGAACCATAATTCACAGTAATCGTAAGTGGCAACAAAGAATGGGAGCTAATCTAGAGCAAATTGACACCCATTTTGTGGCAATCAAAAGAAACATTTTTTCTAAATTTCAAGCAAAGATAAGCTGTAAATCGTATACATGTGAATTTGTTTATAAGGATTTAATGACAAAAAGTGACCACTATGATGAATGTGTTGTTACGATTGGATTGTATTGTGGGAATTCCTTAACCATCAACAAAAGTGCCAAACCGACAAACAATTTCAAATGAAAGTGTATGATTAGTTTGAGAATAAGGAAAACATATGAAAATGGGCGTAACTTATGTGTAAACAGTGAGAGTTCTAATTTTATATCCTTCTTGATATGTAGGTACATTCGTAGGCGTCAACACATTGCCACCATTTCAATAAGAAATCACACACGTACCGCTTCAATTCAATGGAATTATGTACACATGTATGGAATATCCACTTCAATTACATGAAAATACTCAAAAAAAGAAAATTTCTTTTTCATACTAAAGGTTAACAAAAGAACTAAACAAATGCATATGTATATGCAAAATTCACATAAATATATATTCAACAAAATGAACAACAATACCACAATATGTAAAAAAAAGAAAACAAAATTTACATGTGAGCCTGCACAGAAGTGTACGAAAGGAGCAAAATGAGTGAAAGTGATGAAGACACACAATACATTAAGATAAGAAATCTCACATATACACCCACCCACATGTGTACACATAAATTTGTATAAATGACAATATGAGAACGAAATGCACAACAATACCAATATGTCTGTATATACAATAGTTTGTAATTTTTCTGCAGTACCATCTATTCATGTTTGATGCTAGTATTTATCGTACATAGTTCTGAATAGCACTTTTTTTAAAGTTTTCTTTGACCAGTATGGAACAATGTGTGAGGATGTTATTTTGAGCACTGATTTGATGCCGTGCTGCATCCTTGCTTGTCCTTCCTTTAATTTCGCTTTTCATGTAGGTGCAATTTTATAACGCCCCCATGTAAACATTGCAAAATAGTAATAGTTTGTTAGTCCGTAGTAGGCACAGCCTTAATAATGGCTTTGCTTATGAAGCGTGCCGACAATAATCTATATATGAGTAGATTGGCAGATTATGATTTCAAATATTCGATTCTAAGAGTTCAGCTATAAGTGTCTACGTATTTGTTAGGGTGCTTGTAATCTTTTTACTTCTCAGTATGCAACGATAACAAAAAAAAAGCCATTTATATGCATATATGAATATACCCGTACTTACTTATCTGGCCATAACAAGCGATCTTGATCGATTTTAGTCGAATGGAAAATGCTTCTCCAGTTGTCACTGTTTTTTTTTAACACAGGGGCTGTTGATCTGTTAAGTTTTTTTTAGCAGCTATAGAATTTAATAAAGATTGCAGAATTGCCAAGGAGATCGTACTTTATTGATCTAATATTTTTCGACGACTGACTAACATAAGAACTAACTTGAACAAAATATGTAACATATGAGTTATTTTATGCGTTTATTTCAGCAAAAATAAATAATAGTGCATATGTACATATACATACCTAGTACATAGCATAAAGAGAAATGCGAAATTAACAAAGTTTAATAATACATAGCTAAGTTAGAGTGGTAGAAAAACATTTCGTTGAGTAGAACAATTACACTCAACTGTACCCATTCGAGCTGTATGCCGATATTGACATAGTAAAGCGCATCAAAATCCAGCGGCTGCGCTGGCTAGGTCATGTCGAGCGAATGGAAGAACACGCTCCAGCTAAGAAGGTGTTATATTCGGAACCCGCTGGAGGACGACGCAAAAGAGGAAGACCAAACCTCCGGTGGAAAGACCAAGTACTGGAGAACCTGACGGCGCTTGGAATTTCTAACTGGCGCCAGCTAGCGAAGAACAGAGATGGCTGGCGAAGCATGTTATTTTCGGCCTAAATCGATATTCGGTTGTTATGGCCACATAAGTAAGAACAATTACACTAAATGATGATGATTCAATTATCGGCTGCTACGCCGGACAGGGGCCATTTTGAAATTCCATTAGGAATGGAATACAACATCTTCTCGGCTGTAGCGTGTTTTCCACTCGTTTTGATATAACCGAGCCAAAGCAGCAACCTTTCATCCTATATGGAAAGTGTTCAGACTTTTGACCTTTATGTATAGTAAAGTGGATTTTAACTTTCGTAGTTTTTAAGAGTGCTCCTTTTGTATGATCTTCAGGTTGACAGCATCGGTGGTGTTTATGCTGGTTTTAAGATAGACAAAGTCCTTTACGAAGTAGTAGCGTACTGTTGTCAACAGTTACGTGCTGCTCAAAACGACGGGCCATCGTTTGTCTTCGTATTCCGTAAGATCCATTCGACGCGAATTCTGCGATTACGTCATATCGCCGGCAAGCTCCAACAAAATTAAACTTTTGCTTGAGATATTGCCATTATGTCGTAAATTAGCAGTCAGTATTATTTTCTCCATAATTAAAATAAATAAGTTACGCGACATGAAACACATTATCGGAGACATTATTCGGTAGTATATGGGGGCAGAGAAGTCCTTCCCAATTTTCACAATGGGAGTTGGCAGTGTGATTATGTAAAGTCGAAGATTTGCAGGAATACCGACTTTAGACATTGCTCTCTACCTTGCTGTACATTGCGTCTTTGTACTCGATAAATAGCATAGGTGGTGTGTGTAGATCTGTACATAGTTTCTTGGATCTTCTCCAAATTTCCGCGTAGTAAGAAAATGTGCAGTTATCTCAAAGTATATGGGATGCTGAATTAGCACTAATTTCGCATCTTATATAAAGAGAAAGCCTTCAATTGCTATCAGACTAATGCATTAAGGACCCGTTGCTAAAACTTGATCTTTGAAGTCAAAGTTAACAGTGCTAGGCGATTCTCCTTATTGCAATTACCAGGTATACAAGCTTAAATCCGCTGTTTTTCGGTAAAAAAAACACATTTCTTTTCATAGAAAGCCAAAAATTAATTTATTCAAAGTATTTGCCCTCATTAGCTATTCATTTTTCCCATCTCTCAGGCAATTTGTGTATACCATGCACAAAAGAATTCCTCATTTTTTGAGACAAATTACTCGTCAAGCCATTTTCCGACGTCTTCATACGAATCGAAGTGCTGTTCGGCGAGCGCGTGACCCATCGACGAAAACAGGTGATAGTCAGAAGGGGCCAGGTCTGGTGAATAAGCGGGATGATGTAGCACCTCCCAATTGAGTGTGTCCAAGTAGTTTTGGACCAGTTTTGACGTATGCGATGGTGCGTTGACGTGGAGAAAAATCAGCTTCTCATGTCTTTGTTCATAACCAGGCCTTTTTTCACCCAAAACACTGCACAGTTTCAGTAGTTGTTGGTGGTAGCGGTGAGCATTGACAGTTTCACCAGGTTTCAACAGCTCGTAGTAGATGACACGCTGTTGATCCCACCAAACGCACAGCATCGTCTTGCTTCCAAAGCGATTTGGTGATTTGGAGAAGAAGATGCTGGTTGGCCGGGCTCGACCCACGATTTTTTTTGTTTAGGTTTCTCAAAGTGTATCCACTTTTCATCGCAAGTCACCACAAGATGCAGGAAAAACTTTCTTTTTTGTCTAGCAAGCAAGATTTCGCATGTGTTTTGGTGTCGATCCATCTGCCTATCGTTCAATTCATGGGGTACCAAATTTTCCAAATTTTTGAACCTTCCCCATGGCTCGTAAACATATGAAAATGGCTTGTTGAGTAACACCTAACTGTTTGGCAAGAATTTTTTGCGATTGGGTGTCGTCCTCATCCAAAAGGGCCTAAAAATCATGGTCCTCAATTTTTTTGGGTCTATTTTCACGCTTCTTGTCACTCAAGTCAAAATGGCCGTCTTTGAACCGACGAAATCAGTCTCTACAGTCGCTCTCTCCGATAGCGCACTGTCTCCACAAGCATTCGATGCGACTCAGCAGCAGATTTCTTCAAATTGAAGCAAAAAAGTAGAGCTTCCCGCATAATGTGTCCACCGGAGGTTTGGTCTTTCTCTTCTGCGTCGTCCTCCAGCGGGTTCCGAATATAACACCTTCTTAGCTGGAGCGTGTTCTTCCGTTCGCTCGACATGACCTAGCCAGTGCAGCCGCTGGATTTTGATGCGCTTTACTATGTCAATATCGGCATACAGCTCGTACAGCTCATGGTTGTACCTTATTCGGTACTCGCCACCAACGCAAATAGGTCCAAAGATCTTGCGTAGGACTTTTCTCTCGAAAACTCCAAGAATTCGCTCATCCGAGGTGGAAATTGTCCAGGCTTCAGCGCCATATGTTAGGACAGGCATGATGAGAGACTTGTAGAGTGTAGTTTTCGTTCTTCGAGAGAGGGCTCGACTTCTCAATTGCTTACTCAGCCCAAAGTAACACCTGTTAGCAAGAGTTATCCTACGCATGATCTCCAAGCTGACGTCATTACTGCTGTTAATGCTGGTTCCAAGATAGACAAAGTCCCTTACTACTTCAAAAGCGTAGTAACGTGCTGTCCAAGACGCCGGGACTCTTTGTTTGTTGACACTAGATACTTCGTCTTGCCCTCGTTCACCGTGAGACCCATCCGACGCGACTCTCTTTCCAACTCTGAGAATGCTGCACTGACTTCTCGCGTGTTCATGCCGATTATGTCAATATCGTCGGCATACGCTAACAGCATGACACTTTTGTTGAAGATAGTGCCATTATGTCGTAGATCAGCAGCTCGTATTATTTTCTCCATAATAAGATTGAAGAAGTCGCACGATAACGAATCACCTTGTCTGAAACCCCGTTTGGTATTAAACGGTGTGGAGAGGTCCTTCCCAATTTTCACTGCACAACGGGAGTTATGCAGTGTCATTCTACAAAATCGAATGAGCTTTTCAGGAATACTGAACTCAGACATTGTTGCGTAGAGGTAATCCCTTACCGGACTGTCGAAAGCGGCTTTATAATCAACAAATAGGTGGTGTGTGTCGATCTGTTTTTCTTGGGTCTTCTCCAGGATTTGGCGCAGTGTGAAAATCTGGTCGATGGTGGATTTACCAGGTCTGAAGCCACACTGATACGGTCCAATCAGGTTGCTGAGCATAGGCTTCAACCTTTCACACAGTACGCTCGATAGAACCTTGTATGCGATGCTCAGGAGACTTATTCCACGGTAGTTGGCGCAAATTATGGGGTCTCCTGTTTTATGTACAGGACAGAGAACACTGAGCCTCCAATCATCAGGCATGCTTTCATCCGACCATATTCTGCTTATGAGCTGGTGCATGCGGGTGAGCAGCTCATCGCCTCCGGTCTTAAACAACTCGGCAGGCAGGCCATCAGCACCTGCAGCTTTGTTGTTCTTCAGCCTTAAAATGGCCGTTTCAACCTCGTCATAGTCGGGTGGTGGAACATCAACACCATCATCTGTAATTGGGGTTATCGGGCAATCTCCTCCACTGGCGGAATTGTTCGTAGCATCACCATTCAGTAACGTGGAGAAGTGTTCCCTCCATAGGCTCAGTACACTCTGGACATCTGTAACCAGATTCCCATTTCCATCACGACAAGAAGAGGCTCCGGGATTTAAACCTCCACTCAGGCGCTTGATCTTTTCGAAGAATTTTCGAGTCTCATTCTTGTCGATACACATCTCTATCTCCTCACACTCGCGTCTTTCCAACTCCCTCTTCTTGCGCCTGAAAAGAAGTCTCTCTGCACTCCTTTTCTCTCTGTACCGCTCCTTAAGAGCTCGCGTTGCTCCTGCACGCAGGGTTTTTCTGTAGGCAACGTCTTTCTCTTCGGTAGAGTCGCGACACTCCTGATCATACCAGTTATTCCTCAGAGGCCGGTAGTAACCGATTACCTCCTCGGCAGCAGTAGTCATGGAGTGGGATATATGTGTCCATCGTGCGCATGTATCATCAAGTGGGGGAGTGTTCTGCATAAGCAGATCCGATAGTCGAGTGGAAAATGCATCTGCTGTCTCTGGTGATCGCAGCTTACTGACGTCGAGCTTTCTCTGTGTGGGACTTCTCTTGTTATATGCGACACATAAGCGTGTGCGCACCTTAGCTGCAACAAGGTAGTGATCCGAGTCGATGTTGGCACCACGGATCAATTTCACCTCCATCACACTGGAAGCATGCCTTCCGTCAATCACCACATGATCAATTTGATTTCTTGTTCGTTGATCTGGAGACAGCCATGTCGCTTTGTGGATGTCGAGATGCTGGAATCTGGTACCACCAATTACCATGTTTCGTGCTGCGGCGAAGTCGATCAGCCTCATTCCGTTATCGGAGGTGTTCTGGTGGAGGCTGAATTTTCCGACAGTTGGACCAAAGGTACCTTCCTTGGCGGGTCCCAAACCCAACGCACAACCTCTAACCGAGGAGATTTTCGCCACTCACTTCAGCCGCCTCCCAGTGGGTGCTAGGAAGACGTTGCCCGGTGGTCGCCACATGGAGGGCCCCCATTAATAATAATGAAAGCGCCGTCACATAGTAAGCAGAGCAAGCTATATGACTACCCCTCATTAAGAAATAAAGGTATCATCACATAGCGCTCAGATCAAACTACATGACAGCCAGTGAGTTGACTTGCGATGAGTTCAACAAGGATTGCGCTAGCCCCACCCGGTTGAGGCAGTTAGACACGTTACCTTGCGAAAACACCACCAGACCACCAATATAATAATAGTAATTATAATAATAGTAATAATAATAACCAACATGTTGCCGGTCTAACAGAAATTTAACTAAACGAAAGTAATCGTCTCTGTTTCGCTCAATCAAAATATAAAAAGTTAAAATAAAATCTACATAAGTAAATAAGTAAATGAAATGAAAATAAAAACAAAAATCTTAAATCATTTCCAGACACAATCTCTAATTTCCTATGCTGTGTCATGTAACTAAAAAAAAAAATATAAAATGAAAAATATGGTATAGTAGGTACTTGCCTTACAATAACATATTGTTGAATGAGCAAGTGAGAGTGTGAGAGACACACTGTAATAGAAAGAGTAAGCAGGATAGATGACGACGGAACAGAGAATATCAAATCGTTTTATTGTTTAATATATTTAATTTAATGCTAAAAAAAGTTCGTTACTGAGTGCCGTGATGTAATACTACAATACTACCACATTGTCAACCATACATTCATATTTATATAGTAGGTTTAAGTGAGAGTTCGGGTGGGAGCTTATAACTTCAGTAGAGTAGTATACATATGCATGTGTATGTACCAATATAACACACAGTTAACCTTATTAAAAGGTGAGCTATATACAATTACAACATCTTACATCTTACCACATCTTCAATTTATAACAATATGTTTACTAATACCAATAAAATATATTATATGCGCGTTTGGGTAATGGTGGTGAGTAGTATGTAGTATGAAGATATACCCTTGGGGATGGTAAACATCTCTAGTATGTGGTATGTGTTAAATGGATGGATGCAATGGTTACTCTTCTATTAAAACGTCACATACCTGAACATACGACGAGGACAACGACAACGACCCAAGTGTACAAATATATACTAGGTATATGCATGATATATGCATGCATTTGTATGAGTAGACACACATTTGGATATGTGTTTGTGGTACTATGCATGTGACTTCATATATCCAATGGGGTTGAAGCTATAAAACGCATGTGCGGTGAGCACAAGATGAGAAAGAAAGATATTATGAGAATTAGAGAATCTTATGTTTTAATGTCAGGATTAACCCGACTTATATGACTTTATCAATTTAATTTTCTGTATAAATGATAGCCATAAATGTTTAAAAGTAATTGACAAATTTTCATTAACAAATTTTTATATCAATTGAGACGGAGGAAGATAGATAGAGAGAGAGAGAGAGAGAGAGAGAGGAAGAGAGAGAACGTAAGAAAAAAATCGAATTTTTATTAACAACATCTATACCCCATGTCATGGATGTCATGATGTATTTACATACAAGTACATAACCTTCGTACTTACTATCAGAGCAATCTCTGTGAACTGATGTGAGTTAGCATTATAATATGTGACATGCGTTTCGTGAAACAACAACAAAGCAAACGGCTATTAAATAAAGATTGCACAAACATATCAGGGTTCGAAAGACAACATTGCCACCCTATCCTTTTTTAGCTCATTCCCCAGGGTAGTTTGTGTTAATAAGCTCAAATTGTTCTGATAATATAAATTACAAATTACAATACTCGTAAAGTAGTATAAATGGTTGTGATTCAATTTGTGATTTCACACTTTGATTGTAAGACAGTTAATTCCTGGTGGTGGGTGGCAGTACGCACAATATAAATGAGAATGGTTGGAAATATATAGACACATGGAGTAGAGATATACATGGCCAATAAAGAAAAACGGAACTTTAGGTATGTGAACATGAAATTGAGCTGAAACAAAAATTGAGTAATTACGCCAACTTTCCCATAAGGATGGGCGATATTCAGTTGAATAGAATTTTAACGAAATGCACAAATTTTAAAGCATGAACATCTATGAATACCTTTTATTGAGCTTCTATTACAGTCGCATTGTGAATGATAATTTCGAGCACGACTAGAAGCAGCTTAGCTATACTGACCAATCGTAGAGGCAACAGCTTTGTGAAGAAATTTCTGAAGAACATGCTCATTATATGATAACTGCTAGAAATTCCAATATTAATATATCAGCTCAAGGAGAATATGATGTTTCGATGTTCGCTATAGCCATGTTCATAGATGTTCTTCTAGTTACTCGATATGATCTATTGTTTCGCAGTCTCAGGACTTGAATGAATTTAACAATGTTGATATTAGTGTAAACCTCATCGGTTGGTACAATAGCATAACCAATAAAGCAACAACAACAATTTAACATAATTCGAATTTATTTATCAATATAGCCTTCTTTAGGAGCGATACAAACATTACAACGCTTCTCTAACACTTCAATACCTTTCTTGTAGAACAATTCATTTTTGGCCATAAAATAGGCCTGTGTTTTGACAATCACCTCTTTATTCGAGCGAAAAGCTTCCGGCAAGCATTTTTTTGAGCTCTGCAACCGGCAAAAGTCGCTGAATGCCAAATCTGCCACGTTGCGGAAGCAATTCAAAGTGTAAGATCATGGTAGCCAACAACTGGTGACATGCTACATTGCCTTGGTAAAAGAGTACTTTGTTCTTCTTCACATTGGCCGATTTTTCGCTATTTCCTTCATTAAATGTACTAGTTGGGTCACATGGTTGAACACATTTCGAGAACAGTTTTCTCACTAAGGAACCACCACGCTTGAAGGCTAATTTTGGATTAAGTGGAAGTAGAGTCCCTTTCAGGTCTTTCTGTCGATTCTTTTAATGCTAGGGTGATGGTGAAAATCTGAACACAGATTCAGTGGCTCGAAATCCAAAAAATGTGACTAAGTACTCTGGACCTACTTTTTGTGGTGAGGCTTTGTAATGACACTGCTATGTCAAATCTGAACGACAGATAGACGTCTGGATGAATAGTTGGACTCAGGATTACAACATATACACTAGTCTTACTCTAAGTGTGTAAATAGCAATGAAAATGGAATTTCGTGTAAATTCATGGAATTTTTAAGGTAAGCAATCGTTTTCAGCAATTGGTATTAAATACTCTAGTCCCCAAAATTTTTGTTTGTATGTTTTGCTTTGGTGGTGTATAATGACAAAGATGAAATCTATGCATATTATATATCTAAAGTGTGCCGTTCGAAAAACCGATCAGCGTTCAGAAGCTACCTAAAGTTTTTAATGCGATCACAATCCAACTGAATAAATTTTCGTATGATTTCTAAAGTATAAATGAACAGAGGATCGCTACCAGAAGTGACGTCACACTATAAATACTTCTAAATGCTCAACTAAGCTGGTAAGAAATTAATGAAATGAATCTATACTATAGTATACTTGTGTACATTTTTAAGGTTTGTATCATAGGAGTATATAGGTATATATTGTATATATGTGCCCATATATCATACCTTACAACGGGTATTAGTGAGAAACAATAATCATTGCTAAGCAACTGCAAACTGCTGCTTATTAGGCTTTAATCATATTTTCATAGGACACGTCTAATCGGGTAAGAGTTCATGCTAAATTTTACGCACTGCTCTGTAATCGTTGGATTATGGTGGCGAAGAGCCATACATACATAGTTACTGTAAAGATCTGGAATTTTACTGCACACTACCAGACAGCCTTCTATTGCCTACGGGCTTGACAGCAGGTAGTCAACCTGTCATTATGCGATACACTAATGAACACTAATCTAATGTAGTTCTTTATTTTCAGATAATACCTGCTGTGCATATGTACCCACATACCAATTTTCTTTTGGACTTGATGCAAGATCATCACTTTCTCTGATGTCTTAAATGATCAGTCACATTTTCGAAAGAAAATGGCAAATTGTCATTGATCGCGTTTGTGCATAAAGTGTTTTTAAACCAGAGTAAACCAAATAGATTGTCTTTTTATGTTCTGTGAAGAAGATGATTTGCACTTTTTTTTCTTTTCTTCTTTTTTTTGTAACTATTTATGTACTCTAATTGACAAGAGATATCGATCAACGATCTTACAATATGTCATTTTATATTTATGCCGACATTCAAGTCTAGTCAATTAGACATTTTGATGAGGTTCTAAGTGGTCTCATGTAACATCTTACAATCCAGATATAATTAACAGGGCAATTCTAGCAACTTACGAAAGATAAAAAGCTATTATAAGACAATTGTCTATTCTGGCAACTATCTTGAAAGAGCTTTCTATCTTTCGAAACACTAATTAAAAGATCTGATAGCGAGGAGATCTTAGTGATGATTGATTGTTTTGATTGAATTTTTAAATAAAATTTGAGTAAAAAACCTGTTTTTATAATGGACAGATCTTTTTATATAATATAATTTCACGTGGCACTAGAAAACGGCGTATTTTAAATCGACGGCGCTTACTGGAAAAAATGCGATCAGAAAACGACCCTTTTGCTTTGACATAAGAGTCATTTAGAAAAAATTATATTCTGCCCAAAAATATCTGCCAGATTCTAATTAGCGTATTGGAGCCTTATGATACACAGCAATCGAGGGTACCGTTTAAGACGCTCTTCTTGGCAGTGTTGCACTTTTTGGCCAAGGTTCTGATCAGCAATGTGTTGGAAACTTATTTGAAACTGCAATGAGCCAACCGTAATTTCGCGGAGCATTGATTCCATTTTTAGGTTATTGATACAACGTAAAGGAAATGGAATATGTTTTCCTAAAGACGATTCCGAAAAAAATGCGGTAAAATTGGGGTAAGCAATGAAAAGTTATACATGTGCATGAATATATTGATATTTTTTTAGGTTTTATCAAGAATTTGGAATACAAGGAAAAATAGATGCTATAGACTGCATCCATGTTGTAATCATAACAACTTCAATTGATCAGTTGAAGTTCGTTCTGCCTTTCTTTTGCTGAAATATATAAATTTGAATGTTATATTCTTATAAATATATTATTTATATTCATAATATTATAAATATTTTTTATAACATTATAAATGTAAAATAAATAAAACTTACGTTTGTTTCTTGCCTTCTTCCATTTTTGCAGTTGTCAGATCAACTTTATTTGTCTCCTGTCAGAAAAGCTTTTCACCATGAATTGTGAGTGAGAAAGCTTTTATTTGTAAGATTTTTTATGCTAGAATAACAAAAGTCTATCAAACTATCTTGCCAACTATCTTACAAATGTCTTGCAAATGTTTTGCAAGACATTTTTTGAACTGTGTTAGCTAGAATTGCCCTGTAAATATTTAGTACTTTCAAACAATGTGCATTTTTAAATTTCGTATTTTGGTTTTTAATTGAGCATATAGTCGCTGATCAAAAAATTTGTCAGATGTTCTCGTAGTTAGTAAATTTTGACTCAAAGAATGAATATTCAAGAATTCTATGAATTGTTCAAATATGTCTAAATAATCCTTTTTGGGAAACCTTGGCTTTCTTTTATTCTTTTTCACTATGTTAATAACAGTCAGGTTCGACACTATACTGTATTAATAGTATTTGATCTCTATTTAGTTTAGCTATCCTCTTAAGCGGGTGGCACTAGCGAGGTTTAAAACAATACAAACCATAATTAATACAAATTTCAGTCAGACTGTCTCTTTAGTAAATCCATTATAGTACTTAAGTAAACAGATTAACTATGCAAATGATGATTTCTTTCTTACAAAATGTTCACTTGTTACAATAGTATTACTTCGCGGAAATACCGAATCTTAGTTCTTTACTTGTCTGTAATGTGCACAGTGATGCAAATTCGTATAAAAATGTACAGAATTTCATTTTGGATTTTAAAAAAAATCATTATTTCTAAATTGTTTAATAAAAAATATTAATTAATGTTTGAAATTACAAATTTTGTTCGCCAAAAACAACAATATATATTTTGAAATTAAAAAATCATTTCCGGTAAGCGTTGTGATTTTTCACTTGGTGTTTTTTAAAAAACTATATTTGTATTTAGAAGAAACCGGATAAAAATTACAACTCAGATTATTTTTAGCCAATCTTACGGGGTAGTCTTTAGTTGAATAATATGTAAACGATTTAAAAAGTTTTGAACTTTGTTATTACGTATCTTCTTTTTTACCTGATTACAAAAATGGGTACAAGGTATAAAAACTGATATATCAGAGTCATATTCGCACGGATTCAAAAATCTCACAATTAAACGAAGTTAAACGAAGTTTGTATATTAATTACCTTGAAATTATATAAAAACTATCTTAAAATAATTTTGAACACCAGTTTTATCAGCATATATACCGTTATATCCGTATAGATCCCTCATTTCCAATGCCATATCAAGAAATAAAATTGAGTAAATAGTTTTTGGAGGTTTAAGCAAAAATATAGTAATATTTCTGAAAAATATTGGAACTATATCCAGATTTTGCGAGTGTTTTTGAATTTGTTGGAATAATCTTCTATCATGCACTATGTGGTGCGCCAAGTAGTAAAAATATTATTGCACCTATGCCGTAATTTAGTAAGAAGTAAGAGCTTGAAGAAAGATGACTTGATTTGACTAACAGTTTATTTGATCATTTATATTTTACACAAATCAAAAGACAATTCAATTCAATTGTGAATTTTTCGCAAATTCATTTATTTTTCAATTCGGCTGTATTCAATTATTGAATATTTTAAAAAATAGTTAGAAAGAAAGTGGATTAGGTGCCAGTATTTTTCACTTCTAAACTAAAAAAAAAGAAAATTGAGGACCTGTTATCAAAAACTAATATAGAATTTATTACAAATTGCTCGAATATCACGTGCTGCAACTCATATACACATTTTATTTCTAGACATTATTTTACATATTGGGCAAATCGGTTCTAAATTTTTATTTATATTTTTGTCCATTCTCCACCGTTAATGATCCACCGTGTGTCGATCAAGTGTTAGAGCTATGGATTGTAACTGACGGCTATACTACGGAGTGAGTTCGCGACATCGATTATCGTAATCCTGGTTATATACGTAATCCCTTTGTTTACATAGGAACAATTTTAAGCAGCTAACCTACCATAAGTAAATACCTTTTAGTTGCTAAGATTTGGCATGACCCATATACTTGTGGTGTATATAAAGGACATTTAAGTACATAAGCGATTGTGCACATAAATTATGGCTCCTGTCTCCTTGAATTCACTATAAATATAATATATTAAATTTGTATTCTTATTGATTTTCATCGTTTGCCTTTCATAAATGGATTTCTGAATACTATAATATGTAGAAAATCGAGTCTGAAAACGAAGTAATGAAAAGTGCATGTTGAAGGGAGCATACTGATTTTGATATTATAAATTAAAGGGTTGACTGAATATCAGTTGCTGGATATTAATGCTTGATTGAACAAATAGGTGTATATGACTCGATCGTTTCTGATTTAATATTGTTGTTGTTGTTGTAGTAGCATAGCAGATTCCACATACACAGTATACAAGGTGTGATACGATATTATTATTGTTGTTGTTGTTGTTGTTGTTGTTGTTAATGTCTGTGCTCGGGTCATCAAGCTCAGGGCACAAGTTCAAAAAGGTAGCTGCAATGACCGCAATGAGCGGGGCCACAATATTGTTGATATGCTTTCAATGGATAGACATAACAGCGTTTTGGTGTAGGCTGTTTAGTGACACAATTCGAGATGTGTGGTCAAGGTTGAGGAGTGTCTTCTTATCCTTATTCCAATCCCTGCCTGCCAGTGCCTTAAGCACATCGTTGCGCTTTTGTGGTTTTGCGCTATATATTTGGTATGTGCAGTGAACGTCAGAAGGCTGTCGAAAACAAACCCGAGTATACTGTTATTATTGACAGTGGGTATGACATTGCCATTCACGATAATATTGAGCGCTGTTCTCACTTCTTTGGTCCAAGTTGTAAAGAGTGTCGCATTAGACTTCTCATGTGATAGTATAAGAATTCTCGATCTAAAGAACCCAGATAAATCACCAATATAGCTGTTGATGCTGCTGCAGAGCGTGCAGTCATCTGTATATGATACTAATTTCACTCCTGACGACGGTTGGTTTAGTTGCACTTGACCAGTAAGTCCTTAAACAGAACTTCGTGACTGACAGTGTCAAGTGCCTTTAACAGGTCAAGTGCTACGAGAGTAGTGTGTTCACAAGGACGTTTTATTGGGGCCATGGTTGATGTGGGTTGCTACCTCTGTTAACGCTGTCATTGTGCTATGAATTTTCCGGAATACGTGCTGATGACCCAAAAAAGTTGAGGACCATGATTTGCAGGATCTCTTGGATGAGGACGACACCTAATCGCAAAAAATGCTTGCCGAACAGTTAGGTGTTACTCAACAAGCCATTTCCATACGTCCATACGAGCCATGGGTTTTTTTTTACCGAAAACCAGCTTGTACACCTTTGACGCAGTGTGAAAATCTGGTCGATGGTGTATTTTCCAGGTCTGAAGCCACACTGGTAATGTCCAATCAGGTTGTTAAGGATAGGTTTCAACCTTTCACAGAGTACGCTCGATAGAACCTTGCTAAGAAGATATATTCCACTGTAGGTGGGGCCATACGGGTGTCGTAGCTCAGTGGTTAGCGTGTTGTCCTTCTGATCTGTAGAAGCGTGGCACCTCAGTGCCACTGCGGTAGCGTTGGGACACTCCTGATCATACCACTCATTCTTCAGAGGCCGGTTGAAACCGATTACCGCCTCAGCAGCAGTAGTTTTATATATGTGTGTCCATTGTGAGCATGTATCATCAAGAGGGGAGTATTCTGCGTAAGCAGATCCGATAATCGAGTAGTAAAAGCATTTGCTGTCTCTGGTGATTGCAGCTTATTGACGTCCAGCAGCTTTCTCTGTGTGGGACTTCGTTTGTTCTTTGCGACACAAAAATGTGTTCGCACCATAGCTGCAACAAAGTAATGATCAGAGTCGATGTTGGTACCACAGATCATCCGTCAATCATCACGTTATCAATTTGGTTTTTCGTTCGTTGATCTGGAGACAGCCATGCCATTTTATGGATGTCGAGATGCTGCGATATCGATAACCCTCATTCCTTTATCGGAGGTATTCTGTTGGAGGCAGAACTTTCCGACATTTGGACCAAAGAGATCTTGCCCGCAGTGGCATTGAATTCGCCAAGCACGATTTTGATATCATGGCGGTAGCAGCGGTTTTAAACTTCTTTGAGCCGCTGAAAGAAACTCTCTTGGTCGCGTCGTCCTTTTCATCCGACGGAGCGTGGGAACATATAAAGCTGATGTTACAAAATTGCCTTAATTCGGATTGTTACCAGCTGCTCGTTCACAGGTGTGAACTGCGAGACAAGATGTCTCAGTCTCTTACTGTTAACAAATCCACATCCGAGTCTGTGCCTCTCCGCATGGCAACTGCAATATATATCACCCTATCCATCGTATGCAGTGATGTGCGGTGATGCGTATTTTTCGAGGACATCAAACAGCTGGAAAGAGGCACCTTTCCTATAGAAGAACCGGAAATTCCTGGTGAATATCTTTAAATCGTAGTCCATATTTCGTTTGCGAGGGTCATTAATTAGTGGGGTTGTCCTTATCCGAGACACAGCTTGATTTTTCATTGGGAAGAGTTTTTATGTGGTGGGCCCAAAGTCCAACGCACAACCTCTCACCGAGGAGGTTTTCGCCACTCACTTGAACCGCACTCGCAGCGAGTGAATGGAAGACGTATCCCGGTGGTCGCCGCGTTGAGGATCCTCATTAAAAATGATGGTGACATCACACAGCCAGCAGAATTTCCTACATGTTGGCACCCTCATTACAGAGTTAAGGTCCTATCACATAGCGCGCAGATCAAAACAATGACGTCCACGTGACGACTTGCAATGAGTTCAACAAAGATTGCGCTGTCCCCGCTCGGTTGAGGCACGTAGATACGTTACCTTAAGAAAATACCAGACCACTATATATATATATATATATATATATATATATATATATATATATATATATATATATATATATATATATATATATATATATATATATATATATATATATATATATATATATATATATATATATATATATATATATATATATATATATATATATATATACAGTGGCTCCAAGCTTATTTCGTACAGTGACAGTTTAAAAATTGCTGCAGTCGTAATTCCTAATATAGCAAAAATTTGAACAAAATATAAATGCCATTTTTGAAAGGAAGGTTTGTTTTTTATTTTCCAAAATTTACTTTTTCAAAATTTTAGTGTTTGACACTATAAAAAAATAAAATAAGAATAAAATAGGAAAATTCATGTCACAGCTTATTTCGTACAGTCTCTTTAAGTTCAAACTAAAAACAAAGTAAGTTGATTTTAATATTTAGTATGACATCCCTTAGCGTTAATGATAGCCTGGAGTCTATTTGCCATTGAATCCACCAATTTTTGAGTGATGTCTGGTGTGATTTTTTTCCATTCCTCCATCAGTACCTTCTTTAGGTCTTGCTTATTAGAAATCTTGTGTGTTCTTATTTTATTGTCCAAAATAGACCAAAGATTTTCAATCACATTCATGTCAGGTGACTGTGGTGGTGGAGACATCAAGTGTGGGCAGTTCCAAATAAGCCAAGATTGCACAATCCCAGATTTATGTTTTGGGTCATTATCTTGGTAGTACCGAAATTCATCCCGCAAATCCAGTTTGTCTGCACTTTGAAGTAAATTGTTTTTCAGAATCTCGAGGTACTTCATTTTGTCCATTGTCCCCTCAATAAAAACCAATTCACCTACTCCGGCTGCTGACATACAGGCCCAAACCATCACGCTACCGCCACCATGCTTCACTGTGGGCTTAAGGTTCTCCTTGTTTAGCTCGGTATTCGCTTTACGCCAAACATATGACATTCCGTCCGAACCAAAAATATTAAACTTAGACTCATCCGCGAAAATAACGGTATTCCAGAACGCAGGAGTCTTAATAATATGCTCTTTGGCGGAGTCAAGTCGGCGTTGTATATTCATTTTTGAAATGAATGGTTTCTTTCGGGCTACTCGACCGTTCAAGTCATGATTGCGCAGCACACGTCGGACAGTTTCAGCACTGGATGATTTCCTATTTCACGCTGAACCTCTGCAGCCAACTTCGGAGCGGATAACTTTGGATTTTTCTTAATTTTTCGTACAATATAACGCTCGTCTGATGCGTTGAAAATCTTATTAGGTGCTTCTCTGCCCTTGTTCTCCAACCGATTTTCGCGAACGAAGCGTTGAATGATGTATTGGACAGTTGAGGCACTTAAATTTGTCATTTCAGCAATTTTTCGCACATTCTGACCTTTCCTAAAATGGTTAATTACCAGTTTACGCTGTTCCATCGTTGTACGACGCCCATAACGCTAAATGTTTAATTTACAGCACTTTAACTATTTAAAATAATAATAATAAAAATTGTTATAATAGTTAAAAAGGTCCAAAAACTCATACAATTCAAAAAAACTTTGTAACTGCGCGGCAGAATGAAACTTACTTACATTGAAGTTTGTGTACGAAATAAGATGTGAGCTGAAAATCAGCTGATCAATAGTTTTTCTTTCTTGCATGACAAAAAGAACAATTTTTGGGGTTCCCCGTTTTCTTATTAGGTTTACTAAACACATACACAGACATCTACATTCAAAACTTATCGATAAGTTTTTTAGTTTCGATGTTACAGCCATGTACATAAAAATATATACACTGTACGAAATAAGCTGTGAGCCACTGTATATATATATATATATATATATATATATATATATACATACAAGGTGCGACAATTATGTATTAAGACTGTTAATACAGTCTGCCTTTAGAAAACACAATTAAAACACGATATCTGCTAATTTTTCGGTATATTCAAACGCGTGTTCTAGCTCATTTTTCGGAATTGCCTCCGGTGCCCTCGTCGAAGCCCGTTGTATGGTCTGAATGTCATCAAAAAAGCATCCTTTCAACTTCAATTTCAGTTTTGAGAACAAAAAGAAGTCGCACGGTGCCAAATTGCTGAATACGGCGGGTGATTCAACACACAGACCTGATTCCGTGCCAAAAATTGACGAACAATGAGTGCTGTGTGTTAAATTTCATGTTAAAATTTCAACATCAAACGAACACGTGTTTTGTAAAATGAACATTAAATGTCAACCAAATGCCATTAAATTTTGACAGTTAGTAGAGGAAGATGGCACATAGATGGCGTGCTTGGTTGCTGAGATATGGTTCGATTCTTAACACATACTTGTCGTACCTTATATATATATATATATATATATATATATATATATATATATATATATATATATATATATATATATATATATATATATATATATATATATATATATATATATATATATATATATATATATATATATATATATATATATATATATATATATATATATATATATATATATATATATATATATATATATATATATATATATATAATTTATATTATTATACTATTATTGCAATAAAATTTCGCCATTTTACTTAAGAAAAATACATTTCTTGTCCTTTTGTGATATTATGAAGACATTAAAATAAATAATATAATGAATTAACATAATAACCTGTTTGGAAGAAATATGTAGGTGCACAAGAAATGCTATTAAATGAAACCTTGCAACCACATTCACATAACAAAGGACGCAGACGGATAAATAAAGGACGCGGAATGCAATAAACCAATATTACTTATTTCATTTCCTTCCATATGAAGCGTATATGTCTACGTATGTACAATGTATAAATTTTATTTTAATGGCGTTGTATTCAAGAACTTGTTTTGTGATTATTTGCCACACCAATAACAAATATCAATAAGGATGCCAACAACAAGAATAATAATCACGTGGTGTCAATGAGAGCAAAAATGGTGTTTTTATTTTGTTGAATTGCCTCTAAAATGCCCGAGAGCGCTGGGAAGAGTGACCACAGCAAAAAATAAATGAGAGAATAACACATAAGTAATTAGAGAACAACAACAATACCAATAGTAATAAGGATGGGCTAAGAGAGTTAGAGAGGCTGTTTAGGTTGTCCGCTTGTTGGGCGGTTGGTTGATTGCTTCTTAACAGAAAGTAGCCTTATCAGTGCGCAATAAGAAAACAACTAAACAATTTGTTTGAGCTCACTGTGTATTATAAGAGTACATAAAAGCGCCCCTATGCATATAGTTAAACATACATACACACATGCGTATACCTTATTTTAGAGAGTAACACCCCTTGGTGAGCGAGTTTATATGCCCATCTGCATGTATCTGAGAGAACTACCTGTAAATTCATATACTCAAGTGTGTGTATGTACCATGGTTGAATGCGGAAAAACTACCCTCTCTTCATTTGAAGGAGTAAAGAAGATAGCAAACAACAATGTTTGGTAACAGCGCACACAAGGATGCCATCATATCGATGTTGTTAGAGTGAAGAATTTTAGAATTTTTTCTATTTCATTCAGACACTTGCTGGGAAACTGTTCACATCGTAATCGGTTGAAATCTCTCGCATACGCACATATAACTTTTATTTATACCAATGTTAGTTAAGTTAAGGGCTCAGTCAGTCATTAGTCGGTGGTCGGTAATAATAAATTGTATTGTCATCGTTAATAAATGCAATAAACATCAATTATAAATAATTCATTTTTTAATTAATTCAATAGTAATGCTAAATGTAAACATTAGGAATTGTGTTAAAATTAAAATTAATTATATACATACAAATTTTAAATAAATCAAGTGCAATTATATTCCAAGAAGTAAATAATACTATGAAAGTATAGGTATCTAATAAAAATAAACTGTGTTCGTGTAAAGGAAGGAGCTCTATAAAATTTTGGATTACTTCTTCGAATTCAGTATCAACACTACCACCAGTAATATTTGATTAGCATTTGATTACAATTATGCTGACGACATCAGCAGCAGCCGCGCATTCAATTTTACCATCAATAATGCGTCCAGTACCGGATAGTCCTGTGTCCAGACCACGCGCTGTCTATAGCATCGACCAGATATTGGGTACTGCTCAAACGAAGCGTAGCGGTATGTTTTAATTATTTAGAGTTATTATTTGAATTGAATCTTTAAATGAATTTATAATTATTAAATAATGTGGGATTATAATTGTTAAGTTGATGTTTGATGTTAAGTTAGATTCGAACGCACGACCTTATAGATAGTAGGCCAGCTCATTAACCACCAGTAGGCTACGATACCCATTTTTCGGCCTAAGATATACGTATATCGAAGTAATTTTTGAGAAATTTGAAGAAATGCTACAATTGCAAAACCCGTCGGAATGTGTCATTTACATTTTTTACTAATATTAAATTTGGTGGAAATAAAACGTGAAGCTCTAGCACAGCAAGCCTACACTTTTTATATACATAAAGCTATTGGAAGCTGTTTTATGCTTTCAATCAAAACTACTTCCACGTAGGTATAGAATAAATCTAATCTAATAATCTAATAAATTAATCTATCCAAATCACGGAATGTCTACCGAACAAGGTATGGGATTTGATCTCTCCTAACAAAACCTCACCAAATCTAAGCATATATGAAACTTTCCACTAGTTGCTTTTGTTTTATGCTTTCTTTAATCATAACTTGCAATAAATATTAGAAGAAACAAGCTTCAAAGATGAAGGAATTACAGGATGAAGGAATTTGAAGGAATTTTTTTTAAAATGCAAGCTGGAATATTCAACGAGCGCCCATATATTTAATTATATATTATCACATGATATGATGAATGAATAGTATAATATTAGGGAATATGATTAGTTAGGGAAAGGATATCAGTTTCCTTATAAGTGCTGCCAAATCAATTTTATTATTTGTATGCAATGTGGCAAGTAAAATCCAAGGAGTAGTAACCCTCCTAAAACGTATCAGAAACTATAAGCATAAACACGAAATAAAATCCTTAAAGAAAACCAAAAATCTACCATCAAAAGTTAAAGCTTAATTCTTAATTATTCTTTCAAGTATATGATTGCTTTATAATATTGTAATATTGCAGATTATCGAGAGCATCCCTCAGTCAAATTAGTATTCATTCACTTATTAAATGAACCACATAACAACCATCTATTTATTTATGCGGCCGGTTGTGGGGACACTTAAGTTAAAATATTGGGCCATTGTAATACCGTGCATCGATGATGCTATCTATCCTATTCCCTCTCTCGGGGCATCTATAGAAGAAGTGGGAAACAGTTTTCTTCTCTTCCTCGTCCAACTATTTAAGGTTGCTATAGATGTACTAGCCCAGCTAAAAATAAGAGTCAGAAAAATACACTCATACGCTCATATGGAGTACGTAAAATAATCATAAATGATTGGAAAACCCTCAAAAGTGAAGGTCCTTCTACTAAACTGGTTCACCAGGTAGAGATCTAAATAACTTTCTAAAAACATCATTTTCTAATCAATTTTTTGTGATCTAAAAGAGCTCAAGAAAGCTTCCGACAGATATTTTATTGAGTCATAAAATAAAAAGCTCCAAAGCTTTATTTACTTTTGGGTGTTTTAAGAGCTATTTCCTAAAGCAGTTCTTTTTTGAGACTCTATTTAAGGAGTGCTCTGAAAACGATCAGTAGTTTTACACTTTTATGAATCCATTTTGGTTTGCTGGGAGAGTGTAGTAACAAAAGCAAAAAAAAAGCTTTGAATATTGAATTAGTATTGTATATGTTAGCATAACTGGAATTTGTGATATGGCCACTAAAGCATTGAGTATTCAAGTGTCCGTTTAACAATATGCTGAGCATGATTATATTTTCGTTGTAATTCAGGTACTTGTACGTTGAATATGAGGAAAGTGGGATAATTTAATATTTGAATTTATTTGATGTTGAAATTGGATTGTGGTAGTGATAGAAACACTAAAATATGATTATATGTATTGATGATGATGATAGAATTATTATTCATAAGTATGTGGTTAAATTTACTATTGAGCTTTGTGGTTATAGGGTGAATAGCGAAGTGTAATTCTATCAATTGAAATGTTTTTCAATATTTAAATTGTGGAAATTAAAGCTTTTATGCAAAAGTGCTTTGAGATAAAGTTTAAAGTTTTGACGATTAACGTCGTTAGACTGAAGTAGTTTCACGTTTTCAAAAACTTTCCAAAAGTTTAAAACGTTACATTTAGATTATGTTACAAAGGAATCAAATGTGTTCGGTACTATAAGCTCTGAAGTTTCTCTAGTACCATATTTACAGGGTGATTTTTTAAGGATGTTAGGATTTTATTAAATAAAAAAACATAGAATTTAGAGAAATGTATGAAATCTTTATATAATTCAATGTTTAAAGATGATTTCATGTAAATGCTGACGGCGGCTGCGCCTCAAATGGTTCATACGCTGGGTCCAATTTTGGCATACTTTCTCCAACCTATCGGCCGGTATCTCACGAATAAATCGATAATTCACTGTCATCAACAACACTGGCTGATACAGCCGCGATATTGTCCTCTGTCCGTACTCTACATATGCGTGTTGGTGGTTTAATGTCCAATAATGTAAATTTGGTGCGAAATTTAGTCACAAGATTCCGAATAGCCGCCCCAGAGCACTCATTTTGATAATGAAATTCAATAATCTGCAAGCTTTGTTCGCTTGTAAGTCAATTCATGGTAGAATTATATACCAAACTGAACATGTTTGACAGTAACATGTTACACGAAAACAGCTGAGCTCCCAAATACAGTATTGCCAAAAAGAAATATGCTAAAAAATCACCAGATAACTAATAATGCGTTTCATGAAAATTCAATTAACAAACATCTTATTTGGCAAAAAATCGTTTGTTTTTTAACATAGCTATCCTTTTGGCTAGATACACTTCGTCCAAAGCCGCCACTTGTGCTGGGAAAAAAATTTTTACACACACAAAATTCACTTTTTGCTTTTTTACGAGAATGCTCGTAAGCGTAACATAATTTACACTTTATAACCATTTTTTCTGGAACTTATTGACCTACTCGCATATATATAATTTATGTATAAATTCACCAATTTTTCCTTGGAGAGATGCAAAATAAATTATTTCAAAATTAACTGATTTATCATAAATTAACATTCAGTTCAGTAAACTGCAAAAACGGCTACATAATCGAAGAGATGATAATGGAGATTCAGTAGCAAATTTATAAATCCTTCTGAGTTTTTTCAAGACCAACAAATTCCCCTTTAGTTCCTAAAAAGGAAAATACCGTTGGATTGCTAGAGCCGGGCGTTGAACAAGCGATATAAATGTGGCCTGTAAGCTTTAAACATATGTTATTATTTTTCAATACTTACACTACTTAAGTACTATATTAACCGATTCCGAATATGAGAACTTTTGTGACTTATTATATTTCAGTTTTGTTATAAAGTTCTTTCAGAAGATTTTTCGCAGACATCATTTGTTAATAAAATGCTGTTAATCAAGTAGTGCCAGAAAGATAGAGGTAATTTTCAAATAACTTGTAAACATAGAATAAAGTGAAATCGATTCGAAATTTTACAATTATGGTAACACTTCTCAGATTGCTGTTGTACATAGGGTTCTAATCGGATTATTTAGAGATATCGATAGTACTATGAAGTTAGTCTTATAGCCTAGACAGACGGCAGCCTAATTCCGAATTATCAAGTTAATTCGAATTAACTCGCGCATTAACTGCAGCTAATCCGCATAAACTCTATGAGTTAATTCTCAAAATAAAGGAAGATTAGGGCAATTTGCTATGGCAACACTGCTGAAAATTGTCAATTGTGAATTTTTCTCGACCCATTTTACAAAATATTAGGTGTGTTCGCTAACAAAAAACTTTCAACAATTGTTAACAGTTTTCAACATGAAAAGCGTTGGCGAACAAATAAATCCAGCTGTCAATTACGAACGGTGAATATCAATTTACAAGTTTCTGATAGTTTTCAGTTCACGTACTTCTTGTAGATTTTTTCATATCGAGAGTGACAGATGACAGAAATTGATAGTGATAGTAATGTAAGTGAGCAGACCTAATAAAACACCAATCAGCCGTTTAGTTAATCCGCAATACTGTCGTCTGTCAGGTTATTATTTTATTCGGATTAAGTGCGCCGGTAATCCGGATTAGGCTGCCGTCTGTCTAGGCTATTAGGGCCGTTTTATAAACTGCCTGTTAGAGTTATCGAACCGACAAAAGTTAACGGGCGCATTTGCTGTCTGTTGAAGTTTATGATAGCGTCTGGACTATACGGCGGGTTGGGTAATACTTCCCATCCGCTATTTTCAAAATACGTTTTAACGGGTTGCGCAACATCCGGCCGAGCATAGTCTGGTTTTTTGGTTCAATGCTCATTTCAATTTGATGAGTTGTTGCGGTAGCGCTCCACATTAATGGTTTCACCCAGTTTCAGCAGCTCATAATACATCATACCTTCAAACTATGGATATAAGGCTTTGGAGTCGATTTGGCTGATTGGCCAGGTTTCACATATGACTTTTTGCGCTTACGGTTGTCGTAATAGATCATTTATTCATCGCCAGTAACGATACGATACTTCCCTTTGTACCGTTGAAGCAGCAATAGAGACATGCAAAATCGCCTTTCGATGCCTCTTGGTTTCAGGTTATCTAGAACTCAATTAGTCATTATCGGAATCATACCAATCCCATATAATCAGCAAGTTCCTGTTGAGTTTGAGATGAGTCTTCGTCTAATAAAGACTCCAATTCAGCGTCTTCACGATCTTTATCGCTTTTATCTTGTATATCACTACTTTTGAACCGCAAAAACCAAGAATTTGAAATTGATGTTCTCCATAAGACTTACACAACATGTGATGACTTTCCGCTGCAATCTTCTTCAGATGAAAACAAAAAAGCAAAACTTACCGCGAATGAGGTACTTTGGGCACAAAATTTGACATAGTCGGAGCTAAAAAAAAAAATCAAGTTCTTTCAATAGCCTAATGATGACACTTCAAAATGAAGATAGTTGCCACACTATCCGATACAATTTAATACTACTAACGACCTCTGTTGAAATTTATTTAAAATATACTTGTACACTCAATATATTTCATATTTAATATAAATTAATATAAAGTAGTAATTTTAATATGAAGTATTACTATTAAAAAAGTTTTGCGGAAGGCCTTCAAAAATTATTTATGAGGCTGTACTTATTGTTGTAAATCATCTATTTGATTCAACTCAAAATATTATTTAGTAATAATTGCTGCAGTCATGAAATAGTCGCTATATCTAATTAGAATATTTAAAAGTTATTGTGTAAATTTTAAAATTTACACAATAAAGTTTCTAAACTTAAATCTGAATAAAATGTCAATTTTAATTGCACTGTGTCCATGATGTTATGTATTAAAAAATATTTATATGTGGCACAAAGAGCCGAAAGGCTCTTTGGCCGAGCTTCTCCTCCATTACTGTTGTGCGTGTTAAATTTTGGAAGCATTAGAAGGGACCTACTTATTTTAGCCGGTTCCGAACGGCAGAACTCTTGCGACATTACTTTTTCTGAGTTTTGTCACAGAGTTCTTTTACATATTACCAAGTCAAAATATCCACTTAAAAAATGTTGTAAAATAAAATGAATGGAAGATATTGAGTGGAATAGGAAGAAATTAAAAAAATGTAACACATTTTGACAGGCGTTACCAGACAAGCTTCCCTTCTGTCCCTTCTAACAACCTCAGAGTCACCCCACAGACGATGATGATGATAATGATATATACGTATATAATTATATATATCATATTTATATTTTTATTATGAAATTCATACCTTGAGGCGTTCACCAGCCGTTCATAATATTCCTACAAATACAAAAGTTTATAAGAAATATTTTTTAGCAGTTACAAATGTACATATTTCGTGCACTCATTGCAAATACCTTTCAAATTTTACTCATACATTTTCCAAATAGTACTTACTGCACCATTCACAATATTACCATTCGATTCGTGTGTAAATAATAATTTTGATACATGCATAAATTTATTACATGTATGCATATAAAAGCGCCACAGGATATCATCCTCAATGCTCGTCGTTGTCGTCGTTGTCATCATCATCAGTACAATCTAATAATTTAGCATTAATATAATCATAATTATCGTCATCGTCATCATTTCTATCCATAGCAGCATACTTATCGTCACCGATCGTCATCATGCTGACTACATATGTATATGTGCTCACATTTGAACAAATCATCATAAATCGACAACTATTGTAACAACAACATATACTATACTTATATTTTTCGAATTGATTCACATCATCATAACACTCTGGCATTCATTCATCTCATTTCATTTAATAAATCATATTTTCCTATCATACTATTTGCACATACACGCATATAGGCTTATGCCCATGTTTTCGATATTACCCATGATTAGTGGCATATAACCTCATTTAGTGACAAGTAATTTGATGCTTTTGGAGAATTACCTTTTACGCCACACATGCACACATACACTCTTTAAAAACAACAACAACATAAACAACTGGTATAACGTGTATGAATTTTAAAATGAAATGAAATGATTTTGAAAAAAAAAATTGTTTAAATTTTGACAAAAAGGATATGATATCCTGCTGTGTTAGCATAGTTGTGCTCAGACATACATAAGAGTACTCATCCATATATGTACATGCAGAATGTAATCGGCGCACCATGTTTAGGTTCGACACAGTGTGTGTGCGCGCAGAATTATTAATTTGAGGTTCATTAAATTTTGATTACATGTTTAGCAAATAATTCTTACTTTCATTTCCAATTTTTCCCCTCCCACCCCACATGATTGCATGTACATATGTATATGCATATACCTATATGTAGGTTTATTTGAGATTGTATTTTTCAATAAGCTTACATACATCTAGGCACATAAGTGTGCCTTTATGCTTGTAATGTGTGAAAAGATACAAAATTAATATTTCGATTGAGGCTAGCTGAAAGAGTGAAACAATTAATTATAAGCCGGAGAGTTAGAAAGAGAGAAGTGCATTAATTTTGTAAAGTTCAAGTGGTGCATAAATATCAGATGTGTATGATTAGATTTGAAAAATATTGTGAATATGATTATATTAACATTTTTATTTCTTTTTAATAAAGAATACTCAATCAATACTACTGATGTTCTATCATGGTTGTCGTAGACCAGATACCCATGATTAAAATTCCGAAAATTATATAAACATATCAACCACTAGTGCTATCTATCCTAATACTGAAAATATGTTGAACATATGTAGTTGTAGGACTTCTGGAAAATAGCTAATTGATAACTTTATTATATTGTTACGTTTTTATTCTGTGAGCGTTTAATTCTATTTGAATTACCTTGTTCGATCACTGGATTCTGTTAATAATAACTGCAACACTTATTTTATACAACTATATACAGCAACAATTTATTTAATAATCTCTATTTACAATCAACACTGTTTACAATCAATTATTTACTATAACACTTAAATGTACTTGCAACTTTTGCCTCTGTATCAATGTTTTCGCAATCACGTTCGGAATTAGATTGATTTTCCTCCTCAACACTGGCTCTATTTATACTCTGTTGGCAACACCCCAGAATCTTCCTTTATCGAGATTCTTCTCTTTCTTTCTCGTTGGCTTGTTCTGGTTATTACTTATTTCTTTTTGTTGACATTCGTTTCGATGCTGCCAATAGTGTCAGTCCAATAGTGATGAGTAACCAACTATGGATACTCGTTACAATATTTACATTTGTATGGGTTTTAAGGGCTATGATAGACGGACGTTCGAAAAACATCCTTTATATGGGAGGTGGTCGTCTATTTTCGATCTTACTCGTTCATTGTCAAAAATACACTTATCTGCCGAGTTTAAGCTTGAAAATTTTACATTTTCGTACATAAACTGTGAAAATATACCTACGGATCAATACTTTTGTATGAATGATGTGCGCAGTTCTTATCCGATTAAGCCGATATATTTACCCATTTATTATCTTTTGAAACTATATTTATGTGCACATGTTTTTGTATGTTAGCTAAGTGTCGTATTTAGCCGATGCCGTCTATACACGGGATCATTCGTGTGTTGCCAAAAGTAGTCTTTTGAAAATAGCAATTTTCAGCAAAATCGTTTTGTATCATTTACAATAATTCGTAGGAACTTGGATTGAATTCTCCGAAGTGTTTCGATATAGGAAGGAGATGCTGTGCCCCATAATTGAATACTATTGTATAAGTTGGATTGGCTTCAGGATTCCTTTATATGTTGTTGTTGTTGATCTTGTTGTTGCAGCAGAAAAAATACGGAAATGCTTTGTTTTGTTCCCGAACAAAACATTTTCGTATTCTGATGAGGTGAATGGACGTGGTCGAGTGCTTCCGGGACGAAGACCCGTCCATTCTTGAGAAGTCCCTTTATATGTTCTAGCAGTACTTTGTATTTGAGACTTAACTTGGAGCTGATTAATTTTTAATTTAATCTGGGGTTTCTTGCCTCAGTGTGACTGCTCTAGGTCAACCTTCTGTCGAGCAGAATATCCAAGTGCCTTATTGAGGAACATTGTAGAACTGCTTGACCATTTATATTATGTGGGGGACATGTGTCTAAGTTTACTAAGTGCAAAGTTTACATGTACATTCTTTGAATTATTGGCTTTTGTACGTTATTTGTTAACCAGATTTCAAGAGATTTCGACATGAGTTTGTAGTATCTTAATAGCATCCATGGGGTTAGAGTGAGAGCACAATATTGCCGTATCATCAGCAAAGTTCGATGTTAATGTACAGTTATTTTCGAGCATACAGAAGGGGGCCCAAAATACTTTCCTGTGGAATGGTTCTTGTGATGTACGAGGAATTTGCTATTCGTGAGATAGTAATGGCAGAAAGAGAAACCCTCTTAAGCTTCTTATATTCCTTTCACTAACGCAGTCATACTCGTACACATTGTGGTAGACAGTAAGAATTTAAAACATATTGTGTTTAAAGGTTTTATTGAAGTTACAAAACTCGTAGTTGTATTATTATTAGATTTATGCAGTAGATTATTTTTTGCTATTCATCTACTATGGTTTTCAGTTATTAGTATTTAACCCCTTTCTATGATAAATAATTTATTAATTGTACATAATAATACAGCACTTTTGCAAATAAATACAATAATAGAAATAATAATAATATGCGTAAATAAAACGTTGAACAATAAAAATAAGCAGAAGAATAAGAGTTAAGTGCATTAAGAGGTGGCTTAAAAAAAGTGTAATATATAAAAAATAAATACGAAATAAGAAATTCAATTTGCACCCATTTTCATTCAGGATATTTATCCACTCGAAGTTTATTTTCTGATTCTATATACAAATTCGCACACACTGGCATATATTGCTATGTGAATGTGTGCATACACGCATTCAGACACACATTTAGCAAATCTTTCACATTGAGAGGCGCTTGACTGAACTTTTTCTTTGCGAATCAAATTCAACTCAACTCAAGTCAATTCAATTCAATTGAATTTGCAATTTTTCAATTTTTACTGTTGTTTTCGAGAAGAAGAAGAAAAAAAAAATTGTTTACATATACACATGCACATACATTTACTGCTATATATATAGTATTGTATAGCTTTCAAACGATCGTGTTTACTGAAGAAATTTTTGATTTATTGATTTTATGGCTAGGTACTAAAGAATGGATGCGTTGTGTGAGTGTGCGTGCGTATGTGGCAATTGTATAAAGAGTAAAAAGTGCACTTATCAAAAAATTGCTGAGTTAATGCCAATGCTGGCATTTGCGTACATAAGTAAGTGGAGTAGGTATTTGTTGAAAATATTTGGAAAAATGTAGAAAAAGTTTTATGCAAAGAGAATTAACAAAAAATTAAGTGGGTTAAAAGTTCAGTGGGAAGGAAGGATGTCAAAGAATTTACTCGTAGAAAGGTTTGCTATATATATATATATATATATGCTCATGTTCTCTGTTTTTCACAACAATATTAATGGAGGAGTGATATACCATAAAAGATCGGGAATTCCGTTTCGAAGCGAATCCGGCATCAACTCCATAGCAGAAACTATTTTTTCATACATTTAATGTTTATAGATAACACATGACAATTTTATCCAATTTTGCAAGTACCTAAAAAAAGTAAGTTTTCTAGGCTAACCTAAACTGTCAAGTAATGTAATCCTTTGTATTATAAAATATAAATTTGGACTTCTATCATACAAGTTAAATATACAGAAGCATAATATTGTACAGGAGATAGTAGTGATTTTTCTGCGATTCAACCCACTTTTTAAAACGTCTATTAAATTGTGTCTTATGTATTTAATTTCAGGTTGATATCGTCATATTTTCCTACGTTAAATTTGAAAACATCTAATCATAAACAAACTTTTGTATCCGCTTACGCTTAGTTTCTAATATGTTTATTTTGTAATTCGAGTAACTTCACTTTGGTAAACGTGTACACTGTGAATTCATACATGTTGTATATTCAAGAACTTATTATTACCATCCGATTTCTCCCATTCAAGAACTGGACCGTTCATCGTTCATCGTTAAGATGAAAATGGTGTATAAGAAAAAAATTTTAGCGATTGATCTATATATTATTATTTTTCTCTTTTAACAAGTCCATCGGTCAGGGGGGTGGGATCTATACTTCTTGATCCCCCTGGCTACGGAACTGATATCGTTATATTATAAATTTTTTTCATATCTGCTGCCTCTTCTTATGCGCTCTAAAAATGCCAGAACGAACTAAATATATCCTTAGGTCTTCGAATTTATTATACATCATTTGAATTATTGTCTGCATTTTTGTCGACAAAAATCGGCGTTCAGCCAGGCGACAGATTTCGCAGAGTCTTTGCTGTACTAGATCTTTCCGAAGGGGTTTTGGTCATGCTCTTCCTCTAACCGACACTCGATATGGGCTTGTCGATAATATTCGGCGTCCAGTCAGGAGACAGATTTGTCTTGGGCCAAATTGATTTACTAATTTATTTACATAATTATTGCCGGCAACTGATTTTAGTCAGCGTGTAAAGACTTTCCAGTACTTGATTATTTCACGGGATTTCTGTTTTACTCAGCCTTGGCGTTGTTGTTGTTGTTGTTGTAGCAGCAGGAATAAATATTAATTGATGCTATTATTGGCAACGGTGTTGTTGTTAGCGTCGGTGTTGGCGTTAGCATCGGTGTTGTTATTGATATCAGTGACGCCGCTGGCATCGGTGCTGTTGTCATCCATTCCTTCATGCAGCGGCAAATGGAGGAAGCTTGCAACATCATGTGGGCCCACTCATAGTGCCTCAACTCGCAGGTGTGTAGGATTCGCAGCACACGCGAAGAGGTGTTCTACTGTGCGGACCAGTATCACAGTGTGGGCAAATGTCCGGAACCGATAATGCGCCAGCATGCGTGACCAGCCAGATCTGAGCAGTGCGAGAGTGGCTCTGGTCGCCCGCGGCAGCTCCCGCTCTCTCACCGAGATGGGCGGCAGACGGCCTCCCAGCACAATGTTGTGCTAAACACTAGTCACCTCCTCCACGATCTCGGTGTGGACAGATCTCAACGCCAACCTGTAGTCCGCTGGGTCGTCTGTAATGATGTCCGCCAGTTCCCCAACATACGACTGCACATTCTTGCATAGATTTCGTGGTGGCTGTTCTCGCAACATTAAGTCTCTGTTCGGATGCCCAGTAATATGGCAGGCAAGCACGAACTGTTTGGCAAGCAGTGCATTGTGAGACTTCACAGGAAGAAGCAATGTTTCCGCATGAAGGTGGTCTTCACTGGTCATTAGGTGGCAGCTGGTGATCACCCTCATCGCTGTGTTTTGGCATGACTGTAGGCTGGACCAGTGTGTGTCTACAAGTTGGAGAGTCCACACTGCAGCCGCATAATTCGCAATCGGTCGGGCTATCGCCTTGTACGTCGCCAGCAGCGTCTCTTTATCTTTGCCCCAGGTACTTCCAGCGAGTGACTTTAGTACATTGTTCCGCTTGCTCAGTCTGGTCTTGATGTTCGTCGCGCAAGCAGCGAAAGTAAACATGTTGTCCAAGGTCACACCTAAGATCTTAGGGTGTAACACCGTGGGCACAACGGTATCTCCAATGGTGATGGGAAGCGTCGTATGTACCTCTTTTGTCCAGATGGTGAACAATGTGGCATAGGATTTGGTGGGTGACAGGCGAAGATTATGGCGGTGGAAGAAGTCCGACAGCGAAGCCAAGTAAACATTCAAGCCACGGCACATGGAGTGGATGTCGTTGCCCGATGTCAGGATGGAGCAGTCGTCCGCATACGTTTCAAGTGTAATACCTTTTGGTGGTGGTGGAAGGTGAGCCATATAAAAGTTAAACATATGAGGGGAAAGAACTCCGTGCATCGCTGATCTGCGAAGTTATACGATGGAGCGCCGTGGTGATACTGTGGCATTTGCGGAATCCATGCTGATGTGATACCAGTGCGAGGTGTTCAATTAAAGCTGGTAGCATTGTTGCCTCCAGGGTCTTGGCTATTGGTGATAACAGAGATATCGATCTGTATGAGCTGCCGATATCTGCAGTTTTCCCTGGCTTTTGAATGGGTATTATTCTACCCGTTTTCCAGACTTCAGTTATAATGTGCGTTTTGATCAGCCTTGGCGTCCACCTACACAGTTCCGAATATATCTGTTCATTGGCTAGAGCGGTCATATCCATATGCTGGTTACGACTGCGGTACTGAGGTACTTTATTCGACACTTGCTGTCAACGTACAAAGTTATACTGAACGATTTTATATCGAAAAATCTTAAAGTTCAGTAAATTGTATTTTTTTTTTAAGCAAAAAACAAACAAAAACAATTTCTCGGAAAAATTTCGGTCGCCCTGTAAATCAATTGGTGATCATTTTGTTTTTTTTTGTTTACAGAAAATTATTTAGAATATTTTGTCATTTGAAATTGATCAAAAATAAAAGAAATGCAGTTACTATTTGCTTGATTTTATTCGATTTCCTTCTAATAATTCTTTCCACAGAATCCGCCGAATCGCTTAACAATCATCATATACATCATCTAAGTCACCATCTTCCATTTAATAATCATCACCATCATCATCCTCACCATCATGCTCACCAGGCACTTCAACATCATCTACACAACAGCAGCAATAGTGCTAACAATAGCAACAACAATAATGGCAATCATAATATCACGAATGGCAACGGCAATAGTGGTAACAACAACAACAACAACAGCAGCAGCAGCAGCAGCAATAGTAATAATAGTAGCATGCTTATACAGCATCATAATCATCATCTGCAACAACAACAACAACATCAGCTGCATCAACAACAGCAGCAACAACAACAGCAACGAGAAGAATCATCACCAACCAATACTGACAATGGCCTTGACATTGATAATGATGATGATCTATCGAATAGTCTAAACAATGGTCATGATCTTGGTGATATGGAGCGACCGCGTAAAGTTCGTAGGTAAGTAAATATTGTTGCCTGTATTTAAGTAGTTAATTTGATTGTAAAGAAATTCGAAAATCCGCTTAAATACTTACATAATAACACAATCGTATTAAAAATAAATTCCCTTTAGATTTTTGTAATTTATCTCATCGCTCTTCATCTCTGTGTATTTCTTCATAGATCGCGTACAACATTCACCACATTTCAATTGCATCAATTGGAGCGAGCCTTTGAGAAGACACAATATCCGGATGTTTTTACGAGGGAGGATTTAGCTATGCGTTTAGAATTAAGTGAAGCACGTGTACAGGTATGAATTAATTTTTCAATTTTAATTGTTATTGGATATATATGATAAGAGTGCGTACATATGTTTGTACAGGATTAGCGTATTGTTAAGAGTCTTCCTACAAATAGTCCATTGTTTCTTGCATAAGTAGAGAAGTATATACAACATTATGGAATTCTGTTTAGTTGATTAAATTTTAGCCAATTATAAAATTTTAAATTTGCTTAGTTTTTCTTTGTTCTGATTCTAGAAATCCTTAACGTTAATGTTTGTTAACTAGTTAAAATTTTTCTTATATATGTGTTCATTAAACAAAAAAAGCAAGCTAGATTGTTGCTTATGTTGCTTATTAAAATCACTATTCTGACTGTCTGAAGTCTTCTTTCTGTTAAATCATCAATTTTCCGTAGTATGAAGAAATTAAGGGAAAATTTGGTTTGAAATGATTGTGTCAAAATATAAACTGATTTAACAGTTAAACATGGGAAATACCTGACTTAAAACCAAAAAGGAGAGGAGGGGCGGCCAACCCATAATGGCGTACCCAGCCCAAATAACATCTCTGACAAGAGAAATGAGAGATCTGCTATCATGTTGCTCATCAAGACAAATTTTGATTGTTTTTCAAATAAACTATGGAGCTCGATAAAGCTATTATTTCACTGCTGTTCAGTTATACACTTCATTTCACCGTTCTAAAGGCGATTAATGTTCAGTTATGGGCTTACTTATTTGTCGATTTCGAAATATTTTTTCGATTATTTTGTACGGGAATCCCCATCAACGGTGGAGATAGGTGATAAACAATTTCAAAGGAAATGTTAAGGAGAAAAAATTAATGGGGGCTAGATATACATTTCACAGATCTGATTGTTTGTTGATTTTCAAAACACATGAAAATCGATAAACAAATTTGCATAGAAAGATAAATACATGACCGATCCCCATTCAGTTTTCTCCAATGGAATATATATACAACTATATCCATAACGTATATGTCATTCGTAAATGGGTCCATTCAGTTGAATTCCCCGAGTATTTCTTATTTCAAATGATGTGTTCAAACACAAGCACGTTTCAAAGTATACGGTGTTTGAATTTCGGTTTAACCGAAGTGTATATTATGCTTATAGGGGTTAAAGACCTTTATGGAAGCATAATCTATTAAAATGTGCATATACCATAAGTTAAAAAATTGTTTTTAATCAGATAATTAATGCATAAATTCAAGATGATTAATTTATATAAACATTTTGCACGCAAGCATATAAATATTAATTAAATAAATTGATTCCATTTTTCTTTTTGCAGAATATTATCGAAAATAATTAATTGAACATAAAAATGCTTGCACAATCGAATTACTGAAATTATTATCTTAATTAGTCAGTTATTATAAATAATTATTGTATATATGTACATATAGAAATTGCGCATATAAATATTGAATAAGCCATTTTTTGTACCATATAAGCTATCTACATGTGTGCATTCGATTCCGTACAGAATTCATATCACCATTTGAATGATTATATGAATACGTACTGTTATATTGTATGTATATGTATATTGATATGAAATAATTATCAAGCAATTATATATAATTATGCAATGAATGCAATATGGGTGTAAATTAGCTTTACTTTATTGCCCATTGACTGGTAACATAATGTATCTATGTACCTACAATGTAACAATCATCAAACATAACCATTGAAAGAAGCAACAGGACTACCACCATCAACATCACCAGCATATGCAAAAGTAAACTTGACGGCAGTCAACCTTCAGTAGCCTTATTATTGTTCATTATTATATTATTATGCAAAATAATTTTACAACAATTGTAATAAACGCGTATTCGTATTAAATCGTATTTTGTTGTATCCAACAGCAGTAGTAGCATTCATACTCGTCCATGTACATACAACGCGTGTTTGCAAACGATGATACACAATATAAGGCATTTAAATTTGCATAAGAATTGTAATTATTGTGCGTTACGAGTATTTAATCATATTGCTAGAATAGCGTCAGAAACAATCAGAGTTCGGAAAAGTGCGGAGAGAGACAGAGAAAGACAAGGAAATCCTTGTTTTATAAGTATTACTGATTTTTGAGCTTATTTTCGGAGGACTCTTTGCATAAAGAACAATGTGAATACAACAGCAAGTACTTAATTTGTAAACAGTTTTAAAACACTTTAAATCATACCATCATTATGTTGTATACAAAACATATTTAACAGTCGAAAATAGGTAAAGGTAAAAAAGTAAAAAGGAGCATTGGTAGGGGTGGAAAATGTGTGCAGAATAAGGGCTCGCAGTGTAGACTCGCATGTGCACACAAATTACGCGTGTAAGCAATCAAATGGAAATCGAATTTAATGTATCAATTTATCTGTTATTCGAAGCATTATCAAATAAATCGTGTTGATGATGATGACAATGATTGCAACGATAATGATGGGAATACACATTAAAATTGCTGGTGATGATTTGACAAATGATGTAATCGCTATTGTTACCATCATTATATAAATGTTATAGTGTTATTCTATTTTAAACGATTTCATAGTGCTAGAGTGGTAGTTTTAAGCACTGACATCACTTAAGGGGGGTTGCGTCAATTTGCTAAGAGGATGCAAAATGGCAGTAACAATCCGAGATTTAAGTATTATAAGTGAGCTTGAAATCGCGTTATTTTTTAAACTGAAAATTTATTTTATTTCTCGATATAATTTACTCTTAGGTTAATGTCACTTTGATTACTTAGGTTTCTCAGTTTATTTAGGCGTTTGGAAGAGTACTTTTTGTACTTCGATTGTTCAATAAGGATATCGACTGAATACAATTTCATACTCTGTTATCTCATGTGAAGCTATGAAAGAAAAATATAATAAATATCATCAAATAATATTTCATAAAAATATTTTTTTTTTTGGAATATTGGGTTCTTTATTAACTCTAGATTGTTTTCATATTATAAACCACTAATGTATATAATATAATCATGGAAAAATTAATGTCTCAACAACATTTAAAAAGTGGTAATTTTTACCAAAGATCGTTCGTCAATTGGGCCTTTCGGACCTGTATACAAAAAGGATAGAAGTCACGGAGCCTACGGATAGAAATTGAAAAATGTGCTAATGTTCTTATGAAGATTGAAAGTATTTCTTTATTATTCGCCTCTATTAAAAAATTGTACTGAAAGAAAATCATTTGTGAAAAAAACCCTCCCAGTTTTGTAATTCAGCACGTCCTTGCCTATTTTTATTTTATATAAGGGCAGTAATATTGTTATAACGTTTGGCTTTCACACACACACGAATTTTGGTCTGCTTGCACTTACATATGCATACATGTATCTTCGTGTGTATAGATATTGTAATTAGGGCTGGTTACCCTTTAAACGATTTGTTTTTTCCCATTATTATTGTTGTTGTTCAGCAATTATATCGCTTTAGAGTTGTATTTTTTCATATTTTTTTCGAATTTTTTTATTATAGTATACTTATTGTAGATATACACCAATGCAAGTCCATCATTTGATGTACTTCACTTTTGATGTAGCACCAATATAATTTTTCAGAACATGTTTACATACACAGATATCTATTAATAGCAAGTGGGAAAATGTAAGCAATGGTAAGAGAAAAGTTAGCCAAACACATTTTTCTAGAAATAATACTTACGACTTCGATGTATTTTTATATGTATGATATTGCGTGATTGTAGACAATGTCTACATATGTAACTACCATGGACTGATATTGTATATGCTATCAATATAAATATAAAAATTTCCCTTTTTATCTATCTGCTTAACAGGAAATGTTTAAACGCTTTTTATCAAAGAGTTCTTTATCTAACTAATATTATTACACTCTTTCCCACTGGATATACAAACATATTTTACAACAACTAGAGAATTTGTTAGAAAGCAGAGAATGAGTTTAAATGACCTAAACTGAGTATATAGGATTAAATGTGAGTGCATATATGAATGACTTAGTTTTTTTTTTTTATTGAATCTTTCTTAAATACAAGAAACTAACAATAAGTATTCAAATCTTACAAACTAAATAAAACTATGTGATATCCCCTACGTTCCATCACAATTTGGTGAGTCGCGAGATGTAGCAATTTTACAGCATATTCAGTGTGTCTTTTCTTTTTAATCGACGATGCCCCTTGCTCAGCAACAATTGCCTAGCAAGGGGATTCGGATGATTGTGTAATTTTTGAATGTAGCTTCTGCAGGACATTGCAACTTCCTCAGAAATTGTGGATACATTTAAATCTCGATGGATGTTAACGTTCCTCATATACCAAGGCGCGTTTACAATAATTCGCAGACACTTGGATTGTATTCGCTGCAATTTTTCGATATTAGAGGGAGATGCGGTGCCCCAAAACTGAATACCATAAGTCCAGATTGGTCTCAGGATTGCTTAGTGTGTGATGTAACCCAACAACAACAGTATAATGATAGCAAATATGGGTATAAAACATATCACTTTTCACGTTTTTGTTGCATCTGATAAGCATACCCTTCAATTTGTTTCTGTTTTTGTCTTAAATGCAATACTTACTTATTTAATATTAGCTATGACTAGCTATATTTGTTCCAAGAACGACAAAGATGCCACTACTAGGTTGACTAATGACTATTAGCTATTTGGATATCAGAGTTGTTCCATCGAAATCCAATATTTTTGCATGAAATTAAAAGTTTTATTTAGTATAGTTGGAATTATAACTTGCAAATATGCATCGTTTACAATAACTTGTTGCCATTTTGAAGGTAATTCCATAATGCGTCTCTCATAGAAACCCTCGTCCCTATTTGTAAAAAACTGCAACAGTCGATTTTCATAAGCTTCTCATAAGACGCATTTCTCACCAGAAAAATCATTCGCTATAGCCAGGAATAGGTGGCAGTCATTTGGTGCCAGGTCCAGACTATAAGATCCAGTCGTATTAGAACCTCCCACCAAGGTCCCGTATCTTCTGACGAGTGTTTTTCCTGGCGTTGTTCTGATGAAACACAATTCCTCTCCTACTATTGGGGAAGTTGGCCGCTTCTGGACGGTTTATTCCTTCCTGTTGACAGGACATTTCTAAATTATGACTTTGGCTCTAGGAGAGCAGCAAAACCTTCTTTACCGTCAGTCATGTCTTGGTCACCGTTGGCGCCGGCTCACCACTATTCGACCACAACCGTATTTGCTTGACGTTGTCGTAAGTGAACAACTTTTCATTACCAGTCTCCATCCGCTACATAAATGGATCGATTTTGTTGCGATTCAACAACGATTCACACACGGGAATTCAGCCCATGAGTTTTCCCGCGTGTCGTGTAGCAAACATACGTCGAAATTTTTTTTGATCTAGCCTTATTCAAGTAGTTCAAAACGATTTGTGTGCAATGTTTAGCTCCTGGGCAATCGAAACAGTCGTACTCAACGATTTGCATATTGTTATCGACATTTTCGGCAATTGGCCTTACAGTGCGTGATGCTTTTTTAACATCAGAATTACCGGAACGGAATTGACGCATGCTCAAACAAAGATGAGTCAAGCAATCACAAAACTATCTGAACTTATCTTCCATTACTGTTTTGCGCGTAAAATTTTTGAGCAGTATTATTGTATAACGGATCTACTTGTATTAGCCGATTCGAAATGGCGGAACCCTTGTGACATCACTTCTTCTAAGTTTCGCCACAGAGATCTTTTAGACGCATTTTCGCCCTGAAAAAGCGGTCCTACAAATTGGTTCGACAAGAAAAAGATACTCTAATGTACATGCAGGTTACAAAAAATGGATTTGCAAACGGATGATAAAGCGCTTACAAACACATATAAATATTTTATTACGCGAATTGGCGTAATAAAACATTTTCAAGTGGTATTTTTTAAATATTATGTTTGAATTATTTTTGTTCTTCCTTATTCGCCTAATTGGTCATTGATCATATGTATCTCTTTTGGTGTTGTGCAGTGCTACAATTGTGTAATGGGTAAACACATGCACACAGAAGTGAAAACACATACACCAAAACACACACAAAATTGAAATGTCAATAACTAAAGCTAGGACAAATAAATTCAGGCAATTGAGAGTGAGCGCAAAAGGGGAAAAATACTCAATGAAAACATCATTTATGTAAATCGTTAGCAAGTGGCTTTATTGTTGTGATGTTTTTTTTTTATCACTCGTCGTATTAACCAATCTTACTTTTACGAGTACGATATATGACATGCATATATACATATGTGCTTGTGGATGTGTGCTCAATATTGTTACAATAACAACAACGACAAAATCATCAATAACAAGGCAATTATTTTCGGATTTAATGCACTTGGAAGGACACACCATTCACATCGCGCATTCACACACACGCACACACACTCCCATATGCCACGACAACCACGATGATTTTATGAACGAACGACCAAAAGGACCATGCATGATAGCCATATATAGCGTTCAGCGTTATTAGCGTATTAACATGAGAGTATAGAAAATAATTGTATCTTTATCTACTGTTTTTTTTTCTACTCGTAACTGGTTTAGCATTTAACGTATCCCACTCCATCGACTTAGTGTATGTTTATATTGCAAAATCATCAAGTACGTTATAAATTTCGTTGATGTATATTATAGTAGATATGTACAAACGTATACATGTACTTGTAATTTGTTATATATAACAAGACTGGATTTATCGGATCAATGTATTGTAACAAATTTCAATTTTTTCACATTTAGCCACCCTATGTTCTTTCTTTTTATATTTTTTAATGCTGGGAAAATGTTTATTCTCGTTCAGTCACACAATTTAGTTATAGATGAACATTGTACACCAACTACAATGTGTACATTGAAGTGTTGTTAAAAAAAAAAAAAATAATAAAAAGAAACATTGTCAAAAAGTGAAGTATTTCCATCCATTCCAATGAATACCTACTTTCGGCTGAAGTGACTACAACTTTATTTAGTTGTAAGTGTTGTCGTACTTGGCAGATTATCTTCTATTTTGCTTTGTTTCAGATGTTTGTTATCAAGCGATAGATCACCTAATATTGTATGAATATATTCAGTTAGATTGTAGCATTTAAATAGTGCGTTCTGGTTCAAATTTACCAAAAAGCCGTGCTTATTTGAAGTTGTCAATGCAAAATACTTGGGGTGGAGAGTTACACATTTTAGCTATTGCCATTAGGTAGAACAAACTGCGATTTTTTTTGGAAAATTTACTATAAGTAGGTATACCTTATAGAAGCGACTCGCTCATGTAACATGACTATAGGCCAGTTCAAATGAAACATGGTTAAAATTGTAAAGTAAAAGTATTCATAGAAGAGTTTAATTTATGTAACGCATGTCTTAATGTGCTTTCGAGGCATTTAAAAAACAAAACATATAAAAATGGTTGGAAAATTCAGTTCATGTTCATATTGAAACATGAAATTATTCTTGCAAAATTGCACAATAATTTCTTATTTTAGATTTGTACGGTGCTGAAAGAGACCTACCTATATTATTCGATCTAGAGCTGCATAACTTTTATGACAACGCATTTCCTGAACTCTGCCAAAGAGCATTTTCATGGCAAATTGTTAGTACCGGTAAGGATGTAGATTGCTGCATTGTTGGAAAGAGCAAATTTGTGATTTATTGCGAATTTATAGTAAAATTATAGGCTGCTGGGATTCGAAGTCTATTAATTTTATATAATTTTGAAAAGTATTTGAAGGGTCGATACACATCCAATATAATTAAAAACTTGTTTTTGGCATGGGAAATCTGTTTTATAATTTCTTTCTTATAAAAATTAAGATTTCAACATTTTATTGGCCTCCACTTTAGGTGGCTGCACTGTGTTGATTAGCTCCGACACATACACGTTTTAAAGTTTTTTAAGTAGAAGTATATAATTAGAGTGTATGATTGTGGATTGAACCAAATCGCTACAATTAATATTTTTAAGTGGGCATACTTTATTTGATCACACATGTGTGATAAATACAAAAAGGATGTCCGATAAGCAGGCTTGCACGAAGACAAGGAATATTTGCCATCTAAAGACGATTTTCTTGCTTCCATGCAAAATTGATATCGTCACTTGCTGGAAGAGTAAAAGAAAATGAGAAAACAAAATTCTTTATTATTTTCATCATCATGATTAGCAGCATCATTACTACGACTATAGTCATTGCTCTCATTTTAATGTAATTGTGCAATATACGAGAGTGTAGATGTAATTGCCTGTAATTTTCATTTACATCCTGCTTGCCTGCCACAATCAACTCGCCCACCAGTTTGAATAACAGTCTTTATTACATATTTTTTCACAATACTTGTAAATAATGTTTGACAATTTCATTCACATAATAATTGTACAACATTATAATTGTCCTTGTAACAATTAAAATTGTCATAGAATAAGTTTTGTGAATGGGTGGGTCGTGGGTGGCTAAATGAATCTGGAGGGGTGTACTAGTATAATGTATTACAATTACATATGTATATCAATACATCTTTACGTATGTACTCAGTGTTTGTGAATGTGAGTATGCTCAAGTGGTTTTCACTTTGTTGTTGACAACATTGTCATTTTCTTGTACCGTCATCACCACCACCATCATCATCGGTATTATTTGTATCATCTTCATTATGATCATTTGAGTAATTATTGTCAGGAAATCATTACTAATTTTATTCTCGCATTGTTGAATACATTGTTGTCTATCATGCTTATACATGTGTTTGCATCTTACATGAAAGTGTTGTATGTTGCAATGTACGAGTACATATCAAATCGTTAAAAGGGACATGAGCGTTCTTTCCTTAATTCATTTGAAGGATTTTTATTTGCATATTTCTAAAATGTCTTGAAAGAAATTAAAAGTATCATGATCCAATCGGACGATTTAGATAACATAATTTTGCTCTCTTATTTACAGTACAATTTTAATTACCAGCAATTTGCTTCCAATTCAATACTAAATACAATACCACCTTAACACATCGCAAACCGCTACTAGCCAAATATACTAAGTATACAAAGTGTACTGGTCTGAGATAGTATATACATGGAGGGATATCCACAATCAACCTACCAGTACTTCGAGTAGTTGTGGGTATATATCGTACTGGATATTTTATATGTATGCAATATTCCTACAAATTGCTTCTGTCACTTGCACATGGTTACAACGGATATGGTTTTTGTGTGCTACGCCTATTTTGTTATATTAACAACAACAACAACAACCACAGCAACAAGAGTAACCAGACGGGTGTATGCAAACAAATGATATTAAATTTAAACTAGACATAGTCTATTTAAAGCCGATACTATCATTTAGTGAAATAAGATTTCAAGTTATACGTTAAATATATAAAATTATTGTGCTTCTATGAATTTGAGAGCATTTCTACTAAAAATAAGACAAAGTTTGAAAAGGTTAGGTGACAATGAATATAACTACTCGCATATCATAGATCAAAGGATCAATATGCTGATGTTTATTTAGAGGTTATGGAGAACTGTGGAATATTTTGACTAATTTCTATATACCACTTACGAGGGCGGATTGATAAAGAAGCTACCTAAGTACGAAAAAGGCAGCACAAACACAAAATTTTTTTTTTTTTTTTGAAATTGCGATCTCTCGAAAAAGGTAGCACAAAACAAAAACTTTTTTTTTTGAAATTGCGATCTAGCTGTTAAAATTTCACCCAAATACATCGATTAGTTTATTTGTTGTAGTGGTTTAAAGCAACCAACTTTTGTGTTTCTTGAAAAATGGATTAAACACTATTATTTGAAAGGGAAAACGGCGAAAGAGACAAAAGAAAAGCTCGATAAACATTACGGTGAGTCTGCTCCGTCAGATTACATGGTAAAATATTGGATTGCTGAATTTAAACGCGGCCGAACAAGCACTGCAACAATACCATCAACAGGCAGGCCAAAAGAGGTGGTTACTGAAGAAAATATCAAGAAAATCCTCGATATCGTTATGAATGATCGCCGAGTCAAGTTGCGTGAGATTGCTGAAATGGTAAACATCTCATATGAACGTGTGTTCAACATTTTGCATGAACATTTGCATATGAAAAAGCTATCGGCAAGATGGGTGCCGCGTTTGCTCAGTGTCGAACAAAAACGAGTTAGAGAGACCACTTGTTGATTTTTGGCGTCGATTAATAACTGTTGATGAAACTTGGGTCCACCACTACCCACCTGAAACCAAAAATCAGTCGAAACAATGGGTGGAAGCTGGTGGAAGTGCTCCGAAGAAGGCGAAGGCAGTAAAATCGGCTGACAAGGTTATGGCCACAGTATTTTGGTATGCACTCGGATTATTGCTTATCGATTATCTTGAAAAAGGATCCACAATCACAGGAAAGTATTATCGTGCATTATTGGATCAAGTGAATGATGCAATCAAGAAAAAACGACCACATTTAAAGAAGTAAAAAGTACTCTTTCTTCAAGACAATACACCGGCTCACACAGCATTAGATACGATGCTAAAATTACGTGAAATACACTTCGAATTGGTTGATCATCCACCTTATAATTCAGATTTAGCTCCTAGTGACTTTTTCCTGTTTCCAAACTTGGAAAATGGCTCGCAGGAAAAAGATTCAGCTCAAACGAAGAAGTGATTACCGAAACTACCGCGTATTTTAAGGGGTTCCCGAAATCATATTATTCAGATGGTATAAAAAAGTTGGAATATCGTCTTACTAAGTGTGTCGAAGTAAAAGGAGACTATGTTGAGAAATAAATGGTTTTTGAAAAAAAAAAAATGTTTTTTCCTACTTAGGTAGCTTCATTATCAATCCGCCCTCGTATTTATTCAAATTTTAAGAAAACTTGTTAAAGACATTTAACATGCAATGTACATACATTGGGTTGAAAATTAATTGCCGATTTCACACATAGATGTCTTTGACAATGTTTTTTTATGGCTTCTGTTAATGATATATAATTGACCGACATTCGTTTGACATTTGTTAGCTGACAGTTTTGGTTCGCTTTTAGTTTTAATACGGAGTGCAAAAATGAACATTTTCGTCATATTTTATGGTACTTTTTATTCCCGTAAAGGATAGAACGTTGCGCAACTGTTAGAACTGGCTTGACAAATTTCGATGCGGAGATTTTTCTCTCAAAGATGATCAACAATCAGGTCGACCAGATGTGCTTCATGATGTCAAAATAAAACCATAATCGAGTCGGATCATATATAACTGTACGAGAGATAGCAGAGAAGTAAAATGTGTCACATACAGTGATTGACATCATTGACAGAAGCCATTAAAAAAGATGGCCAAAGACATCTATGTGTGATATTTACAATGTCTACCATCATCGCACCGGGGTTTTTCTTCATAAGAAATGTGAATTTATTAAATACCGATTAATCTGAGAACAACGAATTGTGGAACGAACAACTTTCAGCTCGACTATAAAAAAATTTTTGGATAATCGCCCAGGAGCTACATTAAACATATTTAACTTTATTAAACCATTCTAAAGGTTGTCTCATTATTTTGATTTGATTGATTGCATAATGTTTAAACAATTTTCCATAACTGTCATTCACAAGGGTTTGTACAGTAGGTTGGGTCGCTCCCCACACAAAGGTCACATGTTTCAAATGTTCACCCCTTTCTTTAGGAGCATCTCGACACCAAAAGGATTTTTTTGGATCCAGCAAAAAAACGGCTAAATTAGGTTCTTTTATTAAAGCCTTATCATTCGATGGTCGACTTGCAAATGCTTTATGTCGTTGAAAATATCTTAAACTTCGTTGAACCCCGAGGTCCGATTTGGCAAGTGCATCTAGTAGTTCATAAAATTCAAGTATTCAATTCAATTGAGTATTGCCCATACAATTTCATTTTCTTTATGGGCTTTGACAACGAGTAAGAGCAATGGCATTCAGTAAGATGGAGCTTTTTCTGTTCAAAACATTTCACATGCTTTTGAATTCGAAAGTAAATATCAAAATTATCAATCAGTAAGTGTTTAAAATAACTTTGCTTAGACGATCAATGTTTATTTTTCAAATCTGGTTTAAGCCGATATTGAACTTTCACTGAAAGTTGACTCTGACTTTAACGAAGTTGAATTAAACTCGTAAAAGTTTAAACTTTTTGATAACTGAATGCATACAAATTCAATAATATAATTAGCTGATAAATATGCCCAAATGGACAACATTTAAATCACCGTTAAACAATTGCTCAAGAATTTTTGTGCGCCACTTTCATGCCCATATACAATACGACACAGACATGTACCCACAATTATGATGAAGTTTGGTAATAAATATGTATTTTCATTAGATTTGTACAAATTTTGATACCATAATTTTTACATGAGCTAAATACTTTACAAAATAAAAGTATTGTATATATTCATTTTTAAAATTTTTTTTTTTGTATATATTAATAAAAGAAATGTTAAACAAGCTCTTACTGTACTGAGAATATGAAATTACACAATTATAATTTAGGGTTCTATGTTCAAGTTTTATTTTGCAAAACTTCTCAAACTTCAAATAATTTTTGGACAGGTATAATCGATTTGCATATTTGCCGCACCCCATAAATGCCACTAGTTACTTGCCAAACTCAGTAACAATGAGTATCTTCAAAAGTGACTCTCATTGTTGTTCTTGTTGCTGTTCTTTCTGCTGCTGTTGCTGGCATACCATAGACAACAATTCAATTGAATACGGTTACACTCGACTTGAATACAATTGCAAAATTGCATTTAATAATTTCTACGAATAAGTGGATGAGAGAACGTATTTATATACAAGTACATGCGAAAGTGTGCGTGAGTGAGAGAGAAAGACTAATGCAACCCTGAGTTAATATTTAGCCTCCTCCGAATTCATTATTACAGGTAACCAAGTGTTAAAAGTGCAGTCTTCTCATTTTTGTTGAGTGTGAGCCTGACGAATGAGATTTTCATGGCCTTCGATAAAGGGGTTGTTTTGAACATTTTGGGGGTCATGCATAACATTGGCATATCGTTAAGAGAAAACTTACTTCCGATTGGGTTCTATTGTCTGTAAAAGTATTCAGCGCAAGAGTTGTTCAATGTGTAAAGGTGTTTTGCTACATACAATATCTATGAGTACATTCATAAGTATGTAAGAGTGTAAACTCGTTAAAGGGTATAACAAAGGTTATACCCCTATAGTGTGGACAATTCGAATAGAAAGTGGGACGCATAAGTGGTATTTGTGAGATTTTTTATTTGTAGGTAAAATAAGAACATGTTATTTTCGGCCTAAATCGATATTCGGTTGTTATGGCCACATAAGTAAGTAAGTAAGTAAGTAAGTAAAATAAGAACGGGTGTTCTTGTGGATATTATTATTATTTAGTCTGGTTTGTTAAGCTGCATTATATATTATTTGAGCAATTGGTCAAGGCAATTATTATTATTACGTTATTTTGAAGACGCTAAGAAGACGCTAATCACTTATTACATTATAGCATTTTTTGTTTGTTTTTAAGCATAATTAGAAATCGCTAATTTGACCAATCTTTTTATAATAATAATTCTAAATTTTTTTATGGAAAATTACAGGTTTGGTTTCAAAATCGTCGTGCCAAATGGAGAAAACGTGAAAAATTTATGAATCAGGATAAAAATGGTTATTTATTACCTGAACAAGGTTCGTATTTATATTTTCTTAATTAAATCCGTTAAGTTTGTTCTTTCATTTAGTCATTGTCACGTTATTCACACATTTTTCATTATTTTCATAAATCACAAAAATTAATTTTTCAATTTGTCGCTAATGTAAATTTAATTAACCATTGTTAATGTAATTTCAAAGAAATACCTTTCTAATGTACAAATATGATGACATTTGACTTTGCCACATACACACACGTAATTGATTTCTTACGTGTTTGGTAAAATTCTCATAAATTTATAATGAACTTGTAATCACTAAGAGTCACGTGACCGGATTTGTTTCAAATCTACCTAACTACAACCTAACGTACATATTTAAGCGAATAGTTATCACTTACTCGTTCTCTTTTCATTCACAGGTTTACCCGATTTTCCGCTTGGTATACATTTACCACATCCCCACTTACCCGGCCATCCGTCGACATTAAGCGCAGAGTTTTGGCCGCCACATTTTGCCTTGCATCAACATTTCAATCCAGCTCTCTTGCCACAAAGTCTGATGCCTCACTATAAATTGCCCAATTTTCATACGCTACTCTCACAGTATATGGGTTTGAGTAATTTGAATGGGATTTTTGGTGGTGCCGCAGCTGCGGCTGCTGCTTCTGGTTATCCTCAAAATCTTTCAGTTCATTCATCGACGTCACAAGTTAGTCCACCATGCAGTAATAGTCCACGTGAGAGTCCTCCCATCATGATACCTGGCGCGGCGTCGGCGGTGGCGGGGCCGACTACAACTCTTATTCCTGGTGGTGTTACGTTAACGTCGTCCGCGGCTGCTTCACCGAATAGTCCTTTAAGCGTTGCAGGCGGCAGTACCAATGGAGGTGATGGAATTGGCAGTGCCGGCGGTGGTGGTAGTGGTGGTGGTGGTGGTGGCGATAACGGTTCTGGTGGCAGTAATGCTTCAACACCTGTCTCTGTTGTGACAAAGGACGATGACTGAAGTACGTGTCATACGACTTGTAGTTTTTGGAAGCATTATGGCGATGGTGGAGTTTTTAATTGTAGTGCTTAACGCCCTTGGTTTTGATTATTCGAGACGTTAATATTATGACGTTTGTAAATATTATCTGTATGTATTAAGTAGAATATAATGGAAAGCAGCTAATTTGGAGTTTCTTCGTTTTAATTGTATAATGACATAAAGTGATACATGCTTTTTCTTCCTTGCTTTATTCGTATTTCTCTCTGTATAGTTTTTCATAAAATTTGCTTTTAATTTTTGTAAATAATTAATTCAATAGAAGTAAATAGAGTTCTTTCCAGATATTTGCCAAAAGAGAAAAGTAATCATAATAATGCGATAATAATAAATGATAAATTTTATGAGCGTAAGTAACATGTAATAATGGATAATTATGATGATAATTAATAATTATAAACTAGTGATAATAATAGTGATTACTAAAATAATAAAAAAACCGAATAAAAATTTACAATTCAAAATTATGCAACATATTTTTCTTATTTTTTAATATTTGGCTTTTCACAGGACCTTTTACTTGGCGCATGTTTTTCGATTGTCTGTTACAAACAATAGTGATTATGCGAGTATTTGCTGAGTATTTTTACCTTGAAATACTATATAGTTATTTTACTATAGATAACCAAGCCGAAATTTTGGTGCAGAATCAGAAGATTTACACTTGAAACTAAATTAATAGAAGCCCACTCGAACTAATATTACTTTTATCAAATCCAAAACGATGGTTTTCCTCTCTTTTATTAAAGAAAAATATTGCAGTCAAATTCGTTTGCTATTCGAGAACGCATGTGATTTGCAATAAAAAGCTATATTTTAAATTATCACATACCTTTCGAATACGAACAATTTTTCGAATATTGTGCGAGCTTCCGCATTTTTGAGTAATTTTCGATGGCACCAGAAAATTTTCTATTCAATTATGCAACTATAATAGCTGCATTCTTTTGTAACCGAGTTCGAAAAGAACACCAACTCGCATTTATTTCCCTTTTACTTGAATACAATTTCCCTTTAGTTACTTAGCAACGCTGTTGGTATATATATCAGCCTCCTGCCTCTACTTTCTAAAGTATTCGAAAAGCTACTTGTCATGAATATAACTCCATTTATTAATCTAAACCAACTGATTCCTCAACATCAGTTTGGATTTAGAAAACAGCACGGCACAATAGAACAAGTCCACCGCATTGTAACTCTGATAAGGAACACTTTTGAAGAAAAAAAGTATTGCTCAGCTGTCTTTCTTGATATCACTCAAGCTTTCGATAAAGTATGGCACGATGGCGTTATTTACAAACTCAAACTATTACTGCCTGCAAATGTCTCCTCATTGCTTAGTAGCTACCTCACGAAAAGACAATTTCTCGTACATCACAAGGATTACACAACAAATCCATTGGATATTCACGCTGGCGTTCCTCAAGGAAGCGTTTTGGGTCCCTTACTGTATCTCTTATACACTTCAGATATGCCCAACAATAACTATACATTCATATCGACCTTTGCTGATGATACGGCAATATTGTGCTCTCGCTCTAACCCCATAGAAGCTACTAAACTCCTGCAGACTCATGTCGATTCTCTCGAAATCTGGCTAGCAAAATGGCGTATAAAAGTCAATGAATCAAAGAGCGTACATGTAACCTTCACGCTAAGGCTAGATACATGTCCCCCACTTAAAATTAATGGCCAATCAGTTCCACAATGTTCCTCAACAAAGTACTTGGGTATTCACCTCGACAGAAGGCTGACATGGAAAAATCACATAGAGGCAAAGAAAACTCAGATCAAGCTTAAAATGAATCAGTTATGGTGGCTGTTACACAAAAGATCAAAGTTGAATCTTGAATACAAAGTGCTATTATATAAAGCAATCCTGAAACCAATCTGAACTTAGGGTATTCAGTTTTGGGGCACCGCATCTCCCTCTAATATCGAAAAATTGCAGCGAATACAATCCAAGTGTCTGCGAATTATTGTAAACGCGCCTTGGTATATGAGGAACGTTAACATCCATCGAGATTTAAATGTATCCACAATTTCTGAGGAAGTTGCAATGTCCTGCAGAAGCTACATTCAAAAATTACACAATCATCCGAATCCCCTTGCTAGGCAATTGTTGCTGAGCAAGGGGCATCGTCGATTAAAAAGAAAAGACACACTGAATATGCTGTAAAATTGCTACATCTCGCGACTCACCAAATTGTGATGGAACTTAGGGGATATCACATAGTTTTATTTAGTTTGTAAGATTTGAATACTTATTGTTAGTTTCTTGTATTTAAGAAAGATTCAATAAAAAAAAAATAAGCTAACAAAAAAAAAAAAAAAAAACTTAATCCGAATAAAATAATAACCTGACAGACGGCAGTATTGCGGATTAACTAAACGGCTGATTGCTGTTTTATTAGGTCTGTCCACTTACATTACTATCACTATCAATTTCTGTCATCTATCACTATCGATATGAGAAAATCTACAAGGAGTACGTGAACTGAAAACTATCAGAAACTTGTAAATTGACATTCACCGTTCGTAATTGACAGCTCGATTCATTTGTTCGCCAACACTTTTCATGTTGAAAACTGTTAACAGTTGTTGAAAGTTTTTTGTTGGCGAACACACCTAATGTTTTGTAAAATGGATGGAGAAAAATTCACAATAGACAATTTTCAGCAGTGTTGCCATCGCAAATTGCTCTAATCCTCTTTTATTTTGAGAATTAACTCATAGAGTTTATGCGGATTAGCTGCAGTTAATGCCCGAGTTAATTCGAATTAACTTGGTAATCCGGAATTAGGCTGCAGTCTGTCTAGGCTATAACAGACGGCAATATTGCGGATTAACTAAACGGCTGATTGCTGTTTTATTAGGTCTGCTCACTTACATTACTATCACTATCAATTTCTGTCATCTATCACTCTCGATATGACAAAATCTACAAGAAGTACTTGAACTGAAAACTATCAGAAACTTGTAAATTGACATTCACCGTTCGTAATTGACAGCTGGGTTTGTTTGTTCGCCAACACTTTTCATGTTGAAAACTGTAAACAATTGTTGAGTTTTTTGTTACCGAACACACTTAATATTTTGTAAAATGGATGGAGAAAAAGTCACAATAGTCAATTTTCAGCAGTATTGCCATCGCAAATTGCCCTAATCCTCTTTTATTTTGAGAATTAACTCATAGAGTTTATGCGGATTAGCTGCAGTTAATGCCCGAGTTAATTCGAATTAACTCGGTAATCCGGAATTAGGCTGCCGTCTGTCTAGGCTATTATGTATGTATACAAGAAAGAACAGTTGATTTCTCCGTTGCCGCTACGGGCATAACTTTTGACAAATTTTTGTTCTTACGTACGGGCGGTACGGAAGGGCGGTACGTTCGTCGCTAGTTGCACCATAAAATATAAGCCAGTTCAATTCAACTCGGTTAAAATAGACGATGTCGCTTATTTTTGTTGTTGCTTTGCATGCAGTTCGGCAAATAAGTCAGTGTTATTTTGCAACTCGCGTGCAAAAGAATGCGGCTAATATTTAATTTTAATATTTATCATTCATTCTATTTGTTCGGGCAGGGAACTCATGGCCTACAACTCATACACAGAAAGATAACGCACAAATCAGATGAACTAACAACGAACAAAGTCTGTTATAAACAAATATGTTTCAATCACGATAGAAAATATATGAGAAGTAATGAAAAAAAAATGTGACTCTGTTTGATCAGTTTTCATAATAAGATCTTGGCTAATACGCAACAACGTTAATATTTTCTCCACTCTCCTTGATTCTCTATAATTTGGGTGCAACGGCTAGGTATACTTTGGCTCAAATTTTTCGTGTAGTCCGGTGGAAAAGTGCGCCATTGGTGATTAATGAAAGCGCAGTGCTGCTTCAAATTTCTGAATGTTTTTCTCCGGAGCCGGACGTTGATGATGGCTCAAACATTTTCAATTGTATTGCGGTTTGCAGTGTAGCTTTTTATATATCGTTTAGAGCTCATTGTTTATAGTAGCTTCCACACGAAGCCTTGGAATTTGTTTTATGTTTAAACCGCCATACCTTCAACAGTTTTCACCTCAAAATGACTATATTCATCACGAATTTCAACATTATCATTTGTAACAAACTTGGGAGAAACCAGCAAACCATGTTTACTAAATAATGTAGCTCCCATACAAAGTCGCGGAAGTATTTTAAACTTTAAAAACAAAGTTGTGGAGCCAAGAGAAAAAAATTGATATGAGTGAAAACTTTACATACAGATTTGGCCATATTATATGGACCCATCAGACAACACCATAATTTTGATGGGTTTCGACTTGCAGCTGTCATTGAGTACGTGTATGAAAATTCAATGGAAGGAAACTTTTGCAATGGAACGCCACTCGAACGCGCAGTTATTGTACAATTGTACATTCAAAATATCTTTTCAATTTTGAGAACTTTGCCAATGGTAAACAAACAAAATTGTCGGGTCTATGCACGAATATGATCATCGAACCGTTTTTCTCGAAGACGACCTTGGGTACACAACAGCCGATTTGTTTATGCCGATTACTCGAGAAAATGGTATGGAGCACTTCTGGTTTCGACAAAAGCGGTGCCCCACCACACAAACTTCGTAGCATAATCAATTTTCTGGTACCATTATTCCCTGGTCGTCTCATCTCGAAAAGTGGCGATTTTGACTTGCTTCATAGCGCCATACTTTTCTCTGCGGAGCTACTTGAAGTCAAAGGTTTATATTAGCAAGCCAAGGACACTATATGAGCTTAAGATCAATATCTGACAGGAAATAATCACCATATCACCCGAGACACTGGTCAATGTAATGGAAAATGCCGAAAAATGGACACATTACGCCATTCGAGCTCACGGTGGCCATTTGCGACTTATGTTTCTCTTTGAGGATTGACTCAAAAAATATTTTGTGCGTTGTCACAACGAGACGACGACTTTAGACAAATATAGATTTTGACCTGTATTTCGAATGGTGAATTTTAAGACTGACTAATTCTACTTATGGCCACATAAGTAAGTAAGTAAGTAAGTACTAATTCTACTTACAATAACATATATTTATTGTTTTCGAATTGTTAACTAAGCAATTCGTTACAATTGTTTCTTGCGGTTATTTCTTAACAATTTGATATTGTGTAATAGAGGGTGCCAATATTCTATACATTAATAATATATTCATTCCACATATTTCGTTTGAACATGAATTGCGATAGTGCAATTACACTTTATTAATTATGTCCAGTCCACTGTTATCTGATCATTCACTTTTAGTGTGGTGGAATGGTAAACTGACGTAACATACGCGATATTATCTTCAAAAAATGATGTAAGCAAATCTTGAGCCAAATTATGATTTTTCATCCAAACAGCAAAGAATGTGTATCTTCTATTTTTTGTTTTAAATATATGGGGCCAACTATTATGTCCAATCCTGTATACATCTTCATTCTTCTTCTTCGTATGTGGCCATAACAACCGAATATCGATTTAGGCCGAAAATAACATGCTTCGCCAGCCATCTCTGTTCTTCGCTAGCTGGCGCCAGTTAGAAATTCCAAGCGCCGTCAGGTTCTCCAGTACTTGGTCTTTCCACCTGAGGTTTGGTCTTCTTCTTCTGCGCCGTCCTCCAGCGGGTTCCGAATATAACACCTTCTTAGCTGGAACGTGTTCTTCCATTCGCTCGACATGACCTAGCCAGCGCAGCCGCTGGATTTTGATGCGCTTTACTATGTCAATATCGGCATACAGCTCGTACAGCTCATGGTTGTACCTTATTCGGTACTCGCCACCAACGCAAAAAGGTCCAAAGATCTTGCGTAGGACTTTTCTCTCGAAAACTCCAAGCATTCGCTCATCCGAGGTGGAAATTGTCCAGGATTCACCGCTATATGTTAGGACAGGCATGATGAGAGACTTATAGAGTATAGTTTTCGTTCTTCGAGAGAGGGCTCGACTTCTCAATTGCTTACTCAGCCCAAAGTAACACCTGTTAGCAAGAGTTATCCTACGCATGATCTCCAAGCTGACGTCATTACTGCTGTTAATGCTGGTTCCAAGATAGACAAAGTCCCTTACTACTTCAAAAGCGTAGTAACGTGCTGTCCAAGACGCCGGGACTCTTTGTTTGTTGACACTAGATACTTCGTCTTGCCCTCGTTCACCGTGACACCCATCCGACGCGACTCTCTTTCCAACTCTGAGAATGCTGCACTGACTGCTCGCGTGTTCATGCCGATTATGTCAATATCGTCGGCATACGCTAAAGCATGACACTTTTGTTGAAGATAGTGATATTATGTCGTAGATCAGCAGCTCGTATTATTTTCTCCATAATAAGATTGAAGAAGTCGCACAATAACGAATCACCTTGTCTGGAACCCCGTTCGGTATTAAACGGTACGGAGAGGTCCTTCCCAATTTTCACTGCACAACGGGAGTTATGCAGTGTCATTCTACAAAGTCGAATGAGCTTTGCAGGAATACCGAACTCAGACATTGTTGCGTAGAGGTAATCCCTTACCGGACTGTCGAAAGCGGCTTTATAATCAACAAATAGGTAGTGTGTGTCGATCTGTTTTTCTTGGGTCTTCTCCAGGATTTGGCGCAGTGTGAAAATCTGGTCGATGGTGGATTTACCAGGTCTGAAGCCACACTGATAAGGTCCAATCAGGTTGCTGAGCATAGGCTTCAACCTTTCACACAGTACGCTCGATAGAATCTTGTATGCGATGCTCAGGAGACTTATTCCACGGTAGTTGGCGCAAATTGTGGGGTCTCCTTTTTTATGTACAGGACAGAGAACGCTGAGCCTCCAATCATCAGGCATGCTTTCATCCGACCATATTCTGCTTATGAGCTGGTGCATGCGGGTGAGCAGCTCATGCCTCCGGTCTTAAACAACTCTGCAGGCAGTCCATCAGCACCTGCAGCTTTGTTGTTCTTCAGCCTTAAAATGGCCGTTTCAACCTCGTCATAGTCGGGTGGTGGAATATCAACACCATCATCTGTAATTGGGGTTATCGGGCAAACTCATCCACTGGCGGAATTGTTCGTAGCATCGCCATCCAGTAACGTGGAGAAGTGTTCCCTCCATAGGCTCAGTACACTCTGGACATCCGTAACCAGATTTCCATTTCCATCACGACAAGAAGAGACTCCGGGATTTAAATCTCCACTCAGGCGCTTGATCTTTTCAAAGAATTTTCGAGTCTCATTTTTCTCGGTACACATCTCTATCTCCTCACTCTCGCGTCTTTCCAGCTCCCTCTTCTTGCGCCTGAAAAGACGTCTCTCTGTACTCCTTTTCTCTCTATACCGCTCCTTAACAGCTCGCGTTGCGCCTGCACGCAGGGTTTTTCTGTAGGCGGCGTCTTTCTCTGCGATAGCGTCGCGACACTCCTGATCATACCACTCATTCCTCAGAGGCCGGTAGTAACCGATTACCTCCTCGGCAGCAGTAGTCATGGAGTGGGATATATGTGTCCATCGTGCGCATGTATCATCAAGTGGGGGAGTGTTCTGCATAAGCAGATCCGATAGTCGAGTGGAAAATGCATCTGCTGTCTCTGGTGATCGCAGCTTACTGACGTCGAGCTTTCTCTGTGTGGGACTTCTCTTGTTATTTGCGACACATAGGCGTGTGCGCACCTTAGCTGCAACAAGGTAGTGATCCGAGTCGATGTTGGCACCACGGATCGATTTCACATCCATCACACTGGAAGCATGCCTTCCGTCAATCACCACATGATCAATTTGGTTTCTTGTACGTTGATCTGGAGACAGTCATGTCGCTTTGTGGATGTCGAGATGCTGGAATCTGGTACCACCAATTACCATGTTTCGTGCTGCGGCGAAGTCGATCAGCCTCATTCCGTTATCGGAGGTGTTCTGGTGGAGGCTGAATTTTCCGACAGTTGGACCAAAGGTACCTTCCTTGCCCACCCTGGCATTAAAGTCGCCAAGCACGATTTTGATATCGTGGCGGGGGCAGCGGTCATAAGCTTCTTCGAGGCGCTGAAAGAAGCTCTCCCTGGTCACATTGTCCTTCTCATCCGTTGGAGCGTGGGCACATATAAGGCTGATGTTGAAGAATTTTGCCTTGATGCGGATTGTGGCCAGCCGTTCGTTCACAGGCGTGAACTGTGAGACAAGATGTCGCAGTCTCTTGCTGACCAAAAATCCACATCCTAATTCGTGCCTTTCAGCATGGCAACTGTAGTAGATGTCACAGGACGCTCTTTTGGAACAGCCCTGTCCGGTCCATCGCATTTCCTGGAGAGCGGTGATGTCAGCTCTGTATTTTTCGAGGACATCAACCAGGTGGATAGAGGCACCCTCCCTATAAAGGGATCGGACATTCCAGGTGCATATCCGTAAATCGTTGTCCTTTTTTCGTTTGCGGGGGTCATCAACAAAAGCGGTAGTCCTTATCCGAGGCATATTTGTTTTTTTCATTGGGGGGGGTTTTTTTATGTGGCGGGTCCCAAACCCAACGCACAACCTCTAACCGAGGAGATTTTCGTCACTCACTTCAGCCGCATCCCAGCGGGTGCCAGGAAGACGTTGCCCGGTGGTCGCCACATGGAGGGCCCCCATTAATAATAATGAAAGCGCCATCACATAGTAAGCAGAGCAAGCTATATGACTACCCCTCATTAACAAATAAAGGTATCATCACATAGCGCTCAGATCAAACTACATGACAGCCAGTGAGTTGACTTGCGATGAGTTCAACAAGGATTGCGCTAGCCCCACCCGGTTGAGGCAGTTAGACACGTTACCTTGCGAAAACACCATCAGACCACCATAATAAGGTCGGGCCCGGCCATAAGGACTGTAAGGTTATTTTTTGTTTGGATTTCGTTTATAAATATAACCATATACAACACCAGCGTTGTTAAGTAGCTAAAGGGGAATCATACGCAAGTTGGAGTGTTCTTTTACAAAAGAATGCAGTTATTAATGATGGAATTTAAAATCAACTTTCGCTTACTAAATACTGTTGTAAGTGATCATCGGGTGCAATTTTTGCTAAATTTTTGAATATATTCCATATATATGTAGATCGTTTCAAAATTTTAAAATAATTTGAATAACCTGTTGAATTTCTACAATAGTACTTATATTGGCATCGGGGCTATGTAATGATCAATTTAAGATTCTGGATTATTTTCTTGGTTCCAACTCTTGCAGAAATAACTTCAAGTTTTAGAATTATAAATTGCAATTCCATATAAATTATCTACAGACTTGCATTGTTCCACCATGTATCAAGCCACACATGGAGAACGTAATCCAATTTCAAAATATGTTTGCTGAGAAGCATCAACGATAAGCACATTCGCTATATGTTTTAGGAGCCGCAGTAAAACTCATTCTCTGATTTTAAAAAAGACATTCCTTTGGTAATGCTTAGCGACAAAAACTCATCGGCGAATATAACGTAACTTCAATCAGAATCTAAACTTTCTTAGTCAGTCTTTTTCAGCTTGGTTTACGATGGAAAGCGGTTTGGAGTTTACGCACATATTTGTTTTTCTCTACTTCTTTGTTTAGAACCCGGCAGAACCCTTGTGACATAACTTTTTCTGAGCTTTGACACAGAGTTATTTTAAAAGCTTATCAATGGCAAATTGTTACTGCCGGAAGAATTGACAATTGATCCCACGCCCTACAGATCTGAAGGCCAATACCCTAACCACTGAGCTACTGCACCCATAGGTAAAATTTGTATATATTCTGGAATAATATGTCCGAAGAAGTGAGTTTAAAAAATAATGAAGCCTCGTGCTTTCAAAATATACTATCGCATATACATCCCTACCACAATATACGTAATGGTTGGCCATAAAACGAAACACCCGGATAACAAATCATTTATTTTCGGCATTAATTTATTAGATATTTATAGAGTACATCATCCTAACAACATATCACTTAAGCCGTACAACCAAACATTGTGGGCCGTGTATAAAATATGGGTGTATTTGAATCTGGGGTTTATGTTAGGAACTAGAAATTTGATTTATTTCGGAAAAAAATATTGATGATTTTTTTTGTAGTGAATCACTTTCAAATTTGAAAAAGAAAATACAAAATAAAATATTCTAAACTAAAAATTGGCTATTGGAAGGATAGATTTATATAATTAGTGTTTGAATATGATTTCGGACATATGTCCGCCACGGTTTGATCGGTTTGATCTGGAAACCCAATTATTGTTACTTGCTGGTTTATCAGCATAAAGTAGCCCTTTGCCATATAAAGGGTTATCCATTTCGCGGTTTCAAAAGTATAGGGCTAGATTTCGACATCTGTCAAACTGAGTTGTTAAAACAATTTCTTTCTTTTTCAGTTCAAAGTCTGACATTTGCGAAAATGGATCGCTTAACTATCGCACAACGCATTAAAATTGTAAAAACCTACTACAAAAATGGTGATTCTGCCACAGCCACATATCGTGCTTTAAGAGGAGATTATGGTTTACATAATCGTCCAACTACGCAAGCAATTGGCAAAATTGTGAAGAAATATGAAGAGACTGGATCGGTTACAGATATTGTAAGGCCTGTGCATCATAGTTTCGCTCGTACCACCGAAAATATAGCTGCTGTAAGTGAAAGTGTTGCCGAAGACCCGAATGTGTCGATTCCTTGTCGTTCTCAGGAATTAGGACTGTCTTATGGCACATTATGGCGTATTTTGCATTTGGATCTACACCTACATCCATATAAAATCCAGCTCACACAACAACTGAAGCCAGCTGACAATTCACAACGTCTTAGATACGTCGAATGGGTGCTTGAACAACAGGCGGTGGACGGCGATTTTTCGAACAAAATTTTCTTCAGCGACGAAGCACATTTCTCACTCGGTGGGTATGTTAACAAACAAAATTGTCGTATTTGGAGTTCTGAGAATCCTCAAGTAATTGAAGAGAGGCCACCACATCCACAATAAGTCACTGCTTGGTGCGCTCTTTGGTCCGGAGGTGTGATTGGACCTTACTTCTTCGAAAACGACGATGGAACGACTGTCACCGTCAATTCGGAGCGTTATGGTCATATGATAACCGACTTTTTTTTTGCCTGCTATTGAAGAATACGATTTAGAGAATATGAGGTTTCAACAAGACGGTGCCACATGCCACACAACTCGAGCGAATATGGCTTTATTGCAAGAGAAATTTTCTGGCCGCGTAATTTCTCTAGGCCACCAAGATCATGCGATTTGACACCGCTTGTTTTTTTTTTGTGGGGCTACGCAAAAGACCGTGTTTATGTAGATAAACCTTTAACTCTTGAGCACCTAAAAATCAACATTCGTCGCGTTATGGCTGAGATACCGCCCAATATGTGTCAAAAAGTGGTCGAAAATTACATCAAAAGAATCGATGCTTGCAACAATTCGCGTGGTGGTCATTTAAATGATGTAGTATTTCACACATAATGTCAACGTTCAAACTTTATAATAAAAAAGAAATATCATGATAAAAAATATTTTATATGTGTTTTATTTACATTTACTTTTGAAACCGCAAAATGGATAACCCTTTATGACGGTTACGCTGCTGCGTGCCACGTTTGTAAAGAAGTAAGGACCAATGATTCCAGCAGACTATAAACCGTATCAAACAGTAAGTTTTTGTGGATGTAATGATGTCTGAGGAATTTCTTGAAGATTGTCTTCAATCCAAATCCAAATTTTGCGATAAAGCAATGGGTTCCAGTTCCCGTTGAGTTTGAATGGCATGTCTACGATTTTCGTACAAATATTTCAATATTTGCAAGCTTTGCTAAGGTGTCAATATTTTCATGATTTGATAACTGCTATACCGTTTTATCCCTATCTCTAAAAAAAAAATCACCCTTTACAATTTTGTTTAATGAGAACGAGTTAGGTTGTCACTGAGCAGTGATTGTGAGCGACATTTTTTTTTAATTTGTTCGATCAGCGATAGTTGTTAACGCTGGTTCTTCTACTTACGGGTTTTTGGCATAATTTTTGGTAGATGAAGTGACTAATACTACAATAATTTGAAAATTTACAGGGATAATAGAAATCGGAACTACAAATTCTTGTCACAACAAGATACATTAGGTGTGTTTTCATACTTTTCCAATAACAATTATCCAGCAAAAACCTGCAAGTTTCACGAACAGCTGATATTCTACTAAGTAAATTGCAATTGTTCGTTTGCTTGTTAGTTTCTTTTGCTTATGATCAGCTGTGTTTCCTACTTGCAAGTCTTTACTGGCATAAATTTGTCCAGTAACAATTTACCGCTCTCTCAATTTACTCTTCTTTGCAAGTTTTTTGGGTACGAGAACGCCCAATCGATCGAATCGTGATAGTTTGTAATAATTATCACAAACTATTGCGTACGAGAACACTTCTAATATGATATTAAAATTGGAAAATTCAGATTAATTTCGATATGCCGATATATAGTATGTACGTATTTTCACTTTCTAACTTGTTTGATGTTTTGTTATTTATTCTAAATCAAATTCGTGTCAATTATATAAATATGTTGAAGGAATTCGTAAATTTTTTTGCACATTGGTATTTTGTACTATTAAATCGCTAGATATATAGGTACGTACATGTCAGAAGTAATTACTGTTTAATTTATTTCGAATTTATAAAGAATAAGTTTAATGATATCAATAAGCAATATATGAAGGAACCAAAGATAATGCCGAATCAATCGTACAAGAGTGACGACGGTACACATCAATTGGAGTGTACCATTTAAGCGTTAATATCGTTTCCATTCACAAAACTATATAAAAGGTAATAAATGCTACTGTAATACAATGTATTCATTCTCCTTAACTACTCGTAGGTACATACTTTTTAACTTTTACATTTGCACGAGTACATATTATTTTCAATGAAGATGACGGTGATTATTTATTATTGAAAGGACGATGAATAAGTGGAAGATAGAAATAATATAAAAAAAGAAATGATGAAAATAAGAAATCAAAGCAAAGGCAAAAGTATTTTCCAAATCGAAAATAATCCTGACATTATAACAAAAATAAAAATCAGAAAATAGAAATATGGGTAAAAACTTGAGTATGAGCACGAGTGGATAGGTACGAGTATGTAGTGACAAGGAAGATGGGCTAAATGTATAAGGAAATGTAACTATTGCTACTGTTGTTGCATTGGGAAAGAAAATCAAAATCGCATGCATTGTGTAATGCAACAATTTGATTCCTTATTATTATTTTTCTTTTTGTTATACATACACTTACTGGTATATACAATATTATTTTGGTGCGGATAAGAGGAATTGAAGTGGAATTTAATTCCGTTTATTATCGCTGAGTATGAGAAAAAGATGAACAAAAAATCAATAAAGTCGTTTCGTTGATTAACAATACATATCATATGATGATGATGACGATGATGATCATGATCATGAGGAGGACTGGAGGAAGAAGCATGTATTAATGTATGCTTGTACTCACATAAGAGTCGTTATTATGGCTATTTACATTTGATCATGTGGTGTTAAATGCAATGTTGATATCCTGTAATAATTTTGCGTACCTAAATTGTGGATTTATGTGTAATTATATAAATTTCAGTTATTCTGTCATAAGTTGAAGAACTCAAGTGCTCAGCAGGACATCATTGTACTACCATGTGACAGGGTAGTCTATTGAAGAAAGGCCTCTTGATGAAGATCTTCTGTTATACCGTTGTAAGGCACGCATAGTTTAAAGTATAAATATTTGAGGCAATACCTATAATTAAAAATTTATTTTTAATATGAAATTTCAAAGTGATTTAAATGCAGATGTCAAATAGAATATTTCCTACTATATTTTTAAAGAGATCTTTAAAGCTATTAGTGTCAAGTATGTATGCATGAATATATGAAGCGGTTTGATGATCTTTTTAGAAAATTTGAAATGTGAAAAAATAATTGCAGATTAAAAGTTGGCTGAAAGATCCGGTAGTATTGTTATAGAAGGATTAAATAGGAGAATGCTTTTAATGCCATTGCAGCTGCTTGGGAGGAATTCGTTCAAACATCAGAGTAACTGAAGATTTTCAATTCATTATCAATTTTAAAAATTGGGATGGGAGTAAAAACGAAATATAATGCTTTAAGAGCATTCTATATTATTTTATTTGTAATTCACGATCGAATTTAAATATTGGCATGAGAGTAAAAATGAAAATATAATGCTTTAAGAACAATTTATAATATTTTATAATTGCGTACCGCAGCCAAGAGATCATACGTTTTATCAAATTGTACCTAACTATGAAAAAGTAATTCAATTATGAAATATTCTCCTGAAGCAACGAGCCAAAAATTGATGTTCCTCCATTATAAATCGGCTAAAATATGTTGGTTCCTCCAATATTGAAAAATTTTAAAAACAAACGAACTCGTTTTTGGAGTGTGAGAGTTTTAAATATGTTTCGAACACAATTTTGTTCTATTTATTAGCAAACCTAAAATGGCTAACGGTGATTTGATAATGTGTTTGCAAGGCTACGCTATTATACCAGAGCAATTCATGTCAACTCTCTGCTCATCGAATAGCTTATCCTGTTTGCTCAATCTAAAACGTCATCATATCGCGGCTGCAATGAGTAATATTGACTTCATCAATCAGAGCTGAATTATATTAATTAGAAAGAAAGCTACGTAAACTACTTACTGTACGCGGGAGCAAGATAAAATGCACAATGTTAACATACAAAGTGTCATGAACAATTCAAAGTTTAAAAATTAGTTTTTAAAATATAATGGACTTTGTTTATATTGGAGTTACTTTTTTACTTATTTGGCCATTACACTGCAACTGAAAATCGATATCGAAGCTATATTAAATGCTTCTTTGTTCTTTACTCGCTAGTACCAAATAGAAAGAGTCAGTCAGTTTTCCAGCGTGTTCCAAATACAACATCTTTTATGGATCATGTTTTCTTTGAACGCAAATAGGGCTAAAGATCATAAAAAATAAAAACAACTGCTTATCCGAGATAGAAAGTGTTCAGGATTGTGTACTATAAATAAGGACATTTATGATGAGAACATTCTATAGTTTGGGCGTCGTTTTCCGAAAGAGGTATTCTCAATTGTTGACCTACCTCAAGGTTCCAGGCTTAGAATAAGCATTTACATTGATAATGTTGTTGGCTTGGAGATCATGAGAAGAATTACTTTTGCTACTGGGTGCTTGTGGGGGCAATACGAGGCTCTAATTAACCATATTTCCCGCAACTGCAAGTATCGAATAAGATATAACCATAATGTGTATGCTGTTATGGGGCTGACATACTGCAACAAAAAATGTTTTATTTTCGTGAAATATCTTAACCCGTGAAAGAATCAAGTACTGGCTGGAATGAACTTTTGCGTACTTCTAGCAGGTATCATTGAAAGTTGCACACAGGTAGCTTACAGGTAACTTACAGTAAAATTGAAGGTGTCAGATTTTCTATCGCTTGATTCAAAATAAAAATTTTCAAATTTTCAGCATTTTATAATGTACTTACAGTGCTTTTTCCTATAATACATGCTAGTCAAACAGTACTTCAATAATACTTATGTAAGTACTCAAGAGTCCAGATCATGTGTTTATTAAGTGTGAGTGAACCCTTATAATATTCATACAATATTTGTTTTGCAATGTATTCAATAATCGAATATTAACACTTGTTACTTGTGTTTATGGACACAAATATTTTATTAATTTTCTTTCATAATACACTCATACATTTAAATGTGTTGATGGTGTTAAGTATGCATGCATGGATTATGAAATACATGGCATTTTATGTATATATATACTTACACATCCACACACATCCACTTATGTATATCTATGTACTTGTATTCTTATTGTATTGCCATTTCAATGTTGTTTGTTAAGATGACAAAATTAAATTCCATTCGTAAATACAACAACAAATCGAGCGACTTAAAGGATTTATTGCCTTCTATAAATACTTGGTAGGTACTAGTATGTATGTATATCATATATATTCATGCATATGTAAATATACTATCCAGCAATGAAAAGCATGACGGATATAAATGCATGGAGAAATGAAGAAAACACAAAAAAGGAACGAGAAATTCAAAAAAAAAAAAAGATAAAGAGTAAAGGAGAAGTGTACATCTGTCTCATAATGTACTTGATGTACTAGTATTTTAGCGAAAATTCAATAAGTTGAAGTATTTTATTTGATGAAGAAGAAGTGCTATCGACTAGAATCGTTGCCAAGGGGGGAGAGCCTTACGAAAAAAGCATCAGAAATTTTGAGCAGTTACAGACATACTGGCATGTTTGTGTGTAATATTTGCACAACGTAAATAATAAGGTACATACATACCAGCGGTGCATGTATGTATATGTTTGGTAGACAACATCCCTTTGCTTTGCTGGGCGTCAGCAGTGTACACTCTCACTGCGGGCTATAAATATATGAAATTTATCAAGTGGTCTTAGCTTTTCCATTACCAGCAAGCTATCGAGTAAATATAAAAAAATGCAACATAAAATATTACCTACCAATTCAGAATTGATACACTTGCTTAGTGATTCAAATGGCATATTTCCTTTTCATTTTAATGCATTTGTGGCTTTTTTCATTGATTCCTTGAATGTTAGATGAATAGGTTTTTAATAAACCCGTATTATTTTACTTATTAAAAAAAACATCATTATGCTTCGATATTATTTTTATATTCGAGGTTATATTCAATATTCTTTATAAAACATACTCGCAACATTCCAAATATCCATATTTATATCAGGTGTAGTAACAAGATTCCGTTTTTCCAATATATGGCTTTAGTAATCTGTATCTCACGTTGTATAAGTGCGATCGGGTTACGCTAGATGGCGTTAGAAAGATAGGATTTCGTACTAAATAAACTTTTCAGGCAGTTTTGTGATTGCTTGACTCAGTATTGTTTGAGCACGCGTCAAAGGTGGCCACCAGTAAAGAGAAAATACGCCATATTTTGCAGTTTTTCTTCTATAAAGGTGAAAACGCAAGCCAGACGGCTGAAAATGTTAATAGCGTTTATTGTCCTGATACTGTAACAACCAATTACGTGCAATTTTCGTCGTCGATTTCGTTCCGGTAATCAGAAGCGGATTGTTACTGGTGGTAAAAAGTGGGTCACTTACGACAACGTCAAGCGAAAACGGTCGTGGTCGAATCGCGGTGAGCTGGCGCAAGCCAGGATTGACGGTCAAGAAGGTTTTGCTATGTGTTTGGTGGGATTGGCAGGGAATCATCTACTATGAGCTGCTCCCCTACGGCCATACTCTTAATTCGGATTTGTACTGTCAACGATTGGACCATCTGAAGGAAACAATCGCCCAGAAGCGGCCAGCTTTAGCCAATAGGAGAGGAATTGCGTTCCATCAGAACAACGCCAGGCTGAGGAGGGTCTTATGCTTTCACCTTATAGCTCGGACCTGGTACCAAGTGTTTACTACCTGTTCCTGTCTATGGCGAATGAATTTGCGGGTGAAAAATTCACTTCAAGAGAAGCTTGTGAAAATCGACTGTCCCAGTTTTTTGCCAATAGGGACGAGGGTTTTTATGAGACTGACATTATGAAATTACCTTCAAAATGGCAATAAGTTATCGAACAAAACGGTGCATATTTGAACGGATAATTCTAACTATGCTATATAAAACCTTCAATTTAATGCAAAAATAATGGATTACTTTTTACTAGACCTTATATATAGTGAAACTTTACCTTTAGAGCAGTATATTCATAAAGACTATACTATATTCAGGAAGAGTGAAGCTAGTTGTATCAAAATACATACATTTTCGCTCAAACAACATAGCTTAATGTCTAACGAATGCTCCACCTTTATCACAGGTTCGCCGGTATTATAGTACCGTCGGGAATTCTGCAGAAGGTGGTCTGATTCGGTTAATCTGCAAATTGTAAGTTTTAGTAGTAATCACTATTTGGAATACATCGCTTTACTTTGACAACAGGAACGTCAGGTGTATAAGGCCAACACAGTCAAAAAAAAAAAAAATAATAATGAATATGTGACACTTGCTCGCCCCGAAAGTCTCATTGGCTGAGCTCCTCTTTCATTACTGTTGTGCCTGTTAAATTTTGGACAGTATTAGAAGGAACTTACTTATTTTAGCCGGTTCCGAATGGCACAACCCTTGTGACATCAGTTTTTGTGAGCTTTGTCACAGAGTTTTTTCAAAAACTTTTTGTTAATTCTTACTGTCGGAAGAATTGCCAATTGCACAGGTGGATACTGTTCGTTCATGTATTTATAGTCTTGTGTTAAAAAACAGTGTCTGCGCTTTGGGCTATACAAGTTTAGTTGCCACATATTGATCTTCATCTTCTTCGTCTGGGGTTTAATTTTTGGACAACTCGCAAGGTACTCAATTATCCAGTTTTATCGTATAGCTTTCTGTTTTAAACCTCTGTGAATGGTTGCAGTCCATACCGCAAATTAGCTTGTTATACTTTTAATCGTCATATGCCGGTCTTTGTGGATTTTTCGACAGTATTGTTGATTGTATCGTCCTCGCTTAGCTTAAAACTAAAATTGATTTGAGAATAGGGCAAATTTTGGCGCTTTATTCTTGAGGGACTGCCATTTGAAAGCAATAAATACAACTTAATTTGAATAGGAAGTAGAAATTAAATATGAACAATTAGCAACTACCTAAATATATTTGAAAATTGCCATTTATACATTTATTTTAGCATTGACATAAATAAGTTTGAAGTTTTTTTTTTTGGATATCGAAAATTTTTGTGAATTTCGGTGTTTCAAATTATATGTAAGTTCATTATATTTATTTCATATAAAAACATAATACAAATCATACTGAAATTTAAAATGAAGACTTATACAAATTTATTTCTTTATTACATTAGGTACTAAAATACACACAAACACTTGGCATATTTTTTGCACTTTTTTAATTCCCCTCCAATCATTGCGTTTGTTCTGTTTTTCATTTTACTGCTTCTGCTTTTCTTGCTTCTATCATTCTTTTGAATTGAAAAAAAAAAAAATACTATTGCATTTGTACATACGGGTATATACACTGTGAATACTACGGTAATTAAACAAGTTAAATCCACTCAAAAAGTACATAGATATTGAGGTACTCAAAACAGATTTATTTCATTTCATTGTCGTTTTAGTTTTGCCTCATTATAGATGTGTACACATATATTGTGTATATACCTATACAAATTCACAGTCAGTTTATGAAAATCACTTAAAAATGATTTAATTCATCAAAAAGTTGTCAACGAAATATGTTGGTAGGTACATTGATAATTATGTGCTTGTCTCATTTATGTTCTATTCATTATTCGAATTGCAAAGCGAGCAAGTATGCGCATTTAAGCATACCAATACAACTATACTAAGAGTATATCTACGTATGCAAGGGTATCTGAAAGTATACATATCTAAATTATACTTATTTGCATCGCAGAATAAAACCACTTATAAATGCAGCTTGTAATTTGAGTAAATTGTTAGAAGATTGGTTGGTTGATGGTGGAGGTGGGTGGAGGTGGGTGTTACATCGTTTACAGCAGTTACATTACTTAAGTTATTAACTAATGTTTGTATGTGAAAAAAAAGTAGAGCAAATCATCATCATTATTGCAAGATTTTAATTACAAAAAAACACATATAAATACACAAGACCAGTGTACAAAATTGTAAAGAATTTTTAGAAAATGTCATTTTTCGAATTGAGAGTTATTCTGAAGATTTTAAAGAAATCGAGCCTTGGAAAATACTTTCCTAACATATTCAAAATAGAAAAATCACCTTACAGTCGGCTGGGGCCTAGCAAATAATACACTGCATATGTAGATATATATATATATATATATATATATATATATATATATATATATATATATATATATATATATTTACACACGAAATATAGTTGATTTTGACGAAGTACTTTGTATGTTATGAGGGTTCTAAAAGGGATAATTTAAAGGAGGTTTTTAAGATAATTCCGAGGCTCCCATACTATATAAAAAATGTAAATCTCTTTTTTTGTAAATCCAATTAATTGTTCAATACTAATCCACACCTTAAATCTCGTTGTTCTACGCTAAATATTTTATAAGTTATAGCGCTTACAATTTTTTTTTAATTCCCTCGACTTTGTATGGGAGCCCCAATAAGAAGTTGGCGTGGCACGCTGATTTTTTGCCAGATTATTTCCGACTACCATATTAACCTAAGTATTAATTATGATTGTTATAGACAGAAGTTACAGCTATTTCAATTTAAAATAAATTCGGTAATTTTGTATGGGGGCTACTATAAAAAGTGGGAGTGGCGCGCCCATTTCCTCTGAACCTAGTTGTTCATACAATACTAATCCATACCTTAAATCTCGTTGTTCTACGCTAAACGGTTTGTAAGTTATGGAGCTTAAAAGTTTTAGTTAAATTCCCTCGACTTTATTAAAGATTTTGAAAATTCCGAGGTTAGTCGCTTTAAATGTTTGGTGTGGGAGTGGCTATTGACAGATCATGCCCAATATCAATCCCCTCCGCACCCTTGGATCATAGGTTACTTATGCCGAATTTCGTCAACATAACTCAATATTTGCTGAAGTTATCGCTCGAACCAGCCAGGTGACAGATAGACGGACGGACGGACGGACATCGTTAAATCGAAAATTTAAGCGACGCTGATCACGAATATATATCTATATCTATATCTCCGGAGATTCCTTCAATTGTTCAAGTGGTCACAAACATCTGACCGAAATCAATATGCCTTGCATATTGCATTATGCAGGGTATAAAAATTCCGTTTTTAATGTTTGGATGGAAAAACCTGCTATGAAATAAACATGAAATTGGTTGTTGTCTATGGATACCCTTCATCATCTATTGTATGAGATATTGGATTGTTGAATTTAAATGCGTTCCTATATCTGTTTTTGGTGAGGAGTGGCCATGCTGCCTGGCAGACCTGGTTGCTGAGGACGTCCTTGAAGAGATCCGCGACGTGATATTCACTATATTGTGAGAAGAAGCAGACCCCGTAGCCATATTGAACTCAACAGGAAAGAATATTTTACATGGTAAATTAATTATGAGAAAAGGTAGGGTCAGCAAGCTGATGAGGCTGATAATGGGGAAGCAGTATTTGGGCGAGTCGTCACCGTCGATTAAAAACGTGGAAATAATTTTAAGAAAGAAACCAGGCACAGTCATAACAATGGCTGGAAGGGTCAAGAACACAATTTTCTGAGATTCAAAGGGATAACCCTCGTAACATTTTTACAGACAGAATGGGACTATAGTTAATTATTGTACATCTTCAATAATAAATTGTGGGAAAGAGAGCTGCTTCAAAATTACATAAACTGTACTACAAATTACAGTTCTTAAATCTAAAAATATGGCTAGAAGGAAATGAGAAGATAATCACTATGACAGAAGTGTATTTCGCAGAGTTCGATAATTCATATTCTTCGGAGAGGTTAAAGAAATGATAAAACAGTTGGGAAAATGTATCAACAGAAAGGGGAATAAGTTTGAGGAGTAATCAAAAATTTTTTAAATATATATGTTTCTATTTTTCACATGGATACTTTTTGATCGATCCTCCTAAATACGTGAGTACAGGAGGAGAAATTATAGTCAATTTTTGATAAACGATTCAATTATGAATGTTTCAAGTAATAAAAATAACATGAAAGTATACTATGTATATTAAATACAGAGTAGGTAAATAAAACAAAATATCAAATGTCAAAGATAATTATGAGTTGACAAATGATCGCTGTTTAACCCTCATTGGCGGCGACAAACGCTATTGTCAATAACACAGCACATACCACAAGATGAAAGTTGTTACAAATTGTTTTTTAAGGATAACAATAAAAACAACAAAAACAAAATACGAAAATATGTGTATCCGTTTTGTGCGCTACTGTTTGTTAAGTAACATGATACTTTTACTTGAAGAAAAATCATAAAACAAAAGGACAAACGTATTGAAATCAAAAGGATACCGCTCTTCCGAAGCTGAAGGACTTATGTTTGGTAGTTCGATGTATACATACTACATATAACTATGTGGGTCATCTTTAGAGATAATACATATACATATGTAAGTAAATGCCTCAGAAAAATTACAGATAACATGTCAATAATTGCTCGTACCTTATAAAGAAAAGCAAAGTGCGTACGTTTATGATGGCATATGGTGAATCTTGATTATGATCGTAGTGATCATTATTGAATTTATTTGGCAAACGATGCCAATTTTTCTACCTTTTTTTTCTTTTATAACATTGTCAGTATATATACTTCATTTTGAGTGACTTATTTTGCTAATCTGTTTTGATACTTATTTTCAAAATAATTTTCTTCTTCTATTGAGAATGTAAGTATAATGATCGAAACTGTTGATTTTGTTCAAAATTGTCACTAATTACAATTTTAAAAAATTGGAAAGGTGATCTTTTTTATTACTGTCGATCAGTATCATGTTGTGAATAAAGAATGAGCAATAGTGACCTAGTGATTAATTTTGCTTAGAACATAATACGGGTTTTTATGCTAGATTTAACTTAGGATTGCGGCCATCAATGCTAGTAGTTTTTCTAGTAAAATTTGAACTTGTATTGAAAAAATAGTGTTACATCGCAGCTTTTAATGAAATAATAATCATATAAAAATACACTATTAATATGTACATTATGAGTTTGATATAAATATCAGTTGAATATCAAATCAATCAGAATTTAATATATATGTGGCATGTATATGGATATGTGAGAGCTAAAATAAATATGAGAAATGATGAGGAATTTGGGAAAAACGATAAAATAATTATTCAGTCAAACGAAGATGTCTCTCAAGAAAAGAATATCGTATACAGATACAATTTTTGGTACAACCTTGGTCATGAGTTCAATTTGCTGTCAATGGTTGTATTGAGAGCATAAATAAGTTCGTGCAGTTTTTTTTTTCGAAAATTAAAAATTTATTGTGAATAACAGGTTGTACATTCTATGTTCAAAGGATTGTTCGTCACCAGCCACTACTTTTTTCCATCCCTCCCTCAGTATACGGATTCCGCCTCGGAAGAAGTCGACATGTTTTGAGGTAATCCATTAATCGCCCCAATTTTTGGCTTCTTCGTAAAAACGGGAGCGCTGTTCTTCCAGGCCGTGTGTGATCGATCGGAACAAACAGTAATTGGAAGGAGGAATGTCTGGGATATACGGCGGGTGTGGTAGGAGTTTCTATTTGAGCATTTCTAAGTACATTTTAGCGATCGCCGCAACATGTGGCCGAGCATTATCATGTTGCTAAATAATTTAATGGTATCTATCAGCATATTACGGCCATTCAATGCTCGGCTCAAATGGATAAATTGTCATCGGTACAGGTCCTCTGCGATCGTCTGAACTGATTTCAGCAGCTCATAACCCAGCTTGTCTCACCGAATATACAGCCTGATCTTCTCGCCGTCGATCTCGAATATTCGTCGATGATGAGGCATGACCGGGGTATCCATACGTTGCCCGTCGTTTTGGATTATTGTAATGGATCCACTCTTCATCTCCAGTCACAATTCGATGAAAAAACCCATTTCTTTTTTGCCGTTGCAGCAGTTGTTCACACGTGAGAATACGGCTTTCGACGTCTCTTGGCATACGTTCATAAGGCATCCAATTTCCTACCTTTGGGATGATTCCCATTACGTTTAAACGATGGCTAATGGCTGGCTGGGTGACTCCAAACGTTTTTGAGGGTTCATCTTGCGTTTGTGATGGATCTTCATGGAGCTTTGCCTTCATCGTGGCGTTCCTAGAAAGCGGAGGATCAAGTCGAAACTTGTGCTACTTGGATTCGGTTTATAAAAGTAGGTTTTTCTTGTTTATGTCTCAAGGTGAGATACAGAGCTAACCTGAGATAAGATAATTATGAATTAGCGGTCTCTGAAACCACCATCCTGAATTTCGATCTAGATATCCAATATTTGGATTTGTTTTAAATTATTGAGTGAAGTTCGGATTTTAATGCATTTTAAAAATATACGAATTGCAGTATCCGTATTCATTTTGATTTACAAAACTGCACTTTCAAATCTATCAATACCTGTTCAACAACTTTCTGGCAAGGTACGAGTATACGATTACGAGTGTTATAGCATCATGGATACTAAAATTGAAAAACGTCTCGGATAAACTTCTTCGGAGCTGTTTGTTTTCTACATACATATGCACATATTTGGTCGGCCTTAACAACCGATGATCGATTTAGGGCGAACATATAATGCGGCGGCAGTCTTCTTTGCTCATCCTTTGCTGGCGCCAATTGGATATTCCAAGAGCCGCCAGGTTACCCAACACTTGTTTCTTCCAACGGAGGTTTGGTCTTCCTCTTCTTCTGCGTCCTACAGCGGGTGCCGAATTAAATACCCTCTTCGCTGGAGCGTCTTCTTCCATTCATACAGCTCATCGTTGTACCTTATTCGATACTCGCCATCAACGCAAGTAAGTCCGAAAATCCTGCGCAGAACTTTTCTCTCGACAACTCCAAGCATCCTCTCATCCGTGGTGGAAATTTTTCAAGATTATGCGCCATATGTTAGGACAGGAATAATGAGGGACTTGTAGAGTGAGGTGTTCAGGGTGAAGTAAAGTCAGAGACGGGTTATGTATTTCATGTATGTATTGCTTTACCACGGCTCAAAGAAAATGTTGTTTCAATATGTATTATTTTCATTCTATAAAGTAAAAATGTATACGAGCACACAACAGTGGTCACTATCAATTCGAGATAAATCTATTTTCTTCGATTTGGGTTTTTTGCTACAATATTTTTGTATACCGTGGGTGCCGTGGCTCAGTGGTTAGTGTGTTCGCCTTCTAATCTGTAGGTCGTGGTTCAATACCCGGCTGATGCATAACAAATTGACTATCGAAAAGATTTTACTTTCGAACGGTACCCACCTGTCGGCAAGCAATTGGCAATTCTTCCGACAGTAACAACTTGCCATGAAAAAGCTTCTAAAAAGAACTCTGTGACAAAGCTCAGAAAAAGTGATGTCACAAGTGTTCTGCCGTTCGGAACCGGCTAAAATAAGTAGGTCCATTCTAATACTGTCCAAAATTTAAGACGCACAACAGTAATGGAAGAGAAGCTCGGCCAAGGAGCCCTTTTGTGGCTTTAAGTGCCACATATTTATTTTTTATTTTTATTTTTTATTTTTATTTTTTATTTTTGTATACCTTAGATTGTAAGCAATGCACTGAAAAATGAAAAAATTTAACATAGAAATACAGTTTAGCCTCAAAGTTAGAAAAATTCATAATAAAAAACTTTTTTGCACCTCACTTTGTAAAAGAAAATAAATAAATATAATTTCTCGAGGATTCTGCAAGTAGGAGTTCTCTCACTGCTACTGTGGGTAGTTGTAGTTAATAAAATACTATTACCATTCGAAAACTCAGTTTGCGAAACAATAGCATACGCTGATGGCCTCATATTAGTAGTGTTTGGTAGCACCCTAAGTGAAGTCATGCAGCATGGCCTTGGGATCAATCCATAGAAAGCAGACTTTGTTCTATTTGCACGGAAGTACTTATAAACCAATACACGATACACCACCCTTAATTAGGGTAATTCGTTTGCGATTTTCGGACAAAGCCATTACCTATGCATAATCCTTAGCCTTTGAAAAGATATCTTTGACAAAAAATTTAATAGGAAGCTTAACATCGAAAAACCCTTTACGAGAGCTTCGGTTGCATTATAATTATGAAAACGAGCAGAAGGAGGGAAAGGTTTTACGTGAGTACCTGCCTGGAAGGCCTATCTCACGGTACTCAAAAGCATAGCGTATTAAAGTTAAGCGTCGGTAAGCGACCCCCCAGGACTAGAAGGCAGACGACTTCCAGCTCTGAGGTACCAATTTGTGGTGCGTGAACCTCTGCTGGACTACGGGGTCCACATCGAGCAACATGCTCTACCCGTGTCATAAAAACGATCAATAGGAAAAAATGGGAATGACACCTATTCGTATACTGGCTCTGGTGGATAGAGTTCGAAGGGGCCATACACAGGAATTCTGCGGAAAAAGTCAAAATATTGGCATTATTAATGGAGCACTTGGAACGGCCTCCACCTAATCATTGAATACCTTGTTACACCTGATTCAATTTAAAATTTTCAATTTAATTTCAAAAAAGTCCATCAATGGTATGGAACACACAACAATTCTGGACCAATGAGATTTTATATCATGAATAATTGACTATGAAATTGCAAATTTGACTTTCGACAATAACTTTTATTCACACATTCAGGATAGAACGGACTTGGAGTATGGAAATACCCCTATAGGAACACAGTTGAATTCATCAGTGGCCGGAACTGCAGAATATGTTTTAATGGAATGTGTGCCAGAGCACAGAGACATACCAGTTAACGACATCCTGGTCATCCTAGCAACAACGTTGTCAACTTGTTCTGATAAGGGTAGTATTGGAGTTGGAACACTCAGTCTAGCCTGTAATGAACATGAAACGAACAAAAGATATATTAGCGCTAACAAACACGGTTTATTAAACGTTAAACGGTTAGTACGCTGGTAGGAATTGCCTGATAGGGAAGTACGCTAGTAGACCACGCATCACAGCACATGATTACTTCAGAAGCTACGGCGGCGAGGAAGTATCGGAGCTCATTACTCACCTCCTGAGCGTCCAGCCCTGGCTCGTCGCAGAATGACTCAGTTCGTCACTTGTTACACGCCCTTACCGAGCTGGCTCACTGTTATCTCGGGAATATTTTACGCTTTATCCGAAAGTCTGGTGGGTTTCCAAGGCAAAATGGTTAGCTCACCTGCAGTACCATAATCGGCCTTACTTGGCCTAAGTGTATCGCAATAAAATGTGATAAGTCCAAAATTCAAATCCTAGCTAGAACATCTCTAAATATCAGTTTGTGTAATATGAGTGATTTAATATAAAACGTGACTGCATATAGTGACGTCAACAATTTGAAGAAATGGATTTATAACGTTTTGTAAAGTTACTCTTCACATTTTAGTCTGATGGAATATTTTGATGCTATTATTTATATACGAAATATAAGTAAATATATTCAAATTTTAAAAATATGTCAAAACAAATTGATATCATTCAAATAGGATTTCTCAGGCTAACTAATTGAAATAAGTGTACTTTTATTTATTGTATTTACAAACTTCTCAAGAGTGCTATTTTTAACAGGAGTTCTTTGTACAAGTATTATTATTGCTGTCTCGTAAAGACGAGTATGAGTGTGTATCAATGGGTAGGATGCTTTGTCAATTTTATAGAAATATCAACAATTGCTTATTCAACTTTGTATAATTTTTTGTTATGCATGTCATAACAATTAATTTAATTTAATTTAATGTCATATAGATAATTATCCAAAATAGCAAAGAATGGTTTATAAAATTTCAATCAATTATTTCTTTAAAATTTCGAGCTCTGTTAAAAGAGAGTCGCTATCTAGTTTGCTTATGTTAATAATACGTAATATGTTTAACAATATTACTTCATTACTTATTTATATGCTCTTCAGATATACGTATTATACGTATAAATCAGTTTACTACTTACCTCATTATCTATTTATTTGCATTAGTATCAGCCATTTATTCCATTGCCTTTGATATTCAAATTCAATGAACCACAAGTCACACCAAAATAAAATTACAATAATAATATTGAACAAAAAATTTAATGGAAATAGCAACAATATAATTTTGTTGTCATCGTTCGTCACACATTCCAATTGATAAAAAAAGGAAATTCGCATTCATTATGGAAGAACTGAAGAAAAGAATGTAAAAGGAAGCAACAGCAATATTATAGTAGCAGTATCAAAGAAGTGTGGAAAAGAAAATTGCTTTCAATTGCTATGCCACTTAGATATGTTAGTATACACGTACCTAGACACGTAGACACAGATCATCAATACCACAATCGAATTTATCAATGCTTCTTGCGCTATGAAGAGCTTTCTTTGCTCGTACTTCTCTGCAATCATCTTCTTGCCTACAGTGTTCGCTTATTCAATGAAATGAAATTAATTTGCCATATTAAAATGTGAAAAAGAAACTTGATGGAAATGAAGCATACCGCCGCATGCTGATTATGTGGGGGGATTTTAATGATAGCAGTGGTGGTGGTGGTGCTGGTGTGGCATTGTTGGTGGTGAAATGAGAAATTCATTGGCTCAAACTTTGTAATTTGCTGCACGTTTCCGATTTCCGTATTTAACAATGTACTCACTCTTACATTATTATGTTCATCATATAATTGTAACATCAGTGCAATAGTGACAAATGCAGCGGCGAGTGACGTCTCAATTGTCAATTGAAATCGACAATTTGGTTTGATTTCTTCTTCTACTCTCTTTTCGTAATTTTTTGTTATCTGTTTCCTTCTTTTCTTATTCAATATTGAATCTTTTTGTAAATATTTTGCCCTTTCGCTCTTGCTTCATCTTCTCTTGGAACATATAAAGCGGAAGTGACAGTTGCCAAATGAGTGAGTGAGACAACATGTTACAAGATTGTAAGTGAGCGTTTTCGATGAGCAAAATAATGATAATGATGATGATGATATTCCAATTTTTATTGTTGTTGTTGTGACAATTGCTATTTAACAGTCATCTGTCACCGCTGTGCCCGTATACTCGTAATTTTGTTCTTTCTTCTTTTGGTGGCAAATGTAATATGAGTGTGCGACGCAAACGATTAACTGCCACTTATTTTGGTTAAAAGGACCATTGAGTTTATTAAATCAAGCGAAATAATTGCCCAAAGTGATGAGGGAAAGAGAGAAGTTTAAAGAGGAACGATATAAAGTGAAAGATAGCAGAGGGGAGACAATTAAAGAAAGTTTATGATAATGTGTCGAATAACGATGCTAATAGGTAGGTAGGAGAAAGAGATCTAGCGGGACAGACAGAGAGAATAGTAGTAAGAAGGTAGGATAGGCACTCGGATAATGTTCGAATGTGTAACTACATAGATATTAAAAATAGCATGCATTTATAATAAATACAGTGCACGTCTATTATAACAACCTTCCAATAACACGAATTTATGATTTTTGGTACTACGATAAGGGAGTTTCAATTTCACCATAAAAAATTAAAAATATAAAATTGTGAAATGCAGGTAAAACACATCAATTTAAATCTCGACGATTCTTGAAAAAGGCGAATTTTTTCATGCCACCGAAGGTTAATGTATAAATTCAAAATATCAAGTTGTAACAATGGAAGTACAAAACGATGGTTAAACAATTTTTACTAGTAAAGGAGACAAGAAATAGCGATACAAAAAATATTGTTTACGGTAAAAAGGCATTACACTATTAATATATAGGCATTTAATAGTTTTTTGAATAAAATATATTATTTACACGTAAGAACCCAATAAAAAAAAAATAATTTAATTTATATCAGAATTAAGGAATTTTTCTTTTTAATGGATTTGGTGTACAACATAAGATTCATTATATTGGACGTCTACTGTATATGAAATTATGTGCGTTATGTGTGCATGAATTTATATGAAATTATCTACTTTTAATTTACTTCTGGTACCTACATTGATTCACTTTAAAGCAAGCCTGACAATTTTAAAGATTGGTAATGGAGAATCAGAAAATATTGTAGGTTTTTAGAAGTTGGTTCAAAAGTATTGAAAGCGACACCTGTTACCCACTAGGGGATATTTTATCTTTCATGTGCACATAATGTTATCTATTCAATCTGCTAATTCATTCTTTGTTTACAACACATTTGAAGTTGACGTGTCCGTGTATTTTTTGTTTTTGCAATGTTAGTAACTGAATATCGGGGACTAATACAATACTTTTCAACCAATCTGTTATTTATTTGACATTTTATTGAAGAAAATTTCAACACTTGGACTTTCAGTTTTAATGATTAATTTGGTATTATTTTTTCTGATCAAACGTTGCATCCGTCCTTTTTTAAAATTATTCACCTATCTAATTGTAAACAGTGTTAAACGTTGGTTCAGACCTGCCAAGAATCTTGTGAAAGTTGGCTCTGATTATGTTCAATGGTTGCTTTTTCAAATGCAAATGTTTATTCAGTACAAGAAACTTATTTTATTCCCCAAAACTCGGACCAGCTCGATTGATAAGTATATACCTATTTAACCTACTACATAGATAGATTAACACTTCTCGAAACAGCGCATTCCATCAACGTCTCTTACAGAAACTACATCGTAACATGTGATGAGGTACTTACTTAAAAAATAAATAAATATGTGGCACTTAAAGCCCCAAAGGGCTCATTGGCCAAGCTTCTCTTCCATTACTGTTGTGCGTCTTAAATTTTGGACAGTATTAGAATGGACCTACTTATTTTAGCCGGTTCCGAACGGCAGAACACTTGTGACATCACTTTTTCTGAGCTTTGTCACAGAGTTCTTTTTAGAAGCTTTTTCATGGCAAGTTGTTACTGTCGGAAGAATTGCCAATTGCTTGCCGACAGGTGGGTACCGTTCGAAAGAAAAATCTTTTCGATATTAAATTTGTTATGCATCAGCCGGGTATTGAACCACGACCTACAGATCAGAAGGCGAACACACTAACCACTGAGCTACGGCTGAGGTACTTACTTACTTATGTCAATATCGTCGGCATACGCTAACAGCATGACACTTTTGTTGAAGATAGTGCCATTATGTCGTAGATCAGCAGCTCGTATTATTTTCTTCATAATAAGATTGAAGAACGATAACGAATCACCTTGTCTGTAACCCCGTTCGGTACTAAATGGTGAGGAGAGGTCCTTCCCAATTTTCACTGCACAACAGGAGTTATGCAGTGTCATTCTACAAAGTCGAATGAGCTCACACTCGCGTCTTTCCAACTCCCTCTTCTTGCGCCCGAAAATACGTCTCTCTGCACTCCTTTTCTCTCTGTACCGCTGTACCATAACAGCTCGCGTTGCGCCTGTACGCAGGGTTTTTCTGTAGGCAGCGTCTTTCTCTTCGGTAGCGTCGCGACACTCCTGATCATACCACTTATTCCGGTAGTAACCGATTACCTCCTCGGCAGCAGTAGTCATGGAGTGGGATATATGTGTCCACCGTGCGCATGCATCATCAAGTGGGGCAGTGTTTTGCATAAGCAGATCCGATAGTCGAGTGGCATATGCATCTGCTGTCTCTGGTGATCGCAGCTTACTGACGTCGAGCTTTCTATGTGTGGGACTTCTCTTGTTATATGCGACACATAAACGTGTGCGCACCTTAGCTGCAACAAGGTAGTGATCCGAGTCGATGTTGGCACGACGGATCAATTTCACGTCCATCACACTGGAAGCATGCCTTTCGTCAATCACCACATGATCAAATTTCTTGTTCGTTGATCTGGAGACAGCCATGTCGCTTTGTGGATGTCGAGATGCTGGAATCTGGTACCACCAATTACCATGTTTCGTGCTGCGGCGAAGTCGATCAGCCTCATTCCGTTATCGGAGGTGTTCTGGTGGAGGCTGAATTTTCCGACAGTTGGACCAAAGGTACATTCCTTGCCCACCCTGGCAAGCTTCTTCGAGGCGCTGAAAGAAGCTCTCCTTGGTCTCCTTCGTCCTTCTCATCCGTCGGAGCGTGGGTACATATAAGGCTGATAATGAAGCCGCTCGTTTACAGGCGTGAAATGTGAGACAAGACGTCGTAGTCTCTTGCTGACCAAAAATCCACATCCTAATTCGTGCCTTTCAGCATGGCAACTGTAGTAAAAGTCACAGGACGCTGTTTTGGAGCAGCCCTGTCCCGTCCATCGCATTTCTGGAGAGCGGCGATGTCAGCTCTGTATTTTTCGAGGACATCAACCAGCTGGATAGAGGCACCCTCCCTATAAAGGGACCGGACATTCCAGGTGCATATCCGTAAATCATGGTCTTTTTTTCGTTTGCGGTAGTCCGAGGCATTGCTGTTTTTTTCATTGGGGGTATTTTTTATGTGGCGGGTCCCAAACCCAACGCACAACCTCTAACCGAGGAGTTTTTCGCCACTCACTTCAGCAGCCTTCCAGCGGGTACCAGGAGGACGTTGCACTGTGGTCGTCACGTGGAGAGACCCCATTAATAATAATGTGATGAGGTACATTGCACAGTATTCTTCAGAATACTGGGCTCAGAAAGACCAAATTGTTGTGAATAACGAGAAATCGAAAAGTGTTGGTCTTTGGATATACTTTCAGCAACATTTGCATGTCGTACAAAATTTCAAAGCTGATTATAGCTCATACGCTTCTGGCTTATTGGTGAGCATACAGCTAAAATATGTTGCGAACAACGGCGAAACAAGAAATGAAATCAGGAAATAGTATGGATTTGGCATAGTAGCCAAGTACAATTTATTGAACTTCCGAAAAAAGGCAATAAAAAATTAGTTGAGGCCACGGTTCCGAACTAACGACCTCATGCACATAAGGTCAACGCACTAACCAACCAAGGTAGGTCACCCATAAAAAGGATGAGGGAAAAATATATGTACGTATATAAAACTATTTAAATTAATTAAACATGCATGGAATACATACATACATATGCATACATCTACATACACCTATCCATAGATACCTAGTCCTTTATACATTTGAAAAGTTTGTGAAAATTAACACCTGCCTGAGTGGGTATTAATGTATGTATGCAGTTAGCCAATGAAAGGAAATAAACGAATAAACGGCACTATTGTTTGTATTTATTTTATTAATAAAATTTATATGATTTTATTGTTTGTTGTTATTGCGTTTCTTAATCATTATGAATAGAAGAAAGGCACCTAACACTACACAAATAATGCGCTCACCCATGAATATTTGTAACTTGCCTGACTTCCGTTATTTAGTTAGTTAACTATTAACGACTTATACTGCCTTCCTATCTACATATAAATTATCATATGTAACATATAGTTTGTACATATGAGTAGATATCCCTCAACATTTTATTCTTAACTCGTGCTAGCGATCCTTGGTGCAAATCGTATTCATTCTACTGACAGGTTGTTCATATTGTATTTGATTTTAATTAAATTTCCTTAACTTTGTCTCAATTTGTTTACATTTTGTCATCATAATGTAATTGAGAGTGAATGTGTGTGTGTGTATGTATGTGCGCTGTTCATGTTGTATGCTCGTATTTAATGCCTTCGTATGTCTTATGCTTTTAACCCTTGTTTTTGATTGTCATTCTATGATAAGTTGTGACTTGTATATTTTGTGTTAGTTATACGGTAGTTTTTAATCACATGTGTGTGCACTCGTAGAAAAATATTTGTATATGTACAATATATGCTTGTTATTATTTGATTTACTATAGTTGCTTTATTAGGTATATCTGCATGTATATACCTTATGTATCATATATACATTTTATGTTATTTATATTGATTTAATTACAACACTATGTATACACTATTAACACACTGTGGCAGGTGTTATAAATATTTCAGATATTCAAGCGTGTTGCGAGTTGTTACTATGAGTATTTTCGTCATTGTTTTTTCTACGAGTATTCTTATGGTGTGAGATTTTTATGTACTAGTTATACTAGTAATTTAAAATTCCAAGTAATTAAAAAATTTTTCATGACAAAACCATCCTTTAGTTAATCTGCTGGTGAAAATATCACTATGTTAAAAAAAAAAAAAAGAATTCGCTGATAGACTTCAGTAAACAACAAAATTTGCAAACATACAAACCGCAAAAATATCAAAACTGTTGTAATTTATAAAAAAATGACGAATGCGATATACTTTTTTATCCAACTAACGTATCCGAGGGAATCACATGAACCAATAAACCTAACATCGGTTGCGAGATCGACGAATTTTTTTTTTTAAGTCAATGCTCTCTTGCGTCATTCTTATAATAATTTGTTACTCTTATAGTGTGAATAGCCATTCATTTGATTCATAATAAAATCGTTACTTATTTACACTTAATTTGAATTACATTAAGGAAGATTTAATTTTAAATTTGTTTTCAGGTGTTTTTTTGAAGTAAAACTTCTTAGGCGGCGGTGTTGCAAATGGAGTGTGAAATTTTTAAAGCTATTTTCGTTACATGAGTAGGAAGGAATATATAGTTTAGAGAAAGGGAGAATGAAAAAGCCATCAACATATGCACAACGTTACAAAGCAATAGATCATACTCAATGGCAATAGATAGTGTGTGTGTGTTGAGGGAGAGAGAGAGAGAGAGCAACCAGCGAATAATATATGAATAATGACGATTAATTCGAGAGTATATTAGGCAAATACAATACAATACACATGCACAACGATATAAAAGTCATAGAGTATACATCCCCATATATAAATAATAGTCACACATGCCTCACAGTCAGACACATACTGAAAATGTTATTGTTTTCGTGTTATTACGTGCTCGCATCTGCAAGGGAGACACATTCAATACAGTGTTACCACCACTTCAAAAATAAAAAAGCTAGATCGGCCAAATAAAAACGCTCAATAAGCTAAATGGTCCCAAAAAAAAGGGGTAAAGGACAGCCAACATTTCATAAACAGTTTATATTATATTTTTAACATGTATGCATTTTAGTTCAACAATAGAAGCATACATTAGGTACAAATATATGAGAAAATACTTTCATAAAACTATTAATTAATATATATTATTACAAAGATTAAATCTAGCGCTTTCGTTCTAACAACTAAATAACGTGTGAATTTACAAAAACAGCCTATAGCCGAAATATTCAAAATTTTATTATTCCATAGTGGACTATATCTAACATGTAATTACTTCCTCTTCATCAACTACTGTTTAAATATATATCCTTATGAGCAGTCAAAGTTTTAGTTGCGATTCGCAATATCAAATCTTTTGTCAGTAAGCCAATATACTCGAATTTTTTACTTGTATATCCTGTAATAGAAACAAATATTCCGCGCAACACAGCTGACTATTTAACATAAGAGAATGATAATGACGGCAAATATGTTGGACCAAATTGATGCTGCTAGATAATAATATAATAGATGATAATTCTAATAAAAAAGTCTCTTCGCTTTGTAACACAAGCGTTGCACTGAATTTATACAATATCTTGTATTATATATGTGGACGATTATCTTTAAAAAAAGCTAGTTTGAAAATAAGAAAGGGCTCGAAAAAAAGCCACAAAACTAAACAAAAATGCTAAACAGATAATAACGATTAATGCGCATATTATACGAAAGCACACGAACGTCAGAATATTAAGGTAGCGATCATATTTTACCTCTAATCGGTTCTCAGTGAATTTGATAGAATGTGACGTCACAGTATTTCCAAGAGTTGAATTATTCATTAATTATTCCGCATTGTTTATATAATTAATAATTATATTATATATTATAGTATAATTAACAAAGTAAGACAATCCGAGAGAGGCATTTTGATGCTCTCATTGAAATAAGTGTATAGAAGGAGAAAAAGACAGCTTTGTGAAATCTATCAAAGTGAAGAATTCGAAAATATATTGTTACAATAACCCTCTGGTTGTATATAAAGGTCAAACATCTCACATGCATTTGTTTATTCTTTATTTTCGATTATTACTAATTTCATTTTAATTACATCAACTTGTAAATATTTTTTTAAATGTTACAATCATTAAGTTAATCAAAAATTTGGTTAAAGCCCATTGTTTTTCTTTAGTTAATAAAAAAAACATGATTTTGTATTCAACCAAAGGGTTAATACTAACTTATTTACTTATGTGGCCATAACAACCGAATATCGATTTAGGCCGAAAATAACATGCTCGCCAGCCATCTCTGTTCTTCACTAGCTGGCGCCAGTTAGAAATTCCAAGCGCCGTCAGGTTCTCCAGTTAATAATTTTGACATATTTTGACACATAGTAATTTTGACACTACCTAAACATGCTTCGGCATATACTGTAAATGACATGAGAACAAATTTTATGATTGAATTACTTGCTTAATTATACTATATATTCTTCTTTTCAATTTGCTTGCCATTTTGTCATTTACTCTCGCAGCTGAAGTATTGTGACGTCACATCTAGAAAAATCTACTCTGATGGTCGCAATCTTCTTTTCTATTATTGTTGGTAAAAGCACAAATGCAAAAACATTATCAGTTGCTTACAGACATGGTTGTTGTTTGATTCTGCGGCGCATGATAGTGTTTAAAAAAGGAGACCCCACAATTTGCGCCAGCTACCGTGGAATAAGTCTCTTGAGCATCGCATACAAGGTTTTATGGAGCGTACTGTGTGAAAGGTTGAAGCCTATGCTCAGCAACCTGATTGGACCTTATCAGTGTGGCATCAGACCTGGTAAATCCACCATCGACCAGATTTTCACACTGCGCCAAATCCTGGAGAAGACCCAAGAAAAACAGATCGACACACACCACCTATTTGTTGATTATAAAGCCGCTTTCGACAGTCCGGTAAGGGATTCGTTATCGTGCGACTTCTTCAATCTTATTATGGAGAAAATAATACGAGCTGCTGATCTACGACATAATGGCACTATCTTCAACAAAAGTGTCATGCTGTTAGCGTATGCTGATGATATTGACATAATCGGCATGAACACGCGAGCAGTCAGTGCAGCATTCTCAGAGTTGGAAAGAGAGTCGCGTCGGATGGGTCTCACGGTGAACGAGGGCAAGACGAAGTATCTAGTGTCAACAAACAAAGAGTCCCGGCGTCTTGGACAGCACGTCACTGTTGACAACTACGCTTTTGAAGTAGTAAGGGACTTTGTCTATCTTGGAACCAGCATTAACAGCAGTAATGACGTCAGCTTGGAGATCATGCGTAGGATAACTCTTGCTAACAGGTGTTACTTTGGGCTGAGTAAGCAATTGAGAAGTCGAGCCCTCTCTCGAAGAACGAAAACTACACTCTACAAGTCTCTCATCATGCCTGTCCTAACATATGGCGCTGAAGCCTGGACAATTTCCACCTCGGATGAGCGAATTCTTGGGGTTTTCGAGAGAAAAGTCCTACGTAAGATCTTTGGACCTATTTGCGTTGGTGGCGAGTACCGAATAAGGTACAACCATGAGCTGTACGAGCTGTATGCCGATATTGACATAGTAAAGCGCATCAAAATCCAGCGGCTGCACTGGCTAGGTCATGTCGAGCGAATGGAAGAACACGCTCCAGCTAAGAAGGTGTTATATTCGGAAGCCGCTGGAGGACGGCGCAGAAGAGGAAGACCAAACCTCCGGTGGAAAGACCAAGTACTGGAGAACCTGACGGCGCTTGGAATTTCTAACTGGCGCCAGCTAGCGAAGAACAGAGATGGCTGGCGAAGCATATTATTTTCGGCCTAAATCGATATTCGGTTGTTATGGCCACATAAGAAGAAGAAGGGGTGGACATATTGGATACATATATTTCAGAAAACACGTTGGGAAGACAAAGTTAATGATAGTGATAGTGATTAATAGTGTTGCTATCTGAGCAGCCATGGATATGTTATTCGATTCTCCTCCAATTTGGTTAACTTTTGGCGCACTATTAGTACATATGTAATCAGCATACTACCACTTTGTCATCTCTCCCATGAAAATCCTGGTCAAGTCTTCCCAATAGTAGATCTTGCAATCGTTTGAAAGATTTGTGATTTTAGGAGCCAATTAAGGCTTAGCATTTTAAAAGTCGTAATTTGCACACTCTAATTATCTTGTTAAAAGCAGTCTTCATAATTACGAAGCAGAAATCTTAAAGACAACTTCACATTCAATTTGTGCAATTAGTAATGAACATACTTATTATCTGAATTGTATTAATGAATATGTAAATATATGCATATTTGTTTGAATCTTTTTGTACAAGTCATTTCATTATCCTCTTTAAGCTTTTATCATGGAGTAAGTACGCATTACTCAAAAACGCAGTTATAGGTATGTTTTCATTTGTACATATATACGATACATGCAAATGTATATATATGAATTGGTATCATATGAAGTGTGAGTAACATCAACATAGATGGCGATACAAACTCATAAATATTCATGGTATGTAATATGCAGTAATATAGCTAAGTTGATAGTTATAACAATAGTGGTTGCGGTAACATTAGTAGTTTTTAAGCGTTTTTAAATCGTTATTCATATGTAAATTACTTTATTCTTTTACGGTTGTGATTAAATAGATGGTGGAGATATACATACGTAAAGAATTGTAATTAAGGATAATCGACAATTTGTGTGTCTATTTATTTAAATGCTTATCTCGGCATCAAATTTGTAAGTATGAGTAAAATATGTATTTTTAATCATGTAATTTAATATTTATGAGAATCTAGTAAACTATAAGAAATCGCTACGAAGACTTTCACTCTGCAATAAAAAGTAGCTTTTGTATTTGACGCACGGACTAGGCGTCATATAAATACTCGTAGTGCAGCTGGTTTAGGACTAATGTACACTATAGTTATTTAAAAATTTATTTATATTTTTTTCTTTCAATTCAGTTTAATTTCAATTACATATTCGATAATTGTTTGTTTGTTTTTTCTTTCTTTTTCGCATTTGTCATTATTTACTCAGAAGAAATTATACGTGCTTAGCATGGACAAAAACCAATCGAGTGTTAATCACACGTGCTTAAGTGGTTATTGTTGGTTTTTTTTTATTGTTTATTGAAAGTGAAAATGATGCCAGGTATGCAGTATTAAACATAATAGTGTATGTATAAAAAAGGACATTGTAAGTGGGCGTTCATTAATGACACTGAGCATATATACACTTGAAATATATACATAGGATCATAGTAGATTTAAAGTAATTTATTTTTGTTTACCGAAATGTTTTGTTTTTGATGAAAAAGAAAATGATTATGAAAAATTCAAGTGTTAAATGCTTCAGTCAAACAGCAATAACAACAGCTACAGAAAACAGGACAACAGCATAACACAAATAAAATGAATGCATACAAATATAGAATATTTGAAACAAAAAATAAAGAGAGCTAGAGCTGCTTTATTTGAAGAATTGTAGGCAACAATTGGCAAAACACTTCATCCTGTCGGTTTTCTTTCATGTCGGCTCAAGATGAGAGCATTATAATTGTAGCAAATTAACAGTATTTTGTGGTTAAATCAAGCGCATATGAATAAGGCATTTTTTCACATTTTCTGTACAATTTCTACTCATAAACAAGCATAATGGCAAGTAATGAAATACTCAAAGTAATTGTTGAAGTGCTTTAGATTAATATAACCTTTTTACATTTTAGCTCTAACAAATACCTGATGAGAGAGTTTTTTGTTCAGAAGTGTTGGTTCTAAAGAGTATTTTATTGAGCGGGTATGCCTACATGCATATGCTCGTATTTGTAAATATGTGTGAAGGACATTTGTAAGCGTTAATTTTGGCACCTTGAGTTAAGTACCTTTCCAGAAGCCTTACATACACATATATGTGTCTGTGCGTTTAACAGCATGAGTGAACATATTGTCATATAAAACATACACATATTTAAGTGTTTGTTTGTCTTATTGTAAGTGTTGAAAGAACCACTTCCATGGTTAATTATATGGCGAATGCGGTTATATTGTTACATTAATTAATCCTAAACGAATTTCTGTAGGTATTCCGATAGTTTTTTTACTAGAAATAAAAAACAAGATTTAAGGTTACAAGCTATTTCACGGAGTACCATTTTCTATTATTTTTAGTGACTCATAATGAGGTCTGGAAAAAAAAACTGAAAAACTGATGCAATAACTGATGCGGGCAAAAATCCTCATCCAAACCCTCCCCGTGGGTGCCAGCTGGAAATGACCGCAATGGGGCAGTTAGCTAAGGATTGTTTTGTAGGCTCGGATGGGCATTCGAGCTTGCAAGCCTTCCATAGGATAGAGGTTCCTGCACCCCCTTTTTTCCAAATCCCACCTCCCACCCACTTTTCCCTCCTCCTGGGCCGGATTAAGGTGTATTACGAACCGTGCCGAGAATCAGCCTGGCTGGGGGCCCAGGTTAAAAAATAGCTCAGCTGCAAACGGAGTATACGGATACCTGGCGCCCTCCGTATTATGTAGCCTTATCTGTGTATTCGGATCTCTGCACAGATGGACCTTCCCTTCTCCGATACTCGTGGGATTTATATGGAAACGAACAGAAACAATAACAAAAACAAAACACAGGAATTAAAATCGGGAGAGGCAGCGAAAGCCGTGGAGGATAGAATAGGGCCTAGCCATGCCGAGATTCTTCCGAGAGCTAGTACGAGCGCAAGCTTGCCACTACCAACCAACAGGACATCGGTTATCAGACCGATGCTTGCGGCTGCACCCAACCACAAGGACTGCCTCACTGCGACGAGAATCTTAGAAAGAATAAGTGCCATACCAGAGAATGAGAGATCTGATAAACAGAAGGCTTCACTGGTATGGGCGACCGAAATAACTAATCGCAGCAACATCAAGCGCCAGCGGTCATCTGAAGACACTGCCAAACCAGTTGCTAAAAGAGCCCTTGGTAATGTGGGTCACTCCTTTAGCGAAATCCTTCAAGAAGACTTGGTAATGGCGGTGGTCGACAGGAATGACGCTGATGGCTTCATCGCATCATCGAATTGGAGACTGTTAGAGTGCAAGCTAGCAGAAATCTTCAATCCTCTAATGGAAGAGCATCCCGGCCCTCCGCCTATTATACGAGAAGCTGGATGGAATCAAGGCAACATTAAGCTGATTGCCTGTGCCGATCAACGTACCCTTGACCTGTACAGAATAGCGATCACCAGAGCTGGAGAAGTATGGCCGGGTGCGCGCCTTGAGGTGATAGAGAGAGACGCTATCCCGAGTAGACCGCGCACCTCTGCCTGGATCCCAGCGGAACCTAGTGATCCGGCCATCATTATTAAAAATATCAAAATGTGTAATCCTCGCCTCCCAACACACAACTGGCGAATAGCCAAGTTGGATGAGGAGAAGAAAGGAACGTACCGTAGGGCGACCATAATCATCAATAAAGAGTCTCTGGTACCCCTGGCGAAATCCGGTGGGTACATAAACTACTGTTTTTCGAGGATCAATCTACGTGTATATCTGAAGGACGACCTAGAAACACACGCAGGCGATCAGTCTGTGGCAAAACGGATGGAGACGGAGGGGGCGCTCCCAACCAGTTCAAGAATGCTTGTGCGGCAGGACTCGCGCGACTCGTTCTCCTCAGAATTCGATGCTGCAGGGTATGTGAATTGGATTTTACTGGAGGATGAGTTGCTGGACTCTGGAGACGATGAGTTCAACGTCACTATTGTGGAAGCGAAAGTGACCAATGATAGCGGGGATGCTTCATTGCCTTCAGATAAACCTCCACACGTCTAAGGCGGCCTCAGCCGCTCTAATCCTTCGTCTGGAAGCCGACGGAGAAGACATCGTTCTGGTCCAAGAGCCGTGGACAGTTGGCAACATGGTTTGTGGACTAAGGACATCTGCATATAACTTAATATACAAGCGTAAGACAGGTAGACCTAGGGCCTGCATACTTCTGAGAAAATCAATAACCTTTCTTTCACTCTGTAATTACAGCAATTTAGATACGACGGTGGTATGCGCAGAGAATATAGCTATGTGCTGCTGGTTCGCTTCAGCCTACCTCGCGCACGACCACCTGGAACTACCACCACCAAGCAATCTCAAACATCTGGTAGAAGATGCCCAAAAGTCCAGGGCTGGACTCATAATAGGATGCGACGCCAACGCTCACCATACGATCTGGGGTAGCAGAGATATTAACGACAGAGGTGAGTCTATGCACTCTATGCCTATAAAAAAGCAATAGGGAAAAAGTGGGGAATGCAACCAAAAATTGTTTGTTTGATATAAGGCAGTTATCAGGCCTGTATGGGGTACTGACCTGGTGGACTGCACTTACTAAATCCTCCCATGTCAGGCCCCTTGAGAAAATACAAAGAGCAGCTTGTATTTTAATAATGGGAGCACTGAGAACAACTCCTACGTTAGCACTAGAAGTGCTTCTGCATCTTACTCCGCTTGACTTACTTGGTAAGCAGCTAGCGGCTAATTCTGCTTTACGCCTTACCGGCTTGCACCAATGGACATCAAAGTCCTTCGGACATGCAAGCATACTGGATAATTTTAATATTGTAACTTCACTTGATTATATCAAGCCGACATATGCCTTTGAACGGAAATTCCTAACCTCCTTCCCTGATAGGTTCGCCTGGGAGGCGGAAGGATTCATGCCAAATTATACTCTCATATTTACTGATGGCTCTAAGCTTAATGGAAGGGTGGGAGCAGGTGTGTATTCCGAATCATTCAACCTTAATATTTCATTCCGCCTGCCTGATCACTGTAGTGTGTTTCAGACAGAAGTTAAAGCGATTCACAATGCACTTACTTGGATCAAACAGAGCTTTGTCTCCCGCAGAGACATCTGCATCTTGAGCGATAGCCAAGCTGCAATTAAGGCCCTGGACTTGACTGCCGCAAATCTCTTAACGAGATGGCTGAGCAGCACAATATTCTCCTGTGCTGGGTACCCGGACACAGGGGTATACGAGGAAACTGCATAGCTACGAGCTTGCAAGACAGGGTACAAACAGGGTATCTAACCCAGGAGAATTCTCGGTTAGGGATCCCCATAGCCACGTGCAAGCTTAATTTGGAGGTTATCACCACTAACGTCTTCCAGAAAAGATGGACGGATACACCCATCTGTAGGATGGCGAAATAGCTGTGGCCCCTACTCAGCAAGAAACGTTCACGAAAACTTGCCGATCTTAATAGGGTAGACATCTCGACCTATGTGGGAGTGGTCACTGGTCACTGCCTCATAGGTTCTCACGCTGTGAGATTAGGTCTGGGCAACCTCACTCATGACTTCTGCAGAAGCTGCAGAGATAAGGAGGAACTTGAGACGATCTCATATCTGCTATGTACCTGCCCCGCTTTATGTAAAAATCGAAAAAAATTTCTAGGCCACTACCATTTGAGTGACCTAGCCCAACTATCTCAGATCGAAATTGTCAATCACCTAAAATTCATTCAACGTTCCGGTTGGTTCAGCGAGTAGCTAGGTGAAGGAAAAATCCGTACGACGGTATCACAACGGGCCTAATTCTGGCCTATGTGCGCTCTCACTCATCAGAGAGGGCGGCCGCTCTAACCTAACCTAACCTAACAATATGGTTGCAACAGCTTGGTCCAAGGATCTTCCCGGCTGATATTGACAAAAATGGGTTCGATATGATGCTCAATTTTTACGCAGAAAAAAAATAGTATAGAGTATATTCTTAAACAATTATAATACCATATGACGCTATAATTCAACGAGTAAAAATATTGAGTTTTTTTAATTTTCAATTCTCTGTCAGAAAGAACTGCATGAAATAGTGGACAGTGAACTTATTTATACCTGTAATAGTTATTCACATACTTAATACACACTGTGATATTACTCAAAGTACTAAATATCGCTGTCCATATTTTTTTATTGCTCTGTGGGGACTTGGCAGTTTCCATATATTTGGGCCACAGGAACCCAACCGGGTAGACGTGCAGATGGACAGAAGAACAGAAAACTGATGAAGATTACATACACTATTCTATAGCTCCAGAGCTCCTTTCAGTTAGTTACCAAATATTTGCCCGAAATAGAGACACTCTTGCACTTGTGCCTATGGTAAAAAAAAAATGTTTAGTTTCAAAGAGTATTTTATTCGGCTGATAAGCCAACATAAGAACACCAGCTCGAATATTAATTAACGTAATTTTCTTTCTTGTCTTATGTGTCCATCATCAATCGAAAATCCATTTAAAGATTTATTTAATCAAAAATTTTTTTAATCAAGTATACTATTGTAGTTGAAAATTTGATCAACGTTCTAGTAAATTTCATCGATTAGGGGCAAACCTTCTGAGTTAGTCAAATTTTCGAGAAACCGGTTTTTACACATTCCCACCTTTTTGCACAAAAAAAATTGAAGATATTTTCATACCTCACGCAGTATATTGATAAGGGTATTAAACGAAAGAGAAAATTCGTAAAAGTTGAACAAAAAAAGTACTTAAAAAATTTTCACTAATTCAAAAGTATAGTTGTTATTAGTAACGAGTCGTTCAAGAGCTCGTTGCTTGACTCATTATACACTGGACATCTGTAACCAGATTCTTATTTTCATTGCGGCAGAAAGAGGCTCCGGGATTTAAATCAACCCAATTTTCAGCACATTTTCGATTATTTTGGGTTGATCCGATTTGGTACTGTAGCGCCAGCGGTATTAGTCATTTGAATGCTCTAGGTTTCATTCTAAAATGGAAAAATCCAGTCTTTCTAATAAACTCATTACTTTGAAAAACAATTTCATAACTTTTTTATAGCCGATTCTAATTCCAAATTTTAAATGGCCTACCCTGTATAAAAACATATATCATAGGCCGCTCTTCTGGAACAGCCTTGCTTATCCATAGCATTTCCTTAAGTGTGGAGATGTCAGTCTTGTAGGTATTTGTGGATAGAGGAACCTTTCCTATAAGGGGATCGGATATTGCAGGTGTAATTTATATCCGTAAATCGTAGTCTATATTTCGTTAGCTGCGTTCATCAACAAACGGTGTAGACTTTTTTCCCAAGAATTGCAAATTTAAAGAGCGCAAAACGTAACTTAGTTATTTTTGAACCTATGCCCATTTTTTACAGTTTCGAAATTAAATTTCACGTTCTTTGATTTTTCGATTATCGAATTATTTTGCAATAAAAAATATTAATATATATATTTCTAATTTATATTCATGCATCGAGTGTACATAAATATTTTATATCAAATTAATTGTACTATGTTCATATATTTGAAACACATCTCCTACCTGCATATGTAACTATGTACTAATATTTTGCATATTTTGGAGCTTGTTGCATACACATAATTGGCAATTTGTAATATCCTAAAAGCGTACACATAATATATGAATAATATTGATTGCCAGCAATTTATATTAATCCGTACACACAATGAACCACATGCATACATACGTATTATCGAACGCACATTTTAACCCTTCGTTACTGAAAGAAACACAGTACTGATAATGTTGGTGACAACAGCGCATATCTATTAGAATCAATTAAGAAGCGATTATGTATAATTCAAAACGTTTCTATTTTTGAGTTTTATTATTATTTGCATTAATATTTTTTAATTTTTCTTTGCTTTTGCTTCATGTGCGCTTGAATGATTTTATTGCATAAAAATATGCGCATCAAAATATACATGCATAAAGTGGTACATACATATGAATATTGCAATATAAATAGCGACAAGAGAAAATTATTAATTTTTTTTATTGTCGTCAAACAACAATCAAAAACCACCCTCATAATTGTATAGGAGAGTTCGTCCATAGGCGTCAATAATTGCATATATGTGTAACCCTTATGAAATTAGGTAAAAAAAAGCGGTATGCATGCATTCACTTATTTATGTACGTAATGTGGTTTGTATGCATACTCGTATATGGGCGCATCATAAATGCAATGTACTACGTGTACTTTATTGTATAATATATGCGACGATAAGGATAGGCTTTTATGTGTTGTATTATTTCTGTCAAAAATTGAAATCAATCAAATTATCGTACCAACTTGGTGTTGTGGTAGTATGCACGAGTAGTTGTGCAAATTTAAGTACATATGTACCAGTATGTGTTCATGTATTCGAACAACTTAATTATGCCACATGAATTTATAATTCATGAAAAGAGAATTTTGATTGAGAGGGTTAATGTGATGAATCGAATTGACATCAAGAGAATGATTATAATATTTTGGGTGAAATTTTCTTTTTTTTTTTTTTTGAAATACATTTTTATGAAACATTAAATATAGTTAAAATACTTTTATGATTTTATATCTAGTGTAAATTTTCGAAATTCATGTTTTTCCTATTTTCATTGCAAAAATTTTTAATAGCTATCGTTTATACGATAATTTGAAAAATATGTTTGTGTAAAATCAAAGATCTTGTTGACCTTTATATTTTCTTTCTTGTTTAATATGTGTACTTTTTTGGAATTTCAAGATTTTATTATACAAAAACTTCTTATAATTGCTTTTTATTTATGCACAGACGCCAGCTCAAGCGGTATATGAATACAAACAAAAGACATTGAACCATTCAACCACGCCCTCTTTTCTTTCACAGCCATCGTCAAAGTTCTCATCGTATATTATAATACGTACGTATATATATATTGAAATAGTAATTGCTCTTTGGGAATATGCAATGTGAGAACGTGACGTTTGTGCTTATAAATTGCCATGAGCGGCTGTAGAATGTTTTTTAATGAAATAAGATTAAAATTGTTGATTTCAAGTACCGTTTTTAAGAAATTTTACTACTTAATGTTAAAAAAAGTAATACCTAATACTAAACACAATTTTGTATGTGAAATTGGAAAATGCTTGCAAAAATACTTTTCATATTCTCATTACATCCGCTAGGAAAGCGCGTTGTTAAAATTGACGATTTGTAATTTGATGCTTATTCACTCATACAACCTCAATCTGAGGTAATTTTTAAATTATTTGATATTTTTGACATCAAGTACAGATATTGCAGCTCTTCATGTTGCGGCGGCTGAGTGATTCTTCATTTGTTATGTGCCCAAAATTCAAAGTGAGTATGAATTGAAATTAAATCACAATTCAATACCCTACAAACAGACGCCGTCACTGCGGAAAGTAAAGCAAATTTGTATAAAAAATACTTTTATGGGTTGAACTTTGCAAAATTTTTTTAATGAAAATATAAAGGAAATTTCCTTCAAAAGCAAACCAAAGAAGGATCTTTATTACAATTACATCAAATTAAATGAATCAAATTTACATAAAAACATTAAGAACAATAACAACAACAAGAACAAAGGGATGTAATATGTATGGTAAATTTGTATAATGAATGAATGAGCACCTCTTTCCATTCTGTTAAGTTTTCTACCAACAACGACGAGACGAGAATGCGGCAGCGATAGAAATCACTTTATATCGATCATAATTGATGTGAAAACAATAGCATTTGATTTTTAGATTGCACACATACATACAGCTACATACTATACTTTACATATAATCTAAATAGGAAGGATGATGCTATGGTTGAATGGTTGGGTTTGATTGGGTTGGCAAGCATATATAGTACGTATATGCGTAGAAATATGAATGTATAAGGGAATGGTTTCAACACTCGAAAGAATAAAAAAATCAGAACAAGAAATACGCGCGAAGCTCAATATTCTGCATTGTTATTAGTGACGACACTAATTGACCATATGCCGTGTATAATAATTCGTTTCGCTTTTCGTTTACTCTGCGAATGAATTAGTTCATGTTCAAGTTTGTGATACAAAACTCGAAAATAAAATAAAGATGTATTAATGTATGCATATGTGTTTGTGTGTGTGTGTGTGGGTATGAGTTCAGGGATGTGTACGGAATTTAGAATTGATTTAAAACTGCATTAAGTTTGTGAAGTTATGAATGGTGTGTATACTTCTATGTATGTGTGTGAGTATGTTTATTTTTGTTTTTATACGAAATTGATTAGTGGGCTGGTAAGTTGGTTAGAGCTTCACATTGCAATTTGATTTGTATGGAATGTCATATTACAAAGTCTGCCCATCGTAGTGTAAAATAATTGAGCTTGAGAATATTTTCCAGAAAAGAAAAAAAAAACAACAAATCTTATTGAATTTACATAATAAATTAAACTCCTTCTACGTACTAGGTATATGTGTATATTATTTCTACTAGGTAAATATAACATGAATGTGAATAACAACAAGTACAGAAAGTTTTTTTTTTTTTTGTTGCATTCCAACATGATGACAATTTGTTTACAATCGACATTTCTGCTCAGCATGTATGTATGTACATAGTATCATCATACCATTTCTTCTTGTGTGGTTGGTCATCGACATAATTAACGTCATTTGTTGTTGGCCATGTGCCAGTGCATATGCATAGGTATGATGTGATAATTTGCTGTTAACATGTTGGCTGCACTACATGTGGTACCCTAATCATATACCAAGTATAGTAGGAAGGATGGATGCATCTCTTTAGATTGGTTTGATATTTGACTTGCTTGTTTTATTAGCTTACCATTTAATTTGTTTTGTCTTCAACAATTTTATTGTAACGTACATATAATGCATATTTTCATATAAATTTTCATTCATAAATGGTGAGTGGTTAAATGAATACATATGCATGTGAAATCATGTATATGAAAATATTGCTGTTGTGCTTGTGATGATGTAGGGGTTGAAAAAATTAATTTAAATGAATACGTCGAATATGGAAGCGAATTTCATCAATGTAATTCATATTAAAGTCAGTTGTGAAATCAACTGGTAAATGATCGATGATAATTTCAAACTAAAGATAAAAAAGAAGATAAAGATAGACAATTTCGTACTATATAAAACACCCATTCAGCTTCCTCGAGGAAAACAAAGGGTTTTAAAGTTGAATGGAGTGCACACTAGATCACTCGTAAGCGAGTAAGCACTATTCCTCATACCCAATCCTTTCTTCTTTGAAAAGATGGCAAGGAAGGAGGTTGTTTTGGAATCCACATATATATTTGGGAAAGTGACTGATGCACCGCTCTTCAAGTGGCCATAATTGATACCATACATGGTTATAATAATATTTAAAAAAAGTAAGAAAAGATTTGACTATCTTTTCCACTCTGTCAAATTTTATTTTCAGTTGAGAACAACAACAACAACTCAAGGCTATAACTGAATTAAAGTCAAATGCATTAGTGGAATAACCAGCAACCTGATTGGACCTTATCAGTGTGGCTTCAGACCTGGTAAATCCACCATCGACCAGATTTTCACACTGCGCCAAATCCTGGAGAAGACTCAAGAAAAACAGATCGACACACACCACCTATTTGTTGATTATAAAGCCGCTTCCGACAGTCCGGTAAGGGATTACCTCTACGCAACAATGTCTGAGTTCGGTATTCCTGCAAAGCTCATTCGACTTTGTAGAATGACACTGCATAACTCCCGTTGTGCAGTGAAAATTGGGAAGGACCTCTCCGGACCGTTTAATACTGAACGGGGTTTCAGACAAGGTGATTCGTTATCGTGCGACTTCTTCAATCTTATTATGGAGAAAATAATACGAGCTGCTGATCTACGACATAATGGCACTATCTTCAACAAAAGTGTCATGCTGTTAGCGTATGCCGACGATATTGACATAATCGGCATGAACACGCGAGCAGTCAGTGCAGCATTCTCAGAGTTGGAAAGAGAGTCGCGTCGGATGGGTCTCACGGTGAACGAGGGCAAGACGAAGTATCTAGTGTCAACAAACAAAGAGTCCCGGCGTCTTGGACAGCACGTCACTGTTGACAACTACGCTTTTGAAGTAGTAAGGGACTTTGTCTATCTTGGAACCAGAATTAACAGCAGTAATGACGTCAGCTGTGGGTGCTGTAGCTCAGTGGTTAGTGTGTTCGCCTTCTGATCTGTAGGTCGTGGTTCAATACCCGGCTGATGCATAACAAATTTTATATCGAAAAGATTTTTCTTTCGAATGGTACCCACCTGTCGGCAAGCAATTGGCAATTCTTCCGACAGTAACAACCTGCCATGAAAAAAGCTTCTAAAAAGAACTCTGTGACAAAGCTCAGAAAAAGTGATGTCACAAGTGTTCTGCCGTTCGGAACCGGCTAAAATAAGTAGGTCCATTCTAATACTGTCCAAAATTTAAGACGCACAACAGTAATAGAAGAGAAGCTCGGCCAATGAGCCCTTTGGGGCTTTAAGTGCCACATATTTATTTTTTTTTTTTAACTTATTTTCGACGACATGTAACAAAATTTTAAAATTTTTAAGAATTATGGATGCATGTTAAATCAGCAACTTTATTGTATTGTATTTCTAAAGAGCAAAAATTAAAAAACAATAATAGGTTGAAAGTATATAGTATATAAATAATTTTGATGATCTATTTCCAATTTCTTCCAATAAATATTATGTATATTTAGTTCCAAAAGTTAGGATTCCAGAAGATCTTTTGCAAAAAGTACTTTAAACAGGTATACAAGAACGAGTGCATGTAAAATATATTATAATAAAGGGTCCATAGCAATTGAACTATGAACAGCCTAAAAAATCAGAAGAAATGAGTTCACATATTGTGTTATGTAGCAGTTTACGTAATATTTAGATATCAGAGAATAGATCATTTTATTTAAATTCGCTACAATGAGGTCAATTCGTTCACAATATTTTCAATACGCTTGCTGTTGGGAAAACGTTTATTTTAATCTAATAAAATATCCACTTCATACAAATGTGTATGTCTGATCGTGGATAAATCAACGCCTATATGATCTGACCTACATAAATATATCGCACGAGCGTGATGGCTATTCAAATGTTTAACACATACTATCATAACATACGATAGTGTTAATTTAATATAATTTTTTAATATATTGCGCATTTATATTTAATTTGTTTTGAACAAATTACGAATAGTTCCTTTTTTTTTTCTTCGTGGCATGATCATGGTATGGATTTGTTTATCGTATATATTGCGTACTTTGTTATCGTATTTCAATGCTGACTGAAAACATTATCGTATTTATATCTTGTATATGTATGTACAACATATGATGTGTACCACCTATGCATGTTTATTCGATTAATTCTTGAAAGACAACAGAAAGTTGTTAATTTTAGAATTCATAATGCTTAAGAAAAAGCCAAGTGTGGTGCAAACCATTTATAGCATTATGTATGTGTACACTGGAAAATCACTAAACAAATAAAAACATACAAGTGAGAATAAACATATGCTCACCTACTACTAATGCATGTGTACGAATTTGTATATGGACCTCATATGATTATGAACTATAGCTCATGTTACTCGTACGGTAGCTAGCAAACTATCTTCATATGTATGAGTGAATGTACACTTGAAAGGCTAAAAATACTTTTGATGGCTTCGATGATCAGGGTCATACTTTGGAATAATCAACGGTCGCTCTCTCTCTTACTTGCTCGTATATTTAGCTGAATCTACAGAAAAGAATTGATGATGTCATACGAGTATGATGAACAATGACAAAGGGAGGATGGGAATCAAACGGTTGATACAAAGCAACAAGAGAGAAAGCGGCGAAGGGAGACCTTGATGCTCTCAGCATACATAGGTGGGTAATGGCGTAAAATTTTGCGTAAAATTTTAAAAATCTATTTTTTGTTTATTTTATAAATAATTATAAATTGTTTTAATTAAAATTACATAAGAAAACATTAGATTATTTTACATGTGGCAATAAACCCCTTTTTAAAAAATAATTTATTATCATTATTCTATACAAAGTAAAATGTATGATTTGTTGTTGAACAAAAGCTACAAAATGAAAATTAAAATTACAAGGGGATTAGAGTTCAGTCGTCAAAAAATAATCTTCGTACCAATGATGTTGTTATGGCGTATTGACTTTACATTAACAACGAAAAGAAATAATAAAAACAATTGGGCGGGCATCTCTGAAGGCGTTCGTTTGCATGTGCGTTCGCGTAAGGGGATCGCCACAGCGACCACACCAATACGAGGCACACACGAGCGTTGTAGAGTGTTGTGTAGTGATGTAAATAGCTTAGAAACACTTGCGGTGAACAATGCCTGGGCCGGATTCGTCGTATTCTTCCTTGGAGATCCACATCTGTTGGAAAGTGGAGAGGGAGGCCAAGATGGAACCACCGATCCATACGGAGTATTTACGCTCTGGTGGGGCAATGATCTTGATCTTGATGGTGGATGGAGCCAAGGCGGTGATTTCCTTTTGCATGCGATCAGCAATACCTGGGTACATGGTGGTACCACCGGACATGACAATGTTGGCGTACAAGTCCTTACGGATATCAACATCGCACTTCATGATGGAGTTGTAGACGGTTTCGTGAATACCGCACGATTCCATACCCAAGAATGAGGGTTGGAAGAGGGATTCTGGGCAACGGAAACGTTCATTACCGATGGTGATCACTTGACCATCAGGAAGTTCATAAGACTTCTCCAAGGAGGTGGAAGCAGCAGCGGTGGCCATTTCTTGCTCAAAGTCCAAAGCGACATAGCACAATTTTTCCTTGATGTCACGAACGATTTCACGTTCAGCTGTGGTGGTGAATGAGTAACCACGTTCAGTCAAGATCTTCATCAAGTAGTCGGTCAAATCGCGACCAGCCAAGTCGAGACGGAGGATGGCATGGGGCAAGGCATAACCTTCGTAGATTGGGACGGTGTGGGTGACACCATCACCGGAGTCCAAAACGATACCGGTGGTACGACCAGAAGCGTACAAGGAGAGTACAGCTTGGATGGCAACATACATGGCTGGCGAGTTGAAGGTTTCGAACATGATTTGGGTCATCTTCTCACGATTGGCCTTTGGATTCAATGGGGCTTCAGTCAACAAGACAGGGTGTTCCTCTGGGGCGACACGCAATTCATTGTAGAAAGTGTGATGCCAGATCTTTTCCATATCATCCCAGTTGGTAATGATACCGTGTTCAATTGGGTACTTGAGTGTCAAGATACCTCTCTTCGATTGGGCTTCATCACCAACGTACGAGTCCTTTTGACCCATACCGACCATCACACCTTGATGGCGGGGACGACCTACAATTGAGGGGAAGACGGCGCGGGGAGCGTCATCACCGGCGAAACCGGCCTTGCACATACCGGAGCCTACGGAGAGAGAAAGAGAAAAACGATACAATTAGTATAACATCCTCGGACCGTAACAGAGAAAGTTTCTCTATGGATATCCGAGAAATTGCAAAACAAAATGGATTTCAGCTCAGGAGTGTCAGGTTTTCGTTTTTGCAGAAATTCCGTGTAGGAAAAAATTACACACCATCATCATCAATTTTGTCTGTTTGTCGGTGAGAAAAAACGTATACCGAAATGTAGGCAAATTTTGAAGAGTTTAATTTCAGACATTTTTCTACAAGAAATTCATGCTCCCACTTTTGCCTCTATGTATGCTGGCGATCGTATATGATCGAGGCGTCATTATGACGCAAACTTTTGTACTCTTTTTCAATTTTGGAATAATACTAGATATTTTTAGAAGATTTTGAATTTTGTTATTTCTCAAATGAAAATAAATTGGGGTTTTTTTTTTGATAAATTTTGGTACAGTCAAAAAACGTTTGAAAGTATATTGACTTTGTGTTAGATTGATGGCTTGGAGAGCAAAAAATGCGGAAGTGATTCTAACCAACGTAAAATATTGGTCAATGTCACAACCACGAAAAAATTTTTCAATTTCTTCTTCTTCTCTTTTTCCAGAAGTATTTTGTTATTTGGATTGTTTGTAGTTATATTTTTGATTTGCTTTATAAATTATGCTTTTCAATTTAGCAAAATTTCTCTTATTGCGATTATGATTTTTAAATTATATTGATAATTTGTTTGCAATTATATTTTGTTATTATCACTCTTTGCACTTTCATCCTTTCTGTTTGCAATAATTTTCAATGCGGGTAATCCAATTGTAATGAATGTTGTTAGATATCCAAATGTTTGTAAACGCACCATTATCAACGACCAAAGCAGCAACCTCATCGTCACACATTTTGTCTGAGTTTTGTGATTATTAACGGTACCACGAGCAAATAGAATTCAAGAATTACGGCAAATGTGTACGCTTTGGAACACAACTGACTGACTAATTGAACCAACGCGATGCAGCAGCTTTTATACCCCATCGTCAGTATTCAGAATTTTCCAACGATTCCCGAATCCATAGAATCGGTTGCAGACATTCCGATGGAACAGCAGCCATCGGTAGCAACAACAACAGCAGCAGCAACAATTGCCCAGCAGCAGCAGCAGTAGCAGCAGCAGTACAGCAATACTACCAACGCCGCCTCCAACGCCTTGCAACAAACGCCACCATCACCCTCATCATAGCATCTTCGTCGTTGTTCGCCGTTTTCCGTCATTCGACGTTTCGCGATCTAAAAATAGGATATCTTCTCTACTATTAGTAGTATTAGTAGTATTAGTAGTAGTGGTAGTAGTAGTAGTACTGGTAGCAAAGCAGACACAAACATCAACATCAAGAAGAAGAACTTCTTTCGCATATGCGCTACAATGGAAAAGCATTCAAGAGCGAGATAGCACAATGAGAGCAACAACAATATCGGCCTAACAGTGCCAGCACACCTTCGCTTCGTTCCTCTTCGTATCGCCGTCGTCGTTGTCGTCGTCATGGCTGATTGCCCGATCAAGCATGTTCGTATACTCCATGCTCGCCTTGTTGCTATTGCTGATCGCGGAATCCAAAAGTGCCGTATAAGGCAAGGGCGCCGGATATACATTTGTATACAAGTGTGCGTACAGAATGTGTGTATGTGTGTATGTACGCTTATGTATTTGGAAGACTGAACGAACATTTTCGCTGCGTACTGCGCTGTCTTGCTGTATTTTCTAATATTTTTTATTTTAAGCGGTCGTGTGGGGGATTTGGAAATAGTTGTCGATCGTTCAATGTGTGCATGCGTTAGAGTATATACTTATACATGTGAACATATTAGTGTTTTCGTAATTAATTCATTTTCTATTTTCCACAATCTTTTTTCTTGCAATCCACACAACAACAATAGAACATCATACATGCTTATGTTCTCATTTCTAATGCGCGCCACCTTTGGCCAAATTGTATTTGATCATTTCATATGAATAGTATATGCGTACGATTGTTCTATTGTGGCTGCTGTTTGTATGGAAAAGTAGGAGAATTTCTATTTTTGGTCATTTGAATTTATTCTTTATTCCTCCCAATTGAATTGAGTTGAATGCAGAAAATACTCCTAACTTGGTACTTGGTATGTTTCGAATGCAGCATTCATTGCCTGTATTTTCCAGTTTGAAGTCAAGAAAACAAACCAAAATTCATTTCTTTCATTTGTTTATTTACCCATCATCCAATAATGTGTTAATGATGCTACTAGATTACTTAATTTCAGCCAGAAATAGCTTATTTCTCATATTGTTCATGTAACTAGAAGTAGATTTTAGGGAACAACCATCACAAAGAAATGGCATTATTTATTCCTTTAGATGGAATTTATAAATGGATTATTTTGTAGTTCCAATTTTTTAAAAATATTTTTGGTTATGATTTTGTATTGTAAATATATTCACTTGTATGTAGTTTTATTTTTAGTTATTCTAAGTGGGGCATATTTACATACATAGTTTTGAACTCATTGATCTTCATAAATTTTTTAGACAAAAGCACGAAACTTCGAATCGTGTACCGTAAACATATTAACATAAATGGATACATATGCACGAGTATATGCATACAATGTATTATAGACACATCAAGACAGGTACAACTCACTAAGTTAATAAATATGTCAAAATCGGAAATATTACATTTAAATTGTTAGCCAAAGAATTTTTTATAAAAATAATAGACTAATAGATTAGTTCAAATGAAATTTCTTGGGAATGAAAATTTTCTGTTTCCTAAACTTCATTTAAAGAGTAATTAATTATAAAAATGCAATTTGTTCAAGCTGAATTATTGTGAGTACTAAACTGGTAAAAGGAGTTATTGATATTAGCAAATTTCTATTAGGTTAGGTTAGGATAGGTTAGTGTGGTCGCAAAATCAAATAACTGGGAACACGTGGCAATTGGGATCCCTAAATGAAGATTTTCCACAATTTAATTTTTTTTGTGCTTTGTAGTTTCCTCGTATAGTCAAGAATTGCCTTCGATTTTACAAGAAGAGAATTAAAGGTTTTAATAGCCTTTTGACTGTTGCTCAGAATGCGACTGTTTCGCTTGGTGCATTGCTTTACGTATGACTGATTATGGTACAAAATTCTTTCACTGAAGATTCGATAATCGATATTAATTTTTAAAGATGTGTTTCTGCTTGACTTATTGTATAAGAATGCACATATAAGATAGTTTAATGGCAAAATCATACTTGACAAAAATGAAAAAACCCCAATAATAATTAAAAAATAAACATTTAATTTTAACGGCTAAAACTTCATTAGAGTAGACGAAGAATACTCTCAGTCCGGCAAAAAATTATAGAAGTTTCACATTTATTTCCCCCAACAAGACATCAACCTACATATTTTTCTTCACAAATAATAAGATCATCTTGTGCATCGAACATCGAGCGGATATTTACTTCATAAATCTGTATTGATACATTATATTATGTTTATTCAAAAATATTCATAAAATATTAAGGGGGAAAACCACTTTGACGGTTTGAAAAAATCGAATTTTTTTTTTTTTTACTTCAAATGTTCTATGAGGTGTGTATTTTAATGTAGTATGCATCTATAATCCGCCAGAAACATTTAAACGAGGTAACGAGACGAGACGATTTTTTTAAAAATTTCCCTGGGCACTGAGCGAGTTTCTAAAACTTCAAACGCGTTTATCTCGAAACGAAATTTTATAAACTGGTGGGACATATCACGCTTGCAGTTTTCAACCGATTTTGATGAAACCTTGCAAAATTATCGAGAATTTAATTCTGCATCAAAATACTGGATGGGATTTTTGATATTTTATAATTTGGATTTTTAAAGCACGGCTTCAGTATTTCAGTGCGAAATTATATGGAGAATAACCTGCCTATCTAACTTTTGTTCCAGATTCACTTGCCAAGGGTCCAGATGTCCCACCGATGGGGAAAACCGGGCTGGAGGGGGGCTACGCGACCTGGTGCAGCGTGTACAGGGAGCCCGAGATCCAAGCAAAAAAAAAAATGACATTTATTGTAAAAAAGATAACTAATAAAATCATATAAAACATTTTATCATTGCAAGTTGTTTTAATGCTGAAAAAAATTCCGAAAATACTTTATTTTCCGACAGCTCAAGGTGGTCTTCCCCCTTAAGATTAAAATTTACAAGTTTTTTTTTAAGCACAATATTTCTTTAATTAAATTAAATTTCCATTTAATTTGCCATAATTTTGTCCAATTTTACTGCAAAAAACACACATATATATAAGCAATTTTGCAATTTTATACAATTTTCTAGTAGGGACAAAAATTGTGGTACAAGAACAGAAAGTATTCCTATATTCTTGGACACAAATTAGGCAAACATTATTTCAATACAAATAAAAAATGTTTATAAAATGCATCATGTGTAAGATTTTCTATATATGTAGAGATCTTGTTCTCTTCTTGTTCATATCATCATGTTCAATACTAATAAATTGCCCACTAATGAGTGTAATTTCCTATATTTTCAAAGCCCATAAGCGACCTCTTGAAATTAACCTTATTGTAAATAAGTGTATATGTTCATGTGCATTTGATTGTAATTGTAGAGTAAGTACTTTATTGTATATTCCATTTAAATCAGGTCAAAATTTAAACAATACCATTTTCAATTATGATGCTACAGTAATATGGAGCACAAATTGTGTATGAGTAATTTTAAAATTTGTTGGAACCAAATCCCTTAATAGATATTATGAATGGTAAATATAAATATAAATATATACTTTTATGTGTTTGTCTAGAACTTAAATAAAAAATTCATACTATATAAAATACAATGAAAATATTACATTTTTAGTGGACAGTCCTTTAATGCTATGATCACAAAGCTTTTGAGATAGACTGAATAACGAAAGAATTATAATAGCATTCTTGTAGATCAGAGAATATATTCATTTAGTAGTATGGATTTAACATTCTACTACCTCAATATACTCTTGAATCTTTTCATTTAGTTGATTGAATTATTCACATTTTCGTTCCTTGTTATATATACAAATAATTTGTATGAAATTATTAATATTATATTTGATGTTTCCAATTTGTGTGCTAAATATTTCCTTTTACGAATGTTGAAGTAATATTTTGCCAACCAACCAAATTTTAATATTCCTGCAGGGAATGCTAAATATTGTAGTTAATGAAGCAAAGCACAATACTATAAAATAATTACATTTGTTGTCACAATCCATTCACAATTATGTCTTTAGCTATATAATTTGTCACCTAAATCATTGACCACAAATAATAACTATTGATTGACACAAGCCAATTATCCCTTTTAGCAAATTGTGCTAATTTAATTGTGATAAGACGACTTATTTCAATTCTGTAAATACATGCCTATTCTTCATTTTGAATACGAAATCGAATCGCATATCAAAAGGGTAAATAAAAGAATAATCACAATTATAGACTACACAGACTATTACTAGCACCTATTGCAGCTACTTATATTCTAAATATTTGTAAAGGGTAGAATCCCCTAGGTCTATATTTATGTTGCCATGTAAATTGATTTGTTGCATTTAATTGAATTGTCGATTTGTTTAGATAGTATATTTATATATGTGTGTGTGTGTGTATGAATGCAATTCATATGAGTTTAATGCATTTTCCCATCAACAATAGCGGCAATAACAAAAATTATACGAGTATTGCTCTGAATTGTTGACCACTTGTGCATAGTATGAATGTAATGCAGTATGTAAGAGTATATGTGTATTTGAAAGGGTTAGTACAATATGAAAGACTTGTTACTTTGATATTCTGATATTCTTTACGCTTTAACATTTATTTGGTAGAGATCATACAAAGTTTTTATATAGAAGGAAAATCCAATAAACATTCTAGCAGATTTTGTTACAAACATTTTCAAATAGAAATTCGTGATAATGAAATTGTGAAAAGGAATGTCTAAAATAGGGTGGAAAAATTCACACAATAATTGCGAATGAATTGTTACTAAGGCAAACATGCATACTATGAGTATATGTGTATGGGGGTGTTTTGCGTGCATGCGTGAGATGTGCAAATAAAATTTTGAAATTAAGTCATTTACTTGCTGGTAAAAAGAGATTTGTTTTGTTTTCTTAATTTTATTTTTACACTCAAATAAGCGAATTTTCACAGCCAAATTTCTAAAAGATTCTATTTGAAAGTGTTTTTCTGAAGGCAATTACTTGTAATGTAATGGTAGTTACAGTGGACTGAAGTATGGACATTAGTTGTGAACGGAATACATTTTTTTTACGTTGATATTTAAATAATTTGTATTTTTCAATTTAACTACTACAAAGTAATATTATTTGCAATGAAAAATTACATGGCACTGGAGCCTACGTAGGCATGTAGCGCTCTTGAACCGTAGTCTATTGTTTCTTCAGAGCTTGCCTTCTCTATGTACTATGAACCACGAACAAATTTGCAAATTGATCGTTTACCGGAAAATTCTTAACAATTGAAGCCACTTAGTTTGTAGAGGCTAAATTGATTATTTAGACTTGAATGGGTACTATTTAAGATTATATTTAAGATTATAGAATCGAAAAATCGGCTTCATCGATTGTGTTATATTGCTAAAATTAGTAATGAACCTTCATTTTTGACAGCTGTGACATATGGATATTTCTGTCTTGTTTTGTATTCCTAGAGTACTCACTCTGTATTATAAGACAGTATATAATCTTTTACGATTTATATTTCGAATGTGTATTTTTCAAGAGAAATATGGAAAAATTAACGTAAGAAGATCTATCCAGGACAAAAAAGGTTTTTAATAAAGTTTAATTGGAAAAACCATTTTTTTTTTTTTGGAAAAAATTCGAAGTTTCGAAGTTTGGAAAAAAATTGCTAAAGAAGAAATGTGATAATCATTTTATTAGAACTTTGTTTTTAATCAATATTTTGTGCTCAAAATTCCCTGAAAAAGTAATTAATTAATGATATTTAAAAGTAAAATTCTCAGCTTTTTAATAAAAGTTGTTTAAATCAAATCAATCGTATTTTCATAAAATTTATTTGCTGATACGCTCTAAGTCGTGGTTGTATATATCAATGTACTATATAATTTTTTCTATAACAATTCTATGAAATCACTCCACTGTTCACTTATACTGATAAATTAGTCTTTTAAATCACACTTTCACACACTTTCACACACTTTCACGCACGCATGTGTATCATCCCAAAGTGTCAAACATTAGAAGAATCCTTAACAATCTACATTCATACATACAAATTCATATATGATATGTATCGTTCAAACAACCCGTAAAATACTAACGATAATATATAGTCATAATAATGAACTCTCCACCCTAATTGCTAGATTGGCAACTTAATAAAAATTCCTTAAATTCACTTAAAATATTTCCATACAATATGCGAAGGGTGCCATATAACGTATTAAATGTGTACATCAAAGGTTGAAAGGATGATGAAGTAAGAGTAACTAAAGACGGACACACACACACACACACACTCATACGCACAAATACAAAAAGGAGATTGAGATGTAGCAGTCATTATTACAACAGTATTTAGGTTTATGTGTGTGGAAAGGCTGTGATCGCTGACAAATGAGCAGCATTTGTTTGATGAGGTTAACTACTAAACATTTTAGCAGTTGAATTGATTGATTCTGTGTTACATTTTGTCATCGTTTTATTGTACAAAAACGATATACGACAATGTATGTAGTAGCAGTTATAATATTTATTGTTGTTATTGGTATTATCCATTCTTGTTGTTTACTTAAAGACGTGTGTCCATATAAAGTACATATGCATACTGAATTGGAATAGCTTTAGCATAAATTGCAGCACGTGTTCTAATAAAATATCCTTATTTTCTTTAATTCATACCTACAAGTCTAAAGACGAACGTGTAAAATGTATGCATTTGTATATTTGTTCGTATATGCGTGAACATTGTTGATATTGGCGATTTTATTAAATTTTGATTTAGCCAATTCACTGTACTTAGTTTGTCACACAATTTGGTTTTATGTCATGTGAATTTACGTTATTTTTGTAATAAACACTAAAATAAACATCAACATCGAAGGACCGTTGTCATGATTTGTTATTCTTCCTGATAGTGAGATTGTGACTAAATGGCTTTCGGGCATCATTTCTGGTGTGTTGTATGTATGTATGTACATTAACGACGTTTGCCACAATTGTGTGATTATTTTATTGTACTTGTATACGATATTATAGTTTGAAGGAAAATTGTAGGTAGGATTTCGTATGTATTGGATAAAAAAAAGTTAACAATGTCCATATATATAAATATCGCATTACTTATAATAAAATCTAAATGCAAAAATTAATCATGGAGATGCTGCAATAATTGGTAGGTACTCAATGATAGCAAGTTCACCTTGAAATCTTTTTTGCAATTTATAATCAATGTTAGTCATCAATTTATCATCGATTCAAGAAATTAACAAATTATTTCGACTATAATAATATATCTTGCTTGAAAAGAATTGGCACTGTGTCATATGCGTATTACTCAATTGTTTAAATTTAAAATTCACTGAATAATGAATGCTAGTGATAATATGTACTACCGCAATTTTTCAACTAAGAACATACGATGATGTTAAAGATATTGTAGTTACTATTATATACTGATATACAGAATTCAATAGAATTATCGCTTGAACAATTGTACTGGTAGCAAAGCCCTTCTGTATGATAGTAGTGATTAGGGTAAAGTCGCAATTTCCTCACTTCCAAAACTAAATGTATAATATAAAACATGAAATGGTGATGTTATAAAGTGTTTTTCACTATGCGTGATATGAGCCCTTTAAACAAAAAAACACTAATTACTGAAGAAATTCATATGACTCATTCAAATGAACAGATTCTGGTTTATCCCATTAACTAACGATTTCAAATAATCCAACAAGAAGTAATCCAATGGTGTTAAATCACAACTTCTTGGAGGTCACTCAATGTCACAATTTCTTGAAATTATCGAATCGCCAAACTTTTCCTGCAATCATTTGAATGTTTCATATGGCACGTGGCCTACGTCTTGTTTAAATCATATGCTGTCAAAATCAATTTCTCCCAATTCCGACCATAAAAAGTTGGTTATCATCGATCTATACTGCTCTCCATTGACGGTGCCACCAGCTTCATTTTGGAAGAAATATGGACCGATGATTCCACATGACCACCATCTGATTTTCTTTGCACCAGAGTCGACAGTTTTGTTTATTCACCGAACCACTGAGATGAAAATGAGCCTGATCGGAAAGATGATTTTCTAAAAAAAAAGTTGATATTATTTTCAAGCTGTTCCAAAGCAAAATTAGAAAATTTACGAGGTTTGCGATGGTCTAATGGCCTCATTTCTTGAGTGGGAACAATTTTATACAGATGTAAGCCTTTCTTTCCTTTCCTTTCCTTTCCTTTCCATACTTAAAATCCGCCAAGTTGTGCATACAGACAGCCCCAATTGTTGAAGACGTCCTGGAATCGACACATTCCTATCTTCAGTAACATTTTCTTGAACGGCAGCAATATTCTCATTACTTCGGCTCGAAATTTTCACCAATTCGACGAATAGCGAGCACGAGTGGACGATTACGACCATAAAATGGCGAAAGTGCACGAATAGTTCCAACCGGAGAACGATTCTTTTTGAGGCGTATATTTTTCTATGTTGAAATTATAAATATTGTTGAATATGATGAAAACCCCTTTAGTTTTTGTTGGCGATCTTTCCCTTCTACAATGGCAAATGAGAGAATTGAAGAACAACTTCTTATGACCAATTGGTGGAATGTTGCTGATTTGAGCATACAATCCAAAAGAGAATTTGACGTTTCTTGAATGGGCTTGGGCGTCTATGAATTTATAAAATGAAAATGATCCTGGTCGACCACCGTAAACACATTATATGGATTTTATTTCTCTGGATCTGAACTGTGGATTCACTACACACTGTGGAGGCCACTACACATTATGGCTCAATATATGTTTAGACATTTAAATTGGCTTATGATAAGGCCAAAATCTGTAAAGAATTGGGAAAACTATTTCTGTCACAGCAGATGGTGGGATACCACTCTCCGCCCTCATCTGCGTTTGACCGTTTTTAACGTTAGCAGATCCCGTGGGCATATCTTTTAAATAATTTCGACATTTCGACAAAAAAACTCATAATATTAAAATTTTTAACTCTAATGTGATCTTCATCCTGAAGAAAAAAAAAAACAAGGATATGTGGCACTTAAAGCCCCGAAGTGCTCTTTGGCGCAGATTCTCTTCCATTTTGGACAGTCTTAGAAGGAACCTACTTATTTTAGCTGGTTCCGAATGGCAGGAAGAACTCTTGCGACATCACTTTTTCTGAGCTTTGTCAATTGCTTGCCGTCAGGTGAGTACCGTTCGAAAGAAAAATCTTTTGCTAATAAATTTGTTACGTTTCTGCCGGAGATTGAACCCAGGATCTACAGATCAGACGGACAACACACTAACAACTGAGCTACGGCACTCATCTTGTAGAACGACACCATATATTGGACATAAAGTTGGCGTTGGAACAAAGATTCAATGAATGTGACTGGTTCTGATATGCTATAGATGCAGGTAAAATTACAAAATTTAGATATGTATGTGAGATTCAGCTACGGGTTACTTTTTTTTAAATCTTGAACAGTTTCATTTTAAAAGTTTTTAGAAATGACCTCAAGAACTCAACCTCTAATTTGGTGACATCCTACAGAAAGAAATGTGTTTAATGGAGGAAGTGACAGGCAGCTTGAAGTTCAGCATAATGTGAAAACATCCATCTTGTAAATTAATTTTAAGATGGCCTCACTGAACGAGCAGAGTTTTAGATTAGGCTGAGCTCTAGTCGAAGTATGATAATTGGAGAAATAGTCATTGTTTTGTTCTCAGACCTTGCAGGTAAAGTTTGAAATACTCAAATTGAGCAAGTTTAACCATTCGCAATTCGTTTCTTTTAAAGAGAAAACAACTCCACAGAACCTTTCAGAATTGTTGTACAATATATGACAAATGTTTGCATTACTACTAATGTATATACAATTTTTTTCTATGTTCTGTGTTCGCATGCGGATTCGAACGCACAACATTATGCGTAGAAGGTCAACTTATGAATCGCTGTGGTTCGTGAACCAAGCATCTTAAATATTGATATTAAATTTCGTATTTAATAAATTGTAACACAGCAAATATCAACTATATCAGTATTCAAAATTAAAGCAAAAAATCTTTTTTGAAGTGTATCGCACAAAGAGTTGTTCTCTGTGGTATATATTAGGTAGGTGGGTACTTTTAGCATCACAACATACAAATATTCACGTGTTGCTTAAAATATAGATGATGATGATTTAATTTGAAGCAAATCGTTTACACACAAAACAAATACAATTCTGCCTTATACATAGATACATAGATAAGAGTGTTGAAGAAAATATGCGAAAAATTGAAATAATTAGAAGGTTAAGAAAAAATCATTTGCTTGAAAGCGATGAGGAAGAAGAAGAAGCGAAGACATGGAAAAAACATCTGGTATATATTTGATAGAAGAAAATATTCAGTTTAGCCAAATGATCACATTTAAAATAGCTTCAATTCGAAATTATACATTCATACATATGTATCTGTGTATGTGTATGTGAAAATATTAATGTTGCTGTTGCTACAACTAGTCACCTATCTCGCTCTTCCAATAAATTGTTTAATTGTATTTGAGAATTTTTGTTTTCTTTTCATGCACATGTATACTGCTATGAGCGCCTGTATGTTGTTATTCTATTTCAAAAATATCATACATTCGTTTCCACTAGCGCACAAATACTAGCCAGATATAATATGTGTATGCATTTATAAAGTAGGTATGTATGTATGTATGTATGTATGTATGTATTTATAAAAATATGAATTCTAATGACGCGGACTTGTATGGTGCGCGCCGAGGAAATCATTCCAACAGCAGCGCGAACGATAAGAGCGACATTCTAAAACAAAAACAAATAAAACAAAAATACAAATAAAATAAGATTAATAATTATAAAAATATGAATACACACTACAACAACGACGATCATCAACAGTGAAATCATCGCCAACGGATCGTTGTTCGCTGGATCAGCTGCGTCAGTTAGCCAAGAAGCAGTCGGTTAGTTAGCTTCGGGTTTTAGTAAGAAAACGAGAAAAAAAGAAAAACGAAATTATTTTCATCTTAGTCGCTGTCAGTTTCCTCGATCGTTTTTCTCTCGTGTTGATCAATTCGTCTTTGTTGGTGGTTGTTCTTTTTTTTCATTTGATTAAATATTTATTTTTGTCATTTCTCATTTCTTAACTTCTCCGGACATTCTCATGCTACAAATATTTCTACTAATTTTGGTTGCGTCAAGAACTGTTCTATGTGTGGCAGGTACATAGTAGGACGCACTCTTTTTCGCTTCCCAAATTACATATCGATTCTCCATTCATACATTGGTCGATTCTTTCGTTGTTTTGGTCAAGCAAACCAGCTGCTATGCTTGTATTTAAATGCGGAGAGGGGTTAAATTGTTGCTCATTTATTGTTGTAACAATTGTACATATTTATGTGCAATTTCGCAGTTGGCAGTCGGTGGTTTTTCAATGTATCTAAAATTAGTTCTGCGTTCGCGCATTTGTCAATATGAGTAAATGAATAAATGCGGGAAATCAAAAAAAAAAAAAAAAAAAAAAAATTCGGTCGACCTTCTCCTCTATCGATGGCTGTCATATTGACAATATCTGTTGAGATATCTGGTAAGACTATAATTATAATGTGAACATTTATTCAAATCAATTGGAATTCAAACTTGCTGCTCATATACATTGCCTTTTGCCTGATCCAATAATATTTTGCTAATTTCATAACGTTCACGGCATCTCTAACGATCTTCAGTGGATCGCCACTCGATCGATCGCGATAGTGACAGACAATGGCAGCGACAACGTTCTTTCAAGATCATCAACATAATTGGAGGGAAATCATTTCGTATACATACATCTACATCCACCTACAAAGCATAAGTAATATCCGCTAAAAGTATCTTATTTGCTTCGTGTTACGAGTAGTATTTTCTTTTCATTTATTTCATTGGCATTTGTGAGTTAAAACAGCTGTGGAAGCATTTTCTTTAGCATTTCAGTTTATATGACTGTGTGATAGAGGGTGTATGTGTGTGTGTGTGTGTGTGAAAATTAATATCCTTTTATGGTCATATTCAGCGTATATTTTTATTCAATCGATGATGAATCAGTTCGAATATTTTAAGAACAAATGTGATTTCCATTGAGAACATTTGTGATCATCACCATTGCGGTTGTTGAATTGGTGAGACTATTGCCAAAATAAATAGCTTTTATTTTCAATTATGACGCAGGGTTTCGTCAATGTTCTCTCAATATTAGTCTCCCTCTCTCTCTCTCGCATCTTATATATATTTGTCACACAGACACACACACACACACAAACTCATTGATTGATTGTTGATGATTTTTCTTACTTTATTTTTATTTTTAGCGAACAACAATGTTTGATTTTTTGGTTTTTATGCTTTTCTTTTTTTTCTCATTTCTTTTTACTTAATTTGATTTGTATTAATGCTACATACTATAAATGTCGTATTTGTAGACGTGGCACCCTATACTTGTGAATGTGGGCTATATAAATAGCGACAAATATTACAGATTATTGTAGAATTTTGTTGTTTTCTTTTTTGATTGATGCTTAAATAAGCAAGTTATTTATATAATTTCTTATTAATTGTAGGCATTTCAGTTCATGTACTTTATCGTTCATCGAAGGCATAGAAGTAAACAGAACTATAAACATTTTATTTGAGTGCTAGGATGTTCGTCCAAGGCAGGAATATAAATATAAAAGAAGCTAGAATGCGTTAAACATCTATCACTCGTTGACCTTTGAAACTTTTGAAATATGTCATTTATTATTTTATAGTCTGAGCGTGTATACTTCTCAGAAAAATCAAAGCGAAGCCAATATAATGACATCTTAGAATTTCCAATTTACAAAGACAAAGTATATATCGCAGTTGTAGTGGCAAAGATCCAACCTTCTGCATTTTTAAAGGGTTTGTTATTGTAGCGAATTACAGATTTAGTTAGGAATAGTAATATTAGAACGGTGCATGCTGTGTCCTGAATTCTAACCGTCTGATTTGAGTAATTAGGTACTATATAAGACTAAAATTTTATGGAGCTTGGGAAGAAATATACAAGATATCAGAGACTCTTAATATGCTGACAACAGAATCTATATTATCCACCACTAAAGACCTGAGGGTAAATTTCACATATAGAACGCAATATCAAAGATTGCCGTCTGTCTAAAAATGGATTATAGCACTTTGTTTAATATCTTATTCTTTAAAAAGTATCACAAGCTGTGCTAGAGGATAGTTAACATCGACGTAAATGTAGAGTACTAGACCCTGAGGAAAATTATTTTGTATAGGCTGAAAAATGTTTCCCGGCGATGACCATATAGGTCAAGGTCAAAATCCAAATTGATTTAAGAGCATTTTCGCCATCACCAGAAATACAATTTTTTTTAAATTTTATATGACATCAATTAAAATGGACTTCATATTGATATTTAGTACATTCCAATCATATATTTCACTGTTATAGAACTTAACTATTCGGTTACTATCGAAAATCGATACACACGATATCACGGCTGTTAGCGAATGATCTAAGAAATATTTAAAATATACGTCGTATTTGCATTTAGAACATTAAAAAAAAAAAAATTAAAACAAACATCTTTTAAACTGAATCTTAACAAAACACAACGCCCAACTACATGTTTTTATAAATTTACTGAAAATGTCTGTCGTATAAATATGAACACGAGCTATCATAACTAACCGATATATCACACATAGGTAGATGATGACTTTTAGTGAACGATTTGAGAAATAATTTGCGGTTTTCGTGTTCATTTGCTTTCCAAATGGTTTGGTTTTACAAATTATAGTACCATTTGAATTGATTATATATATTCTGGCTGTATCAAATTTTTGCAAAATTACATATTTTTTTTTGGAAAAATGTTATAATGAACAAGTGGCATTATTAAGTCATCATATTGTGAAAAATTACTTAATATTATGCTTTCGAATGATGTCAAACCTATCGCTGTGCAAGTAATTACACATTCATCTTATTGTTAAAGTAGGCAAAGAAGAAGTTTCTTAAAGAATTTCATGGCAATGTGACAGAACAATGTTAATATTAAAAATCTTATAAAATCATTTATTTCGAATTACAATAAAAAGAAAAGCTTAACATAGGTTCTTCGGTTCTTCGAAATAATACGAATAATGTACGTAGCGGTGTGTTTATCGTTTCAGCGTATACCGAGCAAGCTTCACTTTCATGCTTTATTTTTCTTATGCTAATATCTTACGTAAGTAGGATGTTATTTAAATATTTGATTATATTTATAAAATTTCCTTTAGTTTTGCATAGGGTATTTAAAAGTTCAATATGACCGAACGTTATGGCATATTTTTCATTGCTTTGATAAACGTGACCAAGAAAGTCATAAAATATGGACTAGAAAAAATAATTCGCATTAAAAAGAATTAAATAAAACGATTCGTATTCGAAACAGTATATGTATCTATGTATATCGTATGAATACATATACATTGTCATAAATTAAAAAAAAAACTTTTATTTCCTTTTAATTTTTTTTTACTTCTTTCAATTGTGTGTCTCTTTACATATGTTTTTGAAATATTATGATATTAAAAAAAAAAAAAGAATTTATTTTTTAAAATACATAGCATGGCGTTGATATATTTGTGGTCATTGTGTTGGTACTGAGTGAAGGTAGTAAAAATTAATACCAATGAAATATGAATGAATGGATTTTTGAAAATTATGTAAATATTTTTATATAATGCAAATAAACTACACACATATTCAACATGTATTTTTCTTGGCTAGAATAATGTAAGTATAAAAACATGTAGGCTGATGATATCTTGTGGGTGGATGATGCAAATACAGTGAATATTTTATTTAACGGATGCAGTTTGGTATAGAATCTCAAACTAAAGACTTGTGTATATAATATTTATATGGACATTGCGGATGGCTCTACCGATCAGCAACGATATAATGGATAATAATTAGATTTTAGATTTTATATTTGTTCATCAAAAAATGCCACGTCCAAGTAAAAATTATTACATTACAAGTTCGAAAACGTATTGATTTGAAGTATGTCACATACTTACATTAATGTAAGTACTCATCCTAACCTTTGAGGATGTCTTAACTCGGATCGCTAAGCATTTTCAATATAAAGAAATAAATGCTTTCCAGATATCGACATCCAAAGAATAATGCTGGAAACCATCCATTATATTCCATTATATTATATTACAAAATAATCATATTTTAAATTCGCTTGATAAAAGAAAGTTTTAACAAGATATTTTTCTTCAGTAACTCGTTCGTTAAATATAGTAATTACTGTGTGTGATTTACGAGTATTTAGTATTTAGAATATAATTTTTATGTGTATAAAAACCAAAAATATAATTTATGTCCGTCCATTCCATACATATACTCATAATTTTAATTAAATTCTCCACAAAGAATTCATTTTTCAACTTTGTATTTTATATTTAATTTTATTTCGCTGAAATTTCATGAAATTTTATACATGTCTACTAGAAATGCATATTTTCGGTCCCCTTACTGATCCCGAGAAAATCCAGGAAATACTAGAATTTTATGAAATACTCAAATAGATAAACTATAGCAAATTAAATATAAAAATATATCTAAATATAATTTATTCGATTACACTAGTTTACAAATTTTGGAAAATTGCTTATGATACTTATAATGATTGCCACTATCAAAATTGCTTTCAAAAATGAGGTTTTCTTTTCATCGATTCATTTTTGATACGTCCATTCAGTTATTTTAGCGAGAAACGATCTTAACATGCGATAGAGTTATTAAAAAAAAATAAATAAATATGTGGCAATTAATGGCCCGAAGGGCTCTCTGGCGCAACTTCTCTTACATTAGTGTTGTACGTGTTAAATTTTGTACAGTATTAGAAGCGACCTACTTTTTCCGGTTTTTCTGAGCTTTGTCACAGAGTTCTTTCAGAAGCTTTTTCATGGGAAATTGTTACTGCCGGAAGAATTGCCAATTACTGCCGACAAGTGGGTACCGTTGGAAAGGAAAAGCTTTTCGATATTAAATTTATTATGCTTCAACCGAGGATTGAACCCACGACCTACAGATCAGAATGCCAACTCACTAACCACTGAGCTATGGTACTCAATATTATAAAACGTAATCAAATTTTATTTACATTATCTTTATATCTCGAACGGTTTTGCGAATTTAATTGAGTTTTTCAGAAATTTCTTCTGGGAATATTTGCATAGTTTCATAAATTCAATTTTTTTGTTTTTAAATCAAGATACTGATGAAGAAAATCTATGGAAAATGCACAAGTTGAATGAATGTTAATTATATAAAATCACACATTTTTGCCCGTTTCAAAAATTTAATGGACAATATGTCGAAAATGAATCCATGAAAAAGTACGTTCGTTTTTGAAAGAAGCCAGTCATCACATCACATTTTTGTTGTAAATCAGTGTCACAACATAATATAACACACATAAATAATCATTTTGTTTCAAGTGTTATGAAGTCTAGACGATTTATGAAATCATTAACAAAAGTAAACGGCGACCTGCATTAATGTCTAATGAAGTAATGCCGAAAGTGGGCAATACTGTCGAAAATTTTACTTGTAACTTTTGAACAGTTGAATAAATAAATTTCGAAAAATATTTTCTCCTTATAAACAAATTTCGACAATGCTTATGTGGAAGAGAAATATTTTACACGTAAGTAATTCATTTCAGAATTTCGGGATTGGCATTGCTACTAACTACATATACATACAATATATACATGTAAGTTAACTAAGCAATAATTTTAAACAAAATAAAAAGCATAGTGCTGAATTAAAAAAAAAAACGTATTAAATAATATTCTACTGGCGCCGAATTGAAAACTTTCCTGTTTTTTTAATTTGTTTACTTCAAAATTGTAATGGACATTTTTATTTTATTATTGGCATTGGGCCAACAAAGGAATACCAACATTTTACGATGCACTCATAGTATTAAAATGCAAAGATATTCACATGACAGTGTCGGTGACGAAACAAAGTTTTTCAACGGTAGACCCTAAGTACGAGTGTCATGCAATGCAATGAAATGCTGTATGCGGAAATTAATGATGGGTTCCACTGCAGGGAGATTTAATTTGATGAATGTTTTCTTTCGGAACAATTTGAGCCGCCCTAATCTACATAAGTATAAGAAAAGGAAATTTCGATTTTTAAGAAAATGATTAGACGAGTATGTGAGTTATGTCACTCAAAAATGATTATTCTCGCTGAGTTTGGTTGAATATTCTTAGATAATGATGATGAAAAACAAAATTGAAAGTACATTTTACAAGAGATAGCGGGGATTGCAGGTCTGAAACCCGACTTATAAAATATTTTTAGATTTTACCTTTCTCTTGAATAATTATCACAACTGCGAATATTTCCAATCGATCTGGTCTATGTCTTCCTGACATCACTAGGAGGCGGCTGAATTGAGTTAAGTTGAGGTTGTGCGTTGGGCTTGGGATCCACCACATACAAATTCTCCTCCAATGAAATATATGCACTTGGAATGGCCGGTCTCTCTATAGAGAAGGTGCCTCTATTCAGCTGGTTCACGTCCTCGATATATATAAGTCAGACATCAACGCTCTTCAGTAAATGCGATGGACGGGACACGGTTACTATAAAAGAGTATAAAAAAAAAAATAAATATGTGGCACTTAAAACCCCGAAGGGCTCATTGGCGGAACGTCTCTTCCATTACTGTTGTGCGTGTTAAATTTGGACAGTATTAGAGAGTATTATAAAAGAGTATTCTGTGGTATTTATTACAGTTGCCATGCGGAGAGGCACTAACCAGGATTTGGATTTGTTGTAAGTAAGAGAATGCGATATCTTGTCTCACAGTTCACTCCTGTGAACGAACGTATGGCAATAATCCGTATTAAGAAAACATTTTTTAATTTCAGCCTAACATGTTCCACGTTCTGACGGATGAGAAGGACAGTACGACCAAAGAAAGCTTCTTTCAGCGGCTCGAAGAAGCTTATGACCGCTATTACCGCCACGATATCAAAATCGTGCTTGGCAACTTTAATGTCAAGGTGGGCAAGGAAGTTATCTTTGGTTCAACTGTCGGAAAATTCAGCCTCCACCAGAACCCTTCGATAACTGAATAAGGCTGACCGTCTTCGCCGCAGTACGAAACATGGTAATTAGTGTCGACATCATTAAAGCGATGTGTCTCCAGATCAACGAACGAAGAACTAAATTGATTACGTGATGATCGACGGAATACATACATCCAGTAAATCGATCAACATCAGTGTCAACATCAACTCGTATCACTACCTTGTTGCAGCTAAGGTGCGAACACGTTTATGTGTCGCAAAGAACAAACGAAGTCCCTCACAGAGAAAGCTTGACGTCAATAAGCTGCAATCGCTAGAGCTAACAAATCCTTTTACCACTCGACTATTATTTATGCATATGGAGAACACTCCCCTTCTTGATGATACATACGCACGGTGGACACATATATCTCACTCCATGACTACTGTTGCCGAGGAGGTAATCGGTTTCTACCGGCGTCTGAGAAATGAGTGGTATAATGAAGAGTGTCGCAACACTATCACAGAGAAAGACGCTGCCTACAGAAAAACCGTGCGTGCAGGTTCAACGCGAGCTGTTAAGGAGTGGTGCAGAGAGAGAGAGAGAGAGAGAGGAACAGTGCGGAGAGACGTTTTTTCAAGCGCAAGAAGTCACAACAAGAAAGACGCGAATATAAGGAAAATTCTTCGAGAAGGTCAAGCACCTTAATGGTGGTTTAAATACCGGAGCCTTTTTCTGTCTTGACAAAAAATGGAAATCTGGTTATAGATGTCCAGAATGTCCTGAGCTGTCGCCAGTGCAAATTTCTCGAACTCCCCAATCAAGGATGATGATGTAGATGTTCCACCACCCGAACATAACGAGGTCAGAGGGCCCATTTCTAAGCTCAAAAACAACATAGCTGCTGGTGTTGATGGCCTTCCGGCTGGGTTATTTAAGGCTGAAGGCCTTGAGCTGCTCGCTAACTTGCAACATCTCATAAGCAGAATATGGGGGCTCAGTACGTATATAAGAAAGGGGACAATTTGCGCCAACTACCGTGGAATAAGTCTACTTGGCATCGCATACAAGGTCCTATAGGGGGTATAGTGTGAAAAATTGAAGCCTATGCTTCACAACTTAATCGGACCTTATCAGTGTGGCTTCAGACCTGGCAAATCTACCATCGACCAGATTTTCATACTGCGCCAAATCCTAGGAGAGACACACAATATTACAAGTGATTATAAAGCCGCTTTCGACAGTCAGAATGACATTGTATAGCTTCCGATGTGCAGTGAAAATTGGGAAGGACCTCTCCCCTCCGTTTAATACCGAACTGGTTTTCAGACAAGGTGATTCGGTATGGTGCGACTTCTTCAATTATGGAGAAAATAATTTGCGCTGCTGATTAAAAAAAATTATCAAGTTAGAATTCGACTCGGATACTTGGATCGAGTTCAGAGTTCGGTATACCCTTTAATTAAAATGATATTAATGAATTACTTACTAACTTTAGTTTGGTCTTGAAGATGTTGGTTGGAATTCAGAGTAAACTGGCCATCAGAACTCAACTGCCTGAGCTACGGGGTAGGATTTGATGATGGATGATAGCTGAAGGACTCACCTTCATGGCATGTTAACTCCTCAGTGACCTAATTATGAACACTTTTAGCATTGTTTTCCTTTCCAAAGCTAGTCTTTTTAAATCGTGGATCAAGAATTGTGGTTTTGGCTGCAGTTTTATTATTTTCATTAGCACCTAAACGCCTTTCGATGGTTTCTATAAAAGTATTTTGTAAAGACAACGCAGTGAGTCTGGGTGAATGATTGAACACCTCAGATAAGCAGGACAACAAACGACAATATAGGATACTGTTGTATGAGTTATGGTTGCTCTAGGCAAAAAACTGCCAGAGTTATAGCGGTTTGAATTTAAAAGAAATTCGTTCATTTTATATGGGAGCTACTTTAAACGGTGGGCGTGACTCGCCAATTTTTGTAAATCTAGTTATCCTTACACTCTACAAGTCTCTCATCATGCCTGTCCTAACATATGGCGCTGAAGCCTGGACAATTTCCACCTCGGATGAGCGAATGCTTGGAGTTTTCGAGAGAAAAGTCCTATGCAAGATCTTTGGACCTATTTGCGTCCAAAGATCTTGGAGGACGACACAGAAGAGGAAGACCTAACCTCCGGTGGAAAGACCAAGTACTGGAGAACCTGACAGCGCTTGGAATTTCTAACTGGCGCCAGCTAGCGAAGAACAGAGATGGCTGCCGAAGCATATTATATTCGGCCTAAATCGATATTCGGTTGTTATGGCCACATAAATAAGTAAGTAAGTAAGTAAGTATACTATTATTATACAATACTAATCCACACACGATTTTGTATGGGAGCCACATTAAGAAGTGAACGTGGCTGGCTGATTTTATGCCGTCTACCATTTTAATCCAAGCGTGAAATGTGGTTGTTTTAGACAGAATATAGCCGAAATTACAGCGGATTAAATTTAACAGCTATTATAGAAAAGAGGCGTGAATTGCCCATTTCAGCAGGATTATAAAACAGTATAACGTAATTCTACGTGCCAAATATTGTTGTCCCACATCGTATAGTAAGTGAGTTATAGCAAGTGAAATGTTGTGAAAATTCCGTAGTTAGTTGCTTTGAATGATTGTTGTGGTCGTGGCTCAATATTTGCTCAAGATATCATGTGAACCAGACAGACAGACCAGACAGACAGAGGGGCAGACGGACATCGTTAAATCGACAATTTAGGCCATGAATGAGAAGAGAAGACCATGAATACATATACTTTTCTATATCTCCGGAGATTGCTTCAAGTGGTTACAAACATCTGACCGAAATGAGTATACCTTGCATCAGAGCTGTAAAAGAATTGAATCATTACGGAATTCACTCACCCTTAATTCATTTAAAAGCTGCATCAACGAGGCTGCACTCTTTTGCTTCGCATTCATTAAAGAATGACAGACGAACCATTCATCATTCTCAAAAGCTTAAAATTATCACACTTTCCAATTCAGTAAAGAGTGGGAATTGAAAAATATCAATCCCATTCTTCAAAGGCTTAAAAATATGATGAATTCATTAAATATTATAACTCTTTTAAACTCTGAAATACTGGAAATATGATATTATTAATTACCATGAAAAGCATAGCTGCTTTGGAACAAACCCCCATGGTGTTATTATGAAGGTAGAGCAACTACAAAAAATTCCTATTGGCTGCGCGGTATAATGTCAGAAACTGGCGTCTTATAGTGTCAAGCTAGTGTGTTTCTTGTTTCCTTTTCAACTTCTTCTTCTTTTCCCATGTGTTTGTTGTTGTTTTATTAATTTTTCCTCCTTCTTTCATGAGAACTCTCTCCAATGGTTCTACCTTGTGTTATTTACCATGACAAAGCCAATCAGCTTAAGTGTGAAATTTGATGTAACTTGCACAGTACCCTGAAGTTTTGTATTGCATATGCCACAACTCACAAGAATTCCCCCTTTTTACTTGTAGTAGGATGTTGAATCGAGCTGCTCATTTTATATAAAAATTAGTACAAATATGATACACCCACTATATATCAAAAAAATTTTTAGCGAACCTTATCGATTACAGAAAAAAATATGCCATATAAAATGTCATAGCGTTTATCAAACCAAATATCGGATAGCTTTCCCATTCTTCAATGATGTGTTGACTTTGCGATGAAGAATTCTCACAATCAATTAAATTTTCACTTTCTTTTGAACACTTATAAAACTTTTGAAAATTTATAAAACTTTTATAAATTTTTGCATTTAATACTTTCTTTATATTTAATATAAGCCAATGGCAACCCAGAAATGAAAAATCCAACAACCATACAGATATTTTGTAAACAAAAAAACGGGAAGAAGAAGAACGGCTGTCAGCTTGCTACTGAATGGATATCGCCACTCCCATTCTTTTTAGGTTGCAGCCATCTGCGGCTGTATTCATTAAAATTTCAATTCAGTGTGAATTCTTTAGCATTTTCAATTCATGAATTGAAAACGAATAGAACTCATTCATTTTTATCAGCCTAAAGATATCACACTCTGAATGCCAGAAAAAAAAGCTTTGCAGCTTTTCAAAATTTAAATAAAAGAATTAAAAGTGAAAATGAGTTCACACTTTTACAGCTCTGCCTTGCATATCATCATGCAGTGTATAATAAAACCAGGCAAATTTATATTCTAAAGTGCAGGATAAATGTTGCATTTTTTCGAGAAAAGAAAACGCCATGAAAGTCATAATTATACAATACGTGTGTATTTTATTATTTAACGGGTGAAAGTAAATTATGTTTACAGCTCTACATAGCTGTGTTGTACATCATTTCAATTTTTTGATGTTTGCGGTGGCCTCTAGTGGTCCATAGCCGAAACGTACAATTACTGTAGCCACTTTGATTTTAGAACAGTGAAGTAGTTGCTGGATGATACCCAGTTAACAGATTTGTTCTGCACATAGATGTCGAAGAGAGAAATGCTTTAACGGGGAATATCCGAATAAAAATATACAATATTACCATACAAACAGTTTAAATATCGCTTCAGAAGGGAAAAGATAATATAAAATAAAAAGTTGAATGATATTATAAAGAATGGAAAATTCCTACATTGCTGCTGACTCTCATTTCTGATATGCTATATAGAAATTTTATTTTAATTTCAACAATACATTACCTTCCAGTACAGTTTGACTAGTCGTTTGTATTAGGCGGAAGTGCTGACAACTGAAACGTTTCTTACTGATAGTGTTGGGTAATTCCACCATACAAAAAAAATAACAACAGAGACATATGTTTGACAAAAAGTCAGTTTCTGATTTCAGGCACAGCCAAGAGCAATCTTTTACAATTGCTCTACCTTATAAATATACCCTGATTCGCTATCTTGTTTCCTCTCCTACATATGGCATTTCTCTCTTCATTATCTCTGCGCATAACAGGTAACAGGCTCTGTAAATCAGGTGTCATGATGTCTCTCTGTAAGACTGTACTAAAATCAAAATGAAACTTTTTAGAATTTATTTTATATGGTTCGATAGCAGGGATACAAACCGTTATGTTAACGCATGCGTAATCTGAAATCACAAAAGAAATGAAAACAAATGTGAATTTCTGTACAGTTTCTTTGCAACCACTTGTAGAAAGCATTTCAGATATAGAAAAGTATATATGTACCAGAGCTGTAAATGAATTGAATCATTACGGAATTCACTCACCCTTAATTCATTTAAAAGCTGCATCAACGAGACTTATCATTCTCAAAAGCTTAAAATTATCACACTTTCCCATTCAGTAAAGAGTGGGACTTCAATATTATAATTCTCTTGAACTTTGAAATACTGGAAATATGATATTATTTACTACCATGAAAAGCATAGCTGTTTTGAAACAAAACCCATGGTGATATTATGAAGGTAGAGCAAGTACAAAAAATTCCTCTTGGATGCGCGATATAATGTCAGAAACTGGCTTCTTATAATGTCAAGCTAGTGTGTTTCTTGTTTACTTTTCAACTTCTTCTTCTTTTCCCATGCGTTTGTTGTTGTTTTATTTACTTTTTCTCCTTCATTCATTATTATATAAACGAATTGTAGTTTATAAATCTTTGGTTTTGAAATGTTTATAAGGTTGGTTGTTTGAAGTATTCAATTGGTTTGTTGCGTTTCTTAAATTCTCACAATCAATTAAATATTCACTTTCTTTTGAACACATTGTTAAATTTATTTCACAAGATTCACTTTGAAGAAATTTACGTTTGAAAAGAAATTAACGGATCATTATATACATATCTACGCATTATACGTAAATATGTGTATATATGAAGTAGGTCAAATTACCAGGAACAAACATACTCGTCGTTATTTCTCGATTTATTAAAAAGATTACGAAAAAACAAGCAAAAAAATTGTAATACGAAATAAAACTTCTATAATTTTGTGCATTTAATACCTTCTTTATATTTCATATAAGCCAATGGCAACCCAGAAATGAAAGATCCAACAACCATACACATAGTTTGTAAACAACAAAACGCGAAGAAGAATAAAGGCTGTCAGCTTGCTACTGAATGGCTATCGGCAGTCCCATTCTTTTTAGGCATCAAAATTTCTATTCTGTGAAAATTCTTTGGGTTTTTCAATTCATGAATTGAAAACGAATAGAACACATTTATTTTTATCAGCCTAAAGACTTTACATACTGAATGCTAGAAAAAAAGAATTTCAGCGTTTCAAAATTTAAATAAAAGAATTAAAAGTGAAAATGACTTCACACTTTTACACCTCTGATATGTACATACTTCATGAGTGCTTCTGTCGATCCATCTATTATTTAATTGAATCACAAATAGAATTAGTGGTTTGCAACAAAAATTTTAAACTGTTGAAATTCCGAATAAAACTACTATCAATTTGTTGGAATTCGATTGATAATATTCTGTGACTTCACACTTTTACAGCTCTGATATGTACATACTTCATGAGTCCTTCTGTCGATCCATCTATTATTTAATTGAATTATAAATAGAATTAGTGATTTGCAACAAAAATTTTAAACTGTTGAAATTCCGAATAAAACTACTATCAATTTGTTGGCTTTTTTACATTGTTTATAAATATACTATGTAAGTAGATATGTATTACTTTTACGTAATTAAAATGTAAGAGCAGAAAATACTCAGTTACATTTATAATGACTTTTAAATAGTTATACAATGAGCAGCATGCCAGACAACCACTGTAGTCATAACAATTACAATCCTGAACGCATTTCTATGTATGTTCATAGGGTAGATAAACATCAACCAACATGATTGAGAGCACAATATGAAGGAAATCATGCGAAAAAAAGCAAATACTATATAAGTACATAATAATAATTCGAGCCATCGAAGCAGCCATCAAAGCAGCTAATTGAAAAATCTACATTTCCACATGTAGATAGATGTATTATACAATGCTTGCGTTCTGAACATTTTCACATAACCAAGTGTATTCGATGTATAACAGTGTGATTTTTTTATTCTCCTATTCATAAGTTGAAATATACAATATTAACATGGTTATTGTTGCCAGGTCGGTAACAATAGTATCATATCATTTAGAATTGATATGCATTACATAACTACCCCCAACCATATCCTGTAATTTTCACAGCTTGAGGTGTCTCGATTCGATTTTAAAGTTGGTATGTATGTCCGTATGTCCATATATATATTTACTATATACATGCATGTTTCTAAACAACATTGTAGTCAATGCGTTATACCTTTACGTTTTCCAAACTTTATCGACGGCCAAAATTGTGATATAACTAACGATTTCAAAGTATTTTAAAAGGTAAAGCTCTATGAAATTAAGCAAAATTTTATTTTACAGGAGTTCTACTTTGCTAAAACATTTGTTAACATTAATTGTTTTAAATTTTTGAAAAGCAATTTAAAATTAGTAACTCGTGAAATTAATGTTCTCTCTCTCTCTCTCTCCCTTTTTCCAAACCTTCATCTACCGCCGAAAAATTTAATATGTAGTAGTTTTTTATTATGGCCAATCTAAATAAAAAAAATTAAATATGTGGCATTTGTAAGTCCCGAAGGGCTCTTTGGCCAAGCTTCTCTTCCAGTGCTGTTGTACGTGTTAAATTTTGGATAGTATTACGATAGAAGAAACCTATTTATTTTAGCCTGTTCCGAACTGCAAAATCCTTGTCACACCTTTTCTGAGCTTTGTCACAAAGTTCTTTTAAAAGCTTATCCATGGTAAATTGTTACTGCCGGTAGAATTGTCAGTTGCTTTCCGACAGGTGGGCATCGTTCGAAAGAAAAATATTTTCGATATTAAAATTATGCCCACCTAATGTACCATTTATAAATTTTATATAGTACATAGGATCATATATATGAATTAATGTGAACAGACATCCTGGATTTGCTGAGACAATCCCGTGTGATCATTTCATCATTTGTCCTAATTACAAAGCACAATACGAAAAATAAAATACATTTTTTTTTATTTATTTGTTTATTACAAAGTAACTTATAATTAAGAATTATGTTCAATTAAATGTCCGTGAGTTAATTTTAGGTGGCCTAGCCTTAGGCGAAACAATTTTGTCATTTCGAACTGTGTTAAATTATCATTAAAACTTGATTGAAGGTAGTTTTCAATGGTGATTTTTTTGCAGTTTTTTTCTTGGTACCATTTAGATGTGTGAGCCAATTGATAAGCAAAACTTCAACTTTTCCTGTCATGATTTCATTAAATTTTTTCATATTTATTCCCGCTAAGCTTTGGCCAATTAAAGCTTAAGAAAAATACGTGAATCATAAGGAATCAATGAAAATACACAAACGAGAAATAATAAAAATAATAAGTCCTCAACCAAAGATCTCTATTGAACCAGTTGTGGAAATATTGTGGAAATCCTCAATGGCCGGCCTCACCCATTGCCGTCGCCGAGCTGAGCCTCCCTAGGAGTACCTGAATTACGCTTTCCCAGTTATGATCAGGATGGAGTAAGAGGCTCAACTGCTATATTCACAGACTAAACGACAATATTCTGGACCAGACATCTATTTACATGCCCAGCAAGACCAACCACTCTTGTTCCTTCTTCATCGTGGACGCACGAGGTCGAAGCAGTCACCTTTTTCAGCATAGAACCCAAGGCTTGGTGATCCGAGCACTGACATCATCAACAACAACAAAAGAACAACAACATTAAGAAAAATAAGGAGATAATTAGTTGTTTTCTTGTTATAAAATTTCATTTTGGATTATTTTTGTATGTATTTGAAATGCAGTTCATACATATACATATTTAGGAAAAGAAAGGAAAACTTACACTCACTTGCTCATAATTGTGTACTGGATTTTCAGAAAAAATAAAATAGCTGGAATTACATATTGCCACTGACATTGAGGTCGCAACATCTAACTGGGATATGCAAACATACATTAAGTAAAATCAGAATTGAACGTTTTTGATTTGCCTCTAATACTGACCATGATCATGTGCATGTGATAAGTCAAATATAATTGCTTTAAATTAGTACATAAATTACAGAAGATAGAAAAAACGATTGTAACAACAGCAGCAATTATGACATTAATAAGAAAAACGACAATGAAATTTTTACAACGATCATAAATAAGTGGTTTTCACATGCATATGTATACTTTGTTGCATATGAGTGTCATGTTGCAAATGGATGATAGATACCATAAATTTATTTGATATTTTAAAAGTTTGTGTGAAAAGTTTGGTCAAATATATTACAAACTAATTTCAATAAAAGTATCATGCTGTTAGCGTATGCCGACGATATTGACATAATCGGCATGAACCCGCGAGCAGTCAGTGCAGCATTCTCAGAGTTGGAAAAAGAGTCGCGTCGGGTGAGTCTTACGGTGAGGGCAAGAAGCACGTCACTTTTGACAACTACGCTTTTGAAGTAGTAAGGGACCTTGTCTATCTTGGAGCCAGCATCAACAACTGTAATGACGTAGGCCTGGAGATCATGTGTAGGATAGCTCTTGCTAACAGGTGTTACTTTGGGCTGAGTAAGCAATTGAGAAGTCGAGCCCTCTCTCGAAGAACGAAAACTACACTCTAGAAGTCGCTCATCATGCCTGTCCTAACATATGGCTCTGAATCCTGGACAATTTCCACCTCAGATGAGAGAATGCTCGGAGTTTTCGAGAGAAAAGTCTTACGCCAGATCTTTGGACCTATTTGCGTTGGTGGCGAGTACCGAAAAAGGTACAACCATGAGCTGTACGAGCTGTATGCCGATATTGACATAGTAAAGCGCATCAAAATCCAGCGGCTGCACTGGCTAAGTCATGTCGAGCGAATGGAAGAACACGCTCCAGCTAAGAAGGTGTTATATTCGGAACCCGCTGGAGGACGACACAGAAGAGGAAGACATAACCTCCAGTGGAAAGACCAAGTACTGGAGAACCTGACGGCACTTGGAATTTTTTACGGGTGCCAGCTAGCGAAGAACAGAGAGAGTTATTTTCGGCCTAAATTGATATTCGGTTGATATGGCCACAAAAGTAAGTAAGTAAGTAAGTGATCACAATATATAGGTTATGTTAAACTTATACTTTAGACTGGTTATGGGGCGAATTCTGAACTGTAAAGCTGTTGCAACATAATTGTGTCTATGTTTTGTGGGTTCCATGACAAAGTTTCGAAACAATTATTATTATTATGTTGAATGTACATATAAGCAGCATGTACTAAATAAATAAATACAATAAATAAATTCGTAACTCTTCTGATAATAAATATTTTGACTGAAAATGCAAATGTTATAAAATAGCTTCTGGAACAATTTCGCTCGATAACTTACTCAAAAGTTGACAGCACTGCTACATTTAAGCAAGGAGAGCTGAGTGAATTGAGATTAGTTTTGTATGAAACAGAGTATAAAATTTCACTGGATGAAAATATGGGGAAATTTAATATCCCATCACAAAGGTAGATATTATGCCCATGGCTACATTTCTGTCCTATTCGGTTTTTGGTAATAATCACTAAATAATCACTAATAAACAGAGTAAAATTATGACAAACAATTGTGTTACAATAGAAAATGCAACACAACAAACCATCCGAGTTCGTTGGCTCAAATCTCTTTAATGACGTTACTGTGTGTTGCTTAGGAGATATCAAAGGCTGAAATCATCCGACAGTTTCCTATGTGAAAGAGTGATACGGGATTTTCTTATATCATCTTATAAGTAGGTCTCATTATTTTATATATTCACTTGCACTTGTATAAGAAGTTATACCGGAAAAGGAACGGCGTTTGTGGATCATCTGAGGAAGACATTAAGGCTCAACACATCTCCATTGAACATGCAACTGAGAACATTACCGTTAAAACCAGAGTACAACCTAATGAAAATCAAACTTCACAGAATCTTGTATGCTATTAAAAGTTTTTTGAATCCAAAGAATGCACCTGGACCCGATCAAAGAACATCTAAAATGACAATTCAATTCCCAACAATTGCTGCTATTCATTCAATACAATGAAAGTTGTCACAATTTTAATGATCCCAAAGCCTGGTAATGATATTAACAAAGGGCCAATGAACAAGAACATCTCATCGTCTCCGAAATCAGAACGGCTTTAGAAAATAAGCGATACTAGTCCGGTGTTTGAAAGTTTGATTCACAAAATCTAGAAGATATTTCCAACAAACATTTAGGTTGTGCTACAGAGCTATCTCCTCGATAGGAGATTTACGGTACCATATACATCTTTTGTATCATCACCTTGTGAAATCTATGCTGGGAACGCTTTTCTACCTTGTATATACAACACATATGCCACTACTTCGCAACATTATTATGGTCTCAATATTTGTAGATTGTAGATCTTAAACACGCATTCGAATCTGATATCAGCTGCATCAAACTTGTAAAATCATTATGATATCCTTAGTAATTGCCTTCATGCAACATTTACACTTAAGAAGGGTACTTGTCCACCAGTAAAAATTAATGGGCAAACAATTCCGCAGCACTCTTACCTGAAATACCTTGGTATTCACTTACACCAAAGGCTTACATGGAAATTGAAATGGATAATGAACACAATCTCAAAATTAAATCTGGATAATAAAGCTTTGTTATACAAATCAATGGTGGTCTGGTGGTGTTTTCGCAAGGTAATGTGTCAAACTGCCTCAACCGGGTGGGGCTAGCGCAATCCTTGTTGAACTCATCGCAAGTCAACTCACTGGCTGTCATGTAGTTTGATCTGAGCGCTATGTGATGATACCTTTATTTGTTAGGGGTAGTCATATAGCTTGCTCTGCTTACTCTGTGATGGCGCTTTCATTATTATTAATGGGGGCCCTCCATGTGGCGACCACCGGGCAACGTCTTCCTGGCACCCGCTGGGAGGCGGCTGAAGTGAGTGGCGAAAATCTCCTCGGTTAGAGGTTGTGCGTTGGGCTTGGGACCCGCCACATAAAAAACCCCCCAATGAAAAAAAACAAATATGCCTCGGATAAGGACTAACGTTTTTGTTGATGACCCCCGCAAACGAAAAAAGGACCACGATTTACGGATATGCATCTGGAATGTCCGATCCCTTTATAGGGAGGGTGCCTCTATCCAGCTGGTTGATGTCCTCGAAAAATACAGAGCTGACATCACCGCTCTCCAGGAAATGCGATGGACAGGACAGGGCTGCTCCAAAAGAGCGTCCTGTGACATCTACTACAGTTGCCATGCTGAAAGGCACGAATTAGGATGTGGATTTTTGGTCAGCAAGAGACTACGACATCTTGTCTCACAGTTCACGCCTGTGAACGAACGGCTGGCCACAATCCGCATCAAGGCAAAATTTTTCAACATCAGCCTTATATGTGCCCACGCTCCGACGGATGAGAAGGACAATGTGACCAAGGAGAGCTTCTTTTAGCGCCTCGAAGAAGCTTATGACCGCTGCCCCCGCACCGATATCAAAATCGTGCTTGGCGATTTTAATGCCATGGTGGGCAAGGAAGGTACCTTTGGTCCAACTGTCGGAAAATTCAGCCTCCACCAGAACACCTCCGATAACGGAATGAAGCTGATCGACTTCGCCGCAGCACGAAACATGGTAATTGGTGGTACCAGATTCCAGCATCTCGACATCCACAAAGCGACATGGCTGTCTCCAGATCAACGTACAAGAAACCAAATTAATCATGTGGTGATTGACGGAAGGCATGCTTCCAGTGTGATGGACGTGAAATCGATCCGTGGTGCCAACATCGACTCGGATCACTACCTTGTTGCAGCTAAGGTGCGCACACGCCTATGTGTCGCAAATAACAAGAGAAGTCATACACAGAGAAAGCTCGACGTCAGTAAGCTGCGATCACCAGAGACAGCAGATGCATTTTCCACTCGACTATCGGATATGCTTATGCAGAACACTCCCCCACTTGATGATACATGCGCATGGTGGACACATATATCCCACTCCATGACTACTGCTGCCGAGGAGCTAATCGGTTACTACCGGCCTCTGAGCAATGAGTGGTATGATCAGGAGTGTCGCGACGCTACCGCAGAGAAAGACGCCGCCTACAGAAAAACCTTGCGTGCAGGCGTAACGCGAGCTGTTAAGGAGATAGAGAGAGCTGTGAGGAGATAGAGATGTGTACCGACAAGAATGAGACTCGAAAATTCTTTGAAAAGATCAAGCGCCTGAGTGGAGGTTTAAATCCCGGAGCCTCTTCTTGTCGTGATGGAAATGGGAATCTGGTTACGGATGTCCAGAGTGTACTGAGCCTATGGAGGGAACACTTCTCCACGTTACTGAATGGCGATGCTACGAACAATTCCGCCAGTGGAGGAGTTTGCCCGATAACCCCAATTACAGATGATGGTGTTGATATTCCACCACCCGACTATGACGAGGTTGAAACGACCATTTTAAGGCTGAAGAAGGCAGGCTACTGATGGCCTGCCTGCCGAGTTGTTTAAGACCGGAGGCGATGCACCCGCATGCACCAGCTCATAAGCAGAATATGGTCGGATGAAAGCATGCCTGATGATTGGAGGCTCAGTGTTCTCTGTCCTGTACATAAAAAAGGAGACCCCACAATTTGCGCCAACTACCGTGGAATAAGTCTCCTGAGCATCGCATACAAGGTTCTATCGAGCGTACTGTGTGAAAGGTTGAAGCCTATGCTCAGCAACCTGATTGGACCTTATCAGTGTGGCTTCAGACCTGGTAAATCCACCATCGACCAGATTTTCACACTGCGCCAAATCCTGGAGAAGACCCAAGAAAAACAGATCGACACACACCACCTATTTGTTGATTATAAAGCCGCTTTCGACAGTCCGGTAAGGGATTACCTCTACGCAACAATGTCTGAGTTCGGTATTCCTGCAAAGCTCATTCGACTTTGTAGAATGACACTGCATAACTCCCGTTGTGCAGTGAAAATTGGGAAGGACCTCTCCGCACCGTTTAATACCGAACGGGGTTTCAGACAAGGTGATTCGTTATCGTGCGACTTCTTCAATCTTATTGTGGAGAAAATAATACGAGCTGCTGATCTACTACATAATGGCACTATCTTCAACAAAAGTGTCATGCTGTTAGCGTATGCCGACGATATTGACATAATCGGCATGAACACGCGAGCAGTCAGTGCAGCATTCTCAGAGTTGGAAAGAGAGTCGCGTCGGATGGGTCTCACGGTGAACGAGGGCAAGACGAAGTATCTAGTGTTAACAAACAAAGAGTCCCGGCGTCTTGGACAGCACGTCACTGTTGACAACTACGCTTTTGAAGTAGTAAGGGACTTTGTCTATCTTGGAACCAGCATTAACAGCAGTAATGACGTCAGCTTGGAGATCATGCGCAGGATAACTCTTGCTAACAGGTGTTACTTTGGGCTGAGTAAGCAATTGAGAAGTCGAGCGCTCTCTCGAAGAACGAAAACTACACTCTACAAGTCTCTCATCATGCCAATCCTAACATATGGCGCTGAATCCTGGACAATTTCCACCTCGGATGAGCGAATGCTTGGAGTTTTCGAGAGAAAAGTCCTACGCAAGATCTTTGGACCTATTTGCGTTGGTGGCGAGTACCGAATAAGGTACAACCATGAGCTGTACGAGCTGTATGCCGATATTGACATAGTAAACCGCATCAAAATCCAGCGGCTGCGCTGGCTAGGTCATGTCGAGCGAATGGAAGAACACGCTCCAGCTAAGAAGGTGTTATATTCGGAACCCGCTGGAGGACGGCGCAGAAGAGGAAGACCAAACCTCCGGTGGAAAGACCAAGTACTGGAGAACCTGACGGCACTTTAATTTCTAACTGGCGCCAGCTAGCGAAGAACAGAGACGGCTGGCGAAGCATGTTATTTTCGGCCTAAATCGATATTCGGTTGTTATGGCCACATAAGTAAGTAGTATACAAATCAATAATAGAGCCAATTTGAACCTATGGTATACAAATATCGGGTAGCCCCATAGAGTACAATAAAAAATACTTAGGCTCCATCATATGTTAAAAATTTCAATATCCACAGAGATTTATATATGCCTACAGTCAAGGAAGATATAATTATAATCAGTAGAAACTACTTACTGAAACTAGAAAATCGTACCACCGCTAAACAGTTAACTTTGAAAAGAGGGAATGTGCCCTCTATTCCTCGTCTAAAAAAGCTGAAATATTTAAATCAAATATACTAGGCAAACAATATTCTTTTATATAAATAAATGTTGTGAGCATTGGCTCCTTGGATTCCTTAACAGCTTATTTTATAGAAAGATCCAATAAAACCTGTAACGAAAACAAAAACTTGCCGTGCTAAGGCCGATTTTATACTCAGAATTATGGATTCCACATGTAGATGTGTTCATAAATTATTGTGAAATTAAAAGTTTTTCAAAATATTTGAATACAGCGCACACATGCAAAGGCTAATCAATTATTTAATTTGTTCCTGTTCATTTATTGTTGTTATTGTTGTGGTGGTTGTGTTTATTGCTTTTATTTTTAATTGTCCTAATGCATTATTACAATTTAATTATACAGATTGTGACAATTTTGTTGTTATCCATTCCAGGGTTTTTTATTTGTTCGTTGCCGTTCGCAATTCCTTTTTCCCTTCTACTATACTTACTTTGTCGTGGCAATTATAACATCACATAACTATCAACTTTTTTGTTGTTTTTTGATGCATTTAGTCATTTTAATTATGGTGCATAATTGCATTTAATACATATGTTGTCAACACAAATTTACCCCAAACCGAAACGACACAAATTTATCTATTTTTTCAAATCACATAATTGTCGCCACATTGTCTTTGTCCTTTATTAGTGTGGGATTATTTAGGCTGGCTAGCTGATTGCCTATTCAATTGTATTATATGAATGTAGGTGTATGTATGTATGTATGTAGCCAGTAATTATAGTGGTAATAGTGCAGCGTTGATATAAATTATACGAATGTGCTGATTTATTGTTTATGATAATGTCTAATTTGTTTTAATTGATTATTATTTTCGTATATGAGTAAATATGGGTGAATACGAACATACGTTATAGGTACTTGTAGTACAAAAATATAGTGATACATGTATATTTCCTAAATTTATTGAATCAGCATATCAATATTATTCAGTTCAGTTCAGCAATATTAACACATATAAAGTGTTCAAGTGATGGAAATAGTGTGAATATTTTATAGTATATACTTTTTAATATTTTTTTTTTTTTTTTTTTTTTTTTTTGTTAGCTTATTTTTTTTTTTTATTGAATCTTTCTTAAATACGAGAAACTAACAATAAGTATTCAAATCTTACAAACTAAATAAAACTATGTGATATCCCCTACGTTCCATCACAATTTGGTGAGTCGCGAGATGTAGCAATTTTACAGCATATTCAGTGTGTCTTTTCTTTTTAATCGACGATGCCCCTTGCTCAGCAACAATTGCCTAGCAAGGGGATTCGGATGATTGTGTAATTTTTGAATGTAGCTTCTGCAGTACATTGCAACTTCCTCAGAAATTGTGGATACATTTAAATCTCGATGGATGTTAACGTTCCTCATATACCAAGGCGCGTTTACAATAATTCGCAGACACTTGGATTGTATTCGCTGCAATTTTTCGATATTAGAGGGAGATGCGGTGCCCCAAAACTGAATACCATAAGTCCAGATTGGTTTCAGGATTGCTTTATATAATAGCACTTTGTATTCAAGATTCAACTTTGATCTTTTGTGTAACAGCCACCATAACTGATTCATTTTAAGCTTGATCTGAGTTTTCTTTGCCTCTATGTGATTTTTCCATGTCAGCCTTCTGTCGAGGTGAATACCCAAGTACTTTGTTGAGGAACATTGTGGAACTGATTGGCCATTAATTTTAAGTGGGGGACATGTATCTAGCCTTAGCGTGAAGGTTACATGTACGCTCTTTGATTCATTGACTTTTATACGCCATTTTGCTAGCCAGATTTCGAGAGAATCGACATGAGTCTGCAGGAGTTTAGTAGCTTCTATGGGGTTAGAGCGAGAGCACAATATAGCCGTATCATCAGCAAAGGTCGATATGAATGTATAGTTATTGTTGGGCATATCTGAAGTGTATAAGAGATACAGTAAGGGACCCAAAACGCTTCCTTGAGGAACGCCAGCGTGAATATCCAATGGATTTGTTGTGTAATCCTTGTGATGTACGAGAAATTGTCTTTTCGTGAGGTAGCTACTAAGCAATGAGGAGACATTTGCAGGCAGTAATAGTTTGAGTTTGTAAATAAGGCCATCGTGCCATACTTTATCGAAAGCTTGAGTGATATCAAGAAAGACAGCTGAGCAATACTTTTTTTCTTCAAAAGTGTTCCTTATCAGAGTTACAATGCGGTGGACTTGTTCTATTGTGCCGTGCTGTTTTCTAAATCCAAACTGATGTTGAGGAATCAGTTGGTTGAGATTAATAAATGGAGTTATATTCATGACAAGTAGCTTTTCGAATACTTTAGAAAGTAGAGGCAGGAGGCTGATAGGTCTGTACGATGCAACTTTTGTAGGGTCTTTTCCTGGTTTTGCTATCATAATAATTTTTGAAGTTTTCCAGCATTTGGGAAAGTGTTTAATACGAAGGATAGCATTGAAAATGTGCATCAGATGAATTACTGAAGCCGGAGGTAGCTCTTTTATCATTTTACCGGTAATTTTATCTGGACCAGGTGATTTTTTTGGGTTTAAATCTTTATAAATTGCTTTGAATATGTCCTTTTTTTTAATTTTGAGCGTTATTGAGCAAGGTTGAGAAGTTAATTTTGGTAATGAGGACTGTGAAGAAGGTGGATTGGGTGTAAACACACTTTTTAGGTGGTTTGCAAAAGCCAAACCCTTCTCACAGTTGCTTCTAGCCCAATTACCGTCACTCAAACGGATGGGGGAATCAGTGAGAATTGGCCGATTTGATTTTTTTGCTGATTTCCACAAAGAGTAGTCTGACGCTTCACCAGGTGTTAATTTCGCTATGTGCTCTTCTAACTCTTTGTTGTTTTTATTTTTCAAGGCTTGCTTTAACTTTCGAGTGCAGTGCTGTAGCTGTGTTTTCAGATTCGGTGATCTGAATTCTTGCCATTGTCTTCGGAGTCTTCTTTTCTGTCTTACTAGCAATTCAATGTCTGCTGGTGTGTATTGGCTATATTTTGATTGCTTGCATCCCTTTGTGCAGGTGGCTGAGCTGAGAGCTAATGAGAGTAGCTGGTTGAATTTTTCGAGTGCTGAGTCTACATCGTGTCCATTTCTTAATACAGTACTCAGAGGAAGATGGGAATTTATATATTTCTTGAATTTTAACCAGTCTATTTTCTTTCTAACGCAATTGCCTTGGGGGCTTGGTGATTTTATAGATATTACCGTGGGTGAGTGGTCAGATGATAGATCATAATTACACTCTGTGGAGATATTTTCCATCTGCAAACCTTTGGCGACTCCAAAGTCTATGAGATCGGGTATTTTCCTCTTGTCCGTCGGCCAATATGTCGGTTGACCATTTGAAATAACATCGTAGCCATGGTTAGTGATGATTGAACATAGTCTTCTGCCTTTTGGAGTTATTAAGCGGGAGCCCCAGTGAGTGTGTTTGGCGTTGAAATCGCCAGCAACCAAGAATTTGCTACCAAGAGTTGAGAAAAATTCTTTATATTGTTGTTCGGTAATACTGTATCTTGGGGGACAGTATATCGCAGATATTACTAGCTTAGAGATGTATTCTTCCAGACATATAGATGTTGCTTGCAAGTAGACGCTACTGAAATCTTCGAGAACATGATATTTTATTCTGCTTTTTATCAATATGGCAGTTCCACCGCGTGCCTTACCATGCGGATGATTTGTAGTGTACAGTTTGTAATATGGTATTTGGTAGCAATTTTTGTCAGTGAAATGGGTCCCAGATATCATCATTATGTCGATCTGGTTGGATTCAAGGAATTGAATTAGCTCCAAACGGTGCTGGCTTAAGCCGTTGGCGTTCCAGTGGCATATCTTGAGACAACTCATGGTCTGGATAGCAATGTTTGGAGTAACATCGATTGATTTTTCATCATTTCTTGCATCATTGTTTGCATTGAGTTCATGAATTGGTTCATATTCTGAATTAATGTTTGAAGCAAATGTTCAAGAGTACTTGGCTGTTGGGTTGGCAGTGAGTGTTTCTGCTCATTATTTACGTTACTTTGTTGGTGTAGGTTTTGTTTTAACACGCTAGCGTATGAATTGGTTTGATTCTTGTTTGGGATTGCAGAGAAGAATTGTGTTGCATCAATATTTTGTCTCTTACTTGAGTTGGCTATCTGAGTTTGCTCAACTGGTTTTAGAGGTTGATTGTTAGCGGAGAAATTTAGCTTTAGGGTTGCATATACTGGGCAACCTCTATAATTTGCAGTGTGATTACCTCCACAATTGCTGCATTTTTTCATGCTAGCATCGTCTTTAGATTTTGGGCATATGTTTGATTTATGGAGATCTCCACAAATCACACAAACAGCTGGCAGGGTACAATATGTCTTAGTATGTCCATATTCTTGGCAGTTGCTGCACTGAGGAGGTCCAGTTCTCTTATGGGGTTCTTCGATTGTGATTTTGCGATGCAATAAATATCGAATTTTATATATGGGGTGTACCTCACCTTTTTTTAGGGGTTTTGTTTCAGGCTGAAGCTCAATACGATATAACGGTTGAGGTATATTGCTCTTGTTGAGAATGTTGAATACTGTTTTGGCTTGAAACCCTTCTTCCTGAAGGGCAAGTTTGATTTCGTTAATATCAACGTTGGGTTCGACGCCTTTGAGTACAACGATTAAGCCCTTACTACTTTTTAGCTGATATGTGTAGTAATTCTTTTTTACAGCATCAAATTCCGCTATTACTTTGCGATAATGAGTTTCGCTGTAGATTTGCACTTTTGTTTCCTCAATTTGGCCTTTGCGAATAGGAACAACATGGAAATTCTTTGGTCCTATAAGACTTGTAATTTTAGAAATCAACTTATCTGAGTTGCGTTCTCTCAAGAAAATGGGCGCGGGTTTGAAATTTTTCTTGGAGATAATATTTTCGTCACTTTCATCACCTGAAAGCAGAGCGTATCTATTTTCCGAACTAATAGGGACAGTGTTCTGTTTTTGAATTTTTGTTGAATTCATTTGTTTTGAATTTTGCGGACTTCTCTTTCGCTTTACTACAGTAATGTAGCGATCAATACCAGTTTGAACAGCAACTGGTTCTTTATTAGTCATCGCACTAGTTGCTTTAACTACTGGGTCATGCACTTCAGTAGAAGCGCCGTTATTTGATTGCTTTGATGTTGTAGCTGTTGGTGTTACAGCAGGAGAAGCACATTGTACACTCCACGGTATAGAGGGAGATAGTATATCACGATAGAACAAATTATTTTTTTTGTCTGTATTTATTGTTGTTGCAAAATTTGATGAATTTTTAATATGTGCAGGCAAAAGATTTGCACTGTTACTTTCACTTGTGCAGTGTGTATCAACTGTTTTATTTGATAATGCACTTATCGCGGGGGTTTGCGCGGGTGATTGCAAATTATTGTTTACACACACATTAATAGGCGATTGCCGTTGCCGGGGAGGAGAGCGCTGAACACTCATATTATAAACAAATTGTTTGCAAACGATATTATTTTATTTGTTTTTTTTTTTTTTTTTTCTAAAAATCAAAAGAAAGACGTCCACTCTTATTGGTGACTTTCGCGAAACTTTTTAATATGATATAGAAATATGATGCATATTCCCTACATAGATGTGACGCTAGTACGTATAAAATATTGAGATAACGAACAGAAAATAATTGACGGTTGTTGTAATATACGGTTATAATATTTGGAAAAACATTTGCTGGTTCTAAAAATGCCAAGATTAAACTAACTTGACCACATTGCAGATGTTTTTTTAAACATAAATTATAGTAGCTGTTGCGCCTTCATGGAAGCGACAAACTTTGCTTTACTATTCATAACAATGATTCATGTAATTTCTGCCCTTAATTTCAATCTAAATTTTAAAGAAATAACCGAAATAAATAGAAAAAAAAACACTAAACATTTGTCCGTCTAGGTACGGACTTTATTGAGCATAAACGACTTCAGTACAGCCACCACCTTCGTCACGAAAGTGATGGCTGTCAGTGCTTTGCAAATCCTAAATCGATTTTCGTTTGTAGTGACCACATAAGTAAGTATAGTACTTTCAAAAGTTTCCAAGTTTGTGATAACATGGCTATGTATCAATAGAATTTCCTTTAGAGATATGTACTAGTACATTCCTATCTGGTGGATATAGCAAAGTCGCCCTACAAAAAATCCAAGTCATAATATCTCATGTTTACGAAGATCAATTGACATCACCAAATTGTGAAATTGAATGCCATTCGATCTGTTCTTGCAATAGTAACAAAATATGTGGCTTGTAGCGTCGTTTTATTGAAACTTTGAGAGCTTTGATGTTAGGGGAAAATAGTTGTTTATCATGCAGCACTGAAAGTTGACGCTAAATTAGGATCCTTTGTCACTTTTACAGGTTGTATTGACCTCTGCAGAGGTACTTATGGCTTTTATATAGTCCAGATATGAAATTTATGCTGTTTATCACTTTTGTTTTTTTACATTTATTTTTGAAATTGTCAAGTAAGGCCCTGCTACTTTTGAAATCGTAAAATGGATAACCCTTTATATATATGCATCATGAATGCACTGACACATAACATAGTTTTGACCAATATTTTCGTTTAGTTTCCAACATTTTATTAAACCAACATGTAGCAATCAAAAGTCTTAAAAAGAGAAAACAAAATGAAGTTGTATATGAAATTGACCAAAGTTTAATGTAAAGAGAAAAATAACTCTGTCGTTAGTGTAACCGCATTGTACGTCATCATCATCAAAAACAAAAACAACAAGAACAAAATCACAATAACGATAATCATAGGAAAAATTGAATCCATTTACAGACAATTTCTGCCTTCTGCTTATATACTAACTTATTTGTTGGTTGGTGGTTGCTTGTTGTTTTCATAGTTGGTTGGTCGATTTGTAAGGCTAAGTATGCACATATGTACGTACGTAGCTATGTACCAGTATCTTCGAGTACATTATAGATAGCCTGGCATTTGATGTAGTGGGTACATAGTATGTATGTAGTAGTAGTAGTAGTTGTGAAGCAATAAAATGTTAATTAATGTTTGCCGAAGCCAATCAATCAGAAATTTATTGCATAGCAAAGAAAAGTAAAAACAAATGAAAAGAACATGCCTCTTGTCCGGTGTGTGGTTACGTAAAAAGTATGCTGAGTTATTTATGTAGTAATCCGATGGAAACAAAATTTGTTTGAAATTGGAAAAAAAAACATTTTATTTTCATAGTGTTGTACTCACTCATCTTTGATTTCATTTATTTGAATTTTTCTTAAAAAATTAGTAATTAATATTACAAAACGAAAAAATAAAATTGTCCATATAGCTTAAAAAAATTTTCATTTAACCATCGAAACCACATTGGTTTTGAATGAAAGCAAAAAATTGTTACTTTTCATTGAGTCATTTAGAAAAAGTTGATAAAAAATTTATACATCAACAACAACAGCGACAGCCAATAATAAAACGGAAACAAAAATGAAATTGAAAATGAAAAACGGTAATAACATAGCAGTAGCTGACAAGTGGATAGCAGCAGTGGTGATGATTGCCTAATGATTCGTATATCATAGGGATGGGTTAGCTGGTAGTTACACAGTTGGCATATTACGAGAGCAGTAATGTATTAACGTTAATTAAGTTGGTCAATACAAATTCATTGTTATTACTGAGGTGAAAAATATGTCGTATATATATGTATGTAAGTGCATAGCTACGATACATGATTACGAAGGCGCTATAGGTTATAATCAACCTGGCGAATAAAATGATGAATCCTATGAGAATGTGAATGAGAATATGAAATGAGAAATTGAAAAATTAATTGCACTATTTTGGCTAGTGATATTTGCAGCGCTAAAATTCGTGATTAATTAGCTCAAAGTATGTGCAGTGGATCATATACTGATATATACTGGTAATGTGGCTGCAGATCGTGGGTTCAAGCCCCGACTGCACCAACTTTAATATCAAAAATATTTTTCTTTCGAACGGTGCCCACCTGTTGGCAAGCATTTGGCAATTTTTCCGCCATCAAAAACATCACTTCTAAATTATCCAAATTTAACACGCACAACAGTATGAGCAGAGAAGCTCGATGGTACTATGAGGGTCTTTCTGGCCTACTGGCCTTGATGCTAAGGGTTAAAAAAAGCTTTGTAGTTAAGGGGGGTAAGGGATAATTTGAAGTAAAAAACACTTTTTTCTCTGATTTTTTACGGAGATACAGCTTAAGCAAAATTATTCAAACTATTTTTTTAATTATAAAGCATTATCTAGAGAATATTTAGTTAAATTTTCGTAATTGAATATTGAAAAATAAGCCGGTGACAGAGCATTTCCCAAAACGTCTTTTGAAAAATTCGTTGTTCGGTGAACACGATAACTCGGCGTAGAATTATCTGAAATCAAAAATGTTGTTAAATTTACTTCAATTATAAGTTAATTCTCACCCTCCCGTCGTTGTTGAGTTATCATTTTCGTTTTTCAACAGTTCGTGGCCTATTTAAGTAAAAAACTCGATTTCGCCCAAAATTTTTCGCTATTTTCTAAGTGACAAACTACCTTAATATGAAAATAGAAAAATTTAAATAACGGGAGGGGGAGGCATCTTATACCAAGAAAGTATATTTCGAGTTTGAAAAGAATCGGTCGAGTAGATTTTGCAGGATCGTGTTCACGGACTTCGAAAAATTGGTTTTCAGAAAAACACGTTTGAAGTTTTGTTTTTCTCAAAAAGTGAGAAAAAAATTTTTTTTTGTAACTTACACTGAATCATCGATCCCAGGCCCATAAAGTACGTTCCCGGCAGCAATCTCGTTGTCTTGGAAAACTGAAAAAGAAATAAATCGATTTTCCGAATATGCTTATCCGTTAACTCCCCCCCCCCCCCCCCCTAAGTTTACTTATAGAAAAAGTTGGCTGGTATGGAAAAGCATATAGATTATATAGCCATATCAGTCTGTATTCTTTTCCTTTAATGGAACTCTCGTATTTATAAAAAAATCCTGGTTGAAAAATGGTATATACGATTATTTTTGGACATTTTTATTATTATTATTATTATTATTATTATTATATTATTTTGGATTTTGTTTGTGAATAAGCGAAATTGAACGAAAATGTTTCCGAATATAAAGCTATCGAATTGAAACACGGTATGCAAAATTAATTTAACCAGAAATTTTAACTATTCAAAATTGGAAGGAATCGAATGAAAACCATGCCTATCTCTTATACATATATATGCTTTTCCAACGTTATAGTGTAGGATATCGTAGTTATAGCTTCAACATTACATAGAATTTCATATTTATCCTTGGGCTTTTCATCAAACAATTTGTCATGCGATTAAGTACGAAATTTATAGCGACCACGCGCTGTTTGCAGCATATCATAAACGTACAATGGAATTTTATTGGTAAACAAATGGAAAATTCAATAAAAGAAATCAATTTTAAAATTTTATTTAGTGTCATTTTCTGTTTCATTCCATTATCATAATGAATGTTTTGTTTTGTTTTTCAATACCCCACTATTACATGTCAAATACAAGTCGTTACTTAAATAATATTTTTGTTATTCTTTCGGGAATATGTTTATGGTATATGTAAGTACTATTTTTTATTATTCACAGAGGATTATACTATACATGTAACTAGGTAAGTATATATATGTGTATCACTCCATTTACAAACATATTTATAAGTATGATCATGATAATGGTGGTACTATATATTATATTTCGTTATTATTTTTCAATTTCATATTTAGATCGTTCATTAAATATACAAGGTAAGTACATAAGCACAAATATTTGCTGCTAGAAATAATCAATTATACACAATAGGACTTATTATTAGAACACATTCTCAATTTGAAATGCTTTTGAAATGTAGCCATCTTAAAATATCCGTGATTCACATTGACTGATATACAGTCTACATGCAATTCAAATTTACTTTAATTAAATAAATTGAAATTCGTAAATGAAACATACATATATTTTATTTGGTAACGTAATCTAGCTAAATATACTCTAGTAGTAGTGTGTGGTTATGGTGGCGTATGAGTGTTTTGTAATTGAAATTGAAATTGAAATTCATTGTCATCACACCACCCGAACTGCATATGATATGCGAGTGTTGTACTTCCTTCAAGCTATTAACATATATACTTGTACATTATGGCGCCTCACAAAAAATTAAAGTTTAGTTTACTATATGATGATGTTCGTGGCTTTGAAAAAAACCTTGATTTGATTTTTTGATACAGAACTGAGTACTGTATATTTTCTATTATATGAGATTGTTTATTGGAAAAATTAAAATTAGAATCTACATAAGAAGATTTAGCTTTATTTTGAGCCGAAATATTTTGGTGCACTAATTTTAATGGAATATTTTTTTAAATATGGACAGTGAGGCATCTTATTCTACATACATTAAATTTTGAGCGAAACATTTACATTACACATTATATTCAATAATTTACAATTTACATGAGCTTACATTGAAAATCACCATTTCATAATTAATCACTTGGTTAAATGGTCGAATATAATTGCATCTTTCGTCCACATTTACACCATGGCCAAACCCTTATTAATGCTTTCGAGATGCTCCTTTGCTTTGATGCGTAGCGTTGCAATAGAATTTGAGCGCATATCAACTGTCTGCGGTTGCTGCTGATTTGGTGATTGCTTCGGCGACATGCGGTTAGTCAGTGTAGCGGTGGTGGTAGCTGTATCAGCAGCGACAATTGACGCTGGCGGTGGTGGACTATCTCGACCCACATCGAGCATTTCCAAATTCGATGATGAACATTTACCCATTAACAATGATGATGGCGACGAATCATTCGACGATGATTCATTGTTTGTGGTGAGATTTTGTGGTGACAGTTCCATATTTGAAATTATATCGTTGCTTGGCGGCTGATGGTGGGTTGGGGAATGCATTGCGGATGGTGGCAATGGTGGTGCCAGCGATGGTGCATTGTTGGGTGGTGAGTTAATAGAAGATACTGCAACTGTACTTGATGACGTTGACAAGTTTGCCCCTGTTGATGTTGCTGCTGTGGCGGCAGTGGCGGGTGGTGATACAGATGAACTCAGCTGTGGTGGCATTGTGGCCAATGCTTGTTGTGGTGACATACGTGACAGATGTGGTGATAAATGATGAGTTGCGAGTGGTGACATGTGATGATGACCCACATGAGACATGCTCATACCGCCGCCACCAATAGATGACGGAGCCACTGGATGTCCCGAAGATGAGGATGCAGCATGTGCGGCATGCATTGGTGGTCCATGTGGTCCATGCCCAATGGCTGCAAGACTACTCATTGCCAGACTGGATGGAGCCAAACTAAGTGGGGGCGTTAAATAGCTGGGATAAACGGTCTGCGGGTGCGAGAGGAAACCTGCCGAAGGTGGAATGTGAGTGGGATGAATAGAGAAAAACTAAAAAAGTGAGTTATAAAACGGAAATAATTTGGCACTGACTGTGCACTCAAATGGTGGTTTTCGTGTAGGAACATGCTTACCTGGTAAGGCGGATAGTAATGGCGGAGAAAGCCATGGATCCATTGGTAGGCCGGAACCGCCACAACCTAGGCGATGTGGTAGCTGCGTGAAATGTGTAAGACCAAGGCGTAAACTTTCCGATTTCTCTTGACGACGCCATTTCGCACGACGATTTTGAAACCAAACCTACAAAAGAACAATTCAAAAAGACATACGTTTAAGTGATTGAAAAAAATTATAATATGAAATTGAATTTGAATTTTATTTGTATTGAAAAGTAAAGATTATAATTTAATCATTCATTTTTCATTTGTATTTTATAAAGGAGACTGCTTTGTATCCTTTCTTCAATATGCATTCATTCCATTTTGCTGTTTTCCATATTCATTTCTGTAGTTGTAATTAAGTTAACGAAGGAAAAAATTATTAATTAACATTTAAAGATCTTCAATACAACATAACATCGTTACGACAACAACAATATGAACACTAAAACCATCAACCATCAGTTTCTACTAAAATAATGAACGCTAACGAGCCGGCAAGCAGCATCGCTTGTCGTCCGTAATATTATTAAATCAACAAAAACAACAACAATAACAATAAGCACAGAGTTGAATTACATTAATAATGAAGAAAAGATTACACCGGCACCGCCATCAACATAAGACAGACAAGCAAATAAGGTCACGTCGGTGTCGTTTAGAAATCTTGGTTATTGCATGGAAAATTCATTCTCTCGCTGTCAAGCTGTAATTATGCTTGAATCAGCTTAATTACAAAAATAACAGCAAAACAAAATGGCGGCATTTGTTAGTAAAATTAATCATGAAAATAAGACCCAGCATAGAGAGTTAGCAAAAGAGAGAGAGAGAGAGAGAGAGAGAGAGAGCAATGGAACATAATAAAAGCGGCTACCAACAACAAGAAAATGGCGCGCATCCACAGATACAGAGTAAGAGAATAGGAGAACCACTGTAACAACAACAGAATCCAATTAGTACCGAAACACTAATTAGAATTATCATAATAAAAGATGAAGAGTGGGTTAGGAAGCTGATTCAACGAATATATACTTGAAGCATTCGCAGTAATGAAGAATAGTTACTGATGATGATAAATGACGTAGTTCATCTCATCACGCTCACCAGCACAACTGAGAGTGACAGCTCTCGGATAAAATGAGCACACTAATTGGTATGATTTTGCGGAAAATGAAAGGAATATTATGGATATAATGACAGTCAGTTGATTGGGGAGAGTGATTGGCAGAAACAGTGAGTGAGAGAGTGTGTGAGAGAGTGAGAGAGAGCGAAAGATAGAGCATAAAAGAGCTTAGCAGCCTGTATACATTTGATTTGTCGTTTTGTTGATTGCTGGGTGAGCTACAATCACACTTGGAATGATGGCGGGTGGTGGTTGTCTGCTGCGCTAATGTGATGCTGTGATGATAATTGTGATGGTGTGTCGCACAAAGTAATTAAATACAATTTGCGTGAATTAATATGAAATTATTATGATGGAAATTCAATTTTCCTCGGTTCTTGTATATATGGCGACGTAAGCGACGACTTAATTTACAGCATCGTATAAATCAGCATATCAAATAATGGAATGAGTCACGGGTAGTGAGTGTGCACTGAGCTTTATGGCAAGTATGAGAAATTAAAATTAATTGAAAATAAAAGCAAACAAATTTTCATAATAAATGAGGCAAGCAAATTATTTTCAGGCATTTGATAAGTATGCTCTTAGGTGATTGTGTCCGTATGTATACCTGTACTAGGTAAGATGAACGAGGTAAGATGAATGAGGTAAGATGAAATATCAACATTTTGATGAAAAGGGTATTTTTAAATTACTTTTAAATTTAATTAGGCGAGTTTGATTTTGGTTTTTTTTTGTATCTTCATTCAATTTTATTTATTATATTTGATAAGGGTTAGAAAGGGTTAAAAATGAACGCGCAAATTTTTATTTTATAGGTGAACGCTACAAAAATTTGTTATATATGGGTGTTTTAATCGGTTTGGCAAGAAAAAAAATGGATTATTTAAAAAGACAAAATCACGAATAAATGGTGCTAAAAATAATTGAAAGATTGTTGAATAAGACGAATTCTGGCACTGATTGTAATTGTGAGTAATTTGCAATGTATCGGAAATCATCTAATTCTAGTTTTTGAACCCGTTCCAAATGATTAATGTGAATAGTATAAAAAGAATTCGAAATAAATGAGGCAATCTGGACTTATGGTATTCAGTTTTGGGGCACCGCATCTACCTCTAGGCAATTGTTGCTGGGCACGGGGCATCGTCGATGATAAAGAAAAGACACACTGAATATGCTGTGAAATTGCTATACCTCGCGACTCAACAAATTGTGATGGAACGTAGGGAATATCACATAATTTTAGTTAGTTTGTAATATTTGAATACTTATTGTTAGTTTCTAAGTAATTTAGAAAGATCCAATAAAAAAAGCTTGTTAGAAAAAAAAAAATATATTTCAACCTGGAACGAACAAAGCTTATGTAGAGAAGTTTATAAGTAAAAGGATCAGAAAAACTGCTATTATTACGTTTCACAAAAACCAAAAGAGAATTGGCCTTTGGAATTATATAAATAAATGACTCACAAAAGTAAATCGCGCGTGAAACACAATGTCCAAATCACGCACGTCATTAAGATTTCCCAGCTCTGAATTTGCTAGATGGTAGTCGAAAATATTTTACCCGTAGCTTAGAAAACTTCTCTTTAAAACAGTTTTAAGATTAAACGATAAATGATTATTATTGCACCAGATGAGACCATTTTTTAGATCACTGAACTGCAATATATTTTTAAGTCATCCACATACAAGTGATAATTAGGTGCAACGAAATGGAGCTAATATAATTTATGAAAATAACAAATAGCATAGGCCCTAGAATACTACCTTGTGGAACACCTAAACACGCAATGAATGAATAGGATCTTACGTTTTCAATCACACCAAAAGAGTATCAAACCACTTTTTGACAATTTCATAATGACAGTATTATGACAGATCTTATCAAAAGCCTTCGAAAAATCGGCACAGATCACATCTACATATCTACTTTGCTCAAATGAATTAATATAATAATTAATATAAAGTTAGTGACAGTAGAACTCGCAGATACAAATCCACGCTGATTGGGAAAAATTATTTTTTTAATCGCAAAGTACATTTTATCTTCTTGTAATTCATTCATAAAGTTTAAATACAGACGAACGTTTGGAAATTGGTCTATAATTTGAAACATCGTTTTTATTACCACTATTATCAATAAATAAGCAAGCAAGCATTATCAATAAATACTCCATGCTACATGCTTTAATAAAATACGAACAGAGTCATCAATTCAAAATAAATTAGGATAGAAATAAATCCTATTCCAAAAATCCATTGTTTTTGGGTGAAATTGAAGGTTTTGAAGGTTTGGTTCCATTCTGAAGGTAATTCCATTATGTCTCCTAAATAGAAACCTCGTCCTTTTGACAAAAAACTGGGACAGTCGATTTTCACAAGATTCTTTTGTGGTGAATTTTTACCAACAAAATTCAGACGGTCCAATTGCTGACTGTGCGGATCCGAATTAGTAGTTTAAGAGTAGCTGACTCCCTTTAAATCTCTCCAAACTCACAGCAAAACCTTCATCAACGTCAATCCTGGCTTGGCCACCAATTACGCAGGCTCATCGCTTTTTGATCGGGACCATTATCACTTGACATTGTTGTAAGTGACCCGCTTTTCATCTTCAGTAACCATCCGCTTCAAAAATGGGTAAATTTTGTTGAGATTCAACAGTGCTTTATTGATGGTAATTCGGTCCAACAAATTGTTTTTCGTTAATTCATGTGTTATCCAAACATCGATTTTCTTTAAGCAGCCAGCCTTTTGAAATGATTCCAAATTCCAAAGGTTGATGTTTGGTGCCTCCGCTTTATCTTGACAATTTACATGACCGTCTAGCTCGGGCATAAACAGTATTCACATTTCAGCTGTCTGCCTTGTGTTTTTCGCCTTTATAGAAGAAAACGTGTGCTCAAATAAAACTGAGTCAAGCAATCACAAGACTCATTTCAAAGATTTTCTTAGTACGAACTCTTTTCTTTCTAATGCCATCTGGTGAGTACCGATCGTAGTTAAACAACGCGAGATACAGATTACTAAAACCATCTATTATATTTCTTTTTCCTTTTTACAACTGATATTTAGTTTTAATTAATAGAAAATAACTTTGAATAGCTTGTAGCTAAACCTATTAAACTTTAAGAATAATTATTCGAAGACGTATGTTGTACATACATTAGTGACGTTATAGCGTATTCCTTTGCTTTTCTAATTATTTGATGTTTTGCGTGACATCACATGTGTACAAATTCGACAGTGTCGTTATTCGAAGCTCAGGGTATGCAATAGATCTTTTAGATTTCTTTAGATTTGTTAATTGTTGCGAAAATTCCTTAACAATATTGTTTTTTTTAGCAAAAGAAAATTATGATTATCTCCCTTAAAATACTCTCATTCGATTTAAAACTTATTATAATAGCACTCAGGTGAAATAGACATATTATAATTTGTTTGAAATTTTCAATTCATAAAGAAACTTATAACATTTAGAAATTCTTGCAAATATTGAATAAAAAATATGAAATTTGAATAATTGAAAAATCGAAATGATTCAACGTGACTAACTCGTGTGTTGTTATTAGAATATACATATAGAATATACATATAGTACGTCATTTTGAAGCTTAATGATGATGATGCTGCCGATGGTATTATTTGCTAATGATACAAATTTATACTCTCAATTATGTAGCGTGTACGAATATATATCGTATGTGCTTACTGCATACTGCATAACTTGCTTCTTCATTTTAATTAAATCATCAAAATCAATTTTGTAATTTCCATTCATGGCGCGCCATAATGAAAATAAACATACTCGTACATACACAAACATTTACATACATATACATATATGTATGTACCTTTAATATTGAAATATGTATATACAGTGTACATGCGCTCTGCAGTAGAGTTGAGCAGATACATACACGAGTGTACTACATTTTATACTCATCTAAATAAATAGAAATCAACGCCCACAAACACCCATAGTGATTCACATTCGACTTCTTCAACATCTAATTCACCCCATAAGAAATTGCGCCATTTGATCATTCATCCACTAATGATGTATACTGTGTATATTGTCCTCTATTCACTAGCATCTCCCATCAGAGATTTGCACACACATATCCATATACAATATATTGTATGCCCCCCTGTAGAACCCACATTTAAGGGTGCTAGTGTTTTTTTTTTTACTGGGTGTTCATTATAGACTCCCATTTGTGCCCCTTTATACACCAAAACAAATACAAATATCGATATATATACACATCACATATACAGACATAATATACATTTTAGCATCAACATCAACCACTTTTCAACTTTAATCTTTTTCATAAACTTTTTGTTGGCAGCAAAGTAAATTTTTCGATAAATTTTCAACTTGACAAAAGGTAAGAGGAGTCCGGCAGAGAGGATTATTACAAAGTTATTCGAAGACGAACAAAAAATAAATAAAAATAAAGACAGAATATTCCTCCCCTGTTGGAATTACTTGTGATTTTTGGTGAAATTGTACAATTTTATTGGAAAACTTCTTCCTTACAGGCAACAGCAGCAATAACATTGTGGTACACGTTACGCACTTTTGTATTTTGTGGTGCCACTACAGGTACATACACGTTTGTTCTGGGTATTCTGTATGTGAATGTAAGTATGGTAAATATGATGTCGCACAACGTCGCCAACAACAACAACAACAATAGCAACAACAACAACAACAACAGCAAAAGAAGTACAAGACGATAAACGATAAAGAAGAAAATGACAAAACAGATGAAGAAGAAGAAGAAAAAGAAGAGCAACAGCAAATTGCTTTTCAAATGTTTCTGACAGTTTGCAAATTGGAAAATTGACTTTTAACATACACATGCAAACACACACACACCCACAAGTATTGTAAAATCCCAGTGGGAAAATTTCAGCTACGATCAAACATTCCTATGAAAGATGCTTTGATCAATTCTAACATTACAATTTCATAGTAAATTTATGCATTTGTATGTTCGTATACCCGGTAAACGAAGAGATGATGTATGGTTACCTAATAGCAAATGAAATTCGTTACTGACATCCTTCAAGATCATCAAGGTCATTTGGTAATGCCGATAATGTAAATAAATGAGTAAGTATACTTGCAATTCAATTCACTGAAGAATTATTTGGTCAAAAGTGTCTTGTGGCAGCAACGTAAGGCTACCATAGAACAATATTCCTTAAATTCCCAAAAATCATATTCCTTGAAGCAGGAAGCATGTTTTCTATTAAAGTTCGCATACAACTGCTGACATTTTCTCCACTGGGTATATACGTACTACAAAATAAACAACAGAAGACCAGAGAGCGCGAGTACACAAACAACTTGGGACTTCATAAAGGAAAACAGCAAATAAATGGTCTGTTGTTGTTGTTCTTGGCTATGAAGTGTTTGCCAATATAAAAGCATATTCATCATAGTTTATTATTTCATACATCCAGGTAGTTAGTTGAATTTAGAGTAGTATTATAGCACACCCTACTTCGTCATCACCATGATCATGGCAAAATTTAATAAAACGAAGGAACAGAATGAATCTTATTATATGAAATCTAAATAATGTCCATAACAAATTTTCAACTTTTCCATTCATTGGCTAGCCCATTATAATTCTCAAGAGCTTTAAATTAACTACTCATAAAAATTTGGTAAACTTTTATTGCCCCTTCTCGTTTGTTGCTTTTGATTTTCATATAAGACATTGAATAGTGTTTTTTAGCTAATCCCCAACAGATTTGCCATCTTTCGAGAGTTTTTCTTTTGACAGGAAATTAACTTAATTTATCGATTAGTTATAATTTTGATGTTCTCTTTCGTTATTTGTTTGCCTCTCAAATAGATTTTTCACATATTTTCGGTATTTCGTTTTCAATCTTCATCCCTCTTAAGTATTTCATATATATGTAGTATTTGTGTGTTGACTGAGGGAATTTAATTAGAAGCTTTTCATACAGCTGAATTTTGATTAAAATCAGAATCATATTAATGTACATTCGTCCCTCTTTTCTATATATGCATTGTGTTGTTGTTTTTGCGTCTGGCTTAGGAAATTTTATTTATTAGTCTGAATATAATCGTGTATTTATGTTATATATACATGTATGTATGCATTTGTGTATACATACGGAGTTGAATATGTATATTTATTTATTTTGACTGCGCTACGTTGAATTTGGTTTAAATGTAGCAGAAGTTGTGTATGATAAAATAATAACAAAGTTTCTTAAAAATATTTTAATCTTAATTGACATATATATTTCATTTCTTTAATAGCCATTCTTCGTAGTCCTTCATATTAATTCGATAATAATTTAAACCCAATAGATGCGTAACTTCGAAACTTTTTGAAAGATGAAACGATCTGAATTTCGTGCGCTGATTACACTGGTTTAGTTTTTGGCATGAACTTTTTTTATCAACGTTCTAGTAAATTTTGTCGGAGGGCTGTATCACGTCAAATTTTCGAGAAATTGTATTTCACAATTTCCCACCTTTATGCACAAAAAAAAAACGAAACAATTTTTATACTTCACGCCGTATATGATATGAGTATCAAACGAAAAAGAAAATTCGTGCAAAAATTTTACTTAAAAATTTTTCTAAAGAAAAAATAAAAAAATAAGAAAATAAATTTTAAAATTGAAAATCCTTGAAGAAAAATTTTCTATTTTCTTAACCGTAGATTGCTGCTTAAAAAAAGTTAGGAATTCCACCCTTTGGAACATTTATGTTTCATATGTACATTTCAAGCCGAATTATTTCTTGTTCTTTATTTTACCTAACAACCAACAAAAAACCATTGAACTCGGGTTTTTTTTATTTAATAGATCTCAAGTACATATTTCTTAAATTTAGATAAACAAATCCGAGCATATAAATACATAGAAAATCAGAATTAGTTACTATTATTTGCTTTGAAGTTGACTGATGAACTTTTTTCATTGGAAAGCATAAAGTGCAAATATTGTCAGCATGCGTATCTTTATATTAGCCTTATTACAAATGCAGCAAAACAGAGTAGTCCTCTCATGCTCATAACATCGGTCTCGTTTGACAACTCCCTTTTGCGACTTCCTGCTTTTCATTGATGATGGCCTAGGCATCTCATCTTCAACCATATCGTCATGGTTTCTTGTGATTGATTGAAGAAGCAGTTCTGAAGAACTGTTTCTTGGTGCATGGGTTCGCTTGTTCATATAACCATGGGCTAATGCACTACCTAGTTCAGGCAAAGAACATTTACGTTTGGTGTGTTTTCGTTTCGGCTTCCAGTCTGGACATTTTGCCAGTCTGGAGCTTTTGCCCTAGGCTCTGGGACGAAAAAAAGTTATCCATTGTAACATTATGACCATTTAGACCTTCTATCAAATCGAGAACCACCCGTTCTCCTTGATTTGTATCTGGGATTCCACTTAATTATTTTCCTATATATGGCTGAATTCCCCATATATAGCATGTTTCAGTAGAAACAATAAACCAAAAATTGATACCATATTTTTGGGGCTTAGAATTGTCTAAATTTATATTATATTATTCCCATAGGTCCCTTATCGGTGTAAATTTGTCGTCATTGCGTTGTTGACGTCGACTAATTACGTCATCGAAACGTATAGTTTTGTGTCGTTAGGTTAGTTAGTTCTTCTTCGACATAATGGCTCGAAATATTAGACGCCCATAGTCAGCATCAAATAAATCTTCCATATTTTCATTCTTTGACCTAACCGTAAATGTGGAATATCTTACGAACGCAGTTTACTTATAATGCAATCATAAGAAATCATATTTATAAACGCCAGCTAATATCAACATCCCAAAATATTCGTGAAACAAATCTGTATCAAGTTGAACATAGTTCTTCCCATCCAAATGCTTCCTATATTTATTTGAATTTTCGATTATAATTTTTACGACTTGAGGCGGAAAATATAGCAAAAACGCATCTTTTATATCCGTCATTCGATTCAGTGCATATCTAGTAACCCCTAAATATGCAAATGTTCATGATCAGAAAATGACAGAAAATAACTTTCCGTTATTCTTACCAGGACGCATTTCAATCATATTGGATGCACGTACACGACCGCTTGGAAAAGGCATTGAACTTCAAACAGTGCTGTCTTTGGACACGTAGAGTGCGTCCTCAGTGTGTTCATTTGAAGTACTTTCGGTTTCACAATCACTTTGAAAAGAGGGCTTTCATCCGGTTCGAAAGCGCGCCTGATAATTTCTCATTTTCACTTTCTTCTAGGACATCGCTTTGCAAACTTGCACAAAATGCATTTTCAAGCTGAGTTAAATAATAATAAAGCAAATACCGTTATAACGGCAGTAGCGACGCCAAGCAAAGTAAAATTGTGGAAGATCTTAGTGCTGTCTTTGTAGGCGAGGAGAGAAAATACAAAACGCTTCTATGGGAATCTGCCTGGAACTGATATTATGTTTATTGTTTTAGACTACGCCAAACGATTTTGAATAAACAATATGCAGAATTCGAACCATTGAAGTAAATTTGTAGTATATTCCAATAAATTCATACACCCGGAATTCGGATTTTGCATACTGGATAAGTTTATAACCGAAATGTGCAATGGAACATTTTTGTACCATAGGATGGAATTATGAAGTTTTGAAATTATAACAAAACTTTGCAATGAACTTTGTTATAAAATGCAAAAAGCCAATTAGTAATGAAGAAGTTACAAATTAGTTAAATAGTAGAATTCAATATTCACTAATAAAGAAATAAAGTTTAAACAAAAATGTATATGGAACATTTTTGTTCCAAGGATCGATTAACGGTTAAAAAAAAAAAAAAAATTAAAAGCGATTAAATTGGTATCCAGATATCTTTGGCCCAAGGCATTAGATTGTATTGAAAATGAGCTTCGTCGATAAACTTTTTTTATAATTTTGACTATCATAACTTCCTTAATAAGTATTTCATCTACACAGTGAACTTTAAATTCCAGGAATAATATGCTATCTGTCGTCCCTACTATTTTATATAATTCCAATACTAATTCATGCTTTCATTCGTCTAAACGATTATTACTAAAACCAAAAGCGAGTTTTATTTATAGGCAGGAACTGTATTAGCGCAATTTTTATTAGCCCATATGGAGCCTTAATGTTAGCACACACGCATATTTTAACTTGTGTTAATTTAAAAATGGATATATGGTAAATCTGTGTCATTCTATTGGAATATTTAAATTAATAGTATATACAGTATGTAATTAATCAAATTGAAGTATGCTAATGGTTTTAATTGAACAGTACTATATGCAGCTATATACACATACAAATTTATCAGGATATCTTATATGATACATTTACCCCAAGTATTTCTGCACTAATATTCACTGTTTACGTATCGCATATACATATGTAAATTATACCAAAAGTTAGTAGCCTAACATAAAAATAAACAATTTCTCAAATATTTGTTTATTTTCTGTGTTTTCATAGAGTTTTCCATTTAATTGAAGGCTAGAAACTTTTGGTATTAGACTACATGTATTATTTGTGTATGCTTACATATCCATAGAGTGTCGATATGAAATTTAATCAAATTGATTGGTGTTTAATTACTAGTTTCATATAATGGCATGAGAATTATTTGCAAAATTTAAAAAATGAACGCATCATTATTAATACTCAACCGTTGCTTATTTGTAATATACGATAGCATAGCGACACAGGCGTTCGGGTGAAATATGTGCATATTTCTATACGAATGTGTTTGTAAATATGTGCGAGGAGAATACAAGAAATTAAACACACACACACACACACGTACTTTCACACAAAACTTTTAATTTCCTCTCTCACACTTAACTCACATGTGACGTTTTTTTTACCCGTAGGATATTGATAGGGGCGCCAATTTACTCAAAACAGGATATGAGCCGAATGCAGTTGAAAGGTTTAATGACATTAAATGCAATTCTTTTGATATTTTGTTGAATTAAAAAAAAGCAAACAAAATACAAATTATAAATTTAAAATAACAAGACACACAACCGCCAATATAGTATGTACTCGTGTATGTGAGACACATCCACGGGTGGTAAATATAAAAGAGGTAAGTGTGTAAGAACATGTATTGAAATAGCGCTCCTGTGGTTATAATTACATATGCCAATTGCATATGGTACAGGTATGATTTCATTTCTTTTTCTTTTTTTTTTAATTATAAGCTACAGCTTGCAAACCTTTCATTTTCGGTATCAAGACTGAAAGTCAGAGAAAGAGAGAGAGAGAGAGAGAGGGAATCGACATTATAATTGCTAACAAAGCATTCAGCGATAACATTTATGACATGTTTTTGATTTGCTTTTTATAATGCTTATGATTTTTAGTTTTTAATTTTTTCTATACTTCGTCATAACAGTTAGTATTGGCGTCATCCTATAGAAGGTTCATGGCATTAAAACTTCCTGTTATTTTGCTTATTCTGCAAAGATTGTTAGCGTAGCACAAAGAGGGCGAGACAATTTCGAGCGATTAGGTAGAGGATATATAGGACGGGGAGTATGAAAAAAAGCCAATTTCATGTAGACAAAAGGAAACAAAAAACAGTGAGAATGAAGGATATGATTTAATTAATTAAAATGCCGACAACAATATTAATTTACACGCAAAAAGAGAATCTTTTTATATAGAATTGTATTGTTTTTTATTTCTCTCTTACACATATTGAAATCTTAAGAAAGCACAATTATACTATTTCGCATGAAGGCATATTTCTCTGCCACTGTTATAGATTTTTTTACACAATACAATACACAATCATATGGTACACTGATGGGCCAAAGAGCGAAAGTGGCATTGGGGCGGGGGCCTAGAGCCAAATACTCAGAACCCGAGGATGAGCAGTTTAATCTAAACAGAAATTATAAAGGACAAACAATAGCCTTACCATTTCGGGTAGCTATGCTGTCCTACAGAAACTAAATTAGTTAGCGAAGAACAACAATATTAGTCTCGCAGGCACTCTTTGAAAGCCATCTTGGGCGAAGACAATCTAAACCGTTGCTGGACAATTGCTGGATTGATTGATGAGAACAATAGCATACTAAATTTTATTTATTATCTTCAATGCACTAAATATTGGATTCTATTTTTATGTCTATATAAATTTTAAGTAAAATTTTTACTATTTAAAAATTCTCGTGAAAAAATTTAAAGTATGGATATCAAATGTGAAAACAAAAGGAGATGAACCCATGCTTTTTTTCGAATACTACGACGAAGAGTCTAAGTCACATTCATTGGTCGGCCACGTATTTACAGTGTTTTAATTAAGCAAAGATATGAAACCGATAAAAGTTTAAATTTTTGTATGATGTCAATACAAAATTCAATTAAAATATTCGCCATGGTTTTTCATATTGAAATTTTATATAGCGGTACCACTAATTTTCTTTCCATAAAATGTAAAAATGGAGAATGGAGCGCAATTTTAGCTGGTGCTTAAATAATGGAATTCCGCGGGCTAAGCAATGATTAACTTAACATTGATGATACAATTTTATTAATGGTACTTTTGCCATTAGCTAGAAAAGGACTGTGAGTTCGACTCGTAAGAATGTTAAATTTTGATAACTTAAAATTTATAGCTTCAATTTCGTCATCAAGTAATTCAAATTATGTATACCCCATGTTTTTAAATTAGAGCCCTGAATATGACTGAGCACCCGCAGTATAAGATCTACATTCGTCTATACTTCTTTTACAGTAAATATGTAATTATCCTTTAACGCAGTAGTGTCCGGATAACACCCATGATGATCAGTGCATCCTTTTATATGCTGTGTGTGGGTCACACAATTTTTATGTTATTTTCGGAGTGTTTTTAGTTGCTATCACATAAAGATATTAAAATATTTCAATATTGCTTGAATGATCTTGAATGATAATATATTTGCATGACAATCTGACATGTAATAAGAAGAAGATTGAGTTCATGGATAAGAGTATATATTACTAAATTTAAATTAATCTACTTTTCTCCTATAAATTTATTCAATATAATATTCCTTCAGTTAGTGCAAACTGTTACATATGTACATATATGTACATATACTTATGGTGTATATTTATATTTTATTGTGATTATTCTCATATATACGACATTTACCGGAAGTAAAGTTCATCATTCAAATCATCTAATCAATAAATTTCATACATATATCATATTACTTAAATATTCATTGTTCTTATGAATAAAGCATATTATGTGTGTATGTTAAATTTCGAAGAATATGTGCAATAAAACACAAATAATCAGATACTGGTACCGTAGTCATTAAGAAAATCAGGAAGAAGAACTGTCAAATTAAATCAATACAAGCGCAAAGAGAAAAAAAATTTTGAAATCCAAAGAATATGACAAGTCATACAATAAGCAGATATTTATTATTATAATTCTTATTGTTGACTTTATATGTACTTGTTGCGGTTGTGGACGATTATGAGCTTGCATTTACCTTTATAAGCAACAAAATTGGAGAACAAAAATTAAAATAGAAAAAAAACTTCAGTTAATCAGCTTAAATTAAATATCTTGTTGTGGCATGTGTACGAGCATGCCTAACTACGATATATATATATATATATATATATATATATATATATATATATATATATATACATACACATATACATATATACATACATATATATATATATATATATATATATACATATATATATATATATATATATATATATATATATATATATATATATATATTAGTGCTGTCATAATATATTTCCATATATGGTTATTGAAATGAGTCAGAGTTCATACATTTACATGCAAGTTAAAGTAAGTTAATATACATACATAAATATATGTATGTATGTTAAAAATTAATTTTGATATATCCATCCATAATATCCATATATCCATAAGTACATACAATATATAATAGATATGGCCGTCTGAAGCACAACTTTCATATCGAAAACCTTTTTCTTGCGAATGGTACCCACCTAAAGGGTTCTGCCGTTCGAAAGCGGTTAATATAAGTAGGTCCCTTCTAATACTGTCCAAAGTTTACCACGCGAACAGTACTGGAAAAGAAGCTCGGCCAGAGATAGCTTTAAGCATGCCTAATTTAATATGAATTTTAATTATTCTCCAATTTGTCAGCGACTATAGGTACATAGAGGAGTAGTTTGAAATTTGTAGCTAGCTAAAAAAGTGAGTCAAATCTTAAAAGTTTACATAAAATTATTTTAATAAGAAAAATAATATTTGGTACAGGACTGTTGATATTAAATTCGAGATATACGTATATGTATATGATTTTGGATATATTTATTGGGTTTTGAACATTCATTTGAAAAGTTTTCATATTTTGAGAAAATTGCCATGGTTCAGTTAGGCAAAACGGTTCGAATCATTCTATATAATTGTATATTGATATAAATACTAATCTTAGCTCAAAACAACCGAATTTAATTTATTGCAAAAATATAATTATTAATTTCCAGATTGAACGGTGTAGTTTGAGCAGTCTGTTTCTCTCTGAATTTAATATTGCAGAATTATTTATCCAACTTCCAAAATGGATACTTCCAACCATGGGAAATACTTTTCAATACGACAATTACTAGAAAGAGGTCGTCTCGTTGGTCCTGATAAATTTTAGCATTATCAAAGGTACACTCATTTTTAGTAACATCGACAGTTCGAATTTAGCAAAATTTTAAACTACATTAGACATCAGATGTTAAGCAGCCCTATTCCGCTAAAATCGTTTTGATGTTTTTGCAGCAATTTGAGCGACTTTTTGTTCAAGTAGATAGAACAAGCTGTTGTTATAATCTATATCGATTATTATATTATATTATCTAATAAAGGATTCAATATTGTTGTTATTGTTACTATTATTAATATAACTATAATATGTAATTTTAAAAGAAATAAATCACTGTCAATATATAATACTTAAATAATATGATTTAATAAAACGACCATAACTTTATGCACCCCTATATAAATATTGTTTTTCCGTGGGAGGACTCTTTAGAAACATTCAAACTTGAAATTAGACATGAAACCACAATTTTAACTATCTCGTGCATATTATAGTAAATTATCATTGACATTTTCATTCATACATATATATTCATATTGCATAGAAAAATGTACAAACAGGCAGCTACAACAGCCAAGCACGTAAACGGAACTGAATGAAGCATATGCAAATTTATGAAAATTTCTATAACGTAAACACAAAAAACACTCGACATTAAGTTTGTTGGGTGTACAAAAATTATAATGAACGCAATATAAAGGAAATAAAATCAAAATCCAAAAGGGTAACAAAAACCAGGATATAGTGTTAGTTAGGTATATATAACAGTGCAACAAAAGCAAAAACGACAAATTTGGTAATAGCAACTAACGAAAAACAAAACAAACAAGCAAAAAATAATATAAGTAACAAAGAAATAAATTATAAATAGAATCAGGTTAACCACATATCTGCATAAGTAAGCGTACTGTAGGCATGTTTAAAGGAAAGTTGCGTAGGTTGGAATGATCATTATTTTTGGGTCATCAATTCATACCGGATGATAATATCAATGATGTAAAAGTTTCAGCTGACAAAAGAAGAACATTTTTGGCAGTGTTCAAACTAAAAGAAGTACAATTAATTTTCTGAAATATTGTACGATGAACGATTTTATTTGCTTTTCATTTGAAAATGACTATTATAGAGTCATTCCAATAATTTTTCCGAATAGCCACTGTTTCAAAGAAATAATCTTTTTTGCTATTAAATTTGTCTCAACCGGAATTCGTACTCACGACTTAAGACTCGTGCATAAAAATCTTATACACTAATCAGCTGACCTATGGCACCTATATTTACCATTGAAAATTGACTATATTAAAATAAGTTTTCTTCGTTAAATATTGCTAAACATAAGGACACAACTATCAACGTCAACATCAGGGTCTTCAATATATATTAATAAATTTAAAGCACTATGTCCTGAACTATGTACGTTTCCTTTACTTCTCTGCATAGTGTAACGCTGATTATGAATAAATTGTTATGACAAAATAAATTAGTTGAGAGTGAGTGACTGAGTAAGTGAATAAGTGAAGCAGGGGAAAATATATATGGTATGGTATGGTATAAATTAAAAGCATTTGCTTGCTTATAAATATGAGTATACTTGTTTTATACCTATAGTAGTTTTCCCCTGAATTTAAGTTGATATTTTAATTATAACATCGTGTAGATTAATATGAATATATTTTGTATTTTGCGTGTAAAGCGTAAAATTTTTGCGGGCACGCATTTATTTTATGTCCTTATTATTATTGTATGAATACGCATATTATCCAAGTAACTCATTAGCAGGCAGCAAAGTGCCTCGCCACATCCGCGCCCTCATCATTCTCATTAGGAGTATTGAGAAAGAAAGAAAAACACAAAGAAAATAATCTTACAAATTAAGTCACTAAATTGGGAAGTGATTAATTAGCACATAATAATTTTCTAACAATAAAAAACACTCATACCATAGACTCACTCACTCACATAGTGTATGTGATTATAATACTTAATACAATAAATAAATAAAATAAATATTAAAATGAAACAACTTATAACACAAGAAATTAATTAAAAACGGAAATGTCGCTAGGTAGTACCCGTACCATTATTTTCTCATTTCTAGCAACAACTATGTATATAAACATGAATATAAATATATTAGAATATACGATTAATGAAACACGCTAACACTTGGCTATGATATATGAGCGCTATGGGTGCTACATTTTGTATGAGACTGCTGCTGCTGCTGTGAATTACTGCTGCAATGACAGCTTTATTTAAATTGCCTGCTGCCACTCCAATTAATTAGCCACAAATGTTTGAATTTTTTATTTTTATTTTCTTTGCCTACGAATGTCTATTTATTAGCACCACAACATTTAACTTACAAATTTATTTCATTCATTTTCATTTCGCTTTTACTTATTCAAATACATAATAGGTATGTTTAATTTGTTCATATGAGAATTGCAGTGCTTACGTTTAATATATGATGGAAAAAGTATCCTTCGTATGCATTGTATCCAGGCAACATGCTGCTTTTTTCATACATACATATATTGTACTTGGCTCTATTGATGATTCTGTATGACATAGTTTTTAAAAGTAACATACTTGAATGAAGGTTATCTTCCTACAGGAAAGAACTCTATAAGATCTAGGGTATTTTGACGGAGATTTGGCTTCGAAGAAGTTTCTTAAACGTGCTATAAATCTTTTCTAGATGGTAAAATAAGATATTGCTTTGATAGAATTTCCATCCAAAAGCTATTTTGGAAATACTTTCTCATGCGGGTCTATAGTAAACACAACCGTTCATAAAATCACTGAACATCAAGTAGAGGCTTCAATTTTCAATTTCCATTACACAGAATCAACAAGGAATGTTGGAGTATTCCTATTTAAGTGATTTTTTAGGTAACAGTGGCCAATAAAGTAACTAAATAAAGACTTAAAGCGAAATACAATTAATCTGACAGGGATTATCAACTATTTTGTTTGCCGTTGACCTGCGGCATTAAGCCAGTGCTCGGCAAATCTCTTTCATTCCCATTTGTTTCTTGTGGGTGAGTATATAAACGAATACAAAAGTAGTGTATCGTGATCCACATCAATCAAGCCCGAGAAATCAGTTAATGAAGAAGAGAGTAGCTTTTGATCGAAAGCAAATTGCTGTGCAACCCGACTTAATTTTTAACAATAGACGTCTGTGCATTTACGTTCCGTCTCCAAACCTGTCTTCTGAGTCATCGAGAGATTATCTAAATATTGTCACAACATTGCGTTCAAGGTAATAATTTAATTTTCATAGAATTATTAAGTATATATGTAGAAAGTGAATGAACCAGTAAAAGTAAATATTTTGTTTTAGATTTAATAAACTTTCGATACATTCCCGATAAGACCTTAGGTAAATACCTACATTCCGAAGTTTCCATACGGCTTTGTAATATCAGTTCAGGGAGCTGATAGTACCTCCATTATTGGCGAAACGTTACTCCAAACACAAAAAAAGAAGTTCATAGAATAGAATATCAGTCAAGAAAAGTACAAGTATTTTCCCCCATGTCCCCCATAAAATGTTTACGACCTTCTGACTTCTAAACAATATCCTAATTGTATATATGAAAATCAACTTAAATAATATTGTTTTTTCAATTATAAAGCCAAGCAACCAATATGCTATATTTAATTCGAATTTCAATCATTTTTTTAACAAAAGTGCACTAATAATATTTAAACAAGCACAACAACAAATAGAAAAGGTCACACACTTTACATATGACTGCAAAGTCCTTATAAGAATCAACAATAAATGAATCAGAAAAATATTTTGACTGGCATATTACGCCCGCCTTCATTTATGTTACAGTTTCGATGAATTGCTTGTATGTTATACGAGTATGTAGAGCACAATAACAGATGTGCAACTCATTATGACGCATTTAAGCGTTTAAATTTAATAATCGAAATATTTCATAAACATTTTATAAAACAGAACAACAACAACAATTGTGCAAGTATATGTACGCTTTATGCGAGTATGAGTATATGATTTATAATTGTTCAATCATTCCTCTCAGTAGAGTAAGTCACCCTTCGATTTCGATGAGATTTTCCATTGTGATGATGATGTGAATGACACTTGACTTACTGACGTTTCTTATGCAGTGCGTTGTATGTATATACAATATTCATACATAAACATCCATACTCAATACAGGACATTATTTTCGTTGGCTTGATTCTTTTATACTCTTTATGCAGTAACACTTCGCTCGAGGTTCTATTTTTTGCAAGTATGTCGGTCATGCTATAGCCTGCTGCGGCCAGCATTATTGTTGCTTTTTATTTTACATACCAACTCATCATCATCATAATCATGATTATGATTTTAGCCACCACCATTAACACTAATGCCCTTGTTCATCATCAAGTAATTCTAGGTTTTTTTTTTTTTTGTTATCAATGAAGAGGGTGAATTATTCATTTCTCAGTACTCGTGTAGTAAGAGCACTCATACATGAACACATGCTTTAGCTTCAATTCTTACTTTGCAGTGAAATTTAGTCCTTTTGGGTTACGCTTGCCTAATGTAATTGTGAATTTAATTTACCATAAAAAATGTGTAATTTTATTGTAATTGTATTCTTATACTCATCATATTTTGTTACACTCTAAGCTTGTCGTGTCGTAACACACACTCATGAATATATGAGCATAATCGTCAAGTGTGGAGCAACCCTCTTAACTCACTTTGTTATATTCTCGTATTGCTGTTGCTGTTGTTGTTGTTTGTTGCATATGTCAAGTGTTATTTGTTTATATGCCATTCGGTTCGTTGGTACGTAAATACGTACTATATTTACGTATGTACATTTAAGCGGGGGTTGAAAAAATGATTTATAATATTTTATTATTTTTGATTTATGCTTTGATGTTTTGTTGACAGGACATTCAACGTGTGCACATATATATGTAGTAGTATGTATGTAATACAAATTTTCCGGCTTAATACATATACATGTAAGCCGCATGTAAGCGGTTTATTTATTCTATTAGGGTAAAAATTTGACTATCTATTTTCATTTAAATCAATTACTTTTGAATCAATCGTATTACAATCATTATATTCAAATAATTTAATATTATTTATATAAAAAAAATTCTTTTTTTTTGTCTAATACATTTTTATTTTGTATGGCACTTATAGCCCTAGCTTCTCTTCCAGTCCTGTCGTGCGTACTAAATTTAGAACGGTATTAGAAGGGACCTGCTTAGCCGGCTCCGAATGGCAGAACCCTTGTCTCGTCATTTTTTCTGGACTTTCTCACAGAGCTCTTTTAGCAACATTTTCATGGCAAACTGCCAATTGCTTGGCGACAGGTGGGTAGCGTTCAAAAGAAAAGTATTTTCAATATTATGCGTGATTTAACCCACGACCTACAGATCAGAATTGTCTACTATTTAATAAATTTTTGTTTAGAAACTTACAATAAGATTTTAAATCTTACAAACTTAGTTAAAATTATGTGATATTCTAAACGCTCCATTACAATTACAAGTAGTGTCGCAAGGTCCAGCAATTTCGCAGCAGTCTTTGCCCACCAACAATTGACTAGCAACATGATTCGGATGGTTTTGCAGATTTTAATGTAGCTTCTGCAGGCTTTTGTTACTACTTGTGGATGAATGGATGTTATCGTTTCGAATTCGCAATCATACGCATATACTTGAAATGTATTCGCTGGAATTTTCCGATATTTGTAGGATATGCAGTGCTCCATAACTGAATACCCTAAGTTCAGGTAATAGCCACCATAACTAATACATTTGTAGCTTGATTTGAGCTTTCTTAGTCTCTATGTGATTGCTCCAGGCCAGCCTTCTGTATAAGTGAATACTCAAACACTTTGTTGAGAAACATTGTAGAACTGATTGGGTATTTAGTTTAACTGAGTATCATCTTGTAACATGTATGAGATAGCTACTAAGCAATGAGGAGACAGTAATAGTTTGAGAGTAGTTATACCAATTATATCTTATTGTTGTGTTTACTATTGTGGGTTTTTGGTCGTTTTTGTAGTTCAAATTAAATGAAAAACATTAACTTTAATTTTCTCCTACGTGTTTCGGATTGTTTCAATCCATCTTCAGGGAGTTCTTTGTTTTGATTTCACTTATTTTTATTACATTTAGCATCTTTTGCAGTTTATTGATGTTGTCCAAGTCCTTAAATTCCACAAATAACAATATAGGCTTCTAAGCATCGTTAAACTATCCTTGAAGCTCAAAAGTTACACACCTTGTGAAAATATATTTATCAAAGCATCCACAAATATTTTTAAAAATTCATCCATGATTCGTTAACATCGTCACAGTTGTCGCATCCGAATTTATACTTATAAATATAGAGTTATCCATTTCGCGGTTTCAAAAGTATAGGGCTAGAATTCGACATCTGTCAAACTGAGTTGTTAAAACAATTTCTTTCTTTTTCAGTTCAAAGTCTGACATTTGCTAAAATGGATCGCTTAAATATCGCACAACGCATTAAAATTGTAAAAACCTACTACAAAAATGGTGATTCTGCCACAGCCACATATCGTGCTTCAAGAGGAGATTATGGTTTACATAATCGTCCAACTACGCAAGCAATTGGCAAAATTGTGAAGAAATATGAAGAGACTGGATCGGTTACAGATATTGTAAGGCCTGTGCATCATCGTTTCGCTTGTACCACCGAAAATATCGCTGCTGTAAGTGAAAGTGTTGCCAAAGACCCGAATGTGTCGATTCCTCGTCGTTCTCAGGAATTAGGACTGTCTTACGGCACATTATGGCGTATTTTGCATTTGGATCTACACCTACATCCAAATAAAATCCAGCTCACACAACAACTGAAGCCAGCTGACCATTCACAACGTCGTAGATACGTCGAATGGGTGCTTGAACAACAGGCGGTGGACGGCGATTTTTCGAACAAAATTTTCTTCAGCGACGAAGCACATTTCTCACTCGGTGGGTATGTTAACAAACAAAATTGTCGTATTTGGAGTTCTGAGAATCCTCAAGTAATTGAAGAGAGGCCACCACATCCACAATAAGTCACTGCTTGGTGCGCTCTTTGGTCCGGAGGTGTGATTGGACCTTACTTCTTCGAAAACGACGATGGAACGACTGTCACCGTCAATTCGGAGCGTTATGGTCATATGATAACCGACTTTTTTTTGCCTGCAATTGAAGAATACGACTTAAAGAATATGTGGTTTCAACAAGACGGTGCCACATGCCACACAACTCGAGCGAATATGGCTTTATTGCAAGAGAAATTTTCTGGCCGCGTAATTTCTCGTCGTGGCGATATCAAGTGGCCACCAAGATCATGCGATTTGACACCGCTTGACTTTTTTTTGTAGGGCTACGCGAAAGACCGTGTTTATGCAGATAAACCTTTAACTCTTGAGCACCTAAAAACCAACATTCGTCACGTTATGGCTGAGATACCGCCTAATATGTGTCAAAAAGTGGTCGAAAATTACCTCAAAAGAATCGATGCTTGCAACAATTCGCGTGGTGGTCATTTAAATGATGTAGTATTTCACACATAATGTCAACGTTCAAACTTTATAATAAAAAAGAAATATCATGATAAAAAATATTTTATATGTGTTTTATTTACATTTACTTTTGAAACCGCAAAATGGATAACCCTTTATAAGAGCAATCTTAAGTCGTTCATATTGGTCTTCTGAGTTTGTTATTTCCTGACAGTATAAAATAGTAAATTTAAATAGGTTTGGTGAATTTAAAAGGAAAACAATCAAAAGTGGTAAGAATGCATTGTACGGTCCAATTACAAAGGTTCAAAATTATAAAAGCTACACGAATTTGTCAAACCCAAATAATGAATTTAAAGTGGCAAAACAAAATAAAAGAAACAATACCAAAAGAATAAAATAGTTATTCTTCAAAAACCACCTTGCGCCAGAGTAAAGCGATTTTAAAGGAGAACATTTGAAAAACTTATACAAAATATTTGTTTTCCTTAGCTCAAATGTTAGATGCAGTTATTTTCAAAACTGCACCTAATATAAATATTTAACCTACTACCACATATTCATAGAAAACAAACAGAGACTCACAAATATGATACGGTTTGAGTGTTGAAAAAAAGTTATTTAAAAATATATGCAATTCATATATTGTGAAAACCAATGAAAGTAATAAAAATTCTGCGAAAAAGAGCAATACAAAATTCCATCATTTTAGTGTCAATCAGATTACAAATCCATATCACGTGCCTCGTCTCAATTCCACTCAACTTGATTTCATTAGACTAATCGTAAAAAAAACTTGCACATAAAAAGAAAAGAAATGCTTCAAGCATGGAGTAAGAGATAACTGACAAAGGAGCAATATGTACACGCTTATACATACATTCATATATACGTGAATATTTTGTATTAGTACACATGTGAACACGTTTTACAACTTAAATTACGTGGCGGCGTGCATTCAGTAAATACAAGAAGCAATAAAGCATGTGACTGTGATGAGACAAGAAGCAGCAGCAATAGCAGCTTAAACCACCCTTTCAGTATACATAAAGAGACACACACACACAACGAGGATATTTAATAAGGCTTTCCGCCAAAAACAAGACAAAACACATGAACAAAAAGGACAATAAGGATGAATAGGAAGGATGATGGATTCACAAAGTTATGCGGCATATTGTAATCGGATGCCATTGTAGTTCAGTTGTTAGTGCCGACAAAACGGCCGACCGATTTATGGAACCTCAGCAATAACAATCAAAGACAAGACAAAATTATTTACCGCCACCAACTGTACAAGAAACATAAAACGAATTTGATTTGGTAAGATTTTTCTCATTCGTTTCTCAATTTGGCGTTTAATTGTTGGTGATCTGATGAACTCGATGCGATGATGAGCCTTTATTCCTAAATATCGTGCTTTATTGCGTCTTAATTAATTGTGACACGAATTTGACCTTCGACTATCGGTTAGTTCTGCGGTACGTATGGTATGCACATAATTTATATTTTGTCGGTTTCAATCTGACTGAGTGATACGTACATAAAGTACATATGTAAATGAGGGCGGTACGTTTTATTTCCCACTTTTTACTATTGATTCTTCTCATTCATTATTATTTCTAATAACAATGGCGATGTGACGTGTGTATATATACGCATAAGTATGTGCGTTCTTATTTGATTTAATGGAGTGGATAAGAGCAAGCCTTTTATTTGTTTGTCAAGGAATTTTGACGGCTTAATCAAAGGTAATCAGAGAGTTTATACTTCTTTGTTTCTTCGCTAAGACGTCAATTAAATTTATACACAAACGAATGGCATAATTTAGGTGCAATTTTTTAATGAAATTTATTTGTATTAAAATTTAATAAAATATCCGTTATATTTTCGAGTCATACTGCCTTCAAAAGCTATTGAGTGCATTAGCAAAAATAGCAGGACTATTCAGCATGCTATTGGTCTTAGGACACCATCTTTATGTATGTATTAAAAATAAATTATCAATGACATTTTTAATGACGACACTGCCTTCACGTCTACTACGTCACAATTTTACTTCAAAATCACCTAAATGTTTCTGATACAGTTTAAAATAGATTAACATTTTGGCTCAAAATCATCTTCAGCAATTAAGCACATTATCGGTTAACTTTGACTTTATTAATAAGCAAAATTGCTGCATTTGGGGAGAACTCACTGTTTGAGGTTCCAGCGAGATATTGCAATACACCACATATTTTATGCGAGTCGTTGGAGTTGTGGCAAGAAACATTCCCAGAACGCGATATTTCGAGAAGCGAGAACGTGAATTGGCCACTTGCAACATTTTAATCATATGCTAACATAATTTCAATAAGCTTCACATATTATTCTATATTATATGATTCTTTCCTCAGATGTCCACAATAGATTGAAAAATGTTGTGTTGTTGATCTCAATGGATCGAATACGTGTTTAGGATTTACTTATCGTTCTCAGGATTCTAACCAAAAAAACATAATTTTCACGCTATTTATACAGGTTGTTGAGGAAAAATGAAAATGAAGGCAGAAATCTGATTCGATTTTTATTTCAAATCTAAATCGATAGAATGTTACTACTTTGGTTAGTCATTCTATTTTTTTTTGTGTGGCTGTGATATACAACAGGGTATTTCGACAAGAGGTCTCATTTTAAATTTCCCCTTATTCTTGAGGTGCCAAAATGCAACTGTCATTCCTTGACATTTGACAAATAAGAAGTAGAGATTTTCATATATGGACCGATACAAGATTGTACATCGCTTTGAAATCGTGAAAATTTCCCTACCAAAAACGGTAGAAACATCGCGAATATGCTTCGTAAAGTTCGTACTGTTTTTGGTCATCATCGAGCTATAGTGAAATTAATCGATAAATTCTAACGTCTCGGTTAAGCCGTTTAGTAAGGTCAACTGAAAATATCGCAGCTGTAGCTGATAGTGTGGCTGAAAACAAAGACATGGGTTCATTTCGAGGCGATCACCGGAATTGGCATATCCAAAGCCAATTTGTACCGTATATTGCATAAGATTTTGGATCATGCTTATAAGGCGCAGTTGACACAGGAATTGAAGCCTTTATACCATGGAAAATATCGTACATTTACTGATTGGGTAGTGGAAATGTATGAACAAGATTTTGATTTGTTAAACAAAACTATTCTGAGTGATGAGGCTCGTTTTCATCTGTGTGGGCACGTAAATAAGCCAAACTATCACATCTGGGGCTCCGAAAACCCAAGAGAAATGGTCGAACAACCTCCCCATCCACAATGAGTGTCAGCTTAGTGCAAGTTTTGGAGTGGCAGTGTCATTGGGCCATCTTTTTTTGAAAATGATGCTGGTAAATGGATTGCGTTACCGAACGATGTTGACTGAATTTTTTGGCCTGAAATTAATACCATGAACTTTTTTTTTTTTTTTTTTTTAACAAGCTTTTTTATTGGATCTTTCTAAAATTACTTAGAAATTAACAATAAGTGATCAAATCTTACAAACTAACTAAAATTATGTGATATTCCGCACGTTCCATCACAATTTGTTGAGTCGCGAGGTATAGCAATTTCACAGCATATTCAGTGTGTCTTTTCTTTTTATTCGACGATGCCCCGTGCTCAGCAACAATTGCCTAGCAAGTGGATTCGGATGACTGTGTAATTTTTGAATGTAGCTTCTGCAAGACATTGCAACTTCCTCAGAAATTGTGGGTACATTTAAGTCTCGATGGATGTTAACGTTCCTCATATACCAAGACGCGTTTACAATAATTCGCAGACACTTGGATTGTATTCGCTGCAATTTTTCGATATTTGAGGGAGATCTGTAGTGTAAAGAGATACAGTAAGGGGCCCAAAACGCTTCCTTGAGGAACGCCAGCGTGAATATCCAATGGATTTGTTGTGTAATCCTTGTGATGTACGAGAAATTGTCTTTTCGTGAGGTAGCTACTAAGCAATGAGGAGACATTTGCAGGCAGTAATAGTTTGAGTTTGTAAATAAGGCCATCGTGCCATACTTTACCGAAAGCTTGAGTGATATCAAGAAAGACAGCTGAGCAATACTTTTTTTCTTCAAAAGTGTTCCTTATCAGAGTTACAATGCGGTGGACTTGTTCTATTGTGCCGTGCTGTTTTCTAAATCCAAACTGATGTTGGGGAATCAGTTGGTTGAGATTAATAAATGGAGTTATATTCATGACAAGTAGCTTTTCGAATACTTTAGAAAGGCTGATAGGTCTGTACGATGTAACTTTTGTAGGGTCTTTTCCTAGTTTTGCTATCATAATAATTTTTGAAGTTTTCCAGCATTTGGGATAGTGTTTAATACGAAGGATAGCATTGAAAATGTGCATCAGATGAATTACTGAAGCCGGAGGTAGCTCCTTTACCATTTTACCGGTAATTTTATCTGGACCAAGTGATTTTTTTGGGTTTAAATCTTTATAAATTGCTTTGAATATGTCCTTTTTTTAATTTTGAGCGTTATTGAGCAAGGTTGAGAAGTTAATTTTGGTAATGAGGACTGTGAAGAGGGTGGATTGGGTGTAAACACACTTTTTAGGTGGTTTGCAAAAGCCAAACCCTTCTCACAGTTGCTTCTAACCCAATTACTATCACTAGGGCGAATCAGTGGGAATTGGCCGATTTGAGTTTTTTGCTGATATCCACAAAGAGTAGTCTGACGCTTCACCAGGTGTTAATTTCGCTATGTGCTCTTCTAACTCTTTGTTGTTTTTATTTTTTAAGGCTTGCTTTAACTTTCGAGTGCAGTGCTGTAGCTGTGTTTTCAGATTCGGTGATCTGAATTCTTGCCATTGTCTTCGGAGTCTTCTTTTCTGTCTTACTAGCAATTCAATGTCGGCTGGTGCATACCTTTGTGCAGGTGGCTGAGCTGAGAGCTAATGAGAGCAGCTGGTTGAATTTTTCGAGTGCTGAGTCTACATCGTGTCCATTTCTTAATACAGTACTCAGAGGAAGATGGGAATTTATATGTTTCTTGAATTTTAACCAGTCTATTTTCTTTCTAACGCAATTACCTTGAACTTGAGCGGCATTTATTTTTAGCAGGGGCTTTGAGTGACTGCCGAGTGCGTGCGCCTTAACACAATTAGACTTTTTCTTTGAGGCTATGTTAAAGATAAAGTTTATGCCAATGCTCCAGCAAATAGCAGGAGCACTGAAAACCAATATTGTAGCTGTTATTCGCGAGATCATCACAAGAAGAGTTGCAGCGGACATTTGGCAGATAATGTATTCCATTACTAACCTCAGAGTTTGTACTTTGGATTAAAATAAAATTAGGAGATCTCTCACAAAATATTGCTTTTTTTTAATTTTTATTAACGCTCAACGAAAATGTTCGACATATCCAGGCACAATTTAATGGAAAATCCTTAATAAAATTTATATCTTAGCATGTGTATTCATAGATGTTAATAGGTGTGTTTTCGTACTTTTCCAGTAACAATTATCCACAAAACAAATTTCTGTGAATTTGACAGCATTCGCTCTCAAAGAGAAAAATATGCCAAAAAGTACAAAAACTCAAAAACAGCAAAAACCTGCAAGTTTCACGAACAGCTGATATTCCACTAAGTAAATTGCAATGCTTGTTTGCTTGTTAGTTTCTTTTGCTTATGATCAGCTGTTTTTCCTACCTGCAAGTCTTTACTGGCATACATTTGTCCAGTAACAATTTGCAATTTCCCCTCAAAATGAAATGTGATTTCGCTCTCTCAATTTCCCCTTCTTTGCAAGTTTTTTGGGTACGAGAACGCCAAAACGTGATAGTTTGTCTCCCTTTCCAGTCAAATAAATGTCAAGCACTGGACAACAAACGAAAAAATAAAACTGTAGCTGCTGACAGTTCCTCAAACTTGGTAGTTTATTTTTTCATTCATTCAATTATTTATTAGCCTGGTTTGAGCGCAGATGTTCAACATGTGTGCTTTTGTGCAAATAATATAAGTACTATATTTTTATATACTATAAATATGTTGGTATTCCTTTTTCCTCCCTCACTCCATAACCATCTCTACACAATTAATTAGCCATACAATAATATTCATTCTTTTTCATTTTACTTTGCACTTTTATATGAACTGCTGCTTCACGCAAGTCTCTTTTGTAAATACTCTTACACATATGCATCTAAGTATATATAATATTATGTTTATATGTTTATGCATGCAATTCTTCGTCAACAACAACTATAACAACAAACGAAAACAAAACAATAGAAACTAAAGAAAAAAAAAAAATATTAATAATAATAATAAACAGAAAATGTGAAAAGGTGCAAAGTGTGTTAATTGTGTGCTACACCCTCTATTTAGCTTCCTCCCTCCTAATTTTGTATTTGGTCTTTGTTTTTTTTTTGTCTTTGCTGTGGCAACATACCACAATTCATAATTAATATATGGCCACTTATGTCAAATATGAATATGTGTGTACATAATGTTATAAACAATAGCCACAATAAATGAAAAGGGTCCGATACGAGAATGGGTTTGAGCACTCATAATTCTAATTATTAGAAATTATTATTATATCTTAATTTACTAAGATTTTTAATATGGATTGGGTTAAGTGTGAAATGTGTAATAATCTGCCATATTTCTATGGGTTGTAAGTTGGTGACAACATCACAGATAACCCCAAGACAACTCTTGGCAATAGGCGATATTTCGTTCTATCCGGTAACTGGGAAGTCGATCCCACTGTATTATTATGGGAGGAATGAATCCAAATTCAGGTCTATGCAATACTTCGCGTTGACGACGAGTATGGAATGAGTTATAAATGGGATCTGTTTGAGTTTTACGTTGATATCAACATAAATAATCAAGCGGAAGTAAAGGTGTTGTCTTGGGTGCAGTGGTAAAAGACTGGATAGACGTAGCTCTAGTATCCAATGAAAAGATCTAATACTGAAGAATCTGTCAACGCATGTTATTTTTAACTGACGCATTGTTCCACACTCTATTGATGAAATGATTAAGTAAGTTCATTGGTATCACAAGGGTCTTTACTTTAACTATTTGAGTCTTCAGGATGATCGCTTCTTCTTATCAAGTAGGCAAATTAAGTAAGGTAGGTTTTGAGAATATGCGTAACTTATCTACAGAGATAACAGTGATTTTGCATAAAATAAAAATTGAAACTGGATGAGAAAATTATTCATTTTTAGTTCATCTTAAGGGCTCGCTCGTTAAAGTCATCATTATTACCACCGTATTTGTCCACCTATCGCTATATGACTATGCTGAATTTAATAATAATATCCAAAGCATATGTACATGTAGCTTGTGATAAACTCACCCCTCTAATTTACCAACACCAATTAGTAGCTCAACTCAAATAGTATTTCGTTTTCATTTTCATGCACTACCTACTTAGATTTTATTTAGATTTGGGCTTATTTGCCAAATGATTTCATTTAATTCGTATACATCACTGACATGTTTCTGCTACTATGTATTATTATTATTGTTGTTGCTGTCGTCGATTTAACTGCTTATTAAAGTAACAAAAGTTTACATCTCCAATATACTCGTTCATGTATGGGTATAAAGTGATAGTAAAAGGTCGAGTTGGCAGTAATTCGCGCCTTCTGTCTTTTGATGCAAAATACAACAATGGATAACGACAAACGACTAAGCAGCTAATTAAATACAGAGCAACACGTGCCAAATGAACTCAAACACACCCACAAGTAACCAGCAAGAGTAGCAGCAACAGTATTAGCATCAAAGGTATGAGATATGTTCACAATGAAATCATGTCATTGGCAAGTAAAATGTATAAAAAAAAAAACCCAAAGTGACATTTTCAAAATAGGAACGTAAAAACAATAGAGTAGTCAGGAAATATGAACTCTCTTAGACGGGTGTGCATTTGCTTGTATGTGCGTACGTGAAGGTTTACTGTGAGGGGTTCATTTGTACGTTTGACTTTTACTATTGGTATACTTGGTTGTCATTGTTGTTAGAATTAAAATTGTTACCACTACAGTTCTCATATCCCATTGTGTTTGATCAACTTCAGTTTCTTTTTCATAATCGTTTTGTTGCAATTGTTAGTGGCCTGTGGAATTCTTTGATGTATGTGCAAGTATATTACGTAAACACATCCCTGTATAAAACCATCCACACCATTTATGCCTACACGTGTGTTTATACTTTACATTCTCTGCATATTGTGTTGTTTTGTATTTAGTTGTCGTTTCAGGATACTGTGTGCAGTGTTGCATTACATAGTAATTTTGTAACAAAAACTGTTATTATTCAATACAATAAAACATAAACGACAGCCGTAACCAGTTGTTAATACGTCCACTACATAAACATACGTACGTACAGCCACTTTTCCCAGATTTTGTTTCTTATCGAAATTTTTGCATAATTCCTTTTTTATACCCTGCATAATGTAATATGCAATGTATATTCATTTCGGTCAGATGTTTGTAACCACTTGAATGAATCTCCGGAGATATAGAAAATTATATATATTCGTGATCAGCGTCGCTTAAATTTTCGATTTAACGATGTCCGTCCGTCCGTCCGTCTGTCACCTCGCTGGTTCTCACTATAACTTGAGCAAATATTGAGCTATTTTAACGAAATTTGGCATAAGTGACCTATGATGCAAGGATACAGAGGGGATTGATATTGGCGACTAACCTCGGAATTTTCAAAATCTTTAACTTGCTATAACTCACTTGGTATAGCATATGGGACAACAATATTTGGCACATAGAGTACCATTATACTACTATATAATCTTGCCAGAATTAGTCAGCCACGCCAACTTTTTATAGTAGCTCCCATATAAAGTGTCTGTACTTCTATTAAATTGAAGCAGCTGTAACTTCTACAATCTTCTGTGTAGGAAAACCATAATGGACACTTGGATTAACATGGTAGTCGGAAATAATCTGGGAAAAAAATCAGCGTACCACGCCCACTTTTTAATGTGGCTACCATACGAAGTTGCGAAAATTAAAAAAACCGCTATAACTTACGAACTATTCAGCGTAGGACAACCAAATTTAAGGTGTGGATTAATATTGCATTATTGCATATTAATATTAATTAGATTTACAAGATACAGACAAGCCACGCCCACTTTTTATATATATCTCCCATACTAAACCTCGGAATTATCTTAAAAATCTCTTTTAAATTTAAATTTAAATATTGGTCATTGAGACCAATACGACGTCTTGATATAATACTGTTGCCTTATGCGTAAAATCTAACTGCTTTGATAAGAAGAGCGCTGGAGCCAATTTTATGTTGCTGCCAAAGTGGTTTTATCTTTACTTTATACTTTATTTTATATAAGTACCAATACACATCAAGAAAACGGCAACCATGACCGCAGTGAGGCTATAGGAAGCGGGTCACTGGAAGGAGAGAACCTACTGACATGGATGCATACTAACAAGAGAAACGCAATATACGTCTGACAGGACAGACTACATCATACCGAAGATGAATTTCAATAGAAACTTCACAGTAGTCTTTCCTTCAAGGAAAGATTGGACTAAGGGATGTCTGTTAAACAGCTTCGACACCACAATCTACACGGACGGCTCCAAAATGGATTGTGGCGTAGGAGCAGGTATATATTCCGAAAGATTGAAAGTGGACAAGTCTGTGCGCCTCCCCAATTTGTCTAGCGTATTCCAGCCGGAAGTATTTGCAATCGGGGAAGCTTGTAGGATACTAATCGCAGACTTCAGATTCAAGCTCAATATAGCTATAATATCGGACAGGAGTTCAGGAGTTGGCTGAAGTAAAGATCAGCAACCTCCTAAAGTTTTTAAACAGCACGAACTGGATTTAACCGTGCTGCCCACACAAACAACCTAACGAATAGTTGGAAGCGAGGATGTGGTAACAAAACGGTGCGTAAGCGCTATTTGGACTCATGGATGAGTCACCACTTCAACCAACCAACCAACCAATACAATTCAAAGGAAGTCGATTGGGCTTTTTGGGCTAAGCCAGATTACAAGGCCTTATCCCTTTAATTGCTAGCGTAACATCGAAGAACGCATTAGAAAAGCTATTGGTCGCATTGCAGTAATGGAAACTGGTAATACGAAAAGATGGGAAATGAGACCCACTGTCGTTTACTGTCTCTACACAGCAGTGGTGAGACCAATATTACCGATAATGCCCTTCACGGAAATTCCCTGGAAAAGGTTCGAAGATTGGCATCTTTGTACATCACTCGAGCACTCAGAACGACCTCCATCAAATCACTTAATATCTTGTTACACCTGATTTCTTTAGATATTCAGGGGAAGCAATTAGCAGCTCAATGGGCAATTAAACTTAGTTCTAATTGCCCATCGTCTCTTAACGAGATGTCTAGACAGTTCAGCATCACCTTATATGGGTGTCACGGCACAGGGAATAAGGACGTGGATGAGCTGGCAAATAACGTTGCAACCCAGTACTGAACATAAAATTTATAAACTATCGTCTAGCGCACGTTAAAATGGTGGTAAGAATTATCACGGAGCATTGCCTGATAGGGAGGTTAGGTATCTCGGCACCTAATTATTGCCGGAGCTGTCGCGACTAGGAAAAACTGGAGGCTATAACTTACCTCTGTGGGAGTGTCCGGACTTTGCTCGCCACAGAATGATTCACTTGGGCAGTCACTTTGGACAAAACCTAACCATGGTAGCACACAGTCAGCTGGGGAGTATTTAAAGCTTTACCCGAAGCTCGGGTTGATAAATAGGGGCATCACAATGTATTTTACTTGATCTAATTGAGTCCGTGCTAACCTAACCCTACTTTCTCTCCTCAAAGGCGTTCAATTGCGTTTATATTTTGATTCGCTTCCAGACGAAATGGATCAAGAATTTTTCAAAAATCATCGAAAGTTTAAAATAACTGACTGTTAAATGAAACTCTTAGTACTCTACGTCTCAATTTTTATTGATATAAATTAATATTCAATAAATATAAAAATTTATTTTCATTAGAATAAATTAAGCATTTATCTCTCTGTTGGATCCGCCACTACCGAAAAGACTATACAAATAATAAATTTTTTATAACGTGATGACAAATTTTCGACGTCATATACTTAATTGCGGATTCTTCGGATTCTATGAAGCAAATTTTTTGAATATTTTTAGTTTGTTATTTGACTGTATTGAAGTAGAGATATAAACTTAGCCTGCCTTCTGCTATCACTTGCAAATATTTCGAGATTGGTTCGTTTGAGGCCTAATGTGTAAAAAGTAAGTAAATAAGTAAAAAGGTATATACGATATAGTAAAAGGTATACCCTATCTGGGTGGGTGCCGTTGCTCAGTGGTTAGTGTGTTGGCCTTCTGATCTGTAAGTCGTGGTTCAATACCCGGCTGATGCTTAACAAATTTAATATCGAAAAGATTTTTCTTTCGAACGGTACCCACCTGTCGGCAAGCAATTGGCAATTCTTCCGACAGTAACAACTTGCCATGAAACAGATTCTAAAAGAACTCTGTGACAAAGCTCAGAAAAAGTGAAGTCACAAGGGTTCTGCCGTTCGGAACCGGCTAAAATAAGTAGGTCCCTTCTAATACTGTCCAAAATTTAACACGCACAACAGTAATGGAAGAGAAGCTCGGCCAATGAACCCTTCCGGGCTTTAAGTGCCACATATTTATTTATTATTTATTATACCCTATCTATATCTGAGAGAGATTTCAATAGAAATTGACATTTTTATCAAATTCGCTCCCAACGTTCTCAGCGTACATGGGAACCATTTCACCATTCGATCTTTTTCCCTAGCATAACTATTTTCTATATTCAACCTTTGAAAACATCGCATGATGTGTTTTTATACATTAAAATCGACAAATAACCCCATAGCTTACCAGGAATTTCGTTTAAAGGCATAAATTAACGCTCGATAAAAATGAAATACTCTGTCTGAACATTTTTTTCAAATATACTTTTCGATCTAACCGTTCCTAGGAAGACCCCAGGGAGAGATCGAATACATGTTTCCAATATATTTTGGCTTCATAAATAACGTTTTTCCCCAAAACACTTTCTTTTTATCTCCGCTAAACTTAATTTCATCAATTTTTACATTTTTTATTTAATGTTATCCAAATCGGAATCCTTCACTTACTGTAATCTCAATGCTGCGGTGGTCGAATGGTGTTTTTTTTATGGTTTTTACCATTGATTAATTCATTTTAATAAGATAATTTTCACATAATTATCCACTTTATTAATAAACCAAAACAAAAAAAAACAAAAACCGGCTGTTATCACTCCGCAAATCACCTCGGTAACCATATATTGAGGTTCGTATGATTTATGCACTTACATATGTACAAGTAAATTTATATTCAAATAAAAAAAAAAATTGTTATATTCTAATTGTACTGTTCGTAAGTGAGCGAGAATGGGACACCGTATATACATATGACAATAAGAAATCCCATGTGCCTAATAGAGTAGTAACCAGCCGCTTAACAATAAACTACACTGATGTTGTTAATATTGCTGAAAAATTAGAATTTCTATTCGAGACAATTCCCAAGAGATTTTAAGCTTGTTTGTGGTCAATTCGAGTAAATAAAAATACACAGAGAATAAGCAAATTACGAAATGAATAGGTGGTACGGTGGATATTATGAACGTAGTATTTTATAAATAGGATTCTTGAAATTGTATGTAAGTTTGTAGAACTTGATAATACTTAGTTGTTGAAATGAGTAATAACATAATAAAATTGCTAGTTATAAGTGAACAATTTTTAGGCACTTTTCAGAATAAAGATTCAGTTTAAAGTATTTAAAAGGCTTAAGATTTTGTGGATGAAAGTTGTCAGTTCTGGCATAGTATTTATAACCGGATTCGTCCTTGGTAATCAAAAGTGGCTAGTATCATAAGTGCTGCCTTTTTTTTGTAAATTCTGATTTCAATGTATTTATATAAAAAATGGGAGCAATTAAGTTCGATACTCTATACGAGTACAACTATTGTTTGATTATTCTTATATGACAATAACTTATTGTTATTATGCACATAATTTTCATTATTTTCGTCCATTATCCTTCTAATATAGAATTGCAAACATTAATCTTTAAATTAAACTATGGATTATGTAGAAAACCTCAAATGCCACAATGAAATTACACGCTAAAATACCATGAATGCACAGAAGAGAAGTGTGACAATGTAATTTTTCGTTGATAGTGTTACTGTGACTGCTGTTCATGATGATGATGATGATAATGTCGAAGAAAACAATCATGGGAGAAAGAAAATTGTTATCATGTGATCCAAAACATATGCTTGTGAAGGACGAGTAATTCTACTGATGCTGCTAGACATGTTCATATACATATTCGTATAGTATGAGTAGATGTGGAATGAAAGTAAATACGTATAAAATAAATGACAATTGTTTTATTAGGATTACTTGCAACAAAAATAACAGCATTAATAACCAAGCAGAAAATAAAGAATAATACCGAAAAAGGAAATTGCAGAAAATTGACAAAGTATAGAAATGAACAACGGAGTATGAGAAGATATGTTTACATACATTTTTTTAACGTCTGTATTGTGAATTTTTTTTTCCATTACAATTTTATTTTTCATTTCTAAAACAGCAATAAAGACAATCTATGTATACCGAATGCTTACCAACAAAATAAGGGTTAAAAACGTATTTGACAGTTGATACAACAATAACCATAACATGTTCAATAGCCCGATTCGGAGACAAAGTAGTGAGATCGATTTGTGAAGACTGCAATAATAATTATCATGTAGATGATGTTAATGATAATAACGATGATTACCATTGCACATCTCACTGAATGTTAGAACCTTACCATTGCCTGAACTGTAATGGCTAAGGCGTGAGGGTTGTATTGAACATTTTCAAGGACCTAATCATATGCTGGATTAAGCACAATCATTTTGAGAAAATTACAAACATGTCAAAAGCTGTCAGAGTGTGTTGAATGGAGTGTTAATATATTTATGCAGTACTTGTAAGTACAGATGTACAAACACACACGTCCATATTGTTAGTGTAATTAATATACGCACGTATTTGTATACGTCGTCTAAAGGGTTAATTAAAATTAAATTTAGCGTAAAAGTGATAGAAATTAGTTATAAAAAAAAAGACTAAAATGAAGATGAATGATGTGTAACTAAAGCTTTATTCGCATGTTTTAACTTTTTTTATCGTCTATGGCTATTTGAACAATTACAGCTTGGAGAATGGAAAGGAAAAATGCTTTATGATGTAGCATAGATTGTGTTCGCGATATAGAAAAAAAAAATTGGTCTATCGGAGATGGTGGTTTGAGCAAGAAAGATTAGCAACAAAAGTTCATGATTATGATCAATCATTAAATATGACAATTGATTTGTCTTCTCAAAATATTGCCAATACCTTTCCTCCGGACCGACCCATTTTACAAAATCAAGCAAAATTAGCTTAAAACATCTAAAAATCAAAAAATAACTCCATGGCTGCTCAGGAATCGGCTCTACGAGGATGAAATGTTACTCCAACTCCTATAAGTCTTACGTCCCCAATATTTCGTACTACCTGCACAACTACGGAGAGCTGCTATACAAATCAACGAAGATCATATGAATTTCGCCACATAACATTGACACATAATTTCGAGCCTTATTTATTTCCACTCTTTAATATTTACCAATATATATTTTGCTCTAACGTGTGTGCCGTAGATCAGTGGTTAGTGTGTTAGCCTTCTGATCTGTAGGTCGTGGTTCAATCGCCGGCTGATGCATAACAAATTTAATATCGATAAGATTTTTCTTTCGAATGGTACCCACCTGTCGGCAAGCAATTGGCAATTCTTCCTACAGTAACAACTTGCCATGAAAAAGCTTCTAAAAGAACTCTGTGACAAAGCTCAGAAAAAGTGATGTCACAAGTGTTCTGCCGTTCGGAACCGGCTAAAATAAGTAAGTCCCTTCTAATACTGTCCAAAATTTAACACGCACAACAGTAATGGAAGAGAAGCTCGGCCAATGAGCCCTTTGGGGCTTTAAGTGCCACATATTTATTTATTTATTTATTTTGCTCTAACTACACCCCAAAAATGGGCTCTCATCACTTCCAAGAAATGGCTAGGGGTGATGCGTATTCTTTTTTACAACACTGGGACTTGTGAAGCCTAGTGTTGGCAATCCTTGTTGAACTCATCGCAAGTCAACTCACTGGCTGTCATGTAGTTTGATCTGAGCGCTATGTGATGATACCTTTATTTGTTAATGAGGGGTAGTCATGTAGCTTGCTCTGCTTACTATGTGATGGCGTCTTCATTATTATTAATGGGGGCACTCCACGTGGCGACTACCGGGCAACGTCCTCCTGGCACCCGCTGGGAGGCGGCTGAAGTGAGTGGCGAAAATCTCCTCGGCTAGAGGTTGTGCGTTGGGTTTGGGACCCGCCACATAAAAAATCCCTCCAGTGAAGAAAAAAACAATGCCTCGGATAAGGACTACCGCTATTGTTGATGACCCCGCAAACGAAAAAAGGACCATGATTTACGGATATGCACCTAGAATGTCCGGTCCCTTTATAGGGAGGGTGCCTCTATCCAGCTGGTTGATGTCCTCATAAAATACAGAGCTGACATCACCGCTCTCCAGGAAATGCGATGGACGGGACAGGGCTACTCCAAAAGAGCGTCCTGTGACATCTACTACAGTTGCCATGCTGAAAGGCACGAATTAGTATGTGGATTTTTGGTCAGCAAGAGACTACGACATCTTGTCTCACAGTTCACGCCTGTGAACGAACGGCTGGCCACAATCCGCATCAAGGCAAAATTCTTTAACATCAGCCTTATATGTGCCCACGCTCCGACGGATGAGAAGGACAATGTGACCAAGGAGAGCTTCTTTTAGCGCCTCGAAGAAGCTTACGACCGCTGCCCCCGCCACCATATCAAAATCGTGCTTGGCGACTTTAATACCAGGGTGGGCAAGGAAGGTACCTTTGGTCCAATTGTCGGGAAATTCAGCCTCCACCAGAACACCTCCGATAACGGAATGAGGCTTATCGACTTCGCCGCAGCACGAAACATAGTAATTGGTGGTACCAGATTCCAGCATCTCGACATCCACAAAGCGACATGGCTGTCTCCAGATCAACGAACAAGAAATCAAATTGGTCATGTGGTGGTTGACAGAAGGCATGCTTCCAGTGTGATGGACGTGAAATCGATCCGTGGTGCCAACATCGACTCGGATCACTACCTTGTTGCAGCTAAGGTGCACACACGTTTATGTGTCGCAAATAACAAGAGAAGTCATACACAGAGAAAGCTCGACGTCAGTAAGCTGCGATCACCAGAGACAGCAGATGTATATGCCACTCGACTATCGGATCGCGCTTATGCAAAACACTCCCCCACTTGATGATACATGCGCACGGTGAACACATATATCCCACTCCATGACTACTGCTGCCGAGGAGGTAATCGGTTACTACCGGCCTCTGAGGAATGAGTGGTATGATCAGGACTGTCGCGATGCTACCGCAGAGAAAGACGCCGCCTACAGAAAAACCCTGCGTGCAGGCGCAACGCGAGCTGTTATGGAGCGGTACAGAGAGAAAAGGAGTGCAGAGAGACGTATTTTCAGGCGCAAAAAGAGGTAGTTGGAAAGACGCGAGTGTGAGGAGATAGATATGTGTACCGACAAGAATGAGACTCGAAAATTCTTCGAAAAGATCAAGCGCCTAAGTGGCGGTTTAAATCCCGGAGCCTTTTCTTGTCGTGATGGATATGGGAATCTGGTTACGGATGTCCAGAGTGTACTGAGCCTATGGAGGGAACACATCTCCACGTTACTGAATGGCGATACCCGATAACCCCAATTACAGATGATGGTGCTGATGTTCCACCCCCCGACTATGACGAGGTTGAAACGGCCATTTTAAGGCTGAAGAACAACAAAGCTGCAGGTGCCGATGGCCTACCTGCCGAGGTGTTTAAGACCGGAGGCGATGAGCTGCTCGCCTGCATGCACCAGCTCATAAGCAGAATATGGTCGGATGAAAGCATGCCTGATGATTGGAGGCTCAGTGTTCTCTGTCCTGTACATAAAAAAGGAGACCCCACAATTTGCGCCAACTACCGTGGAATAAGTCTCCTGAGCATCGCATACGAGGTTCTATCGAGCGTACTGTGTGAAAGGTTGAAGCCTATGCTCAGCAACCTGATAGGACCGTATCAGTGTGGCTTCAGACCTGGTAAATCCACCATCGACCAGATTTTCACACTGCGCCAAATCCTGGAGAAGACCCAAGAAAAACAGATCGACATACACCACCTATTTGTTGATTATAAAGCCGCTTTCGACAGTCCGGTAAGGGATTACCTCTACGCAACAATGTCTGAGTTCTGTATTCCTGCAAAGCTTCGTAGAATGACACTGCATAACTCCCGTTGTGCAGTGAAAATTGGGAAGGACCTCTCCGCACCGTTTAATACCGAACGGGGTTTCAGACAAGGTGATTCGTTATCGTGCGACTTCTTCAATCTTATTGTGGAGAAAATAATACGAGCTGATCTACGACATAATGGCACGTATGCCGACGATATTGACATAATCGGCATGAACACGCGAGCAGTCAGTGTAGCATTCTCAGAGTTAGAAAGAGAGTCGCGTCGAATGGGTCTTACGGTGAACGAGGGCAAGACGAAGGATCACTCTTGCAAACAGGTGCTACTTTAGGCTAAATAAGCAATTGAGAAGTCGGACCCTCTCTTGAAGAACGAAAACTACACTCTACAAGTCTCTCATCATGCCTGTCCTAACATATGGCGCTGAAGCCTGGACAATTTCCACCTCAGATGAGCGAATGCTTGGAGTTTTCGAGAGAAAAGTCCTACGTAAGATCTTTGGACGTATTTGCGTTGGTGGCGAGTACCGAATAAGGTACAACCATAAGCTGTATGAGCTGTATGCCGATATTGACATAGTAAAGCGCATCAAAATCCAGCGGCTGCGCTGGCTAGGTCATGTCGAGCGAATGGAAGAACACGCTCCAGCTAAGAAGGTGTTATATTCGGAACCCGCTGGAGGACGACGCAAAAGAGAAAGACCAAACCTCCGGTGGAAAGACCAAGTACTGGAGAACCTGACGGCGCTTGGAATTTCTAACTGGCGCCAGCTAGCGAAGAACAGAGATGGCTGGCGAAGCATGTTATTTTCGGCCTAAATCGATATTCGGTTGTTATGGCCACATAAGTAAGTAAGTAGTACCTAAAAAGCGCGTTTTCCGGGAAGTTTTGCTTTTTTGTTTTCATCTGTGGAAAAGTGCAGCAGAAAGTCATCGCATGCTGTGATGCTTATGGAAAACATGGCCCGAAAGTGAATTTTGGTTTAAGCAGTAAGTAGTGATTTTGATAGAAGCAATATAGAACATAAGGGAATGCCAGCAATGTTTGAAGAGGCTGATTTAGAGGCTTTTTTGGACGAAGAGCAGTGCTGAATCTTGCATGAGAATGATCCAGAAAATGGGAAATAGGTTTCCGTATGAACTGAAACCAAAACACCGCGAATGTCAATTTTGCATACTGAAATGCTGCTTCATCGGTACAAGGGGAATTCTTTTTTGCATCGTATCGTTACTGGCGACGAAAAAGATATCTATAAACTCTAAGTACAAAACGTCATATGTGAGACCTGCTTAACCAGACAAATCGACTCCAAAGCCGAATATCCATAGTTTGAAGGTGATGCTGTGTATTTGGTGAGATAAGAAGGATATGGCATATTAAGATCTGCTAAAACTGGGTAAAACCATTAATTGGGCTACCAACAACAATTCTTCAAATTAAAGCGAGCTTTGAACCAAAAACGGCCGGAATGGGCAACTAGACACGAATTATTGATTTTCCGTCCATGATAATGCTCGGCCACATGTTGGGCGCAACTCTTTAAAACATACTTGGAAAATAGCGGATGGTATTACCCCACCCGCCTTATAGCTCAGATATTGCCCCTTTTGGATACCACTTTTTTCGATCAATGCTGAATGTCTTGTCCGAAATACGCTTCACTTCGGTTGAAGGCATCAAAAATTGGGTCAATACGTTCTTGGCCTCAAAACATTATGCGTACCCAAACCGGATTATAGTGGAATTCGTATCTAATTAGTCTCGCTAGTTATCTTGTCTCTTCTTCCTCAGGGAAGAATCTGAATTCATTTAATTACTTTATAACTGAGCGATGATATTGTCTTGATAAAATTCCGCATTTTTTATATGATCCCCACCATTACAAGAAATAAGGTTCCAGAAAGCAAGGTCCGAAAAGTTTATATATTGATTATTGGAGTGATATTTCATTTTTGAGGTGTTATTTCGTTTGGAACCCAAATTTATATTTTTCAAGCATTTTGCTGAATCGGGTTTATGAATCACATCTAATAGATATTTTTGGAAGATATCATGATTTATCTTAAGGCGAATTGTTTACAGGTAGTTACACTTTAACAATAACAACAACATATATTTGGTTTGAGCACAAAACAGCTCAGCCCATGTAATCATGACGCTTGAAAAACAAGGAATAAATAATGAACAGTTGAAGTAGAACCAACTTTTAATTTCATCGTGTTTAATGAGGTTCAATGGATGAAAAAACCAAAAAGTAATTATTACTACAAAATGAATGTTATATGAATTATATAAAAAGTCAGCGAATAGTTTCAATACGATTCTATTGAATGTACGTATAAATACTGTGTACCTTACATATTTATGTTCATTGTATTATTTAATGTTTTACCGATTACGGTTTAATATATGTCTTTTTATATCCTCATATTAATGAGAATATAATATAATAATCACATGTAATAGAAAACAAAATAGAACAAATTAGAATGTATTGAATGGGAAAAAAAAAATTCGTCAATAATAATAATTCTTCTATATGATATTCAGAATAAAGCCTTGTTATACATAGGTATTTTTGGATTTGATATTAAACCAAAGTACCATACTTTCATATATCATTAATATAGAAATATGTAGGTACTTTATTTTTATTTTACCATCAATAATATAATCGAATAGAAAATATTACGTCTAAATATAAATATACATAAATGAATAGCAAAAAAGAATATCAATTACCTTCTCATATGTATATTGTACATATGTATAGGGTTATCCATTTTGCGGTTTCAAAAGTAAATGTAAATAAAACACATATAAAATATTTTTTATCATGATATTTCTTTTTTATTATAAAGTTTGAACGTTGACATTATGTGTGAAATAAAAAAAAATAAATAAATATGTGGCACTTAAAGCCCCAAAGGGCTCATTGGCCGAGCTTCTCTTCCATTACTGTTGTGCGTCTTAAATTTTGGACAGTATTAGAATGGACCTACTTATTTTAGCCGGTTCCGAACGGCAGAACACTTGTGACATCACTTTTTCTGAGCTTTGTCACAGAGTTCTTTTTAGAAGCTTTTTCATGGCAAGTTGTTACTGTCGGAAGAATTGCCAATTGCTTGCCGACAGGTGGGTACCGTTCGAAAGAAAAATCTTTTCGATATTAAATTTGTTATGCATCAGCCTGGTATTGAACCACGACCTACAGATCAGAAGGCGAACACACTAACCACTGAGCTACGGCACCCACTGTGTGTGAAATACTACATCATTTAAATGACCACCACGCGAACTGTTGCAAGCATCGATTCTTTTGAGGTAATTTTCGACCACTTTTTGACACATATTGGGCGGTATCTCAGCCATAACGTGACGAATGTTGGTTTTTAGGTGCTCAAGACTTAAAGGTTTATCTGCATAAATACGGTCTTTCGCGTAGCCCCACGAGAAAAAGTCAAGCGGTGTCAAATCGCATGATCTTGGTGGCCACTTGATATCGCCACGACGAGAAATTACGCGGCCAGAAAATTTCTCTTTCAATAAAGCCATATTCGCTCGAGTTGTGTGGCATGTGGCACCGTCTTGTTGAAACCACATATTCTCTAAGTCGTATTCTTCAATAGCAGGCAAAAAAAAGTCGGTTATCATATGACCATAACGCTCGAATTGACGGTGACAGTCGTTCCATTGTCGTTTTCGAAGAAGTAAGGTCCAATCACACCTCCGGACCAAAGAGCGCACCAAGCAGTGACTTATTGTGGATGTAGTGGCCTCTCTTCAATTACTTGAGGATTCTCAGAACCCCAATTACGACAATTTTGCCAATTGCTTGCGTAGTTGGACGATTATGTAAACCATAATCTCCTCTTAAAGCACGATATGTGGCTGTGGCAGAATCACAATTTTTGTAGTAGGTTTTTACAATTTTAATGCGTTGTGCGATAGTTAAGCGATCCATTTTCGCAAATGTCAGACTTTGAACTGAAAAAGAAGGAAATTGTTTTAACAACTCAGTTTGACAGATGTCGAATTCTAGCCCTATACTTTTGAAACCGCGAAATGGATAACCCTTTATATCTAATACAATAAAATCAAATGATTTAATATCGTAAAACTGTCAAATGTAAATTATATTGTATATATAGCTACATAACTACATATATTGAGGCTTTAAGAACGTACGTACATGCCCACATATATCACTCATATAACAACTTTATATGTGAGGATGTATTTCAATTTAATTTGCTCGAGAATGGGGGATAAAAGTGACGCCTTTTTGTCACACACATATACGATTACGTATACAAGTATGTGGGAGACAACAGAAGAGGTATATCTATTTCATGCGCTTATACATCTAGACATCTAAAAATGTATTAGAACTCCAATAACAGCAACTACAACAAGAAGCACTAATAATAATAATAATAATAATAATAATAATAATAATAATAATAATAATAATAATAATAATAGTAATAATAATAATAATAATAATAATAAAAATGAATTGAAGGAAAAACAAATAAAAATGTCATTTCACTAACAAATAAAGTAGATTTTTATTGCATTATTTGTTTGCTGTATATTTTTTGTATATTTTCTTTGATACGTTTGTGTAGTTATTTGCCATTGTTGCTGTTATGGTTTTTTCTACACAGCGCATCGATTGGCATGCTCTTTTATGTACGTATATTCTATGTTGAAAGTGTTATTGTGTTGCGATACACTAATACGTATGTAGGTAGTATGTGCGTATATATTTGTGTATGCTTTGAATATGTTGTACGAAACTTCTGTGCTAAGGTCCTTGAAAATATCACAAACATACTATATAGTACACACACCAAATGCACCCATACACACTTGCTTTTATGTTAGCATTTTTTTTTCGTTTCATCGTTTTCATCAATTGTGGTTTCAATTCGTTTTATATTCTTTTGTTTAGATATAAACACAAAGAATGAGATGGAAAGAGAATATTAGTGTAAAATAAAATTCAATCAAAAATGCAAATAATCGAAAATACAATTTATTAAGAGTATTCATAATACACAATCAGTCAGATATCTGTAAAAAAAAGATCCATGAATATGTACTAGCATAGTAATAAATATCCTTTAATTGAAAATGTCAAATACCTCTTCAATTTTAATTACCCAAAGTACACTACTAAAAAATTCAGAAATGAACCGAAACTAAAATAGCATACACTATGACTAATGGATAATACATTCGAATATATAGGTACATACTTTCTATCGTAGGTGGATATAGATCTAATCCGATTCCGCCATTTGTGAACTTATTCACACGTTCGTAGTGCTATATATATCGTACACCTACAAATGTTTATCAAACTTTCTTAATTTTTATGGCAAATGCCAAATCGATGTGAATCAGTTGAAATGTGACATTACTTTGTATGCAGCCTTAATGCTCTGTTATCTCTCTTTTTGGATGTTACAAATGGAACCACAAACTTAATATACCGTTCTCTATTTGAGTGCAAGGCATAATTAAGCAAATACATTTTCAAAAGATTGTTTTGAAAGGAGTAAAATTTTCGGGATACCAATCAACTTTCAGATTATGAATACCAATAACAGTGAATATCCATCAAGTAAGAAAAAAAATCTAAAACTATTAAAATGACTTCATTTTTATAAACAAATTTGTATAGAATTTCAAATGCATTTTGAATATCATCATTTCATGGTTCTCTTAATTATTCTTCTTAATTGGACACCATAAAGTTTGTATACATATTGACATACTGTACGTATGCATGTAAATATACAAGGTGCTACAAATATGTATTAAGACTCGAAACATATCTCAGCAACCAAGCGCGCCATCTATGTGTGAGCTTAATGCGTTTTGAAGCTTCAACCTTCCTCTACTTACTGTCAATATTTCATGGCATTTGGTTGACATTTAATGTTTATTGAGATTCATTTTACAAAACACGTGTTTGTTTGATGTTGAAATTTTAACATGGAGCAAAGAGAGAAAAAAATCACACAGCACTCATTGTTCGTCAATTTTTGGCTCGCAATCAGGTCCGTGCGACTTCTTTTTGTTCCCAAAACTGAAATTGAAATTGAAAGGATGCTTTTTTGATGACAACGAGGGCACTGGAGGCAATTCCGAAAAATGAGCTGAAACACGCGTTTGAATCACTATTAAATCGATGTAATAAGTGTATTGAATCAGGAAGAGAATATTTCGAATAAATATACCGAAAAATTAGCAGATATCGTGTTTTAATTGTGTTTTCTAGAGGCAATCTTAATACATAATTGTCACACCGTGTATTATATGACAATAGAATTGCATCATGCATAGTATGACTCGTACGTAAATAAAACAATTTAACATTAAATTGTTAAGCTTCTTCTAATAGCAATTCGATCCAAATTCATGTTCTGTGACTATACGCATCTTCTGATGTACTCTATGATTGTCGCTATGGAAAATATTAGTTTCGTTTGTCCGTGTTTTTAATCTTAATTTCGTTTTTGTTTTTGTTTGCAATAATTTTGTCATATACAAAATATCGAATTTTTTGTCGAGATGGTGTAAAATAAAATAATAACGTTCGACAAAATAGAACATTTTTGCTCAATTTCGTTTTCATTTTTTATATATTCAAGTATTAAATTTCGATTATTTTTTATTCATTTAGTGTAAATTCATTATAATAATATTATTTTTAGAAATTAATCAATTTATCAATTCAAATGCTAAAATCAATTACGAAAATCTCTGCCTTGTAGATCTTCACATGCTCATTTGAGACTTAAGAGTATGATATATTAAGTATATTTTAACCGGTCTATTCTGGTATGGCTACAATAGTCATCATACATTGGTTACAAATGCTGCTGTTGAGAAGGTTATATGCTGTGACCTCCTAAAAGTGATTTTTTATATAAAATTGCAGCACACCTTTAGGCTTTTGCTCATATAAGCAAATATATGTGACATTTAGGGTATTCATAAGGTATCATAACACGTCGTATACACTATGTAAAAATCTTTGTTGTTGGTCTCTGTACAAAAACGACTTAACACAATACAACTTTGTAACCTATGCTTTCTCCTTCTTCTTCGCCCCTTGAAAATTAACATGTACGCATAAAACCATCTCACACTAGAATCCAATGCTTGCTTTTGCACGATGCAGATATTTTTTTCGTTATCGTAGTTTTTCTGGACATTTTTATTTTAAGATAAGACCAAACGAGAACAAGAAAATCTACTAGCTATTGAAATATAACATACTCGTAACATTATGACGGCGCTATTACGAGGTGTTCACATGTTTCATATTTTCGTTCAACTTGAAGTTATGACATGTGCCATTATGTGATCTTATGAATCACCTAATTGTTATTATATATTATCTTATGTTGTTATTCACCAAGTACGCCACAAACATTTTTCCAAAATACCTAGAATATCAGCTGCTAGTATATGTTAGATAACAATTTATTGTTACCAAATTTTTAGAATAACCCGTAAGTGATACTTATATATGGAACATTCCGATACGAGCTTTTGTAGATCAGAGAGGAAACAAGTAAAAATGCAAAAAACAAGCCTGTTGACAAGCTTGACACAAGGTACCACATTTTGGCGATTGCAATTTCAATAAAATTCTTTGTGAATGGATATCTTTCTATACATATTTGATATTTAAAGATTAACTATAAAATTGATATTTCTTCAATTTGATAGAAATATTATAGGGCGCCCCTTAAGGGAGGTGAAAAAAGGGGAAATTAAATTTGGGGGAAATGTAGAGGTAAACGACTAAATCGGCGTCGATCATGGGCATGATTACAATTTTTTTATAGATTGGGCAATAAATGGACCCTATTCGAGTCAAACTAAACTAAAGTGTGTATATGATATCACAAGAGTTATCTCGTTTAGAATGGAATGGTATAAGTAGGTTCCTTTTAGTTCAGTAAAAATATTAGCAACATAAAAACGCGATTAAAGAAAGCCTATCGTAAAGCAGTTCAGAAAATTGTGAGTGGATATAAGTAGACTTACGATGTATGCCTTGCAGGTGAGACTCTTTGAACGAGTTGTGAATTACTTAAAGTCTATTGGATATCTTTTATATTAGCGATGGAAGAATACTGAGGATTCCGCAATACAATACAGAATAAATACTATATTTCTTTTGTGTTCGATGTTAAAGGGAACAATGGAGATCGTAGAGTAAAACTGCAACATAATTACGACGAAAGCTGTCAAATCTTCATCATAAAAAAAAAAAAACAAGCACAGTGTAAAGCTAAGAGAGGCAATCTAGAAGTCTGGTTTGTTGGAACCAAGACATTATTACTTGAATTGAAATCGTCTTCTAAGCATCTAGATAGTATCATATGAAATCTCTGAGTTATTTGTCTTAAATACATATGATGATGTGGAATTGTCAAATTATAGCCCATATATAATCACAAAAATGGTCAAGAAGTACTCATTGAACTCATCTCATATCGACTATTCTATCTACCGAATAAAGCTACAATGAAATCCATGCAACTTCATCCATTTGTTTTCCACATAAAAATAGAAATTCATATGAAATTGATTGCTTTTTAATAAATTTGCTAGTTTTGTAACAAGATTATTTTATTTAGTGAACAACTTTATAATTTATTCCGCATATCTATTGATATATATGTTTCAAATATATACGTACATATACAATAACAACAAAATCTAGTGATAACAATTAAATATATGTATGTGCACATTCACATTTATTTAAAAGTAATTTGTGAACAATACAAAAATCCAATCAAACTTTTTAAACAAACATTTAACAAATCTATTAAAAAATATATACATATAACAATTATATGTAAATAGCAAAACATATAAAGAAAACAATAACAAAACTATATAAAATACCATGAAAAAAAAATAAAAATTGAAGAACTAAATAGTTTTAGAAGAAAAAAACCAAAATGTCTATAGAAAAAAGGAAACCTTCAAAAACTTAATCAAAACAAATTTTTGCACCTTCAAATTGTATAAAATACAAATTGCAATACGACAGGCAACAATCACCTATATAGGTAAATTTAGATTATATACGAATACTCTGCTCACCCTCTTTGTTCAACTTTTGAAGAATTTCGTTTCTATCATTTACTACTATTTTGTCGACCAACCCCCCCTAACCCTAATGTTGTATCAAAATGTGCTTAAGGCATGGTATAAAAAGGCAAGAGAAAAGCATTAAATAAGATATTATGAAATTTGTAGTAAAAAAAGGGGTAAGCAAACCCAAATAATAAAAAATGGTATCTGCTCACAACAATTTGACACAATTTGAATTCGTGTCAATTTGACAAAGTGACACATTGGGGATGTACTGCTATAAAGCGCCATCTACAAATGCTGATAAACGATTCTATACACGTGATTAGAGGAGGAGGAAATTCTCTCAAAAATTGACTCAATTTATTTTACAGCAAAATTTAGCATTAACACGAACAACAATAACAAATAAAATCAAATATAAATTTATATAATTTTGTGGTTCTGGTGGAGTGACATTGTAGACAACCACGGTTATAAAAGTTATGCATATACATACATATGTGTACATATATTCGTCGACTTGTATGTATAGAATGTAAAGGGTTATCCATTTTGCGGTTTCAAAAGTAAATGTAAATAAAAAAAAAAAAAAAAAATAAATATGTGGCACTTAAAGCCCCAAAGGGCTCATTGGCCGAGCTTCTCTTCCATTACTGTTATGCGTCTTAAATTTGGACAGTATTAGAAGGGACCTACTTATTTTAACCGGTTCCGAACGGCAGAACACTTGTGACATCACTTTTTCTGAGCTTGTCACATAGTTCTTTTAGAAGCTTTTTCATGGCAGGTTGTTACTGTCGGAAGAATTGCCAATTGCTTGCCGACAGGTGGGTACCATTCGAAAGAAAAATCTTATCGATATTAAATTTGTTATGCATCAGCCGGGGATTGAACCACGACCTACAGATCAGAAGGCGAACACACTAACCACTGAGCTACGGCACCCTCTTTATATGTAAATTTATATGTAATTTATATGTTATTATATGTAAATAAAACACATATAAAATATTTTTTATCATGATATTTCTTTTTTATTATAAAGTTTGAACGTTGACATTATGTGTGAAATACTACATCATTTAAATGACCACCACGCGAATTGTTGCAAGCATCGATTCTTTTGAGGTAATTTTCGACCACTTTTTGACACATATTGGGCGGTATCTCAGCCATAACGTGACGAATGTTGGTTTTTAGGTGCTCAAGAGTTAAAGGTTTATCTGCATAAACACGGTCTTTCGCGTAGCCCCACAAAAAAAAGTGAAGCGGTGTCAAATCGCATGATCGCATGATGTTGGTGGCCACTTGATATCGCCACGACGAGAAGGTACGCGGCCAGAAAATTTCTCTTGCAATAAAGCCATATTCGCTCGAGTTGTGTGGCATGTGGCACCGTCTTGTTGAAATCACATATTCTCTAAGTCGTATTCTTCAATAGCAGGCAAAAAAAAGTCGGTTATCATATGACCATAACGCTCCGAATTGACGGTGACAGTCGTTCCATCGTCGTTTTCGAAGAAGTAAGGTCCAATCACACCTCCGGACCAAAGAGCGCACCAAGCAGTGACTTTTTGTGGATGTAGTGGCCTCTCTTCAATTACTTGAGGATTCTCAGAACCCCAAATACGACAATTTTGTTTGTTAACATACCCACCGAGTGAGAAATGTGCTTCGTCGCTGAAGAAAATTTTGTTCGAAAAATCGCCTTCCACCGCCTGTTGTTCAAGCACCCATTCGACGTATCTACGACGTTGTGAATGGTCAGCTGGCTTCAGTTGTTGTGTGAGCTGGATTTTATATGGATGTAGGTGTAGATCCAAATGCAAAATACGCCGTAATGTGGCGTAAGACAGTCCTATTTCCTGAGAACGACGAGGAATCGACACATTCGGGTCTTCGGCAACACTTTCACTTACAGCAACGATATTTTCGGTGGTACGAGCGAAACGATGATGCACAGGCCTTACAATATCTGTAACCGATCCAGTCTCTTCATATTTCTTCACAATTTTGCCAATTGCTTGCGTAGTTGGACGATTATGTAAACCATAATCTCCTCTTAAAGCACGATATGTGGCTGTGGCAGAATCACCATTTTTGTAGTAGGTTTTTACAATTTTAATGCGTTGTGCGATAGTTAAGCGATCCATTTTCGCAAATGTCAGACTTTGAACTGAAAAAGAAAGAAATTGTTTTAACAACTCAGTTAGACAGATGTCGAATTCTAGCCCTATACTTTTGAAACCGCGAAATGGATAACCCTTTATACTTACCCTCTGTACCCAAAGTCCTGATTTCAACGAGTTTCTTTACATATGTAGGGTGTTTTGTTTTACAACACTTTCGGATTAATTTAAAAAATAATCAAAGAGCTCTATACAACTATAGGCTCCGGGAAGAAGAATTATTATTTTTGTTGTGCATGTTTAATTTGGATATTTTTCAATTTGAATTTAATAGGTACTACTATCTTCCTCAGTCCATATGATATCAATAAATCTTCAGCAAAAGAAATCTTAGCTTCCATAAGGATATGTATCGTATATTTTTGCACAAAAGACTTTTTAGGTCGCAATGCTACACTTATGGGCCAATCGAAAAAATATACATAAGTTATGATAATACCAATATAAGCACTCATGCGACGTCAGCCTTTTCAAGATGGAATGGCAAACCTTAGTATACATATATGAGCATAACTTACACTACGGTTCACAGGTTTGATGGATCTTTGGCGTTTAATCCGTCTATAAAGTTCTAAAAAACACCCTCTACATACATATTTTCTTATGTATTTACATATATAAATCATTGTAGTATGTTATAGTAATAGTTCTCGTTGTTGTTATTATTATTATTGCTATTGCTTTTGGCATAATGTTTAGTCAATAAAAATGATTTGTCAAATCACGAAATTTGATATTCATTGAGGGAGGTAGTGAGGTCTGCTCGTTACGTATATAATCAGAGAACACATTCTTGTCAACGAAATATTACAAGCGAAGAAAATGGCAATATAAATAGAATAAAAATCAAAAATAAATAAATAACAAAAAACGAATTTTATCGAATAAAAAATAAATAAATTGCATTTTTATGTTTCATAAATAATTCCTTTGTGAATGTCTTCGAGGTAAAATGTTATTGATGGTACCTACATTTAGCATTTAGTTGGCAAGAAGAGCAATAACTACTGATTTACATGTGTGTGAGCAATATTTTATAACGTAATGCTGGAATTAGTAAGTTAATGGATAGAGCTGTGTGGAAGAATCAATAGTTACGACATTTTACGCATTGTAGTTAAGTATGCACCATATGCCTAGTTATAACAGTTATCCCAAAGAATACTCGACATAATTGTGGGCAATTATATGTTTAAGAGAAATCAAAATCACAAAGATATATCCTAAAACTTGAATAACATATTTTGGTTACATTTCTTCTTGGAATAAAAAAAATTGGACGCAATCGGACTGTGCAAACAAATGATATAAAAAAACAAGTGGAAGAACTCTTGCGAATACTAAACAAAAATGCCTATTGAGCGATACCAAACTTTACCAAAATCCTGGTGTAGGGAGCAGTATTATGGAAAGGGAAATTACCATCGCTTTTCAAAGATCATTAGATCAAAGTGTCAATACCATGATACCAACTATTACGTCAAACACGATTCACAACAACATCTTCTTCACGCCAGGATATTATACGAAGATGAATATTTTTTGTTTTCAAAGCGTTCTCAAGATTGGTGCGGATAAAATTTTCCTGTAATGCTTTCTGCCGAGGAATGGTCGGCATCGCCACCGGATTTCAGTCCCTTGGATTTCTTCGTTTAGGGCTATATGGAGAGTAACATTGGATCAATGAAGAACTTAACAATTGATGGGTTAAAAGGATTTGGGGCGAAGTAAATTATAAACCGCGTGCAAGTTGTGAATCATTTTTTAAACTTTTACGTCTTGTAATAAAAGAAAAGTTTAAAAAATTTGAACTTTATAATTGATTAAAAAAATTTTGTAATATTGCTAAACAGTGAAAATAAATAAAGTAAAATATATTGTAGTTGACGACTTCAATTTTTATGTCACTTTGACTTAGTGGCAGTTATTATTGGCTACACTATAAACTGGTTTGAAATATTACTCTGAGATATTTTTGGGCTTATAAACATTTGCGTCTTTGCCGAGTCCTAAAAATAGCCAACATTTTTTCTTCATAGCTCTCTTATTTATTCCTCGATTCCAAAGTGTGCTATATCGTTGAAAAGTACTGTTTAGTAAAGTATACCCTTCTGTTGAGTACTTTACTGTATATCTTTCTCAGATCTTTTTACCCTAGAATGTCTGCTTAACCTACTAAGTTCAAATGACTAAATTTCTACCCCATTAAATATAACTTTACTCTACATACAATTAACCAATTCTTTCTAGAGTAAAAGGGTCTGAGAAAAAACACAGTACTCAAAATTAATAATAAATAAAAGAGTTGTGAAGAAAACTAAATTTTTGTTATTCTAAGGACTCGCCAAGGATGAACATTTTTATGACCCTAAAATCCTGTCAAAGTAATCTTTCAAGCTAGAGGGGACCGACCCGGTCTACTACACTGTATATATTGCACCTTAAAAAATAAAGAGAATTAATTCCAAATTTAAGGTTTGTATTGCGCCGATTTAAACGGGTGGCGGTTTTAATATGTCATTTTTACAGTGATGGGTATTTCTCAATGAAAATCTTGACAGAAAGTCAGTACCATATCTCCGCGGAACGTTGTGTAGCCCAAACAGCGCGTTTATTGAAACCAAGTTTTTTCCATCTTTTCTGACGAACCCCATTTTCATCTCGGCGGTTATGTTAGGAAGCAAACCAACCCCATCTAGGGATCGGAAAAACCACAAGTGATCGTCGAGAGCCAATGTATGCCAATGTGCGGATTTTGGAGCGGTTGCATCATTGGTCCATTTTACTTTCAAAATGGTGCTGGAAATGCCATTTCGTTCAAAGGTAAGCACTACTAAGGCATGATAAATGATTTTTTGTGACCAGAAATTGATAACATGGATTTGGGCGACTGGTTTCAAGAAGATGACACGCCATGCCACTGAACCCATGCCACAATCGATCTTTTGTTCGCCAAGTTCGGTTAGTCGAAGCTACGATTTGACGCAGTTAGACTTTTTTTGTAGGGTGCCTTAAAGGACCGATATTATGCGAACGTTTCATTAACGATTCAAGCCCTTTAGGTGAATATCGAGCAAGCCATTGGTGAGATAGGGCCGCCACCAAAATTTTGGAAAATTGGGTTGACAGAATGTGCTACTGTCAAGTCAGCCGAGGTAACCCATGAATGAAGTCATGTTCCATAAATAATGGGAATGTTTGCTCTTTCCAATAAATCAATAATATACCGTTACCTACTTTAAATCCGATAATAAAGTCAAACATTTTTAAGTCGAATTTCAACAAAAACATTTTTGTTTAAATTTGAAATATAAATCAAACAGTAATTTATTAAATATTAAATAGATAGAATTCAGATAATACTTATGATAGTTAAGACAATATGTTTAAATAAACAAATTTTAACTTTACATTAAGTTATGCTAATAATAGCAGGTGGAATGGTGGTGTTTACGAAAGGTAACGTGTCTAACTGCCTCAACCGGGTGGGGCTAGCGCAATCCTTATTAAACTCATCGCAAGTCAACTCACTGGACGTCATGTAGTTTGTTCTGCGCGCTATATAATGGCACCTTCACTCTGCAATGAAGGTTTCGTCATGTAGCTGGCTCTGCTTGCTATGTGATGTTACCTTCATTTTTTAATAGGGGTCCTCCAAGTGGCGACCACTGGGCAACGTCTTTCTGGCACCCGCTGGGAGGCGGCTAAAGGGAGTGGCGAAAATCTCCTCGGTTAGAGGTTGTGGGTTGGGCTTGGAACCCACCACATAAAAACTCTCATCCAATGTAATATTACAGTTGCCATGCGGAGAGGCAAAAACTCGGATGTGGATTTGTTGTTAGTAAGAGAATACGACATCTTGTCTCATGGTTCACACATGGAAAGACCAAGTATTGGAAAACTTATCAGCGCTTGGAATTTCTAACTGACGCCAATTAGCGAAGCAAAGAGCTGACTCAGTCAGTCATACACTTCACATCACACACTTCACACCCTTATAGGTGACTTTTGCGCAGCTATGTAATTATATGCTAGAATGAAAAAATTTAAACTTTGAAATTTTCACATAATTGCTCATAACTTGGATATTTATCTTCACCTATACCTCATTTGCTTTGTAAACGAACATGCGCTATGCCAATTATATGTATACATTTTTATTTTAACGTTTTGTATGTACTCAAAGCAGTGGTTAATTACAAACTTTATTACTGACCACACAAAAATTCAGACCATTCCCAGAAACTTTTTTTTTCAAGCTTTAACCGATAATATTGTTGCACTGTGTATTGATGATGAAATGGAAGCTTTGAAGTACGTAACAGTCCAAAACAATAACAAAACTTAACTTAATACAATTCAATCTAAAATCTATAATGCGACTGCTAGCTTAGCTTCATAGCCGACCTGATAGAATAGAACTAAATGGTACGATAGATTGAATAGTCCAGTAGGTTTTATTTAAAGCATCGCAACATCCTAATATGTGAATTCTGATCTATGAAGCACCACTTAGTATAGGAAGACATCTGTTGCGTCTCATCTATGTATTTTAAAGAATTGATTTCCGAAAGACATGTGACGTTAAAACCATATAATTTCATCTACTTTTGGTACATAAAAATTGTATATCTAACCAAATTGGTTGTATATAAGGTATTTGTATGTAGAGTAAGTGTTTGAGTCGTTGTATTCGATGTTATTTTCAAAAATATGTATGTAGTATGTAGCTAGTCTGGTTTGTTATCATTCATCCTTTTTTTTGCTTCTTCTCATATTTTGCAAATTTTGTGCAGTCCTTTGTAACATTTCAATTCTGAGTACTGAATTGCCTTATGCATATTCGGCCAGCTAGTTAACTTGCATGCTGACGCCCTTGCTGACTTAAATGCTACGGTTGGCGTGTATCGTTTGTTCGTGTTTTTTATGTTTCACCATATTGAATGGAATTTATGAGGTTTTTGTACAAATTTTCCACCGTCAAATTCAAACGATTGCATGACATGCATTCGCATTTGATTCCCCTTACAATTTTAAGTTGCATAATTTTTTTTTAGGGCTAAGAAGTATAGACTCGAAAAATATACATATACAATATCATATATTGTTCTTCTTTATTTATTTATTTCTATCTGAAATGTTGTCTCTTTAACTATTGAGACATAAATTTTAATGTGTATTTAAAAAGTTTATGATCGTAACCCCCAAAATAGACATAAATACGAGTTTGCTTTTATTTTCATATGTTTTTTTTGTTCTTATTTAACTAAAAACAGACGTATAAGAATTTAGTTCATATAAATATGTAATAATACTCGTAATAAAGATACATGAAATAAGAATAAGAAGCTATAAAAAGTTGTAAGTAAACGGAACTCGTTGATAGCAAAAATATCTATGACAATATTTCGTGTTGTTGAAATAGTTTTATTGTATATTTTTATATATTTTTCGTGACGGCCTTTGCCATTTAACGCATTTTAATTAGGACCACATGTGCATGTTCTCTCAAATAAGCATATCCTTTTCGGTTATCTTTAACACTATCGGTGTTTAAAATTTTCGACTAAATCGAAAAAAATAAATCATAAATCAGTCTTGGTAACTTGAACTTAATTGCGTGTATGTTATTTGTAGCAGAAAAAAAATAAAACCTTAAAATCCTAATAAAGATAATCGGAATCATCCCCATGTCTAGTTTTATTTGTACATAGTACCACCACAATATCTCCCTTTGATTTCCCTTAAATAAATTGTTAACGGAAATTATTTAATTTCCTATCGCAACAGCAACAAGAATATTCATAATAAAACTTATTCTAAAAAATATTCGCACTTATTTGAAAATATTCGCATACTCGTATTTCGATTACATCGAAAGGAAAGTGTTGATTGTACAATTATCACTGTGTAAACCATTTGTTATGTTTATCTACACATATATTACTCACCTGAACTCGTACTTCGGGCAAATTTACTTTCATTGCTAGCTCTTCACGTGAATAGACATCAGGATAGTGTGATTTCTCGAATGCACGTTCCAGCTCATGCAATTGATATGTGGTGAAAGTTGTACGATTACGACGATGTTTCTTCTTCGAACAATTATCGTCTTGAGCTGCAATAAAATTAATTACGTATTAAAAAACTACATACACCTACAAATGCTTATAGGTTTGGTGAAAATACAATTCGACTTTCATTAGCGAGAAGAATTTGTTAGGATTCTTGCGAAATTTTTTTTGTAAATTGCTTGAAACCAATTTAGTATTTGTGGTATTTCGTACAAATTTAAGTAAATTTCCTTAAATAGTTTGTTTTGCATCTCGTTGCTATCTATCATATTGTTGTAAATAATAAACAAATCACTTAACAAAAACACTGGTGAAAAATATACTTGTACAGAAAGATTAGAAATTAGATTCTCTTTGAAATATTTGAGATATTTTTATATTTGAATTATTTTCAAAAAAATAGAATTGATCTGTACATTTTTTTATGCAATCTAGTCGATACGAACAGCCCAATAAAGACATTTTCGTAACAATTATTGACAGCGGTGGGATTGCTTAAAAAAATGGTGAAGTTTAACCAGCTGAAAGTGGAGCAACTGAAACAACAGTTAGCATCATTGGATCTATCCTCATCCCGTATTAAGGCAGAACTGCAAGTGAGACTACGAGAGGCTATGGAAGCCAACGGTGTAAATGTTGATGAACATGAGTTCTATGAAGAAGATGTTGCAGATGGTGTAATTGAAAAAGTGGAAAAAACGGACACATCTGGCCAAATGATGGAGTTTATGAAATCGATGATGCAGCAGATGCAGGAGCAACTTGATAAACACTCTACTGAATCTAAGAAAGGAATGGCTACACTGTTGCAAGAGAAATTTGCAGAAAACTCTACCGTCATGCAGGAACAGCTTACCAAGGCCTCTTTAGATATTCAAAAGCAATTCTTAGAAAGAATGGATCAGACTGACCAGAAAGTACAAGAGCTAAGCGAAAAACAAGTTATAATAGACGAGAAGATTCGGCACCTCGAAAACCGCTTTAATTCAATGGAACTAAGTGGAACTACAACAACAATCGTTCGGGATTCTGGTGCCATCAAATTAAAATCACCAACGTTTGATGGATAGACGGCTTTTGATGTTTTCAAGTTGCAATTTGAAGCAACCACCTTAGCAAATCATTGGGGTGTTAACGACAAAACTTCTGCATTGATTGTGGCATTAAAAGGTAATGCAGCGGAAGTTTTACAGCAGGTTCCAGAGCACGAGCGCAACAGCTATCAAGCATTGATGGATACTTTGAAGCGGAAATACGACAGTGGCTATATGACCCAGTTGCACAGAGTAGAACTGAAAGCAAGGGTACAACGGGTTGGCGAAACTCTTCAACAATATGCCTCAGATATTGAACGGCTGTGCAACATCTCGTATGCTGGCAAACCTAGTGATTTCATTGAGGTAATTAAAATTGACACATTCATCGAAGGCATACGTTATCCCGAAACAAAACGACAAACAATCATGTCCCCGAGAGCGACTTTTGCAGAAACTGTTAGCAGTGCGCTGACATATGAAGCTGCTGGTTTGATGTGTCGTCCAACACATAAGGTTCGGAAATTGGAGATTGAAACGGATGATCTGGTTGAAGTGGTACGCCAAGTGATCAAGTCCGAGCAAGCTGCAGTAGTTCGACGTGAAGGCACATTTAGTGGAAAGTGCTTTAATTGTGCTAAACCTGGACATATGGCACGGGATTGCCGTCGAAAACGTTCTCGATCAAGCTCTCCAGGGAAGAAGAAACTCGAAGACGGGGTGAACAGCATTAACGAGACTACGTATAAGCCATCGTTAAATTAAAACGAGCCAGTTCCAAGGGGCGTGAGCTGGCTCCCACAACGGGTTGCCCAACCATTCTCATCTCTCAAATGGAACGCGTGCCTAACAGTCTGACCATCGATGGAAAAATTAACAATAAAGCATTTATTTTGACCTTGGATACTGGCGCGTCTCACTCGATAATAAAAAGTGGCCTGGTGAAAGAGTTTGTGCCATTGGTTGGTATAAAACTTCGCACAGCAACAGGTGAAGATGCACCGATTTTGGGAAAGGTCTCAAAGCAAATCACGATAGGTGACTGTGATTTACAACATGAATTCATTGTGGCAGATATTATCGATGACGTCATTATTGGCATAGATTTTATGATCGCACATGGAGTTACATTAGACTTAAGGCGACGAATATTGCGATATATGGATGTCGAATGTCCACTAAATGCTGGCTATGAGCGTAGTGGAAGTACAAAGCAGATCCGGATATGCCAAAAACAGAAAATACCCGCAAATTCGGAGGCAATCATATGGGCTAAAATAGATACGGATGGAGTTACAAGTAAGTTGTGGGTTGTGGAAGCTATCAAAAGTAACCAAGTCAATAACATCATACTTGGAAAAACACTAGTGGAGTCTAAAAATGATGGAAGTATACCTATTCGAATTTTAAATCCATCTGGTACACCAAAATTTGTAAGAAAAGGAACAATAATTGGTCAATGTCAAGAGGTTACAGCTGTGGTTAATTGTGGAGCGGATACGGTAACAGTAAAAGCTGGAAGCAATGCGGACAAAGAAATGGCAATGTGGCAGATGCAAGAATGGACTAAAGAGCTTACTGAACATCAGAAAAATAAGGCGTTACAAGCATTAAGGAAGCATTGGTCCATTTTTGCACCTAAAGGTAAAAGTGGCGGAAGAACAGCTATAGTGAAACATGAAATTGATACCAGCGATTCCAAACCTATTCGCCAAGCGCCACGAAGAGTTCCATTGGCTAGAAGGGATGAAGTAACAAAGCTCGTTGCCGATATGCGGTGGGAAGGTGTTATCGAACCATCCGCTAGTCCCTGGAGTTCACAAGTAGTGCTTGTGAAGAAGAAAGACGGAAGTACTCGATTCTATGTGGACTACCGTAAGTTGAATGATGTCACAAAGAAAGATAGCTATCCATTGCCTAGAATCGACGATACTCTCGACACACTATTTGGTGCACAATGGTTCTCAACCCTCGATCTACAGAGCGGCTACTGGCATAGTCCCTGATGGACTATGGCAATTCACAGTGATGCCTTTCGGGCTTTGCAATGCACCTTCCACTTTCGAGCGTCTCATGGAACGTGTCTTGAAAGGACTGCACTGGAAAACGTGTTTGGTATATCTTGACGACATTATTGTGATGGGCAAAGACTTTGACGACCACTTAGCGAAATTAAAGGAGGTTTTTGAACGAATAGAAGCCGCTGGACTGAAACTGAACTCAAGGAAGTGTTCACTTTTCAAACGTGAAGTTCGGTATCTCGGTCACAAGGTAACCACGAAAGGCGTTCACACAGACGACGAGAAAATAGCAGCGGTGAAAAAGTGGCCAAAACCAACAAACCTGCATTATCTAAGAAGTTTCTTGGGGCTGTGTACCTACTACAGACGGTTCGTGCCCGGCTTTGCAAACATAGTCAGTAGTTTACATGAGCTAACTAGGAAGAACCAGGCATTCAAATGGGGTGATACACAAGATAAGGCTTTCGAACAGCTCAAAGAACAACTCTGCTCCGCACCAGTATTAGCTTACCCAACACCTGGCAAAACATTTATATTGGATACGGATGCGAGCGGCTACGGAATCGGCGGAGTACTGTCTCAGATAATAGAAGGACAAGAAAAAGTGATAGCCTACTACAGCAAAACTTTGTCAAAACCAGAGCGAAACTACTGCGTAACGCGAAGGGAGCTACTTGCCATAATGGAATGCGTGAAACACTTTCATAAGTATCTATACGGACAACAATTCCATCTCAGGACTGACCATGCAGCGCTCCGGTGGCTACTACAATTCAAGGATCCGGAAGGTGAACTAGAGCGATGGATTGAGCGATTGCAAAGCTACGATGGCAATGCTGATGCCTTACCGCGTCGTCCCTGCAGCACTGAATGCAAACATTGTTCACGAGCCGAAAGCAAAGAACACATTGTAGACATCCGGCTTTTAAATGCCCTTCCGGAAGAGTTCTGGACCAGTGAACGAATACAAAAAGAGCAGCGGAACGACCCAGATCTTGCAAAAATCATGAAAAGTAAAGAGCATGGCATCCGACCAGACTGGTAAGAAATGCACAATGCATCCAGTGGAGGTCATTTAGGCATAGCTAAAACCACAGAAAAGGTCAAGAGGCGCTTCTACTGGGTTGGGTGCCAGGAATCCGTGGCAGACTTTATAAGAAGATGTGACCAATGCTCATCAGCAAAAGGGCCACATAGAAGGACTCGAGGTAAGATGCAACAGTACAACACGGGTGCTCCGTTTGAACGAATTGCGTTGGACATAGCGGGACCGTTCCCCATGAGCAACTTGGGAAATAGGTATGTGTTGGTAGTAATGGACTACTTTAGCAAGTGGCCAGAAGTGTACCCTATTCCAAATCAAGAAGCGAACATGGTCGCTGAAGTATTCGTGAACAATTGGATTACACGATTTGGTGTCCCATTAGAGCTGCATTCTGACCAAGGGCGAAACTTCGAATCAACGGTGTTTAAAGAAGTTTGCGCAATTTTGGGCTTACATAAAACTCGTACCACTCCATTACATCCACAGTCGGACGGTATGGTAGAACGATTCAACCGTACCTTGAATGAGTACCTGAGGAAAGTCGTTAACAGGGATCAAAAAGATTGGGACACTCACATCCCAATGTTTCTACTTGCATATCGGTCTGCACAGCATAATTCCACAGCAACAACACCAGCAAGAGCAGTTTTCGGTACAGATGTAAGATTACCGGCTGATTTGAAATTTGGAGTAACTCCATCGTCTGACAAACCTATATGTGACTACGTTGAGAACAAACGAAATCAACTAGATGAAGTGCATCGTTTCATAAGAAGGCGAATTCAGATAACAAGTGACAAGATGAAGGCCAGATATGATTTACGAACAAATTCAAAAAGCTACCATAAAGGAGACCTGGTATGGCTTCATAATCCACAACGGAAAAAGGGCTTGTCTCCTAAATTACAAACGCATTGGGAAGGACCATATAAAGTGATAAACAGAATCAATGATGTTGTGTATCGGATTCAACAATCAGGGCATCGTCGAGCAAAATTGAAAATAGTACATCTGGAACGGCTGGCTCCTTATCACGGCGATATGGGAACACTTGTTCGGGACGAACAAGTTTAAGTGGAGGGCAGTGTTGTAAATAATAAACAAATCACTTAACAAAAACACTGGTGAATAATATACTTGTACAGAAAGATTAGAAATTAGATTCTCTTTGAAATATTTGAGATATTTTTATATTTGAATTATTTTCAGAAAAATAGAATTGATTTGTACATTTTTTTATGCAATCTAGTCGATACGAACAGCCCAATAAAGACATTTTCGTAACAATATTTACAATTGCAGATGTATGAATTATTAAACCACACAAACTGCGTTCTTGATGATTTTGACATTTGTCAATAATATGCAATTCACAATATTACAAATTTCATACTGCAAATCAATTTTTCCAGAGTTAATTATGTGAAGTTCCTTGATGACAACGTACCATCACACTGAGTCAATGTAATGTTATCTCATTTTTTAGGCTAGCCATTTACAAACAAATTGTAGTAAACATTGGCTGTTACTGTGAATGTTTTGAATGATATGATTATTTTATAATTTTTTAATCATTTAAAAAAAAAATAATTTATTGGAATACGACTGGTAGATCCCGCTGAATGGAAGGGAAGCGAACAAAATTTGAAAAATTTCGATTAAATGCGATGCCATTGCAAGAGCAGCATCCGGATCGTATTTCTAGTTTTCACTTTGCGAAAATTATATGACGATTGAACAGATCTAAGGGATTACACAAACCACAGATACTTTAATACAATATATTATGCTGCTTTTCTAGCTAAGTTAGAATCATATTAAGAAATTTTTGATAGCAATACTCTTGCAAAGTGACAACAGACGGAACTTGATAAAGCCATGCATTTTGTCGGGAAGGTACAAAAACCATGCGTCTTTATGTATCCCGGTATGAGTTAAGTATCTTGGCAACTATTCAAGGAATTACATTGTTTATTGTATTTCCATAGTGCTTTGTATATTTTTTGGAGATAATTCCGAGGCTTAGTATGGGAGCTATATAAAAATTGGGCGTGGCTTACCTCCTTCTTGTAAATCCAATTAATTTTTCAATATTAATCTACACGTTAAATTTGGTTGTCCTACGTTGAATAGTTCGTAAGTTATGGCGGTTAACATTTTTGTTTAATTTCCTCAACTTTGTATGAGAGTCCCAATAAGAAGTAGGCGTGGCATGCTGATTTTTTGCCAGATTATTTCCGACTACCATATTAACTTAAGTATTAATTATGATTGTTCTAGACAAAACGATGCCGAAGTTACAGCTATTTAAATTTAAAATTTGTATGGGGGCTACGATAAACAGTGGGCGTGGTGCACCCATTTCCTGTGAGCCTAGTTGCTCGTTGAATACTAATCCACACCTTAAATCTCGTTATTCTACGCTGAATAGTTTGCAAGTTATAACCGGTAACATTTTTTTTTAATTCCCTCGACTTTGTATAGGAGCCCCAATAAGAAGTGGTACACTGATTTTTTGCCATATTATTTCCGACTACCATATTAATCTAAGTGTCAATTATGGTTATTCTGGACAGAAAATTGTAGAAGTTACAGCTGTTTCAATTTAGAAGAAGTACTGACACTTTGTATGGGAGCTACAACAGTAGGCGTGGCTCATTTCTACCAAGGTTATGTAGTAGTACATTACAGCTCTCTCTACCAAATATTGTTGTCCCAGGTGGTATATTAAGTGAGTTGCAGCAAGTTAAAAATTTTGAAAAATCCGAGGTTAGTCGCTTTGAATTCTTTGTGTGGGCGTGGCTATTGACCGATCATGCCCAATATCAATCTCCTCCCTATCCTTGGATCATAGGTTATTTATACCAAATTTCGTCAAAATAGCTCAATATTTGCTCAAGTTATCGTGCGAACCAGCCAGGTGACAGACGGACGGACAGACGGACATCGTTAAGTCGAAAATTTAAGCGACGCTGATCACGAATATATATGAATTTCTATATCTCCGGAGATTCCTTCAAGTGGTTACAAACATCGAATGACCGAAATGAATATACCTTGCATATTACATTATGCAGGGTATAAAAATAAGCTTGCCTGGGTGGGTGCCGTAGCTCAATGGTTAGTGCGTTGACCTTCTGATCTGTAGGTCGTGGGTTCAATCCCCGGCTGAAGCTTAACCAAATTTAATATAGAAAAGATTTTTCTTTCGAATGGTACCCACATGCTGGCAGGAATTGGCAATATTCCGGCAGTAACAATTTGCCAAAAATGCTTCTTAAAAGAGTTCTGTGACAAAACTAAGTTAAAGTGATGTCACAAGGGTTCTGACGTTCGGAACCGGCTAGTATAACTAGGTCCCTTCCAATGCTGTCCAAATTTAACACGCACAACAGTATTGGAAGAGAAGTTCGGTGGTATCATAATGGGCCTTTCTGACCTAAGTGTGTCCTCTCAGAGAGAGGGCAGCTACATACCCTAACCTTGCCTCATCCAATTCTTGCGTGATATTAGGTCGCGCAGCTTTAATGAAGCTAGGTCCCCTAGACTTTACCAGACATTTTGTGTGGTTTGGCGGATGATATGATGAAGCATAATTTTGCAATCATGATAGACCTATTTTGACGTAAGCTTATTCGGGAGTCGTCGGTCGCCTTAACATAGCCTCTCTCAGAGAGCGAACCGCTTGCACAACCGGAGCTGATATGACTTAAATCGAAACGCAATTCGAGAATTTTGAAAAGTTAAGGTTAGTTGAACGATCCGGATATAATAGCATTTATTATCGTGATACCGTAAATAAACATAAGTAATAACAATGAAGAACATTAAGAGTTGAATGGATTTTGAAACTCACGCGAAAAAGTTTTCACTCGATTACTTCGTTTTTTTCTATCAAACATGGCTGATGGAGTACTAGTTTAGACCTTTGAATAAAAAGTTATTCTTCACAAACTTCCAAGCTCTTGTAAATTATTTTACACAATGTGTTATATATTTAAAGGATGATTGGTCTAACTAAACCCACCATAAAAGGAATTTGTTTTCTTTATAATTGTACTTACCTTCATCATCACTGCCCGATGTGATTTTTTCACCCTGTTCACTTGAATTCGTCTGATTGAGATCTTCACTTGAGGCACAACTGCCATTAACAATGCTGTCATTGTCATTGAGACGATCTGCGACAGATTGATCAATTGCAGGGCCAATGCTATTCGTATTACCGGCACCTCCTTGTTGAAGACCACCACCACCACTACCGCCGCCACTACTACCACTCATACACAAACGATATTCGTCGATGTGACGTTGTTGCATTTGTTGAAATTGTTGTTGCGCATGTTGTTGATGTTGTTGTTGCTGCTGCTGAAGATGATGATGATGTTCTATATTATTATTACAATTACCATTCAATGCTGTATGCTGTTGTACTTCTTCGAATGTACGCGCTCTGATGCCTTCAAAGGTCTTCAGCGAATAATTATCGATGGCACTTCCGTTGGCTAATTTCGTTGATTCGTTTGTCTCGCCACCGTCTAGTTCGTCACACGAATATGTTGAGGATTTTCTTTTGAGAGCATTTGAGATGCCAGTAGATGATGGTGACGGAGGTGATTGTGGCGAGGTAACATCAATTGTCGCCGAAGAACATCCATGGTTTTTCGTATCATCTTCATCGCCGTCATCGTCGGCAATTGCATCAATCTCACCGTTGGCTGATATTGAGGACATTGAACGTTCATCATAGTCCAGTAGTAAATTATTCGAGCTGCCGCCAATCGGACCATTACCATTGCTGTCGAGACCAAAGTACGTAGCTGATGATGACACCGCTGCTGCGCCTGTGGATGATTTTGCACATTTTTGATCATGCTGCGCCTGTGCATGGGCAGCCAAAGTGGCTAAATGCTGTTGATGACTGTACTGTTGCTGATGATGATGAGACGGAGGCGGGAGATGTCCGTGATGCGGATGATGCGCTTGCTGATGTTGATGTTGATGTTGCGGTAATAAATGATTTGCTTCGACCATTTGATGCATTGAATTTAAATACTCACTGCTTAAGGACGGACTATGCGCTGAGTGTACTCCAGCACCATTGTTGATATCACTACTGGTACTACTTGTGCTGCTGGCATTCGTATCAAGTGGCGGGTATGTTAGATGTGTATGTGCGTTGGTACCATTGCCTGAAGAGGTGGCAGCAGCAGCAGCAGCTGCTGCTGTCGCATGATGTTGGAAATTCATCACTGCATTGTGATAACTCAACGAATGTGGATGATGGTGATGCGATGCTCCCGGTATTTGTTGTGCTGGCGGCGTTAGTGGCAAGTGTAAACCGACGACATGATGATGGTGCTGATGTCCTGGGTGTGCTATGCTTGGTGGGGAATTCAGTGGGAATGGTCCATTTTTTTGTGCCGCATGTTGTTGTAACATTGTGGCCATATGATTGTCCATATTACGCAGCTGAGCCAGTGACATGTTGCAGCGCAAATCGGTGACATCATCATTTATATCAACTACATGGTGTGAGAAAGAGTGAAAAAAATATTCAATTAAAATCTTTGTGAAATACCAATATCGCTGCTCCCACGTACGCATGTCCATAAACTTATTTATTTAATTGTTACGTACAGAAAACTCAATCACTTCGATTAAATTACAAGAAAAGGAGAAAATCAATTTACTTAAAATACTTATTCGCCCCGGGCTGTTAATTACAATTTAATTAGATGTTTCTCGTAGGTGAACTCAGTCAGTGATACAATATGGTTGAGTAATTGTGTGGGTGTTCTGTATACTCACATGTGTGAGTATGTGCCTTTTAATAACGTGTTACTTCATAATATCAAGATATTCTGAATAAAATTCTCTCCCATTCCTTCTATATTGTTCGTTACCTCTACGCTTATACTTGTATGTATATGTATATTATTACGGTCATCACATACACTCCTCGCCCACCCACTTAACGACCCCTTGCCAATATCGTCATATATATCACTACGCAAACAATTTCCTTAGCAAACAAACTAACAAACTACCAATAATAACCATTTTCTACTGACATTTGTATAAACATATACACATGTATACACCCACGAGGGATAGGTTTGAAAAGTTTCACCAAAAATTTGATAAACATGATGGAAGAAGAGTTTATTTGATATAATGGTAGTGATACATATTATACACTGATAATTCAAATGAAGCTCTACGATTTTATAACATAGATCATACAACCGTAGACCAAGTAGAAATGATAAAAATTCAATACAAAAGTGATGATGAAAAGTTGTCAAGTTGAGATCTCTGAATAGAGATTTTGTTCACCGCGATACCGATACACACTAACTGTCGAAAATATTGCTGCATTTAGTGAAAGTGTGTCTAAGGCGCCGAATTGATGGATTTCTTTATAGTGACTTCTCCGTTTGGACTTGCGCACCCTTTCCACAACGTCCAGTTGATGCAAGAAGAAATGAAGCCATCTGACCATCGAACCATCGAGTATATTATTCGCTGACTGGATACTGTTTCAACAAACCGCCTTAACATAATAATATAATAGAAGCGTGTAGTATACTTAGAGTGTAGGCTTATAATTTGCTGATATACAAATTATAGTAATATATAAAATAGATTTACCAAACTTTTCAAACAACATCAAATGCACTACGCGTCTGTACCACTTTATTCATTTAAGTACTATGTATGTATGTATATACTAACTGAACTGAGCCGTCTAATAAACGACTTTCAATTAGCCGTGTTATATTTACAATGTGCTACAATAAAAATTCTTAAACGGCTTGCTTGACTGGTTCATTGCTTGATTTTATAATGTCAGATTGAAATGCTTAGTCAGTATAAATACACACTCACTCGTACAATGATTGTAGTTATTGTGGGCAATTGTATTGTATTTGTATTTGTATGTACTCGTGCTGGCATTTGTTGAGGAGGGAAAATAAGTATTTGTTACATGCAACATGCAAGGAAGTCATTAGTCGTTCGGCTTACTGGTAGTATGTAACCCACCAGAACAAATACATACGTACATAAACGGGGCGACGTAAGGATAACAGAACGAATAAAATGTTAGTTATTGAAGTTGAATTGCAAACAAGTTGGCAGCAATGCAGAGTACACACGCGTATGTAATATAAATGGATGGGTGATAATGATACTTGGTCGATCAGGCATATGAGCTCTAATGTGACTTATATTATATGTACATAGGTATTTATATCTAAACGACCTACCGACATACATAAAGCTACTCACATCCTTCAAATACTCGTCAAATATTTATGGGCACGAGCATTTCATTTTACTCCAAATGAATTGACTTTTTCTTGTTGTTATTATTTTACAACACCAATGAAATAAAGCAAGCACAATTAATTTACAGAAGAAAAATATTACAAGTATATAATTATACATGTTCTTGTTGAATTCGATGGATAACATACTACATTTTAGCTTAATCCTTTTGGGTGATTGTATTATGATGTGTACAAATGCATTTAGATTTAAATTAAATGTAATTTCATTGGAATTTACTACTTTATTTCTTATGTTTCTTCATTCATTATACACTTCAATCTTGCTAACGTAATTGTGAGTTATAGTAATAGTAATTAATAAATAGGTAATTAAATTTTAATCATAATTATAATATGTTTTATCTGTTGTTTGGTATCATATGTAGGTGTTTAGTTTTTACTAAACCATTTATAAATGGAATTTTAAAATTGATATGTTTATACTTTTTGAAAGCTAGACATATGCAAATTAAAGTGAATTGCATTATGTTTTCAAACGAAAAATTATCTTAAAAAATAATGAATATGTACAAATGTTTTGAATACTAAATTCTATATATTCACATATGGTATAGATGATCCAACCCAGAGAAAAGGTACAGATACAGAGTGATTTTTTAAGAGCCTTCGCATTTGATTAAAAAAAGAAACACATAAAGTTTAGAGAAATGAATGAAATCTTTATTTGAGTCGATAGAACGATCTATATAATTCAATGTTTAAAGATGATTTCATATATATGTTGACCGCAGCTGCGGTTCATACGTTGGGTCCAATACATACATTCTCTCTCCAACATATCGGCCGGTATCTTACGAATAAATTCCTGAATATTGGCTTCCAGTGCGTCAACCGTTGCGGGCTTGTCGCTGTAGACATGAAGCTTAACATAAAAAAAAAAAAATAAATATGTGGCACTTAAAGTCCCGAAGGGCTCTTTGGCCGAGCTTCTCTTCCATTACTGTTGTGCGTGTTAAATTTTGGACAGTATTAGAAAGGGCCTACTTATTTTAGCCGGTTCCGAACGGCAGAGATCTTGCGACATCACTTTTTCTGAGCTTTGTCTCAGAGTTCTTTTTGAAGCTTTTCCATGGCAATTGCTACTGTCGGAAGAATTGTCAATTGCTTGCCGACAGGTGGGTACCGTTCGAAAGAAAAATCTTTTCGATATAAAATTTGTTATGCTTCAGCCGGGGATTGAACCCACGACCTACAGATCAGAAGGCCAACACACTAACCACTGTGTTACGGCACCCACTGAGCTGTAACATAGCCCCACAAAAAATAGTCTAAAGGCGTTAAATCGCACCTAAAAAGTATGTTTATACCCAATCCACCTTCATCACTACCAAAATTAACTTCTCAACCTTGATCAACAACGCTCAAAATTAAAAAAAAGACATATACAAAACAATTTATAAAGATTTAAACCCAAAAAAATCATTTGGTTCAGATAAAATTACCAGTAAAATGATAAAAGAGCTGCCTCCAGCTTCAGTAATTCATCTCATGGACATTTTCAATGCTATATTTCGTATTAAACACTATCCTAAATGCTGGAAAACTTCAAAAATTATTATGATAGCAAAACCAGGAACAGACCCTACAAAAGTTGCATCTTACAGACCTATCAGCCTCCTGCTTCTACTTTCTAAAGTATTCGAAAAGCTACTTGTCATGAATATAACTCCATTTATTAATCTCAACCAACTGATTCCCCAACATCAATTTGGATTTAGAAAACAGCACGGCACAATAGAACAAGTCCACCGCATTGTAACTCTGATAAGGAACACTTTTGAAGAAAAAAGGTACTGCTCAGTTGTCTTCTTGATATCACTCAAGCTTTCGATAAAGTTTAGCACGATGGCCTTATTTACAAACTCAAACTATTGCTATCTCACGAAAAGAAAATTTCTCGTACATCACAAGGATTATGCAACAAATCCATTGGATATTCACGCTGTCGTTCCACAAGGAAGCGTTTTGGGCCTCTTACTGCATCTCTTATACACTTCAGATATGCCCAACAATAACTATACATTTATATCGACCTTTGGAGATGATACGGCGATATTGTGCTCTCGCTCTAACCCCATAGAAACTAGTGAACTCCTTCAGACTCATGTCGATTCTTTCGAACTCTGGTTAGCAAAATGGCGCACAAAAGTCAATGAATAAAAGAGCGTACATGTAACCTTTACACTAAGGCTAAGGTTCGTCAACAAAGTACTTGGGTATTCACCTCGACAGAAGGCTGACCTGGAACAATCACATAGAGGCAAAGAAAACTTAGATCAAGCTAAAAATTAGTCAGTTATGGTGGCTGTTACACAAAAGCTCAAAGTTGAATCGCGAATACAAAGTGCTATTATATAAAGCAATCTTGAAGCCAATCTGTACTTATGGTATTCAGTTATCGGGCACCTCTCACTCAAATATCGAAAAATTGCAGCGAATACAATCCAAGTGCCTGCGAATTATTACAAAGGAGCTTTGGTATATGAGGAACGTTAACATCCAAAAATTACACAACCATCCGAATCCTCTTTCTAGGCAATTGTTGCTGAACACAGGACATCGACTTTTAAAAAGACATGACACATTGAATACGCTGTGTAATTGCTAAACCTCGCGACTCAACAAATTGTGATTTTAAGTTAGTTTGTAAGATTTGAATACTTATTGTGAGTTTCTCCGAATACTTAGTAGAAAGATTCGATAAATTTTTAGTATTTAAACAAAAAAAAAAAAAAATTATAGGCGGCCAATTTACCGGCCCCAAACGTGAAATAAACTGTTCATCGATATTGCCTCTCAATTGGGTCATTGTTTCGCGTGCTGTGTGGCATGTGGCACCATCTTGTTGAAACCACATATCAGCCAAGTCCAGTTCTTCTATTTTGGACAAAAACAAAAAGTTTGTAATCATCGCACGGTAGCGCTCGCCATTCACAGTAAAGTTCCTGCCTTCGTCGTCTTTGAAAAAGTACTGTCCAATATGGATTATGTGCCACCGGCACATAATCCACACAAAACAGTGTATTTCTCGGGATGCATTGACATTTTTGCAATGCTTCTGGCTGCTCTTCACACCAAGTACAGCAATTTTGATTGTTCATGTATTCATTCAACCAGAAATAAGCTTCGTCGCTGAACACAAGAAAGCCCTCGATACACTTTCTTAACCGAGCATGAATTTTGATAATAATATTCAATAATCTGCAAGCATTGTTCGTTTGTAAGTCGATTCATGGTTAAATTATAGACCAAACTGAACATGTTTGACAGTAAAATGTTACACGAAAACAGCTGAGCTGCCAAAAAAAAAGTGGCTAAAAAATCACCCTGTATATCAGATCTGTGTCGGCGATAATGATCAAAAAATATATTCCACCGGATAAGTTGATATACAACCGTAGTACATACTCGTATTTTATCTACTTGTATTACTCCAATACTCTGTATTAGATTCAAAATTTCGATCTTAATATATACAGAGCATTCGTCACATTAGCTGATATGCAAATTGTGCAAATTTATGTGTTTTGATAATCATAGTTCAGTTTCGGAATGTTACTGCACGATAAGTCCGATAACAAGTATTCTCAGAAATGTTGTGCATTGCGAAGCGAAGAAATAATTGCTACTGTAGAGATTAGTATTGAGGAGTATCCAAAAGATTTCATTCGCCATCGTGTGCACTTATTGTAGCTGTTTGCATCCACTTGTGTGAAATCTTACGAAAAGATAGCGGTCTACGACCGGTCTTCGGAGTGAAGAGAATCCACGGCGAATCACCGTTTGGTATGCCGGTGGAGTCGATTAAGGGATAAGGGATCGATTGAATTGGATGTTGACTGAAGACGTCTTAAAGGAAGCATTTGGCGAATGCGATGTTTCTTGAAATGGGCCAGTCGATTGACCGACCGTGGAATTAGAAGTCGTGATTAGATGGCGTGAATAGATTGGTTTTTACCAACATAGCTGAAACTTTGGATGCATTGGAAGACAATATTGTGCAAACCATTGCCGAGATACGGTCGGAAATTGGGCCTGCATCGTTTTCCAATTAGGTCTCTGCTTACAGGTTTTTTATTTTTCCTTCGACCGGCTATTTAAAATGACCGAAACCGCAAGTTGATATAAAACTAGTTGAAAGAGCTTTTTGTTCTTTTTTATTGTAATTTTTATTTTTAATTCAATTTTGAACATGAAGCTATCAAAACTGGTTGTTATAAAAATGTAACCTTTGTACGAAATTCTGCCGTAGGGATCAGGACAGAGGATAAGCGTGTTCTGAAAGAATATTGTAAATCCAAATTAAAGGGTCGGTCATACACTTTACGCCTCTACGGGCGTCTACTTAAAAGTTGTGGGGTTATTTGGTTATTTGCAGAAATTCGTCTCCGTTTTGGCACCATTTACTCCACCCCATTAGCGGGACTTTATTCCGACTTCCGGTACTTGCTCATCTATAGATTTTCTGTATCAATAAGATATATTTACATTTTTTTCTAATTTTTGTTGAGGTTTTTGATTATCATTTTGGAAAATTAGCCAAAAGGGATTTGTTTCATATTTTGGCCCATTACCTATGAACCACTATCCCAATTGAAAACATATTGATCGGCATTATACATATACTCGGTTAGATTTCCATTCATTAGAATTGTTTAGTTACAATTTGTAACGTATCATTGATGTAAAATACCAGTATATTTTTACTTCATAAACCACATAACAAACGTTCTCACAATGATCCTAATCAAACCTTCAAATGCACTCCTACACATGAGAATATAAATAAAATGTTCAAGTCAAAAGCCGACAAATTAACGTATTAACAATGAATAATGGAAAAAAAATTAATATAAAAAAACAAAAACAATAATTTTCACAACAAACAAACATTAAAACGCTTAAGTATGCGCATTACAATAAAGAAACGCCTCAACCTATTCAAGAAATATATAATTTCTTTCGTTATAAAGAAGATCACCTGTCAAAACTACTTGAATCTTTTAATGTACCTACTTATACCTATATGTATATATATGCATATGATGATTGTCTTGTGTGTATAAAATTCAAACAATAAATGAGCATGACATTTAATTTTGTAAAGCCTTTAATAACATTTCAATTAAGTATACCGACGATTAAGTATTACCGATTGATCGATCAAAAGAGCAAAGACAGAGTTTCCTGTAGAATAATCATACCAATCAAGATGAATTCACAATGCAACAACAGAAACAGAGCGAGAGAATTACTGTCACTTTCAAATACAGCACACCGGAATATCGTTCGGCTTACAGTTGTAACTTGTATTAAGCCCCACTATGAATTGTATCAAAAGGTGTTCGCAGAATATGTCAAATCATCTTTTTGAAAATGATTAGCGTCGAATGCAATATGAAATGCGTGTTTTTCTCATAACCATAGATGGCCAGTTTGTTTATTGTGTTCTTTTAAAGTTATATATATAGTACTTGGTAGTATAGAATCGGTCATGGTAGTAAAGCAACTGTTTGAACTTGCTTCTGTGTATTCGGCTCATTTTATGGGAATAAAATCAATAGTTTATTGGCTTTTTCCTTCGTTTTTGCCAATGTTTTGACTAAATTTAATAAAACAATAACTTTTAATTATTTTCATTCAAATTTGCTTCTTCGTTTTTATTTTAACTTTTTCTTTCTTTTGAAAAGCATTTTAATTTCTCGCGCACTCTCTCTCTCTCTACCCCCACTTCGACACTTTTAATTACCAAAGCTAATGTCTACGGTTGCTATTGCTCTTGCTACTGCTATTCAATGCCATTCAAATCAAAATCAAAATAATAGCTGTCGATCAATTCATTAATTACTTCGCACTGTGAATTTATTTTTTGCTTTTTGTAAATATACTCTACAGTTGGTTTTCTTTGCCACTAATTGAGTTAATATCGAGAAAATGAAGAAGCCAATTGTTGCATTTTTATTGTACGCATGTAATTATTCATACAGCACTCAGTGCGATCAGTGTGTGGGCTACACAAAACAATTAGTTTCACCTAACAGTGGTGTTCTTCTCTTTTGTCTGAGTGTAACACTGGAGAATTGTGTACAAAAAGTAGTCAACAAATATTGTACTTAGCAGCGAATCTTTTAATGGCAAGGTAGCAGTAGTACCTACTCGCACGACTTGTTCATTTTACGAAAGGTTAAAAGTTTAAATCGATGCTCATTTTTAATTTTGATGATGTTCGTTAATTTGGTGAAGTTAAAAACTGAGTTGAAAGCTTTCAATTTAATTATTTTGTGATGATGCAAAAGTGAGAATTCATTTAGGAAACGTAAATTTGGAGTAACGATTTCAATGAGAACGCGAGTACGGGCTACGACTTAAATATGTTGTTGGAGATCGTTCAAATTTTGTTTAACATTCGGAATTAATTTTCACAATATGGTGTTGACAGGTAGAAACGTTTCTTAAAAAAGAAAAAAATCAAATCCTACGAAAATTACCCGATCCTTAAGAGTATAGATACTAAAGTACTTAATTCTCAAAAGTACTCGCTACTTCGAGTTCCATTAATGCAACGCTACTTAAAAATGTGATTATGCAAACCTTTCAAATAGTTTACTTACTTAGAGAAAACTCTACAGTGAAAGAGAGAAAGAGAGTGTGAGATTGTGAGAAATATGGTGTGGCCGTAAAGACTTGGCACAAAATCGGGCACTAATTTGCATCAATATCTGTTACTAACTTTTGTACTCTTAATCTTTCTCTCACTCTCTCTCTCTCTCTCTTTTACTCGCACGACCTTACCGCACTTAACTCAAATAAGACAAATTTGGAAATTTATTGTTAATTTTATTATGCACAGTGGTTAATTTGTATTTTACAGAAGCCTGCTGTGCGTGTAAATTTTCATTATGGCATAAATAAATTTTGATTAAATTGGAAATGTTCAATTTGAAAAGTATCCAAGTAATATTTGTAGTGCAACGAACCTTCTCTATATAACGGGCTATATTTTAATTGGCCATAAAGAAAGCAACATGTAATTTTGAGTATAACAAAAGAACTATACTGCGTCTATAGCTGAAAAAAAAGTTAAATAAAAACAATTTGTTTAAAATAATAGAAATATGAGAGGTGAACAAAGTACTTAATTTTAACATAAGTAGTTGCACGTGTTTACCCTCTGCATTTCATCATTATCACCAGCATCATTATTATAATAGTATTCTATCTCTTGTATTGCTTTTTAGATTATACGTACTTCTGATACGTAGCACACTTGTCTCATCAAAACTCACAACGAGTCTCAGCTGTTGTTTCTACTGCCTTTTACGTTGACCCGACATGTCTGTAAATCATAACAAGGATTGCTGCTCTTCGTTTTGTTCGATTGTTAACCTGGTTTAAAATTGCGCTTAACAGCATCAACTGTGACGCATTCTACATAAAAATCATTTAATATTGAGTGTATTGAGTGTATTTGTGTGCCGTCAGCCAATTTAATGTATCACAGAGGGAAATGACGATGGTATTGGAGTTTGCGCTGGTGCTGGTGCTAGTTGATCAATGAAAAATACATTTATCTTGATCTTAATGATGGGCTTATAATGCCACTTATAATGCATTTGTTCAAACAATATAACAAGATGACACCCAACACAACAATGCTGACGATAATAAGAACATGAAGTTGGTGTCGAAGCAAACAATGCGTTTAATTACTTGCCACATCGGCAAGAAGAAACACGAGTGGATGCATTTTAATTCTGTTTTTTTTTGCTATTAATCCAACAAGCATTAAACGGCGTTGCGACAGACGATTTGATTGTTTGTAAATTGTACTATGTAGAATTGTGTGGTTATTTCAGAATTACACATTTGTATAAGAAGGGCGGTAAGCATAGTTATCTAATAAAAGACGCAACTTCATAAGCTAATCAGTGACCAGGCCTTATATGTAAACGGCACATAAGTCTTTCTACAATGCTATGATTGCCATCGTCGAAGGATTTACTTGTATTAATTACTTGTCTTCCAGTACTGTTTTGCGTGCTAAATTTATGACAATATTAGAAGGAACTTACTTATATTAGCCATTTTCGAACGGCAGATCCTTTGTGACGTCACCTTTTCTGAGCTTTGTCACAGAGCTCTTTTAGAAACATTTCCATGGCAAATTGTTACTGCCCAGCCAGCGCACAGCGAGAAAATATTGGGTATAAGTATTTGAAAAGAATTAACACAATGGTAAGTAGTGCTTTCTAAAACATCTTTTGGGCTAAAAATATCTCCAATGACACAAACAAGGGTCATTGGCGATAGTCTCCTAATGAAAACTATAGCTAATTTGATTGTATGATATCTTGGCTAATACCTTCTAGATCAACATTCAAATTGATACTGTAAATACTATCAGACGGACCAGACTGTGCTGAATACTTTATTTCTAGTACGAGCTAATTCTGTGCAGTGGCAAAGCATACGCAGAGAGTCTCCGTCATCTTTTAAGCAAAGGCTACAATTCCCCACTCTATTAATTTTGTAAGCAATCACAAATCAAGTTTGTGAAAAATTGTGCGATTGAAAGATGAGATTTGGTTAGTATGCTGTAATATAAACAATAATATTAATTATGTATTAGAATTTAGGTTGTCGATATTGTAGGGAATAATGCAATCAAAATCTCTTTTAGAAAGTCCGACTATATCACAAGTACTTTATTAAACTAGACATCATTTCGCTTTTTCAATTAAATATATAATATAAATCCAGGCGGATTTATTAATTTCCATTATACAAATTACTTATGCATTATATTGAATGAAGCAAAATTTTATGAACAAATTACCTCTATAACAACTCAAACAGTTCATAGTCGTTACACATTAAATCATATAGAAATATGTCGGGCTGCCGCCAACTCCAAGTTTATGGCTAACTACTACAACAATTAATAAATAAAACCAAAAACACCAACAACAATCAACCTGAAGCTGAAGTAATTTTAAATGGTTTTTGACAGCTTATGTCTGAGCCGTTCCTATCGATATATGTACATAAATGTGCATACCAGTACGCGTACGAGTACGAGCCCCACTATTCAATTCATGATTGAACAATACATTCAATGGCTTACTGATGTTGTTGCCGTTTGCTGTCAAATACAAGTCGTAGCGGTAACATATGTACATATGTATTTATATTCCCATATGCAAGCATGTTTGTGTTTTTCTGTGTGTGTGTGTGCATTAGCCATTAAATTTACTAAGTGAAGTTATTAGTAAAAGAAACAGGAATAAAAGGAGATTGAGAAGCAGAAAATAGTTTAAGCCGACTTTTAAATGATTTTGTTTTAATTTTTTTTCGCTCTATTTTCGCTTTTAATGTGTCTTTTTCTAATAAATATATATTTTTGCACTTATATACGTTAAATGTATTTGTGTGCGTATATATGTAGAAGCTTTCTTGTCGTTTGACATTTCATCTGCAGCAAAGCAAAATAATAAAAAAAAAAAAATTGTAAATACATTCAACCAATCAATTAATTTCGAAGTATTAACATTTAATTTCCACTTGGTTATTGTTGTTGTTTTTAGTATAATAACACCTACGGTAGCCATTTATAATTGATTTTTATTTGCTGCACAACGTGTGCGTGTGCGAATAAGTGTAAGCTTGAATTGTGCATTAAACACTTAATTGATTTTAGGCATCAATATTATACTTGTATTTAATAAATCAGCAAAATATACATATATCAATAAAAGAGGACAGCACGAGAGGAAAGTTAATGCATGGAGGCTGTTTAATAGCTATCATGAAATAGTATTGTATGTAAAAGTGGCGCAGCTATATTGCAAATATTCAACTGCAGAATTATGCATAATTAAATTGTATATTTTTGTTTTCACTACATACATACAAATTAACAACAACAACACCAACTTGTTAAATCATTATTAATTGATTTATACTTTTTTCTCTTTCACTCTCATACGGCTCCATATCTCTTTCACATCATAATTTCAATGCATTCAATATCAATAATGAATTAATTAAAAATGTAATTAATTATAATTAGGTTAATTAAAAAATTTTTTCCGAAGATTGCATATATAATATATGTATGCAGCTATGTGTGTGTGTAAAGTGAATGTTGTCTGCTACACCTGATGATGAGCATTATAATAGGGGCTAGGTTATTAATTTAGAGCAGGTAGACTTTCACTTTCATCGATTAATATGACAACTTTTCTATAGTCAATAAGATTATTTTCAGGATAATTTTTATTCAAAAATAATTACTGAAATTATATATTGAAAAATTAAATTGTAAATAACTCATTACAATAGAATTTAACATTTTCTTCGTATTTTCACGTAAGCTTGACATTGGAATACTGATCTCTCCGCAATACTACAATACCTTTTTATCACTCAGTGCCAATCCCCAGGTTTTAAATTCCTGGGTTCTCGTTCAGAGCATTCTAAACGTAAATTATTTTTCATATTGAGAACAAATACCTTTTCGCTACCAAGAACTTATTCAAGAATTAGTTGCTCCTTGGTCGTTCTTGCGACAAATTCCACAATTAGTGGAACCTTCTCTACGACCTATTCATATATAATCGGTCAAAACTATCTCGTGCACTTTTTTTTGAAAAAATTAATCTAAAATTAATTTTATGACATCACATCGACTTTCTGAAGGATCTATGAAAACATCAAATTTTGATTTGAAATGGTAAGGGATGTATTTATAAGATGGTGTGTAAAAAATAATAAGGATGATATTTTTTTGGAAAAGGCTGCTAAATCCCAAGATGTTTTTGAAATCGATCAGATATACTAAGATATTAGAATGACAATCGTCGGTAATTTTGTTCTCTCTTCTCTGAAGTTTTACACTTTTATACATATTAGTCATTTTTGAAGTGATGGTTTTGACACGTTACCACACTCAAACATTTTTGTGAATTATTCCTGTTCGAAATAAGGAATTTTATGCATTTGAGAAATTTCAGCATATTTTAAATTAAATTTCTGTATTTTTTCTTTTGCCAATTTTTAAAAAGCTATTTCCGAATTTGGTCGAAAATTAATCTAAGTCGGTTTTAAAAATATTTTACTTCACAATGTTGTTGCTTAAATCAGGTAATGTTGTTTCAAAATTAAATAAATGATAATTTCTATATACAATACCATGGGTTGAAAGTACATACATAATTAGTTTAATTTTTTGCTTTCAAATTGTAAAATTACTGCGTTTGAAAGATGCTATAATTAAGGAGGTCCGTTAATAATAACAAACTTAAGCTTAGTAATGCAAATTAGTCTTATGTAATAGAAAAATGAATAAATTTCTTAATCTGTCAATAATTTATTATTTTTTTAAAATTCGTTTGTCACCTCCGTAATCACCCTGGTTATGCCACTGGCACTAAATATTAACACAGACTACTCCAAATATGGTTTTTCCGCAATTTAAAAGATAAATTTAACAATAAGTGGTTGCTCATAAATGAATGAAATGAACATTTTTTTTTTGAACACAGAGAAAAACGCTTTATCGTTATACTTCAAACATTTACGTAGAGTAAATGTTTGAATAAGTATTAAATCGGTAAAAAATTCATAAAATTATACATGTTGCGCCAAAATTCGAAAATCCGAAATTAGTACCAGTCTTTAAAAGCTAAGTTTCAAAATTTGATGACATTTCGACTATTTAGTACCTATCAAATGAGAGAATGGTCTTAAAAATCATTGCTTTACGCAGGTTGAGTCTCATCACTTGATACAATTTGACTGTGTGAACAGTGTGATACCGAACACTGAATTTTGAAATAATAAATATCGGCATTTTGCAAACGCTGCTGCCATGTAAGTTTTTGCATGATGAAACGTCTAATAATATCTGATGTAGTAAACATAAATCTATTATTTTTCCAAAAGTTTAATAATCTGTCACGTTGCTATTGGATACTAGAAAACTTCTGAGATAGTGATTGCTTGATTCAGTTTTGTTTGAGAGCGTATCAAAGGTGGATACTAGGAAAGAGGAAATACCCATATTTTACAGAGTTTTTCTTCGATAAAACACAAGCCAGCCAAGTGAAAATGTTATATGGTCCTGATATTGTAACAGCCAATCGATATACGCAATTTTGGATTTGCGTATATTGATCCAATTCTGAAGAGGGTAATGGTTATAACGATGGTGATGAAAAGTGGATCACTTACGACAACGAGCAGCTTAAACCTTCTGGGTTAAATCATAGTGCATAGCATAGTACCAAGACAATGCCAAGCCAGGATTGACGGGATTGACATATACATATTATGTGCTGCTCCCTTACGGCCAAACTCTTAATTGTCAACAAATGGGGCATCTGAAGGAAGTAATAGCTTTGAAGCACCCAACTCTGACCAGTAGGAGAGGAATTGTGTTCCATCAGGTCAACGTCGGCCCATATATATTAATAGTGACTCACCAGAAGCTCCAGGTGCTTGGCTGGGAGGTTCTTATATACCAAACTTATAGTCCGGACTTGACACTAAATGATCATCACCTGTTCCTGTCTATGGCAAATTATTTTGCTAATGAAAAATTCGCTTTAAGTAAAGCTCGCGAATATCGGCGGTCCTAGTGTTTCCAACAGGGACGAGGGTTTCTTTGAGAGAAGCATAATGGAACTACGTTAAAAATGGCAACAAGTCATCGAACAAAACAGCGCATATAATTTTATTTATTCTAATTTATTTTATACTTTTACTTGTCTAATATATATAATATAATATTACAGTATATATAATATTACAGTAATAATATCTGCGTTTTCTCTATTAGAAAAAATCGATATCTGAAAATACATCAAATTTTTTCACCAATATTTCTAAGCAATTAGGTAATTAGACGACATCTACCTTGCTGGGCCATTTCTAGTAAATATGCTTATTCTGGACAAATGAATGTAATTTTATACATAAAGTTTTCATTCACGTTCTACTCGGCATTTATTTTTATTTGTATAGTACTGTTGTTGTGAATAAAATACACTCGTAATTAATTTAATAATAAGCCTAATACAAACGACTATAATTTTAATTCTATTGACAAATTTATTTATATTCATGAGCATAATCAATGTTGTGACCTATTTCATGTCATAGAATTTTAGGTATGTAAGTAGTTCAGATTCAATAAGTCATTAATCAAATAAGTAATTACGAAATATTACTTAATCATACAAACAATATATGTATGTATTACGCACAATAAATCATAACGTAATTAATACACACCGAGTATGCTGAGAATACTATAATATATTATTATATAATACCATGTTATATGTACAAGTATTGCTTCACAGATATAGCAATCATCGCAATAACACCATAATTGTATGGAAACAAATATACTTGGTGCAAATGTAAAAACAATTATTTTCCCATTAAAATATATTTTACAACTTTGCACTGTCAAAAGGATGTATTGACAAATGGAAATAGGAACAAGTAACAACTAGAAATACAATTACAAATGAATGAAAGCAAATACTAAGAACAAAATAAAATCAAATACAAAACGCATAGGCTCAATCTTGAACATTTCCTCCTCGAACATAATCATATAAGATTCATGCCCAAGATAACTTGATAAGGAAATAGCAAAGTTGTTTCAATAATATTTTCTTCTTCTCTTCGAAGCCAACGTATACGCCCACCCTGTTGAATTCATACTTAGTGAAGGACATTACCAATCTTACTTGCCACTGACTGTATTCAATTATAATGTAAAAAGTATAGTGATAAAAATATGTTTTCTAAACGATTGCATTGTGCTACGACTGATGACAACAAACAAGACGACGACAAGTTTATAGTTTATAGTTTTCGTTGTTTAAAAAATTGTATGGCTTTAATATATAGTCATTAGTATTTCGTATATGTCAGTTTTTATGACATTTTACGACAGTATAAATGGTGTCGTAAGCAACGTGTCGTCCGTCAGTTTTGTACTTGCATATACAGTATTCATTAAAATACATAGATGCACGATAACTGATAAGACATTGTTCTTGTCCTTGTTGTCGATTTTTGTGGTTGCCGATGAAGAAAAACTAAATGGATTAAGTTTGATTCCTTTTATCCGTTGATTTTGTTGTGGGTGTATGATATTCAGGTAATTTAAAGTTTTTGATTTGATTTCTTAAAAAGTAATTTGACTTATCGCTTTTTATTTTTTTGTTTTCTTCGCGCCTTTTATTTTTAACTGGATTATATTCGGATTTATAAATTGTAGTGCCATTACGTGATGTCGCCAATGGTTCATTCATGAGTTATTGTAGTAATTCATTATGCATTTTTATTATTGTTCTCTCGCCAAATTTATTTGAAAGGCGTGTATAGAACACAGAATATGAACTATTTTTTGCATGATTATCATACGCCTCTTTTGACGCGACAAATGTAGGCGTTTTATGAATATTGACTTGGCACTAATAAAAAATGTATACGATTTACAAATCGTAATTCTCGCTAATATAAAACAGTTATTTGGAAAAATTATGCACTGTGGTGGAGACATTGTAAATGTATAAACATTTGGTAATTTATATATAATCGAGTAATTGATTTTATTTGTAGGTATGTTGACAAATAATAAATGTCACAGGAATATAATTGTGTAAGAAATGGAAAATGAAGAATCTTTGATTATTTTGATTTATCGCTTCACTGTTCTCAAATAAATATAATAAAAAAAAAATAATCACTAAGAAAATTTGTCTTTAAGGTAAATATAATTAAGATAATAATTGAATCATACTTAGATGAAAGCCGAAGCCAAGTGAGAGGGGGAAAAGGTGAAGACAGCGAAAGTTTGAAAAAGATTGAGCACAAAAGTGAATGGAATGGAACATATATAAACCCACACTAGTAGCATTAATTTAAGAGCTTATTGTGTGAAATTGTAAACATATGTATTGTAAAATCGAATATATTTAGACTATGACGTTCATCATGCCCATGCTGGCATAGAAATAAGTATCAATATTATGCACCTATTACGTGGGTGCCGTAGCTCAGTGGTTAGTGTGTTCGCCTTCTGATCTGTAGGTCGTGGTTCAATACCCGGCTGATGCATAACAAATTTAATATCGAAAAGATTTTTCTTTCGAACGGTACCCACCTGTCGGCAAGCAATTGGCAATTCTTCCGACAGTAACAACTTGCCATGAAAAAGCTTCTAAAAAGAACTCTGTGACAAAGCTCAGAAAAAGTGATGTCACAAGTGTTCTGCCGTTCGGAACCGGCTAAAATAAGTAGGTCCATTCTAATACTGTCCAAAATTTAAGACGCACAACAGTAATGGAAGAGAAGCTCTGCCAATGAGCCCTTTGGGGCTTTAAGTGCCACATATTTATTTTTTTTTTTTTTTTTACGAATGTGACACAAAATACGGAGTATCGATGGCAACCGAAAAAATCAGCTGCTTGAATACGCAAATGCAATTAAACAGGCAACTGTAAATTAGCAGTTGTCTGCAGGTAACACAACTAAGTTGAGTTGCCATTCATAATAGGGGGAATACCTCTTGTTATTTTGTAAATGAATTGAAAACGCATACTTTTTGATAAGTTCATAGACACTCTGACAGACCAGAATTGGAAGTGTTCCAAGGTCATACATGCTCTGTTTATGTTGGGATCAGAAGGATGTTGTGTACTATGAGTTGTCGAACTAGTCGAACGAAACCATCACTGATGCAATTGCTGCAATTGAGCCAAGCACTGAACGAAAAACGGTTCTTCATCACCACAAATAAAATTGGCCTCACTTACCAACTTACCAGCATACCTGGCTACGTACCAGGAAACCATGATTAGTCAAAAATAGATGAAGAATTCTTTCGTCAACGAATCCATCGACTGTCTGAAGGATGAAGAAAAAACGACCTTATAGTCGACTGGGGCCGACCAAATTATACCCTGCATATCCGCATATCCGCATATCCATATTTTTCTTTTATCTTCACTACTTTGTATGCAAGCTACATTAAGCAGTAAACGTGGCTCAAAAAACTGGTGAAACCTTAAATATGGTTGACTTTGACGAGGTATTAAGGGGATAATTTAAACGTGGTTTATATGATTTTAAGATTTTATCGATTTTGTATTTGAGCCCCATTAAGAAGTGGTCGTGGCATACTGGTTTTATGCCAGATTATTTCCGACTACGATACTAATGTATGTGTCAATTATGGTTATTCTAGACAGAAGATTGCCGAAGTTACAGCTGTTTCAATTTAAAAGACATTAAATCATTTTGTATGGGAGCTACTATAAATAGTGGGCGTGGCTGGCCCATTTTTTGTCAACCTAGTTGCCCTTACAATACTAATCCATCCATCTCGTTGTTCTTTACAAGTTATGGCGCTTTAAATTTTTTGTTTAATTCCCTCGACTTTTTATGGGAGCCCCAATAAGAAGTGGGCATGGCACGTTGATCTTTTGCCAGATTATTTCCGACTACCATATTAATCTAAACGTCAATTATAGTTATTATAGCCAGAAGATTGCAGAAGTTACAGCTGTTTCAATTTAAATAAAGTACATACGCTTTGTATGGGAGCGACTATAAATAGGCGTGGCTCGGCCATTTCTGGCAAGGTTATGTACCAGTACATTGTAACTCTATGTGACAAATATTGTTGTTCCAGATGATATATTAAGTGAGTTATAACAAGTTAAAGATTTTGAAAATTCCGAGGTTAGTCACTTTTTCCAATCATGCCCAATATCAATCCCCTCCGTACTCTTGGATCATAGGTTACTTATGCCAAATTTCGTCAAAATTGCTGAATATTTGCTCAAGTTATCGTGCGAACCAGCCAGGTGACAGACAGACGGACGGACGGACATCAATAAATCGAAAATTCATATTACATTATGCAGGGTATAAAAATAGTGACCTCCGATCGACAGTAAAAAATAGTAAAATAAATAGTGGCGCTTTAAGCCCCGAAGGGCTGATTGGCCGAGCTTCTCTTCCATTACTGTTGTGCGTGTTAAATTTTGGACAGTATTAGAAGGGACACTTATTTTAGCCGGTTCCGAACGGCAGAATCCTTGTGACATCACTTTTTCAGAGCTTTGTCACAGAGTTCTTTTAGAAGCTGTTTCATGGCAAGTTGTTACTGTCGGAAGAATTGCCAATTGCTTGCCGACAGGTGGGCACCGTTCGAAAGAAAAATCTTTTCGATATTAAATTTGTTATGCATTAGCAGGGGATTGAACCACGACCTACAGATCAGAAGGCTACCACACTAACCACTGAGCTACGTCACCCACTTTAGATCGACAATACTTAGAATAAAATATATTTTACTATTATTTCACAATAAACGCCCAAAATATAAAAAAAATATATTGTTATGTACCAAGTTTCAATCCGCTTGTTTTGTGCACAGTGACTGAAAGCATATTCGCAAGTTGCATGACTTTTTTTCTATCATGCAACTTTTACGTTCACACTATTTTGTATGGGTATCCCATAGACCTAGTTTGTATATGATTCCATCCATTCTCAATCTTGTCCGTGAAGTAGTAAATAAAATCATTTGTAAAGAATTTCACCTCCATGGCTTTCTGTTTTCATGGGCAAAATACGATATACCCTCTCAGTTGAGCAGCCTCCAAGCTGATTTATTTAATATCATTTCATGGATTTTATCGATGATATCTGGAGTGACGACCTCTTTTGAGTGACCTGAACATTTGGCATCACTTGTGCTGATACGGCCGCAACGGAATTCAGTAAATCAATTCTTAACTATTGCAGTTAAAGTATTTATCATTGTATTTATCAGGAATTTTTTAGTTTCGGTGATAGGTTCATTACGCAAAATGTAATGCATGATGAGCTCATGAAATTCACTTCTTTATATTTTAGGAAGTTGTCTGCTTTCAACCACACACCAAATGCCACAAGTTGCTCAAAATTTCATGCTAGTCTATTAACAGATGATAGTTGAGAGGAGCACTGATGCAATTCAATTTACTACACGGCAAATTTAAAACTGGACTGTATTATGTAGCTGCCCTTGTATTTCAAGAGTTTGTTTAGCATGGTAACTTCATAATGCCTCTCTTATGCGGAAAACTCAATGATTTTTGCTATTTTCTCTTGACGCGTGATGTAATCGCTTGGTGCAAGATCCGGAGTATTATATCTTTGTATCAAAATGACTCAACCATACTCCCAAAGTTCCTGCTGAGTCACTAGGCACGTGCAGTATGGCGTTGCCCTAATGGAACACCACATCAGATATGGTGTTTAATTCTGATTAATCGGTAGCTTTAAATAGTTCAATTGTTGAAAGTATAGTTTAGTATTTTCCCAATGCCGCGAATTGGATAGCAAAACCTTTCTGACCATTTCTTCTATTCTATTGTATTTATACTACTTTACTAAGCGTTAGTTAATCTCGTTTTCACAAAATATTGTCGCATGTGCTCCAATTCTCATTCGCAGTTACCATCTGTTTCAAAAATATGTCGATATTGTTTCGTTTTGCCAAGGCTTCGCATATGGAAATTCGATTCATCACACTTTTTTGGTCCAATTCGTGTGGTGTCCAAACATAAAGCTTAATTTTTAATCTGCTTTTATGCAAATTGTAAAAAATTATTTTTTTGCTGGAACAGGGTGATGCTACTACTGGTCTACACACGCCAGTATGTTTCTACATTTCTGTATATTGCTACAGCCATTTGGTGGAAGAAATTATGTTTTTTTTTTCCTGATCAGTATATTCTAAAACTCGCGAGCTGTTTCTAATATTGATTTGTTTTATTCAGGAGAATTACCACAACTTGGCCGTAAACAAAAATATTTAAGCTCAGATGTGAATTATTCCACTTAAAGTGTCTTAAGCTTACTGGAGTTAAGCAATAATCTAGTTATAATTTTTTTTTTTTTTTTTTTTTTAACAAGCTTTTTTATTGGATCTTTCTAAAATTACTTAGAAACTAACAATATGTAATCAAATCTTACAAACTAAATAAAATTATGTGATATTCCCAACGTTCCATCACAATTTGTTGAGTCACGAGGTATAGCAATTTCACAGCATATTCAGTGTGTATTTTCTTTTTAATCGACGATGCCCCGTGCTCAGCAACAATTGCCTAGCAAGGGGATTCGGATGACTGTGTAATTTTTGAATGTAGCTTCTGCAAGACATTGCGACTTCCTCAGAAATTGTGGGTACATTTAAATCTCGATGGATGTTAACGTTCCTCATATACCAAGGCGCGTTTACAATAATTCGCAGACACTTGGATTGTATTCGCTGCAATTTTTCGATATTTGAGGGAGATGCGGTGCCCCAAAACTGAATACCATAAGTCCAGATTGGCTTCAGGATTGCTTTATATAATAGCACTTTGTATTCGAGATTCAACTTTGATCTTTTGTGTATCAGCCACCATAACTGATTAATTTTAAGCTTGATCTGAGTTTTCTTTGCCTCTATGTGATTTTTCCAGGTCAGCCTTCTGTCGAGGTGAATACCCAAGTACTTTGTTGAGGAACATTGTGGAACTGATTGGCCATTAATTTTAAGTGGGGGACATGTATCTGGCCTTAGCGTGAAGGTTACATGTACGCTCTTTGATTCATTGACTTTTATACGCCATTTTGCTAGCCAGATTTCGAGAGAATCGATATGAGTCTACAGGAGTTTAGTAGCTTCTATGGGGTTAGAGCGAGAGCACAATATTGCCGTATCATCTGCAAAGGTCGATATAAATGTATGGTTATTGCTGGGCATATCTGTAGTGTATAAGAGATACAGTAAGGGGCCCAAAACGCTTCCTTGAGAAACGCCAGCGTGAATATCCAATGGATTTGTTGTGTAATCCTTGTGATGTACGAGCCGTGCTGTTTTCTAAATCCAAACTGATGTTGAGGAATCAGTTGGTTGAGATTAATAAATGGAGTTATATTCATGACAAGTAGCTTTTCGAATACTTTAGAAAGTAGAGGCAGGAGGCTGATAGGTCTGTACGATGCAACTTTTGTAGGGTCTTTTCCTGGTTTTGCTATCATAATAATTTTTGAAGTTTTCCAGCATTTGGAATAGTGTTTAATACGAAGGATAGCATTGAAAATGTGCATCAGATGAATTACTGAAGCCGGAGGTAGCTCTTTTATCATTTTACCGGTAATTTTATCTGGACCAGGTGATTTTTTTGGGTTTAAATCTTTATAAATTGCTTTGAATATGTCCTTTTTTTTAATTTTGAGCGTTATTGAGCAAGGTTGAGAAGTTAATTTTGGTAATGAGGACTGTGAAGAGGGTGGATTGGGTGTAAACACACTTTTTAGGTGGTTTGCAAAAGCCAAACCCTTCTCACAGTTGCTTCTAGCCCAATTACCGTCACTCAAACGGATGGGGGAATCAGTGAGAATTGGCCGATTTGAGTTTTTTGCTGATTTCCACAAAGAGTAGTCTGACGCTTCACCAGGTGTTAATTTCGCTATGTGCTCTTCTAACTCTTTGTTGTTTTTATTTTTTAAGGCTTGCTTTAACTTTCGAGTGCAGTGCTGTAGCTGTGTTTTCAGATTCGGTGATCTGAATTCTTGCCATTGCTTTTCTGTCTTACTAGCAATTCAATATCGGCTGGTGTGTATGGGCTATAGTTTGATTGCTTGCATACCTTTGTGCAGGTGGCTGAGCTGAGAGCTAATGAGAGCAGCTGGTTGAATTTTTCGAGTGCTGAGTCTACATCGTGTCCATTTCTTAATACAGTACTCAGAGGAAGATGGGAATTTATATATTTCTTGAATTTTAACCAGTCTATTTTCTTTCTAACGCAATTACCTTGGGGGCTTGGTGATTTTATAGATATTACCGTGGGTGAGTGGTCAGATGATAGATCATAATTACACTCTGTGGAGATATTTTCCATCTGCAAACCTTTGGCGACTCCAAAGTCTATGAGATCGGGTATTTTCCTCTTGTCCGTCGGCCAATATGTCGGTTGACCATTTGAAATAACATCGTAGCCATGGTTAGTGATGATTGAACATAGTCTTCTGCCTTTTGGAGTTATTAAGCGGGAGCCCCAGTGAGTGTGTTTGGCGTTGAAATCGCCAGCAACCAAGAATTTGCTACCAAGAGTTGAGAAAAATTCTTTATATTGCTGTTCGGTAATACTGTATCTTGGGGGACAGTATATCGCAGATATTACTAGCTTAGAGATGTATTCTTCCAGACATATAGATGTTGCTTGCAAGTAGACGCTACTGAAATCTTCGAGAACATGATGTTTTATTCTGCTTTTTATCAATATGGCAGTTCCTCCGCGTGCCTTACCATGCGGATGATTTGTGGTGTACAGTTTGTAATATGGTATTTGGTAGCAATTTTTGTCAGTGAAATGGGTCTCAGATATCATCATTATGCCGATTTGGCTGGATTCAAGGAATTGAATTAGCTCCAAACGGTGCTGGCTTAAGCCGTTGGCGTTCCAGTGGCATATCTTGAGACAACTCATGGTCTGGATAGCAATGTTTGGAGTAACATTGATTGATTTTTCATCATTTCTTGCATCATTGTTTGCATTGAGTTCATGAATTGGTTCATATTCTGAATTAATGTTTGAAGCAAATGTTCAAGGGTACTTGGCTGTTGGGTGGGCAGTGAGTGTTTCTGCTCATTATTTACATTGCTTTGTTGGTGTGTGTTTTGTTTTAACACGCTAGCGTATGAATTGGTTTGATTCTTGTTTGGGATTGCAGAGAAGAATTGTGTTGCATCAATATTTTGTCTCTTACTTGAGTTGGCTATCTGAGTTTACTCAACTGGTTTTAGAGGTTGATTGCTAGCGGAGAAATTTAGCTTTAGGGTTGTATATACTGGGCAACCTCTATAATTTGCGGTGTGATTACCTCCACAATTGCTGCATTTTTTCATGCTAGCATCGCCTTTAGATTTTGGGCATATGTTTGATTTATGGAGATCTCCACAAATCACACAAACAGCTGGCAGGGTACAATATGTCTTAGTATGTCCATATTCTTAGCAGTTACTGCACTGAGGAGGTCCAGTTCTCTTATGGGGTTCTTCGATTGTGATTTTGCGATGCAATAAATATCGAATTTTATATATGGGGTGTACTTCACCTTTTTTTAGGGGTTTTGTTTCAGGCTGAAGCTCAATACGATATAACGGTTGAGGTATATTGCTCTTGTTGAGAATGTTGAATACTGTTTTGGCTTGAAACCCTTCTTCCTGAAGGGCAAGTTTGATTTCGTTAATGTCAACATTGGGTTCGACGCCTTTGAGTACAACGATTAATCCCTTACTACTTTTTAGCTGATATGTGTAGTAATTCTTTTTTACAGCATCAAATTCCGCAATTACTTTGCGATAATGAGTTTCGCTGTAGATTTGCACTTTCGTTTCCTCAATTTGGCCTTTGCGAATAGGAACAACGTGGAAATTCTTTGGTCCTATAAGACTTGTAATTCTAGAAATCAACTTATCTGAGTTGCGTTCTCTTAAGAAAATGGGTGGGGGTTTGAAATTTTTCTTGGAGATAATATTTTCGTCACTTTCATCACCTGAAAGCAAAGCGTATCTATTTTCCGAACTAATAGGGGCAGTGTTCTGCTTTTGAATTTTTGTTGAATTCATTTGTTTTGAATTTTGTGGACTTCTTTTTCGCTTTACTACAGTAATGTAGCGATCAATTCCAGTTTGAACAGCAACTGGTTCTTTAATAGTCATCGCACTAGTTGCTTTAACTACTGGGTCATGCACTTCAGTAGAAAGGCCGTTATTTGTTTGCTTTGATGTTGTAGCTGTTGGTGTTACAGCAGGAGAAGCGCATTGTACACTCCACGGTATAGAGGGAGATAGTATATCACGAGAGAACAAACTATTTTTTTTGTCTGTATTTATTGTTGTTGCAAATTTTGATGTAGTGTTAGAGTGAGGAATATGTACAGGCAAAAGATTAACACTGTTACTTTCACTTGTGCAGTGTGTATCAACTGTTTTTTTTGATAATGCACTTATCGGGGGGGTTTGCGCGGGTGATTGCAAATTATTGTTTACACACACATTAACAGGCGATTGCCGTTGCCGGGGAGGAGAGCGCTGAACACTCATATTATAAACAAATTGTTTGCAAACGATATTATTTTATTTTTTTTTTTTTTCTAAAAAAAAAAAAACAAATCACCGAAATAACTCCTTGAGTTTCTTAGCGTCTTTTCGCAAAATATTAAAATTTTTTTTTTTTTTTTACCGAAAACAATAACTTTTCCGACTCTATCAAACACGTCCACTCTTATTGGTGACTTTCACAAGATTATAATGTCTGACGAAATATGTTCGCCTCTATAGGGTTTGAAAGTGACATATCCAAACATATCCGAATAAGTCGCACTGTACTATTCCTTCATTTAGCTGCGTTTACTTACCTAGCTAGTATATATTGATATAAATATGTTTATATTTTTATTGTAAAACTATTTTTTTTTTCGACTGTTAATTTCTAGAAAATATTTGGAGGAGGATAAGCAAAGTATGACGCAAATTGAATTTTATTGCTCATAATTAAAATAAAAACAGAAGATAACTACTATAAACCCACAACTTCTATAAAACAGAAATATAAACTTACCGTCATTGGTCTCTTGACGATTTTTTAAACCCAATATTGCATCGATTGTATGACGTGGCGTTAATGTTTGACCGCCAGCACCAAATTTACGAGCTGTATCCTTTAATGTTATATCAGCATCTGCAATAAAGTCGATAGTGTACTTAATGGCATGTGTATGTACTGATAAGAATTTGTAAAACACTCGAAAGCATTGTAAAAATCTGTAGAATTCTATAAACATTTTACAAAATTGTATTAAAAACTAAATAATTAATTTAATTCAATTGTTTTTCTATGAACAAGTTTTATCAGTAAATATGTTGGATCAAAACAAAGTAAGTCACTTCAATTCCATTAAAATTTACAACCGCATGGAATTGAATTGAATATCTATGTAGGTATGTGAGTACTCTTATGACATATGTGTGTATACATATAGATATAAAAATGAGTGAGGGAACGGACTATTCCAATGAACAACAAACATAAATTACACAATTAAAAAGAATGAAAGCAATTAGCTGCACGAAATTTGCCATTATAAATTTGTGAGCAATTCTTTAAAAGAAAGTGGAAAAAAAATACTCACAATAATAAAACAACAAAATAAATACAACTCAACTAATATGCCATCAGGATACTCCAACTTCCATCATATAACATACTAGTATGTCGATATAGCTGCTCCCCATTACTAATGTTTGTTTTACTTTTAACAAGCTAAATAGCTCTATAATTATCGTTACTCATTTCTATTCAATGTTTACGAGCACCCTGTATTTGATATTATATTGATATTGCAACAACAAGCTTTTAATATATATACACGCGCTGGAAATTGCATTTTTCATTAACTGCACTTTTATCAAAAATTCGAAATCAAACTTTATGACAATTTGTCATGACAAGACGAGCGAATAAACGGTTGATGGAATGAATATAACTACGTACAAACAAATGTACGAGTATGAATGTGTAAATGTCCATATGATTGTCATTGTCATGCAAATGCAAATGTGGTAAAATGGCGTCGTCATATTTGAGTAACATAAATAGCTGAATACGTTATTACAATAAAAGTATCCACCAATACATTTGCGTTATGCACTTTTATATGCGTCGAATACGATATGTGCGCGTGTCGCTGATTATTCAGTGGTGTCTATGCGTGAATACGTGTGTATACCGTGTACACTTTAAAGCTTGTCGCTTAGTGTATTTAAATTGTTAATTATTGACCTAAATTGTTTGATAAATACACAACGTGATAGCATACAATTTAATAGGGTGTTTCAATGAAATGTGGACAACCGAATGTTATGTGTTTAGCAGCATGTCCCATGGCCCGTATAAAATTCAAACAGTTACCAGCTTAAAATGAACCATGGTATATTTTATAATGATTCCCAAAATATTTCGGCTTTAGTGAGCGATATTTTTTCAATGGACTACAATTTTTTGATATTATTTGACATTTTTGCAATGTCGAGGCGCCATAATCGTTGATATTTCGACATCAACTCGTTCGACCATAATTCATATCACCTTTGACGATAACCGATAGTTTATCCAAATATTGTTCAAGCCTATAACGAAATTCTAGGTCTAAAGAACTTTTCGCTCTCACCTGTTTTTATACCCTGCATAATGCAATATGCATGGTATATTCATTTCGGTCAGATGTTTGTGTCCACTTGAAGGAATCTCCGGAGATATAGACATGGATATATATTCGTGATCAGCGTCGATTAAATTTTCGATTTAACGATGTCCGTCCGTCCGTCCGTCCGTCCGTCCGTCCGTCTGTCTGTCACCTGGCTGGTTCGCACGATAACTTGAGTAAATATTGAGCTATTTCGATGAAATTTGGCATAAGTAATCTATGATCCAAGGGTACGGAGGGGATTGATATTGGGCATGATCGGTCAATAACCACGCCCACACCAAGCATTCAAAGCGACTAACCTCGAAATTTTCAAAATCTTTAACTTGATATAACTCACTCAATATACCACTTGGGACAACAATATTTTGCACATAGAGTTATATTATACTACTATATAACCTCACCAAAAGTGGATGAGCCACGCCTACTTTCTAGCGTAGCTCCCATACAAAGTGTCTGTACTTCTTTTAAATTGAAACAGCTGTAACTTCTACAATCTTCTGTCTAGAATAACCATAATTGACACTTAGATTAACACGGTAGTCGGAAATGATATGGCAGAAAATCAATGTGCCACGCCCACTCCTTTTTGGGTCTCCCATACAAAGTTGCGGAAATTAAAAAAAATGTTACCGGTTATAACTTGCAAACTATTCAGCGTAGAGTAACAAGATTTAAGGTGTGGATTAGTATTGTACGATCAACTAGGCTCACAGAAAATGGGCGCACCACGCCCAGTGTTTATCGTAGCCCCCATACAAATTTTAAATTGAAACAGCGTAACTTCGGCAATCTTCTGTCTAGAATAACCATAATTGACACTTAGATTAATATCGTAGTCGGAAATAATATGGCAGAAAATCAATGTGCCACACCCACTCCTTTTTGGGTCTCCCATACAAAGTTGCGGAAATTAAAAAAAATGTTACCGGTTATAACTTGCAAACTATTCAGCGTAGAATAACGAGATTTAAGGTGTGGATTAGTATTGTACGAGCAACTAGGCTCACAGAAAATGGGCGCACTAAGCCCGCTGTTTATCGTAGCCCCCATACAAATTTTAAATTGAAACAGCGTAACTTCGGCAATCTTCTGTCTAGAATAACCATAATTGACACTTAAATTAATATCGTAGTCGGCAAAAATCTGGCAGAAAATCAGTGTGCCACGCCCACTCCTTCGTGAGTCTCCCATACAAAGTCAAGGGAATTAAACTAAAACTTTTAAGCTACATAACTTACAAACCATTTAGCGTAGGACAACGAGATTTAAGGTATGGATTAGTATTGTACGAGCAACTAGGCTCACAGAAAATGGGCGCACTACGCCCACTGTTTATCGTAGCCCCCATACAAATTTTAAATTGAAACAGCTGTAACTTCGGCAATCTTCTGTCTAGAATAACCATAATTGACACTTAAATTAATATCGTAGTCGGCAAAAATCTGGCAGAAAATCAGTGTGCCACGCCCACTCCTTCATGAGTCTCCCATACAAAGTCAAGGGAATTAAACTAAAACTTTTAAGCTACATAACTTACAAACCATTTAGCGTAGGACAACGAGATTTAAGGTATGGATAAGTATTGTACGAGCAACTAGGCTAATAGGAAATGGGAGCGCCATGCCCACTGTTCATTGCAGCCCCAATGCAAAATGACTGAAATTCTTTTAAATTTAAACAGCTGTAACTTCGGCAATCTTCTGCCTAAAATAACCATAATTGACACTTAGATTAATATCGTAGTCGGCAAAAATCTGGCAGAAAATCAGTGTGCCACGCCCACTCCTTCATGGGTCTCCCATACAAAGTCGAGTGAATTAAACTAAAATTTTAAGCTCCATAGCTTACAAACCATTTAGCCTAGGACAACGAGACTTAGGGTATGGATTAGTATTGTACGAGCAACTAGGCTCACAGAAAATGGGCGCACCACGCCCAGTGTTTATCGTAGCCCCCATACAAATTTTAAATTAAAACAGCTGTAACTTAGGCAATCTAATGTCTACAATAACCATAATTGACACTTAAATTAATATCGTAGTCGGAAATAATCTGGCGAAAAATCAGCGTACCACGCCCACTTCTTATTGGGGCTCCCATACAAAGTTGAGGAAATTAAACAAAAATGTTAACCACCATAACTTAGAAACTATTCAACGTAGGACACCAAATTTAAGGTGTGGATTAACATTGAAAAATTAATTGGATTTACTAGAAAGTGGTAAGCCACGCCCACTTTTTATATAGCTCCCATACTAAGCCTCGGAATTATCTTAAAATCCTTTTACTTCGTCAAAGTCAACCATATTTCGGGTGTAAATTAGTAGTATATACAAAAATTGTTTCTCGAAAAGTGGAAATAAAAGAAAAGTTGGATATTCGAGTAAACTTTTTATATACAAATCTATATATGCAGGGTATAGTTTGGTCGGCCCCAGCCGACTGTAAGGAGATTTTTAATTTTTAGACAATGGTGAAAGTGACCATTTTATATTGTCCGGCTCCGAACGGTACAATCTTTGTGACATTACTTTTTCTGAGCTTTATCATAGAGCTCTTTTAGAAGCTTTTTGCTTGCCTACAGATGGGTACCATTGAAAAAAGAAATCGGTTTTTGATATAAAAGTTGCATCAGCCGGGATTCAAACATATGACTTACGACTCAGTAGGCCAACACATAAACCACTGCGCTACGGCAACGTTGGACTATGTTTTTATGATTCCCCAGGTTCGAGTATTTTGGTTTTAGCGATAATCGTTCATGTTCTGGACTATTTTTTAGAAACCCCCAAAATTGAAGTCTTATATAGAGTCCATGTAATAATTTTGGGTCATTTCATGTCTTTTGAGAAAACAAGTGGTTGTAAAAAATATTATGAATTCTAAATTTACCAAGTTGTGAAAGAAAATTTATTTTCATAGAATTTTGGGGCAGGCGCGCTATAATGTGATCAAGAACTCGATATAATTAATTTAATTATATTTATTAAACAATAAAATAAGTATATGGATTCGACTTCAATCGATGTTCGGTTGTAATGGTCACACAGTAAATAGTAAAATTATTTTCACTGCCAGTGACATCAGTTCTCCTGATTCTTTGAACAAGTTACGACAGTGCATCCTGGAACTATAATTGAAATGACGGAAAAAGTGACCCAATGTGTATTAGTAAATTTAATTAGATATATGTATTTAACAGCGCATCGAATCGTTTTGAGTAGATGGGAAACATTTTGCACGATGTTTTGAAGATGAAAAAGCTATTAGCGCGACCTGACGATAGATGAAACATGACACGGTTACTATACGCCTGAGTCCAGTAGGAAGTCTGCAGAATCGCTGGAAAGTTACAAAAGCCCAACAAAGCGACCAAAGGACCAACTCTCGGCAGGCCTCAGTTTTTTGGGATGCATATGGCATATCTGCAGAAAGGAAGAGCAATCACAGGGGAATATTATGCAGCATTATTAGACAAACTGAACAACAAAATGAAGAAAAAAACGGCCCCAGATGATTAAGAAAAAAGTTCTGTACCATCATGATAATGCACCGGCATTCAACGTCATTGAAATCGATGGCCAAATTGAACCAACTTCGATTCGAATTGGTTCTCATCCACCATACTCTCAAGAATAGGCTCCCAGCGGCTAATATCTCTTCTCAAATCTCAAGCAGTGACTCCTGGAAAAGAGATTGAGATTCAGATCAGTTGGAAACTCGCTAAACCAAATGTATTGCAGACAACTCTTGAAGACAACTATGTTAATAAATTAATGTAACTTTGCCTAAAAGACGCTTGTTTTCATTAAAAATCTCGGGACTTTTCAACCCATGTAGTATGTATGTACAGCGAGAATAAACATGGCAGTCCAAGTGCGTGTATCTTAAGTTTCACAAAACTATTGTGAAAATATGTTCTCTTAATTATGTTAATTATTTGAAGCTTGGTCTTCTGTTTTTTTTTTTGTATTTATATATACAATATATACAATAATTTTGATAGCAAACATTTGCAATTAGTTCTAATTTGCAAATTATTTTATTATTGGTGTTGTTGATTGTTGGTTTTTTTCATAGGTACTGCATGTATATTGCTTGGTCACTAGCTTTTTCTTGCCATTCCTCATGCAAAACATGGTCGTGAACATTCTTGTTGTAAACATACGACAACATGAATATTTGTGGCTAGTAGCAAATTATATGCTGCATGTGAACATTAAAGTATATGTACATACATACATACATATGTATGTACGTACTTGCATTACCATTGCATTTATTAAAATGCGTGTTTACCAACAATTTGTGTTAATTAAATCAGGCAGTTTTTTCCGCTCAATTTTGTGCCAATATAATATAATGCAAACATTTAATTGTAATTTCTGTTGATTGTCCTTTTTTATTGCAACACTTGATTCAGATAGAGTAAGGAAAATATAGACCTCTACGGACGTTTTGAAATTTTGTGTCGAAAATATGTTAACAGCAATTTATTGTTTGTAGGATTTTACGATCACATGCACAGTCGATTAAAAAATATTAATTCGTTTGTTCGTTTGTCTGTTAGCTGTCTAATCGGCACCATAACTTGAATAAATGTGAGAATATTTCGAAAAAATATCAGAGGCACTTCGGACGCTATGATAAACGGTAGTGACTAGTAACAAATTTCACGCCCTACCGGAGCAATCAAAAAGAGACTTTTAAAATTTTGAATGATAGAAACGAACTATTTCACAAATTACACCAATATTCGGTCGATTATCGTTGCTATGGATATCAATATCGTAAAAAATAGGCAAGCCGCGCTTATTACTTCATGTATCTCAAACACATAGTTATTGCTACGATCAGCGCAATAATCTCACTGCATACTATGTTCCAATTAGAAATGACTGCAAGACATCCATATTTGCCAGTTTTTTTTTTCTATAAGCTTCCAACATGTTCACTATTTTAAATACCACATTATTTTAAATACCAATTTTACCAAAGTTGACATACTCTCTTTCGATAAAAAAGTCGACCATTTCATTTATAATTATTATTTTTTTATTAATTGCACAGTCACGTACAATTTGTGGTAGATGTTCATAACACATGTACTAAAATGTTGTTTTTAAAAAAAATATGTATTACACAATATGCCTAGAAAAGTAATTAGAAAAAAACTACAAAATTAAGAGAAAATTGCTATTATCTGCCTTACAAGCAAAAACAAAAAATGAATGAAGATACGAAAAACATTAATCGATTAACAATACTATTAAATGAAAGTTTAACGAATTTCGATGTAATTTCATTAGAAAAGCTGAAAAAAAAATAAATTCTCACAAGTTCAATTAACGCTGGTAATAATTTAATGGTTTCATTCATTTTTTTTTTAAACTATAAGAAATTTAAAGGTGGTTATTTATAATGAATCGACTAATATAAGTAAATTAGAAAAAATTAAGCGTTCAACATTAAAAGTATGCGTTTTTTGCTTTCTATTTCTCTCAATTTTCATATGTTTTCACAAAGAAAGCGTAAGAGCATACCTGTAAGTGTTTCACCTGATCTATTGTGATTTTGTTCTAAGTGCACTTATGATTATGAAAATTGAGCAATGTTGCTTGAATGCTCTCAATTTACAGATAACAAAAAGACGTGGATTCACTAACATACTAATGTAGGTGAGTTTCATTTATTTTAACAGTAATACATATTGAACTCTTTATATGTAGTTATGTATATAGCAACAATATAGGGAAGACAAACATCTGTGATTAAAAAACCAAGTGACAGAAATTCTTCCATTTGCCAGTTCCAAATCAGATGAATTTTGAATGGACCATATTTGATGAAAGAAAAAATTTTATGTAGTGGAAAATCAGATACGAACACAATTTTTAAAACGGCAATTTTTCATTTTATAACTAAGTTGAATCTTCGACGTTTCGCACAAATTAAGTCGATAATCTTCTTAAGTATTATGAGGATGATATTTTATTTATTGATTAAAATAATAACGCTTGTCGTTATCAAAACAGTGAAGTCCGTTACTACCAGGAGAACTGTGGTAAAATTGTTCGTGTGTGAAGGAAAAATGAGTATGTATTTTAATCGCTATTTTAATCTGACTTATAATTAATTTTTTAAATTATGTCATCAGCCACGGGGGAATATGTCTCCTTAGTCCTATATATATTTTATAGCTTTGCCACAGAAATCTTTTGGAAGCCTTATCGTAGCAATTGGGTATTGTTGGAAAAAACTAGTGAAAGAAATGTGGATATTTCTGAAAAAAATAATGCTAATGCGCTGATCGAACTGCAGACTTCAATCATCAAGGGCGTCAAGCACTAACCGCTGATGGAAATTATCTACTCAAAACATAATAACAATCCATATATGGCATCGTAAGCTTATAAAAACTGTCATTCTTTTCCACACTTTCTTTTATAATACCTTCATTCACCGGTGATTTGTTATTTCCCGTACCGCTATTTCCATAGGATCCATCGAATTGTTCCAAATTTTTGAATTTCTCTACAATTAATTGCAGATTCTTTGCATCGCGTACGTTTTCCAATAAATTGCGAAAATTTTCCAATTCCTTGGGTGGAAATTTACCATAACCACCATTGGTGGTAACAAGTTTTTCGAAAATATTTTGAAATGTTTTCTTCTGAACTTCACTGATACCCGAAACAATTGAAATAGACGCAGGCATTCCAGTTGGATTGGTTGTGGTGGTGGTATTACAGACCATGCCACCGCCATTTGGTGATGATGCTGGTGTTGTTGTTCGTGTGTGCACTAACGGTGATAATGATGTTGCTGACAAATTTATGTTGTTGTTATTGTTAATATTATTGTTGATCGTGTTTGGTGATACATTATTAACACTGGTACGTCCATTGCCGAGTGAAAGTGTGACTGAAGTTGGTAGTGTTATTGATGTTGTTGCTGCTGCTGCGACCGGTGGAAATATCGGTGGTGGTGGTGGCGGTGGAGTTGTTTTTATGTCCATTTTATCCTTTGTTTTGTTTAATTGCGATTATAAAGTTAATCTGAATTGATTTTCAAAAATACAATATTTATTGTATTTGAAGTAAATGATTTTTTTTAGAAATCATCGAATTTGATTAAGTAATATTTTCAACATTCTTGAAACAAAAATAAATTGTAAAATCACAGTTTTTATTATTAGTTATCCTTTATCTAAAAACGGATTCAGATTCTCAATATTAACTTATTTATTTTGCTCATATTAAATACTGCAATAAAGCTCATAAAGCTTTCTTTGAAGCTCTGCACAATAATTTCCACTTATTTGTATTCGTTTACTTGAAACGAAATTTGTTATTTCCAAATACCGACGCGTTATTCAGACTTCTATTCGAATTTTATAACGATTGAGTATTTTTCTTTAATTATTTTGCTTAATAGAATCCTTTTTAGGCACCACACAGTGTCAGCATAGAACCGTCGTAAAGAAAAAAATTCAACTTGACTTCGCCAAGGTAAACCGTCATCTAGCGTTGAGGTAAACAAGCGCTTGAAACAAATACCAAAACATTTAGATACGAACAGTTGAATACCGTTGGTAAGTAAAAGTATGATAACGACGACCACGACAAAACGAAGCGTACAGTCGCAATGCAAAGGTGGTAATAAACAATATAGGCAGGCAGTCAAAAGTAAACTTTGTATAGGTACATAAACTCAGATTCAGGTTGCAAACGCACACTTACTCATTCAGAGGCATTCATGTATTTACATGTGAATGAGCAAATTTAACTTGGTGGGGAAAACCGGTTCTCATCAGTGGTTCGTATGGTGGTTGTTCTCAAAAATAAAGTGTGATTGTAAAGTGACTTTATTGCCACATATATGTATACATTTAGAGGCGGAGCTTAATTTAACATCAGTCCCATACTCACACATACACACACATAGCCGTATTTATGTCAAGAGAAAGACCTAAAAGCACCAAAAAGAAGTAATTTTTCGGTCAAAGGCATTTTATACGCCATTATCGAATATCAATACTGTCACTACAGGAGTACGTCAAATATATAAATATAGTATTAACAAATAAATTAATTATAGGGTTGACTTTCATGACGTGTGTTGGTACATTATCCTTTTTAGTCCAAATTTATATAATTTTCTGACCGAAAAAAATACGGTATTCCTTGCGCACTGTAGTAAAAATGTTTAATAATTTGAATGCTTGAGTACGTATTAAATAGAAGTTGAAAACCATTTATGGATATTTCCATTATCAGCATGATTTAACCCTTAAATTGCCCCAACATCTTTCAAGATACGAAATCTAGAGCTGGCATTAAGAAGGAAAACAACAAAATTAAAAAACCTACATTTTAAGTAGATAATTTGAAATAGAAGGCTATTTTCTTTTGGGGTAAAGCCTTCTATGGTATTTTGAATAATCGGGGTGTTGATTTAGTATTTCTTTAAAACACATATTTTTTATTCTCCGAACTGAACTCCGAGCTCAGCAGATTTAAATTAAGCCTTATTATCAAGAAATTCATATTATTATATTATTCAAGAAGTCATGCCATATCATGCGAAATTTAACAAGTTGCTAGTTGCACCTTAATGGGTTCAATTACACAGCTGTGAAAAATTACAAAAGGTCATGAGAACGATGCTCTATCAGATCGTCAGTCTCAATGATGCTCCTCACTCAGGGCAGACAACTGAAGTTACTGACGACCAAATAAAGATTTTGATTGACATGCGACCATGCGACAAATTGTGACAGAACAGATACACATGCATGAGTAAATGATCTTACAAATAACATTCTGATACAGAATGGAACAAACTTGAAATATCTGAGAAGTTTTATACCGGAGGTTGTATTTCTGGTCGAGTAACAAAAAACTGCTCACTTGGCATTTTGAGAACATCCCTAAAATCTTGACTTACGAAAGAAGTATTGCCGTTGATTTGAATAGAGGCACAGATATTTCGAAAGACCTATGTATCTTCTTTCCCAAATCGGTTAGAAAATAAAAATCGGTTAATAATTGACTGAGTTATATCCACATAAGTGAAAAAAAGAGTGGAAATCCGATTTTATAACCGTAAGTCAAGATTTTGGGCTAGTTCCCCAAATACGCAGTTTTGTTTTATTACCAGATCTACAATCTTCGCTATAACATTTCCCTATTCTATAACGAGTAAATTTAAATCGCACTAGAAACAGGTTCAGTTAAAATGGAAATATAATGAGGTTTGTAACTGAAATTTGATCCGACCGCCATCGAATTTATGGATATTTACACGGATATAGAAAATATTAGTATAAACAACGGAAGCACTCGACTGATTCACGCGTTTGACACTGTGCATCCGCCTGAGATTTGACAGTACTGAACTTTTTACCGGCTTATCATTTATTCGATTTGGTCCTCAATTGATGAAGGCGAGGCTTCAAGAAGAATTTGATTGATCATTCTGCTAAAACCAATTTCTTATAGAAATAATAGAGGATTTGAAACTTTTGAAATAAGACAACATAGTGAATTTTCAAAATAAATTATTTCGATATGAAAAAACGTATGTATTACGGAGAGAAATATACTGGGAAATTTCTCCTTTTTAATTGAAACACCATATATGACTCCACTGTAGTGAAAAGCCTTTAATTGTATGCGTTTGATGAGTATGCTAGTATTAGTAAATGGAACACCATATTTTTATCTATTTTATACACTCAGCTGAAATACATATTTATAAAAATGAACTCTCTTGTATGTACTCTCACGCTCGCCATCTCTCTCTTGTTCTACTTGTGTTGAATGTTTGTCTCTCTCACAGAATCAACTAGTTATATATACCACACATACACTACGTACTCATTCGTTTATACACTGTTGGTTAAGTGGATTTTCGTTAATATCCTTCTATTGTTACAAATTGCAACTGATTGCGAAGGACAACGAAGGAAATAATGTTAAAAGGATGCAAAATACTTAATCGTATAAATAAGCAAGCACCGACTGAGTTTGAACGTGTGAGTGTTCTGAATATAGACTTTGTGGGAAAAATGGGTGAGTATGAGTATGAGATGGACTGTATACATGTGTGAGTATTCGTATATTATAAATATATAATGGTTGGTTTGTTGAAAAAATTGGAAAAAAGGGAGATGGGAACATATTTGTACGTACATATATATATATATATATATATATATATATATATATATATATATATATATATATATATATATATATATATATATATATATATGTAAGTAGTGGTAGGATGATCTAGTGGTGGTTGATAATAATGTGTATGCGGTTTAAAAGGCACTTAATTTTGTTATTGTGCAATAAACGATGAGTAATGGTGATGATGATGAAAATTATGGCGTTTCCATTTTGTTGTTCTTGATGTTTGTTTGTTTGTGTTTTCATTTTTTTATTTATCATCAAGTCCTACTATATATGAGAGGTTGAGTCGAGACGAGATAATTGAAATATTTACACACCGTTTCAAGAACCATTGGAAAAATGAAAAGGTGGGACAGTAGAATATCAGACAGAGAGGCAATCAATCAGGAGGAGGTACGAAAATCCAAAAACAATATTTTGCAAATGCGAGTATGAGTTGCAGTGTGCTTCCATACAGCTGCAAACTCAAATGCTTTTTTTGAAGCCATCTTACGAAGTGTGCTGTCACAGTTCGCTGTGTTTGTTAATTTTAAATTTTCCTGGAGCACATATCATCGATCTGTTTTTGTTTCACTGAAGATTTGTTGAAGTTGTTATTATGGATGATATATGTTTCTAGAAATTTTTTGATTTCAGCATCCTTGTTATTATTTGATCAAATTATGATGCTCAACGTATGAATCGGTGATTGTGTACTAGGAATTTGTAATGAGTCAGAATTTGTTGAGTAATCGGAATAATTAATCAAATTTCAAATTTTGTCAAAGACTAACTGAGTAAACTGAGCAAACAGGTGCTACTTTGGGCTAAGTAAGCAATTGAGAAGTCGTGCTCTCTCTCGAAGAACTAAAACTACACTCTACAAGCCTCTCATCATGCCTGTCCTAACATATGGCGCTGAAGCCTGGACAATTTCCACCTCGGATGAGCGAATGCTTGGGGTTTTCGAGAGAAAAGTCCTACGTAAGATCTTTGGACGTATTTGCGTTGGTGGCGAGTACCGAATAAGGTACAACCATGAGCTGTACGAGCTGTATGCCGATATTGACATAGTAAAGCGCATCAAAATCGAGTGGCTGCGCTGGCTAGGTCATGTCGGAACCCGCTGGAGGACGACGCAGAAGAGGAAGACCAAACCTCCGGTGGAAAGACCAAATACTGGAGAACCTGACGGCGCTTGGAATTTCTAACTGGCGCCAGCTAGCGAAGAACAGAGATGGCTGGCGAAGCATATTATATTCGGCCTAAATCGATATTCGGTTGTTATGGCCACATAAGTAAGTAAGTAAGTACTAACTGAGTAGTCATTTCCCATTTTTAGCTGAATCCGTTTTTTTTTCGATTCGTATAGAAATTTTTTGAATTTAGCATCCTTGTTATTATTTGATCAAATTATGATGCTCAACGTATGAATCGGTGATTGTGTACTAGGAATTTGTAATGAGTCAGAATTAATTGAGTAATCGGAATTATTAATCAAATTTCAAATTTTGTCAGACACTAACTGAGTAGTCATTTCTCATTTTCAGCTGAATCCGTTTTTTTTTCGCTGAGATATAATAATTTGAATTTTATTTTTTTTGCTTTTTTGGAGTGCTTCAGGCAATCTCAAATTCAAGTTCCTATGCCTCAGCGAAAAAATAATAGGATTGAAAAAAATAGGTCTTGAAAAGTGAATAACAGCACTTTATTCTCGAATTAAGTGGTGCTAGAAAAACGTTTGTGTTAATTTTATAGGTTGGATTATATCAAAATACTGACGTGATGGAGTAATATCGTTGTTATTTTTGGATTCAGCACAAAAAACTTGCAGGGGAAATGGCTAGTATGGTTCAAAACAAAAGTAAGTGGATCAATAAATATTTTATTTTTAGCTGGTCAATATCTAAGAAGTGCGTATTGTATGTACACTTGTGTATTCGATATGTATGACTTTATACAATAGAAGTGTATGAGGAGCTCAGATAAAAACAAATTGAAAAAGTGGACAACCCAACATCATTTTTTTAATGTATGATAAATGATTCACCTATGTGTATTCATAAATGTTCAATTTTGTTGTGTGGATGAGAATATATTTTTTGTGCTGTCAACTCTGTTCTTTCTGCAATTCTGTAAGTCTCCCTTTATTCATATGACTGTATGTACATGTTTTTGGCTTATATACGAATATTTTTTGCATTACAGGATGTTGTCTTTGCAATAAATATATATTACATATATCAAACAAGCAACTGTAACACAGCTGTACAAGAACAGAAGCAGTATAAATTTGTATTATAAAGGAAATACCGTCGGTATCAACAATTGCTATAACACGGCATCGTACAACAATCAGGATATTGGATAATTTTATAAAAATGACATTGATTATATGTACCAATACTATTATTCATATTTTCTCCTTTTGCGATAAAAATTTAAAATGTGGTTTTGGACGATTTCTTTTTCTCACATTTCGTAGGATTCCTTCGTTTTAATCTTATAAGGAGTTAAATTTGAATTTATTAGAAGAGAGGAAACGTTTGATTGAAAAAATAACAACTCGTCTCGTAGGCGTACACATGATTGAGTACATTGAAAGATATAACATATTTTAAAACAACTATGCCGTAGAAAAAATACTCTATTTTTATTTAAAAGAGAAACAAAAACAAAATAATAATGAAAAAATTATTTAAATTTATGTCTTTGTCGAATTACTGAGGTTATTGCTTGAAGAATGAGAGAATGGGATTAATGGATTAATAAATAGTACTTACTACATATCATTTGATTACATGTATTAATAACATCGGCACATATGAAATAACAGTTTCTTATTCAATGAATTGTAAAATTAATAAATAAATGCACACCTTTACTTCTAAACAGGAATAGTATATTGAGTTAGTTCCAATATGCTGTGCTGCTGCACTGCTACACTAATGGGTTTTTGCACAAAATAATTTATTTTACTCTGCTTAATTGCAAAATGAAAATTGTTGCCACACATAAGTAATTTGATAACCAGTAAATCCGTGTTCCAGCGTCAAGCAACGACAATAGCTGTGGCTGCAGCACATGTCAGATACCGCATATAAATGTGCTATCCCAACTCGTACTTATGTTTGCTCATATACGAGTATATTGCTCGCATTAGGTCATTGCGAGGAAATTAAAAAAGAAATTGAACTCAAAGGGAGAGAAATGGATAACATTTTTGTGGGAGTCATTGTTATTACTACATCATCATAATCAACTAACCATTGCCGTTAATGAGCTCTTAATATATTGTTGTTCTGTGTGTCTACTTTTATATTCTATAGTTATTATCGTTTGTTTTACATTTTACCTACTTAACATATTTGCTCAATGCCACAGCATGTAGATATGAGATCAGATAAACAAGCATACTTACGATTCCTGTTTATATTTCTATAAAATAAAAATATAAAAAAAAAACATGAAATGTCACTTCAAATAGAAGCGTTTCTACGGTTTTTAGTTCAAGTTCATTATGTTTTGTTGACTTAGTTTAATATTTAGTTCATAATATTGCTGTTATAGGACTTTGGAGTATTTAGTAGAGTTCATTAATATGTAAGTATATTTGAGATGTTAGTATCTTACAAAAAAATTGTATTCGTGTAAAATGAATTTGAATGTACTAGCTACTTGCAAATACGCAAAGTTAAATAATGTTTGTATAATGAATGTATTGATAGAAAGAGAAAGAAATCATTTGATCTTCTTGATTCCCAGAAGCATAGTAAAAGGTTCACATCTTAGCCAATTTTCAACCTAGGAACTTGTAACCAGTCCTAATCGATGCAGTGTACATTTTTAATAAAAACTGATTAAAACCTAAAAAAGATAAATTTTTTCTAAAACGCATTTCATGATTCCAAGTCACATATTCTGACTTTACCAAGCGCTTTGTAAAGAACTATAGGATTACAAATAAAATTGATCAAAATATAAATTATTTGATTAATCAGAATAATATAGAGACTACCACTTCTAAATTCTAAATTACTAAAATAAATAAAATGTTTGCTGTTTCCATAATCCATAATATTTGCAATATTTTTGCGACCATTGGACAAATCCGTAAAAACTGAGCATTGAGATTTCGAAAATGTTTTTCTAATAAATAGACAATAAATGGAATAATACTAAATAAATATACATTACTAATTAAGGGGTTATATACCTTTTTCTGGCTCAAAAAATCGAAAAAAATTTAATGATTGTTTTTTGATGTACATACTTTTAACAATTTTTCTGCAAAATTTCACAGAGATCGGGGCACTAGAACCTAAGATACAGCCGTTCATAGCGCGCGGTGTCCATAACTATCTAATGTCCACCTAAAACTTTAAACGCGATTATCTCGGAATCGCATTTTTGAGAAAAGGTCATTGCGGTGAGCACGATATCTCGGTAACATCGATCGATTTGAAATTTTGGCAGATTGTTTGTATATACAATAGCTAGTTCGTGAACGAAGGAATTTTATTTTCGAAAAATTTTTCTATTTTTTTTGGGCGAAAAACTAAATTATTCGACCTCGAAAAATCGACTTTTTTGAAAAAATATCACTGTAACTGTAAACATTTTTTTTTCGTAAAATCCTTCGTTCACAAACTAGGTAACACTATATACTAACGTAATTTTTCTTTTTTTTTTCCAGTTGAGCCGTTTCCTTGTTTTCATGCTCACCGTTAGCCACTACTGAAAAAAGGAGTTCTGCGGCAAGGACTATAACTTCCACAATTATTAAAATTTTCACTCGAAATTTTATATGAATTTACTTAAGGACACGTACGTTAATAAAATTTGTATTGTATTTGAATAAAACAATGGTAACATATTAAAAAAAAAATAAATAAAAACCCTGTATTTCTCTGGAGAAAAAGGTATATAACCCCTTAAATTAAAAGACTCGATTAAAGACTCGAAATAATAAGATTTTTAAAGGACTTTTATTAACCGTTTTTTTATTGAACATTTTATGCTTTCCTGCTAAAAACAGCAACATATTTTTTCATATTTATGTACATTACGTACTATATGTAATTGTTGAATTTTTTTTTTGTAATTAAAAGCCGTGCGCATGCGTAACCCATTTAAAATATAATTGTGTATAATCCATTTCGTAGCGTAAATTAAACTGGTACGTATACCAAGAAAAAGAAAAAATCCCTATATTTTAGTTATAAACAGTACAACAACTAAATTAGCGATTCTGAAAAGAAAGGGTGTGGCTTAAATGAACATTGTGGTTTTGTACACATACATATACTCGCATCTGTTTGAATGGTTATGTGCGAGTGTGTCTGTTTTTTTATCAAGATGGCTTAAATAATCCAATATATACTGCTGCTGATGATTATAAAAATGAGAGCGCATCTGCGCAACACAAGCGCTACGCTCTTTCTCTTCTTGATACTGTTCCTGTTCTGTCATATATGCAATAAGTTTGATGAGGAATTTTATTTATGACTACCACATCATTCCATTTATCATCATCATCATCATTATAATTATCATCAATAGCATGGGTTTTTCTCACTCACAAATATGTCAAACCAGTTCAAAATACTATCTACTATTGTTCAAGTATGTACATAGTTATATACATTCACAAGCATACACAATTTCGTATATTAATGAAGTCGTTCTGTCCAAAAATAACAACAACAACAACAACAACATAAAAACCAGTTGTGCAAGGCACACAAACAATCATACAAGGATGCCAACTCATTCAGGCAATATCATTCAATTTTAATGAAAAATGTTGCTAGTGCTGCTGTTGGTCGGTTGACTATTATTGTTGTTATTATTGCGAAGTTATATTGAATATGTGTACATATATATATATATATATATATATATATATATATATATATATATATATATATATATATATATATATATATATATATATATATATATATATATATATGCATGGTATATATGTACATGCATACCATATACACATGAAAGAAGTTATTGAAAGGTGAATTACCATCGATGCCACCATCACCACAATAAAGCATCTATGCCGTCACCATTGCTATCAACTATTTATAGCAATAACAACAGCAACGACTTAATCATCAATGATGTGCTTTTATTAAGTCCATAAATAGGTGATACCACCAAAACGGATACTATGTATAAGGCATGTCTGAAAAGTTTGGTAAAAGTTATACATACCTTTTTCACGTTGGTTAAAATCATCGAGTTGTTCATTTTTTTCTGTCACAAATAGCTGCAGGAATAATGGGGTGCCAGCTGAACCAGAATATAGACATAATACAGTTTTGGTACAATATGTTTCAATAAATCAAACACCATCAAACAAACAAAAAGCAGGAATTTTGACAGACTGGACTAGTCAATTCTTGTGAGTGTTTCATTCAAACTGAATTACGAATAGTACTATGATTTCAAATACATGATCCTGAATCAATTTTCTCATTAAATATTTAGTATGCTGAAAAATGTACAACAAATTCCGAAAAATTCAAGATTCCCAAGTTAGACCTGATTTTCCAAAACCAATGGGGGTTTCACTGAACTGGTCCAACCTAATATCAAACTTTCTTGACGAAGTTGTAGGGTATTGTGCTATCTAGCCTCCTCCTACGTTACGAAATGGTCAGTCTGACAAACCAGGCTAGTCAATGCATATATATTTTAATGAATTGCACGATTACTTGTAGCTCTGCTTTTTTTAATAATATTTTTGAACATTAAGGATTGACTTTGAATTGATCTTGATACATGCACTTTAGCTGTAATCTGTATGTAAGCAAGCTGTAAGTAATAATGTTACTTCACAGCTGATGAAGAAAAAATTCAAATTTAGTTAGTTAGTTAGTGAGATACGAAACATACAATTGTCTTCATTATTTAAAGTTCTCAAAATGTTCAATTCCTAAGGTAAGTTAAATTTTTAATTGTGGGAACTGTGTATTGTGATGACTGTGTATTATGTTGTAACTAAAACGTGTGCTTTGGATTTCTATTGTCTGTGTAAATTTTTGAGAAATCATAATTTCTCTATTTATCTCAAATGTTGGGTCTGAACGTGTTCATTGTTTACACTAGTGGCCGAAAGCGCTCGATCTACACATGTCGATATGTTTAAAATGTGGACTTCCATATCCATCTTTTTTTTCATTTATTTGTATGGGAGCCACATTAAGAATAATTTTTACCTATAATACTAACACCTTAAAGATAGTTGATGGATAAAACATTACATTAAATAGGAGGCGTGGTTTGCTGGTTCTCACAAGTTTATTACAAACGACAATATTAAACTTTGTATGGGAGCTACTATAATCAGTGACGTGGCTCGTCCATTTCTTGTAAATCTAGTTATTCTATAAACCTACGCTGAATATTTTGTAGGTTATGTAGTTTGAACTTTTTTTAAATAATTATTCAAAACAACATCCCTTAAGGGTTTCACTTTTCCTAAAAAAACGCAGTTTATCTAATTTCATATTTCAACTTCCAAAGCTCCAAACTTACATTATGCCTGAAACTTTTTTATGTTCCTTATTACCTCATTATTTAAGAATAGAAATAAAAATTACCTTACTTTTGAAGCATTACCATGTGCGATATTCATATTGGGTGCAGATAAAAGCCGTGATAGATTGGTAAAACGATAAAAATGAACAAAAATTCATATACGATTATTTATGTAAGCTTGTGTGTGCCCATAAATGAAGTACTTTGCAGTCGTTGTTACCTTTATGGTCGACTCTTGCGATGCTGCCGAAATTGTTATTGTTATTGACGTTACTTTTACCGCCGCAGCGGAATGACATCGTAGATGGAACCATGCTGACAATGCGCACGTTGCCGAACGAATACATCATGTACATAAGTATATATCCATACGCACATACATACATACTTATGTATATTCACTCGTTTATTCGTTGACTCGCTCATATGCTTGTTCTCTCACTCATACATTCACTTACCGATGTACGTATCTACAGACATTATGCATTGCTTGTCTCTGCCATAGAATCTCTGACTACACTCCTCCCCATTGTTGTTCGTCGTGCATCCCATTGCCTTTAGCGAAGAGCATCGTGCTTTGATGATTTAATTTTCTGGTCTTCTAATTTAATTTTATTATAGAAATACCAAACGAGCGTGATGCGCCATGCATATATGCTGGCTTACATTTCTACGACTTGGTGTATGTGTGTGTGTGTGACAGGCGGAAAATTAATATTGGGTGGGCTATAAGAAGAACGTGTAAAGCATGAATTTGAAAATTCAAAAAACAAAAAAGAAACAACTCAATTGAGAGAGAAAAATCAACAACAAAGAATCTCACTCGAACACATATTCATACACACATACATGTATGTACATATAAACATATACATGTATGTGTATGTTCGCTTGTATGCAAATGAATTAATGAAAAATGGTGGAGTTTAATTGAAAAAGGAAGCAACATTTGAAAATGTTTAGCAAATTTATATGTGATTATTTGAGTATATTTATGTGTAAATATATGTACATGTATGTATTAAATTCAAAGTAAAGCCAAAACAATAACAGCAGCTACGATAATAATTATAATTGAAGTTGTTTTTTTGATTGCAGTGTGTCTCAGCACTTCAATGGTTCATTTTGAGGGAGCGATACGGAGAAAGCTTGGAATTTGCAGGAGAGTATACAAATACAAGCAAATAAGGAAGAAGGATATTAGAAATTAATTAAAAAACGAACGAACGTGAGCAACGTTAAGGGTAATAACGGCAACAACTTCAACCAACAACAACAACAACAACAACGAAGAAAATAATTAAAGTTGACATGTGCTCTAATGTACGCGTGCTTATAATTTCCAATTTCATGTATTTATTTGACTATACCTACTCATTCATATGTATTATAGGTGCAAAAAAGGTGAATAAAATAGAAAGTGTTTAATTAATAAATTATGAAATTTAAGATAAATGTCAATTGATATTTTATTAAAGCTATGAGATTTTTGAAAAAAAAAATTGTTTCTCAGTTAAATATGTGGCAATTATATAGAGCTCTCTGGCATTTAATACAGTTCCTAGACATCTACTAATTTATAAATTGCATAACTTGGGTGTTACAAGTAAAATGGTTAATTTCTTAGAAAAAATCAATAAAAATACTAACTCTGTGATTTGGACAGGAGATGAAATGTCGGAAAATTTTAATATTTCGTCAGGAGTAAAACAAGGTTGTTTGATGTCGCCGTTGCTTTTTTCGATATACCTAAATGATTTACACGACAGCTTAGGAGGTGGTACCTGGATTGAGGATATCAACGTGAGACTTCTTCTGTATGCAGATGATATAGTACTATTGTCTGAGGATGTGAATGAATTGCAAAGAATGATTTCTAATCTTGAAAATTACTACATTATGTGGAATATGCGGGTAAATTTAACAAAATCAGAGTTTACGGGAAAGAGCTCTGAAAAGTTCACGAGTATATAAGGACTTAGATCAGAATATTAGTAAAAGTTGCAAATTATAAAATATCTTGAATTTTGAAGGCAAAAATAATTCAAAATGCACTTTTTGCAACTTGGACGAATTAGAAACAATAGCCCACTTTTAGGAAGATGCCCTATGTTGAAACGAATCCGATACCGATATTTTGGACAAATTTATCTAGACAAAGATGAAGTTATTGATAGATTGAATGGAATTGGCCCAGGAGGATGGAATAGTCTGGTTTGGTTTGTCACTGATGCCTTGAAATATAGAATTTAATTGTATATTTTGTTATTCTGTATAATTGTATTTTATTCTTATTGTGTAATAATATTTTCCGACAGACGACCTTTGAGTCAATGTCGTAAATTCTTTGTTAAATAGTTTTAGGATATTTATGTATAATTTTAAGGCTGCTTAATAAAAGAATCTATCTATCTATCTATCTAGAGCTCTCTGGTTAAGATCTAGGCATTTAGACCTCATACTGTATACTAAAAAGCTTAAGCTATACTTTTAGCCGATGCCCTCGTATGAGGGCCATTTTTTAAGGCGTTTAACTTCAATACCCAACGAACACGACTATTTATTTAAAGTGGAATATTCCGACGCATGTTTTACTTTTGATCTAGGCCACATTTCATTAAATGAAAATATACATAAATGTCCAACAATTTTCCAAATAAATGTTAGCCTTCATGTGAGGAAAATATGTGAAAAAATTCTAAAGTATACTGCTGTCGTATATACATTGTTCTTGAAATTCTGAAGATGTGTCTTATGATGAAAATCGATGAAATGAATATTATGATTACGAATACTATAATCGATTTCCTTCCCCAGATCGCTTGGACATAAAGAATTCTAATCCTTTTCCCTATTCAAAAATACAAATAAAATAAATTTCATTTGCTCCACTACTAACTATTGTCACAATCCTATAGTATATCTCGTTAGATGTGGGTATAGTTAGAGTATTTTTTTGAAAGTAGATCCAACAAATTCTAAATCAAATTAGAAATATTCGGAAATTTTTCGAAATGAATAAAACGTAAACGGTAATCGATTAAAAAACGTTGATAATTTAAGTTCAATGTACATACACTTATGAGCTAAAGCATTAAATTTGCTAGTGACATTATAATTGCGTTTATTTTTCATATTACTACTCATGTTGGTATTGTGGTATTTTTAATGGATGCAAGTATATTGTATGCTTTCCATTAGTACTTCTGTATGTATACAACCGCACTGACACATGTTTATATATTTATATGTATACGTTTCAATTAAAAATTTTATGGTATGCATTTACATGCATAATATACATACATATGTACATAGGTAGTCATTGAATATATGTATTTAAATAAAGTAAATAATATGTAAATGCATACATGCGTTTATTCGTTTAAGTACATGTATATGTCATTGCGTTTATATTCCTTCATTATGTAAGTAAGTAATAAAATATCATAACAAGTTAATTAATTTAATGAAAAATGTGTTACCCATACTATATACTACAATATATCATATCTACATACGTGTAGAGATATTCATATTATAGAATAATTCGCATTATATGAAGAATAATATTTTGAGACTTTAACTCAAATATGTATTTGGGATTGATTTTAAATTCTCTACATATTTCTGATGGTGGTCTGGTGGTGTTTTCAAAGGTAACGTGTCTAACTGCCTCAACCGGGTTGGGCTATCGCAATCCTTGTTGAACTTATCGCAAGTCAACTCACTGGATGTCATGTAGTTGGTTTTGCGCGCTATGTGATGGCACCTTCGCTCTGTAATGAGGGCGCCATCATGTAGCTAGTTCTGCTTGCTATGTGATGTCACCTTAATTTTAAAATAGGGGTCCTTCACGTGGCGATCACCCGGCAACGTCTTTCTGGCACCCGCTGCGAGGTGCCTAAAGTGAGTGGCGAAAACCTTCTCGGTTAGAGGTTGTGCGTTGGGCTTGAGACCTACCACATAAAAACTCTCACCCAATGAAAAATTTATACGTGCATAGGATAATGACTACCCCTTTTGTTGACGATCTCCGCAACCGACATAAGGGCCTCGATTTACGGATATGCAACTGGAATGTCCGATCCCTCTATAGGGAAGATGCCTGCATCCACAGATTAATATGTGCCCACGTCCCGACGGATGAGAAAGATAACGCGACCAAGGAGAATTCTTTCAGCGCCACGAAGAAGTTGATGACAAGCAAGGTTCGCACGCAAGGTTCGTGTAGAACCTTGCGTGCAGATTCTACACGAGCTGTTAAGGAGTGATGCAGAGAGAGGAGCAGTGCGGAGAGACGTCTTTTCAGGCGTAAGAAGATATAGCTAGAAAGACGCGAGTGTAAGGAGACAGAGATGTGTAGACACAGGAATGAAACCCGAAAATTTTTTCAGGAGATGAAGCGCCTGAATGGCGGTTTGAATTTCGGAGTCTCTTCCTTTCATGACAACAATGGGAATCTGGTCACAGATGTCTAGTACTGAGCTTAAGCTTATGGAGGGAACACTTCACGTTACTGAATGGCGATGCTTTCAACAATCCCGCCAGTAGAGGAATTCTGCCGAACTCTCCAATCACGAATGATGATACAAGGTGCGACAATTATGTATTAAGACTGCCTCTAGAAAACACAATTAAAATACGATATCTGCTAATTTTTCGGTATATTTATTCGATATATTCTCCTCTTGATTCAATACACTTGTTACATCGATTTAATAGTGATTCAAACGCGTGTTCCATCTCATTTTTCAGAATTGCCTCCAGTGCCCTCGTCGAAGCCGCCCGTTGTATGGTCTGAATGTCATCAAAAAAGCATCCTTTCAACTTCAATTTCAGTTTTGGGAACAAAATGTTAAAATTTCAACATCAAACGAACACGTGTTTTGTAAAATGAATGTCAATAAACATTAAATGTCAACCAAATGCCATGAAACTTTGACAGTTAGTAGAGGAAGGTTGAAGCTTCAAAACACATGTGACGCATGTCACACATAGATGGCGCGCTTGGTTGCTGAGATATGGTTCGAATATTAATACATAGTTGTCGCTCCTTGTATAGACGTTCCAACACCCGACCATGATGAGGTCAGAAAGACCATTTATAGACTGAAAAACAACAAAGCTGATGGTCTGCCTTCAGAGTTCTTTAAGACCGGAGGCGATGAGCTGCTCACCAGCATGCACTAGCTTATAAGCATAATATGGTCGGATGAAAGCATGCCTGATGATTGGATTGCGCCAATTACCGTGGAATAAGTCTTCTTAGCATAGCATACAAGTTTCTATGAAGCGTACTGTGTGAAAGGTTGAAACCTATACTTAACAACCTGATTGGACCTTATTAGTGTGGCTTCAGACCTGGTAAATCCACCATCGACCAGATTTCACACTGCGCCGAATCCTGGAGAAGACCCAAGAAAAACAGATCGACACATACCATCCATTTGTTGATTATAAAGCCGCTTTTGACAGTCGGTAAGGGATTATCACTACACAACAATGTCTGAGTTCGGTATTCCTGTGAAGCTCGTTCGTCTTTGATGAATGACACTGTGTAACTCCCGTTGTGCAGTGACAACGGGGAAATACCTTTCCCCTCAGCTTAATACCGAACGGAGTTTGAGACAAGGTGATTCGTTATCGTGCGGCTTCTTCAATCTCATTATGGGGAAAATAATACGAGCTGCTGATGTACGACATAATGGCACTATCATCAACAAAAGTGTCATGCTGTTGGCGTATGCAGCTTATATTGACATAATCGGCATGAACACGCGAGAAGTCAGTGCAGCATTCTCAGTGTTGGAAAGAGAGTTGCATCGAACGGTAAACGAGGGCAAGACTAAGTACCTAGCATCAACAAACAAAGAGTCCCATCATCTTGGACAGCACGTCACTGTAGATAACTACGCTTTTTAAGTAGTGAAAGACTTTATCTATCTCGGAGCCAGCATTAACACCAGTAATGACATCTGCCTGAAGATACTACTTTGGGCTAAGTAAGTAATTGAGGAGTCGGGCCCTCTCTCGAGCAACGAAGGCCACACTCTACAAGTCTCTCATCATGCCTGTCGTTACATATGGCGGCGAAGCTTGTACAATTTTCACCTCACATGAGAGAATTCTCGGAGTTTTCGAGATCTTGACAACAATGAGCTGTATGAGCTGTGTGCCGACACCAACACCAAAGACATGGCCACATAAGTAAGTACATATTTCGGATAAAATAAAACGTAACCCACCAAAGTGTAAAATTAACAGGCCTAAATTCGCAGTTGAACTATACTTACGCGAAGTTTTTTTTTTGTTTATCAAGACAAAGTTTCAAACGAATTTTAGCTAAATTTTGAAATACCCCGAATGTTTGCTATATGTATACTTACACAAAAATGTCAAACATAACTGAAAAATTAAATGTGTTGCGAAATCCAATTTTTTATCTAGTAGAATTGAAATGAAACAAAAAAAAATTGTAGATATAGTTTACGTTTGAAAAATACATGCACTAAAAGCAGATATAAATTAAAGAGATTAGTTAAAATTTTGTCCAATGGTTTTAAGCAAACACTTCACTGTGGGAAGAGAGCGATTGCATCTAAAATAACTGTAAATTTATGATTTTCCTTGTCGCGAAAGTTACGAAAATATTTTATTTTTGATTAGTATCAGTACGAACAAATTTCTAATTGAAATATCTTGTGCGGCTAATAAAAGAACTAAATGTACATCTAAAAGCGATATTAAAACAATTTATAACTTTGTTACATTTTGTTTTCAATATTGTTTGCTGTTGAAATTTATCGCGTGAGTTAGGATAGGGCATTTTAGAATATCAAACAACTCAAAAACAATTTTAATGTTTTAATATTTTATATGAATAGATGAAGAAGAGGGAAGAAGAAAACAAAGTTAAGGAAAGACCATTTCGGAAGCAATATAGGCAAAAGTGTTTTCTAAAATAACCGGCTTAAGAATATGGAAATATCTAGCAAAATGGTCCACACCATGTGTGTATGTAAATTGCAGGCAAACCTTGGTTTTCTACTGGAAACTTGCACAGAATTGATGCTGTAGTTTCACTTTTTGATCACCACTTTTTTAACGGAAATTTTGTCACGTGTGTTATGTCGCGTGAGTTACGGTAAATATTTTTTTTAAACGGAATATATTTTAAATTAATCATAAATATAATATCGAAAAGATTCTTCTTTCGAACCGTACTCACCTGCCGGCAAGCAGTTGGCAATTCTTCCGGAAGTATTAATTTGCCATGGAAAAGCTTCTAAAAGAATTTTGTAACAAAGCTCAGAAAAAATGATGTCACAAGGGTTCTGCCGTTCGGAACCGGCTAAAATAAGTAGGTCCCTTCTAATACTGTCCAAAATTTAACACGCACAACATTATTGGAAGAGAAGCTGGGCCAAAGAGCCATTCGGGGCTTAAGGCCATCGTACCATACTTTATCGAAAGCTTTTTTTCTTCAAACGTGTTCCTTATCAGAGTTACAATGCTGTGAACTTGCTCTATTGTGCCGTGAGGTTTTCTCAATCCAACCTGATGTTGGGGAATCAGTTGGTTGAGATTAATAAATGGAGTTATATTCATGACAAGTAGCTTTTCGAATACTTTAAAGAGTAGAGGCAGGAGGCTGATACGTCTGTACGATGCAACTTTTGTAGGGTCTGTTCCTGGTTTTGCTATCATAATAATTTTTGAAGTTTTCCAGCATTTGGGATAGTGTTTAATACGAAGTATAGCATTGAAAATGTCCATGAGATGAATTACTGAAGCCGGAGGTAGCTCTTTTATCATTTTACAGGTAATTTTATCTGGACCAGGGGCTTATAAGGGCCATCTATTAATTTTTTATTTAAATGTTTGACCATGCTCATTTCCGTTATTAACCCAGAAAAGAGGGAGCTTATCAGTTCGGTCTACTTTTTTCATATCAGTTTAGTCAAAATAAATTTCGAGTTAAGCAGTTTTCATATACTTGAAAACGATAAATTTAAAATATAATAATATTTTATATCATCCATAATCAACTCTGTACTTGCGTAGAAACACAGTATAAGTTATTGTGTACAAGTGTGCTGGTTTTTCATGTTTTTAATTAATGTTCAATTTAAAAAATCATTTCTTTGTTTATACAACATTTGTTTTTTTTTTGCATTTTAATTAAACATTCACTTTCAGCTGGAATATCACGCACATACTCTATCATGTCAAATGTCTGAAAGCAAAGAAAAATATACAATACTTTATTATTGAATCCATGTACCTATCTACGTATATATGTACTATTTGGAATGAGTTGAGTTAAAATTGATTTAATTAAAATGCAATTAATTAAAAAAAAATATCATTAATTAATAAACGGCAGCCAGTCAAGTTTTTGTCATTGTACTCGTATTTTATTATTATTACTTTTTTTGCAAAATTATAATTAAATTATAATATTATACATAAATAAATGATGATTTTAGGAAGATGGTAGTGCATAATGAATGAAAAAGAAAATAAAATATAATTAATAGATTTTCTTGACCAAATTTATGCTTTCTCTTTCATCATAATTATATTCTTGTTATATTCATAGTAGTACGTACTACAGTTGAAGGTGATTTCTTATCTAAAGAGTGTTACAATAAGACTTATGTGGTATTATATAAGAAAATTATTATGTACAAACAGCAACACTGAAAAGAAACATCGAAAAATTGCAGCGAATACAATCCAAGTGCCTGCGAATTATTGTAAACCCGCCTTGGTATATGAGGAACGTTAACATCTATCGAGATTTGAAAGTACCCACAATTTCTGAGGAAGTTGCAAAGTCCTGCAGAAGCTACATTCAAAAATTACACAACCATCCGAATCCTCTTGCTAGGCAATTGTTGCTGAGCATAGGCCATCGACGATTAAAAAGAAATGACACATTGAATACGCTGTGTAATTGCTAAACCTCGCGACTCAACAAATTGTGATGGAACTGGAACAACGAGAATATCATAAAATTTTAAGTTAGTTTGTAAGATTTGAATACTTATTGTGAGTAGGTTTGCTTTTCTATATAAAATTTTAACAACGATGCTGCTGAAAGTTATTGGTTAGAGTCTTCCAAGAATCGCTTGGCATAAAATGATTTTAATAATTTTAAAGTGAAACTTTTAATCTTGTAGACAAAAATATTATGGTGGAGCGAACACTTTTTAGGTTGAAGAATTGAAAGCATTGTTCAATGGTGACAAAATAGCAAATGGTGATAAATTTGAGAGACTTGCATAAGTGAAAATTATTAAAAATCAGCGAATTTGAAGCAAGGAAATCGAAAATTGTACTTGGGATTGCTACTGGAGATAAAAAGTAGATTTATTATAATGACTTTAAACTCCCAAATAGAATATTTATGCTAAAACTGAGTCAATCAATGTGACATATGATTATCGCAATAGACTAAAATTAGCATGTTTGAAGTAAGCCCTGGGCAGAAAACGACCAGAGTGCGTCGATAAAAATGATAAAATTATTTATTATACACCATAGCAATGATGGACCTCATATTGCTGAACCTTTTCAGAACTATTTTGAAAGAGTGATCTGGGAAGTTTTATCCCATTCGATACATCCTGCAGATATAGCTGCTTCAGACTATAAATGCTTTCGAAAAAAAAAAAAAAATAACAGCGTATGCTGATTAAATGATAGAAATTTTGTTACTCTAATACATTTTATCAAATACCTAGTTATTTGGGTTTAATAATAAGTAGAAAGAGGACACACCATCTCAAATATTTTGAATAATGAAATCAAGTTTAAATATCTATTACATTCATTGAATGACTCTAATAGGTATATACATATAGGTATATTAAAACTCCAAGTTAATATTCTCTTATTCCTTACATTTTAATGAACACAATTAAAATTCATTAGCCACAAATTTTCAATACAAATACACTTATATATGAGCACATACATACGCAATGCTACGAGTTTTATTGCCATTTTACAACAACAACTTCTTTTGTTGCCATGCTTGTGAACGACTAAATGAATATATACTATGTACCTACATATTTCTACAAGCAGTGCTCAGTGGTTTTTATATCTTCGCTGCGGTTAGTTGTTATACTATTTTATTATACAACAATTCACTAATTCTATCATTCGCTCATTTTCTTTCAATTATTCATTCAATTTTCCTTAGAAAAGCAAAACGTAATTCACACACACACACAAAGGCATCATAACACTTAAATGCAATTTTCTACAATTTTACTGCCACTTTCCTTCATTATCTGGGTGGATGTCTATGTCTATATTTATATGAGGTTTGCAAGCATCTTCAATGAGATATGCTTCTTTCTACGTAACTGTAACTGCGTCTGCCATCTTAACTGTCTTTATTGTATAGACTAATTTAATTCAGATGTAGTCAAACGTGGAAAATATTGATGATGAAGAGTTTAGAGAGCTAGAGAAAGATGGCGAGATAGAGAGAAAATGAATAAGAAGACGATTAAATGGAGAGCTAAGTAAAATAAATTATGTACAAGGAGAGAGATATGTACGAGGAAGCTATATACATAAATCATTCGACGCCAATTGTGGTTTGCTTCGCTTGTGCGTATAAATGTACATATGAATACCCTGATATACGAGTAAGTATACATAGACGATGGTTATAGAAAATTGCGAATTGTTTAGAAATATTACTTTTATTTTTTAATACTAGTGCTTTTTGATCCTATTTTCCCAAAATGTTAGCTCCTATGAGCCATCCATATCTTTAAAGGTAGTTGTATAAACACAATCGCTATTATGGAATATAAATACAATCAGTAAAATATTCTTAACGTTTCAGAAAGTTTCAAATTTCAACAAATTCAATATTTACAATTAAATTTATTAATATTACTCATACGACCGGTGGCACATTTTTACAACCATAAATATCATATAGATTTAGATAACAATATTATCTATAGCCATTATTTAAACCTATTCGAAATACTAAACTGACATCAAATGGCAGCTGAGTAGATTTTCTTCTTATTACATTCAATTAGAAATCTTGGTTACTGTATAATAATAGCTATACCAGCTTTATAGTATTATATATACATAAACATACAATTAAGATGCCACATAGAATGTATGTCGTTGTATGTAGTAGTTGCGCAACATATATCTACTACCATCACTTCTATTATGTCTCCCTGTGGCATTATAAGACAAATTGAAGAAAATCTCAACTTAATGGAAAATGACAAAATGGCGCACATAAACATTTTAATGTAGGTTTCTACTATATGTATCTAAATATGTGTGCATATGTACACACACTTATACGTATACTATTGCGGATGCCTGTGTACGTATGTACAATATGAGCGTGTTTGTTTGCATGTGGTTGAATTTGTAAATTTAATTAAAATCAGCTTTCATACGAGCAAGGAAGAGCAACAGCGGCAAACTGACTAACTCTACATATTCCGAGTATGTACGTATATACAAACAGATACAACCATACGTACATATAAGGAACATCAAATGAACGCAAGCAAATATAGACGAGAGCATTTACACATAAGTACAATTGCAACAACATTACAACAAAATTAATGAGACTGTTTACAACTTGGTAGTTATTTGTTTCAGCCTGCAGAGTTTGGCTTAATTAATGAAATTTCTCTATATTTGCATATATACGTATGTGTTCGTATGATTACATATGTATTTATGTATATATGTGTACTTTTCCTAAGCTAAAACGATTTAAAATTATTGAATAAACTATGAATTATTGCTATCGTTGTTGTTGTTTCCACTGTTGTTTCATGGTGTTTTGATGAATATATCCGATTTTATTAAAATAATTAAAATCCCTTAGAAATGCAATGCATTTATGCATGCGTAAATGTGTATGTGTGCGTTACATGAGAGTCATTTATTTGTTTGTCCTAATTGTCATTATTATTGCATGTTATTGTTGCCATTATCGTTGTAATTATCGCAATTTCAATATGCGACATTGAGCAATGTACGTATGTAATTGATTTAGTGTAAATAATGAAATATTTAATCATTCTACATTTTGGAAATTGAAGTGAAACCTTTTGAAAAGTTTGGTAAATATTAGTAACACAAAGAGCATATATTAATAAAGATTATTTTTTCAAATCCTTTTAGGGATTGTTCAGAAAATAATTTTTATAAATCTCTTGGCTTTAAGTGCCCACTATATTTTTAAACTGAAGAATCAATTTCGAACTTGCATACACGTTTTTTATCCAACCTTCATGGTCATATTTCCTCTTTTCAGAAGAACCATTTGATCAGTCAAAGCTGCGAGCACTCTGCATTCCACTCCATACTACATTCCTACATTATAGAGGTCAGAATAGATATTGCCGAACTTTTGATGATTGAAGCTGATGGCGAAAACCCAGCAGAAAGTGTTTAAGGCGAAGTCTGGTTATGGCGGTCCTTCGGAAAGAACATGGATGAACATATCCTCCAGGCATATTATGTGTCCCATTTCGTGGAGGTAACATTTTAACGATTTACGTAATTAGACGAAGATCTAATCTCACGAATAGCTTTGCTTGTCAAAGATCAGTAGTGTCGATCTAGTGTAGCAAGAAAGGTTAGGACTTATCAGTGGCGAGTTCAACTGTTACTTCACTACCCTAAACGTAACCTCGCTGTTCACATCGAATTGTCACAGATCACACTTGGCTGTGAGAATACATAAGAATAGATAGCACCTTTAAGATCCCTAACCGAAAGGTGACGTGTGCAATATTCAATAGAATGTATTTCTGCTTGAAAGACTGTTTGTCACTTGCCCATTGCAGTGTTAGATCCACTGGAATGGTTTGAAGAGAATGGAGATTATCTGTTTCCAATAATGTTCTGTTTTGAATAATCGTAGAGAAAAATCTACCAAAATAGAGTTTCGTAGACATAAAGTCTGTTTTAGAGCATATTTCAATATTTGTAATATTTCTAAGGATGGCCGCAAGATCATTGCTGTTCAGGAGGTGATTTTGAAGGAATTGCATACGAATGGCACATGTTGCCGCTATTTTTCTAATGTCTATGTATTAGGAGGAATCCTACTATCGCCTCTAGAGCGGACGTTGGGCATGACCTATCAGCCGCATTTATGGAGAGACAGTTACATTACCAGATGGCAGTGATTTGATTGACTTTTGGCCACTATGTAGTCCATAGTATATGTACATCCAAAATTCCATTTTTAGCGATAGTCTGATCACAGAAGCGTTTGCAAAGTCCGCATGGTTCGGGTTGCAGTATTTAGGGCATGACTTAAATGTGAGTTCCAATTTAGTTTCCTAGATTTAGATGACACCCTAATATTGGACTTTATTAAACATTGTACGTACTTGACCGAAATTCTATGTTTTTTATTGTAAAGCGAACAACAAAAGTCTTTATGGCTAAGGAAAGTTTCTTTTTCACTTGGAACACCTCCCTGGGGACTTCCTTTGATGACCCAGACGTTAACTTTGGTATTACCTAAAGTTTACGAGATCTCTAGATTCTAGCATGACTTGGTATTCATCTATACCCCTACGGAATAAAGCCCTTGTGATACATAAAACGAATTCCATTTGGATAACATCTCTGTACCTTTTCGAATACGTATATATTAATATTTATTATTTGCAAAGATTTTCCAAACAACCATCCTTATGTATTTTATTACTATTTATTTTATTTACAATTGCATTTAGATGTTTTTTTACGAATGAATAATTTACATAAATTTTATAATTTTTCCAAAAAAAAAATTGCCAATAAAAAATAAATAAATATGTGGCACTTAAAGCCCCAAAGGGCTCATTGGCCGAGCTTCTCTTCTATTACTGTTGTGCGTCTTAAATTTTGGACAGTATTAGAATGGACCTACTTATTTTAGCCGGTTCCGAACGGCAGAACACTTGTGACATCACTTTGTCACAGAGTTCTTTTTTTAGAAGCTTTTTCATGGCAAGTTGTTACTGTCGGAAGAATTGCCAATTGCTTGCCGACAGGTGGGTACCATTCGAAAGAAAAATCTTTTCGATATAAAATTTGTTATGCATCAGCCGGGTATTGTACCACGACCTACAGATCAGAAGGCGAACACACTAACCACTGAGCTACGGCACCCACCCACCCAAAAATTGCCAATAGTGCATTAATAATTAAATGAAAATACATTGGGGGAAATACCCTATTTAAAACAGAAACAAAAACGAAAACAATGAATGAATGCTCAATTGGTGTATGTTTAGAAAATTTTACAAATTAATTTTATTGGGAAATTTAATTATGCACACATGTTCACACATACATACATATACCGAAACACACTCTGCAATGACTGCATTTTATATACTGTACAATTACTAGATATATATTTTCGTACTTGTGTAAACACAAATATATTCATTCAATGTTTTTGTAATTACAATTATTTTTTGTTTGCTTGTATTTTAATTGAAATACTTATATTTGGTTGTTATTTTTCACTTACAAATATTTAGTATAAAGTAAAGGTACATACTACATCGAGCATACACATGAAATGAACACGAAATAGGAGATACAAATACTTCTTGTTGTCTCTCTCGTTTTGTAAGAAATTAAGAGTTGTGGCGTAAAATGTTCAGATGTAAATGATGAATGATATATTTACATATTGTAACCAACGGGGTGGCGGATGGTTGCTCCTGGTATATGCGGTTTGTCACAATGACCCCGGGCAGAGCTGATGGCTCGCAGGCGGCTACTTTAAGCGAGCGGTCGAATACAGATAGCCTCCCTTTAAGCAAGAATTACATATAGCCGTCAAGCGAACTGGCCGATTCAAATTTTAGCAAGATCGTTTCAACTAGTATGTCGGGTCACGACTTACTCGATCAAGCATTGGTTTGTTTTATTACCTTTTTTGCTCATACAAGCAAGTCATACACCTTTAGTTCATATTCATGTATAAAGCATTTAGGAATTATGCAGTGTAAAATTCCTATGATGCTACTTTTTACGTTTAGTGAAAATTCATTTGATCGTTTCTTCTTTCTCTGTCGTCATAGTGATTGACTACACGAGTATGTGTATGGATGTATACATCTACTGATATTACTGTATGACGACAATAAGGAGAAGAAGAAGAATCAAATGAACTTTTCTATGATACACATATTTGCTATGGTTTGTTTATTGTTAGTACATTGAATATTTTAATGTTTTATGGAGTGTTCGTAGGTGGGTATGTAAAAGTTGTAATAGACTTAGTTTTAATCTGTTACAATATAGAAGGTAAAAAGTGACAATTAAAAAACAAAAAAATTTTAAATACAGATCTTAGATTATTTCTTGTAACATAAAAATATAAGTAGTCATATCGTGGCTCATCTATTAAACCGTAGTGGTGGATATGACTGTTAGTTATGCCTGAAACCTGCCTGTCACAACACATTTAAACATATTAATGCTCCCAGTTCCAAATATTGCGATTCGACAATATCTCGATTTATACCATATATAGCTATACTTAAAATGATCGAAATAACTCATATATATGCTTTGCATATATGTATAACAATGGTCTTACTGCCTATAATATTTCGTACAACTGCTGTCTATAATTACATGATGTTCACTATTCAAATATCTAATGAGTGCTAAGGTAAACCACAAAAATTGTGTAAATTAAGCTTTAATTACGCAATTTCAATTTAATTATAAATGTTTCCCAAACACACAAGTACTCACACACATACACATGTTGGCAAGTAGATGTATACCAACAGCCTTATATTGATATATAGATAGATTTAGTAAATACATATCTACGCACTAATTTACATTAAATTAAATGCACACGCACATACAATCACAATTAGATTTGTACACCAATGATAAGGCAACCAAAAAATATACTCAATTGGAAAAAGCAATAAGCTTGAGAAATATTTCGATATAACTTTCCTATCATTTTTAGTGGCGAGACAATTTCTAATGTACATACATACTTGTTAAGTACACACAATGTGACTTTTAACTGATGACCTTAAATTAGTTTCTTTAATAAAACACATTCGTTTTTCTTTTGATAGTTATTTTTAATTAAAATTGCCTTCATTTATCTCAATATAAGGTAAGGAGCGGTCAGTTAATTTTCCCATCGATTTTTTATAGTCAGCAGAAGAAATGCTATTTAGTTATGTTATGAGGCGAATATGGGCTGACCAAAAACACCTTAACTGCGCCGGTTTTGTGAAACGGTGCACTATTGTCCAACAAAAACACATGTGTTATGCGTATTAAGGTCGTATCATCGTATATCGTATCAATACTTAAAAATAGTATTGGGACTATCGATTAATTTGGATTCCGTCCCAAAAGAACTGCTGAATTTCTTAGGCCAAAAATGAATCAAGCCAATTTCGGATACCCTGTACTGAAGTGAAGCGTATTCCAGTAAGGGTATTCTGCATCGATCGAAACAAATGGTGGTTAGAAGAGGCTGGGGTGATGTAAAACTTCACAGCCACTGTTTTCCAAATCATTTTTAATCAGTCTTGCAACATTAGGCCGAGCGTTGTCATGCTGGAATATTATATACTTGTGTATAGTCGCATATTGTGGTCGTTTTTCAGCGATAGCACTCTTCAATTCAATTGCATTCGGTACAGGTTCCCTGTGACCCCATCTGACCCGATTTCAACAGCTCATAATACAACACAATCTTTTGATCCCACCAAATGCAGAGTGTTACCTTCGCGCTATGAACATTCTTCTTTGCCGTTGATTTCGGTGATTGACCGTGCTTTACACACGATTTCTTGAATTTCGGGTTGTCGTAATGAATTCATTTTACGTCACCAGTAGCAATCCGATGTAAAAACGACTTATTTTTGTATAGCTCGAGCAACGTTTCTGACATGACTTTCAACGTATCTTGGCTTCAGTTCATGCGGCACCTAATTCCCTTGCTTTTGACTGAATTCTACTGCTGTTGAACATTCGGAAGTGGTTGATCGAGTTACTTCCAAGGATTCTGCCACATATTTTTGCGTTTCACAACAAATTGGAGTAATGCTTCCAACTCTTCATCTTTAAACTTTCTTGGCAGACCAGGTCTTTCCTTATTTTCTGTTTCAGTACTCACAAATGAAAGCAAAGAAGTAATCCTTCCACAACAACACAAATTAGGCCATCTTTCGTAAATCCTTGAAAATTAATCGATAGTCCCAATATTTTTCGATGATCGTCTTCCTAACACCTTCCTTCATAACAGAATAGCTCTTTATAATCATCATTCTGATTCTTTACGTCATCATTCTGATTCTTAATATTTGCGAATATGAATAAAAAATATATTGCTGTTTAATAAAATTGGTAATATTTTTTCCAAATTCTAGTTTCATGTTCTTTTTCATATCGAACTAGGCAGCAAAGCGTAGATTGAGTTCACTTTGAGGAAACTCGTTTATTGTTCCTGCTTCTTATGGAGCAATAAAAGAGGACTTCTTGTTAATGATCTCTTCATTTCTCTACTGGGATATATATCAACGCACATGTATGTCCATGTATAAAAACTGTCGAATATATTGTATATAATAAAATACATACATACGAATGTATATGTATTACAAGCGTATTCAATAAATCTAACAGAGAGAATTGTAAATGAATAAATACCCCTGAATTGCGGAAAGGAACTTGTTTAAATAATTTCATTAACGTTGATTTCATACTTATGTATGTATATGTATGCAAATGATTTTCTAAAGTCTGTATCTGTATGTCTGCTCTTAGCTGTACTAGTACATGTACAGCTATGTCTAATCTGATAAAACATATATTTGCACTAAAAATTCAACGAATTTAGAAGCGACATATACGATATACATATGTACATACATTTAGTGTTAATGTGACAAATGCACAATGATTAAAAGCATATAGGTGTCAAAGCACCAATTGACTGAATGGAATTATTTTTACATTTATACATATATTTACATGATATAGTCATAAATGCAAGATTAGGCAGATTATCCATTCAGCATCTTTGGTGGTTTCGTAAATTCTCATCATTATTACTCACTGGCCTATAATATCAAACATAATTGGTATAGGAACAATATTCATGGATGCATTGGAAGTAATCTTTGGCCAACCAATTCTCCGCATCTAAGCCAGTGTTTGGAGTATGTTGAAGAATACGGTCTGCCGCATACACCATTTGAACAAAAATTTGAACTATCTGAAGAAAGAGAGCTGTTTATCGGGAATGTGCCAAAATCAGTTTTAATGACCGCCGAATCGAAAATTGATGTATGTTTACTTAATCTACACTCAAGCCTTAACAATTAAAAAACCATTTTAATATTTTTATAGGTTTATTCCAATTCATATTTATATAACATATACTTGTATGTATATCAAAATGAAAAAATTTCGATTATTTGCAATAACTGCAATCGATTCATCGCTCACGTTGTCATGTGGTGCCTTTTTATTTCTTTTGTGTGTATGGAAATCAAGAAAAAGACGAATTCATGTGGGCACTTAGAAATACCTACTAATTCTTTCATCGCTCACCTTAGAATTATTATAATTTCAAGTGATATATTTATAAAGCGCTTTTACAGCACGCCTGATTTCAGAGAGTATAATCGATGACATTTTAACCACTGAGATACGGCATCCACTACAGAAGTGTTAGTCTACTACATTTTCCTAGATTCTCATCATTAACAAATTTCAAGCGCACATAGAAATGACACACACGTCATTTAGCTAATAATAATAGCCAGACTCTAATCCCTGAAACGCTCGCCTATGTGCAAGTCTCAGAAGTTGCTTGTACATTTCGCAGTTTATGCTCTTAAAATAATAATATTGTATAAAGCTCAAAGATATTTATTTACATATTAAATACTTTTCACTAGTCTATTCTTCTAAGATATCGGTGCCCCCAGTTCGAATACCCAACGACTTCAGATCCCTAGAAGCATACTTTAATAAACACCTGTAATCGTATGTTCATATATGAACATCCGAAGGCTTATTTCATGTAGTCTCAAGCAATCAAGAGAAAAAAATGACCATACAGTCGGTAGGGTCCATAAGAAATATACTCTGCACATGTGCATAGATATATATTGTAGATATACAATATTTTAAAAATTATATGTACAATATATAAAAAGTTGGCTCTCATATTCATCTTTCTCTTTTATTTCCACAACTTTGTATGGTTGTTTTAGGCCAAGTATTTTGTAAGTTATTTAAGATAATTCCGTGACTTTGTATGGGTGCTGCATTATTACAAACGTCAATATTTAACTTAATGCTAAGCTGAAAACTGCTTAAATTATGGCGGTTTAAACGTAAAACAAATTCCGACGCTTTACATGGGAGCTATATAAAAAAGTGGGCGTGGCTAGTCGCTTTCTTGTAAATGTAATACTAATCCAGAACTCAAATATGGTTGTTATAGGTTGTCATAAGTTAGGACGGTTTTAACATTTTTTAAATTTCCTCAACTTTGTATGGGAGTCCCATTGTGAAGTGTAAGTGGCATGCTGATTTCATGCCAGATCATTTCCAACTACTATATTAATCTAGTGTCAATTACGGTTGTTCTAGACAGAAGATTCGCGAAATTACAGCAGTTTAAATTTAAAAGAAGTTCAGGTACTTTGTACGGTTGCTACTATAAAAAGTAAGCGTGGCTCGCCCATTTGCGACAAGATTATGTAACAATATAACATAATTCTACGTGCCAAATGTTTTTGTCCTAGATGGTATATTCAGTGAGTTATAGCAAGTCAAATATTTTTAGAATTCCGAGGTTAGTCACTTTGAATGCACGGTGTGGGCGTGACAGTTTAGCGATCATGTCCAATATCAATCCCCTATATACCCTTGGGTCATAGGTTATTCAGGCCAAATTCCATCAAAATAGCTCAATATTTGCTTAAGTTATCATGCGACCTAGCCAGGTGACAGACAGACGGCCGATAAGGACTAAATATACTTTTCTATATCTCTGAAGATGGCTTCAAGTGGCTACAAACATTTGACCGAAATAAATATACCTTGCATATCCTCATGTAGGGTATAAATATAAGCAAAAATAATATCCGCAGTAGAATTACCCACAGCTGGTTACGCATATAAAAACAAATTGCAATAATTTCATTTAAGAATTTACCACCGTCCAGTGCTGGTATTCTTCTTAATGCCGATCATTCGCCATTATTGCCTCTGTCGAACTTCATAATATGTGTCATAATTATTCGATGTACTCTCAGATTTTAGATGTCATATAATGAAAGACATCGTATGGTCGAATCGTTAGTTTTTCTGACATTTGATCTAGAAAATTGTGTTTAATTTGTGTGACTTGATTGTATGTAGCATATGAGACTATCTAAAGAAATATAATTATAGTTAATAATAACATTATATTGGTTTTGTTGTTTTCTATTAAAACTGAAATCAAAACAAAAATCACAAACAAACCAATAATTAGGAGAGCGTTCGCGTAATATTCGGGCAGATGTCAAACCAAAGAGGATAATGTATAAAGATATTGTATGTACTGTATTTAAGTATAGTAAGGGCATGTTTGAAACAACTGTCAGTGTATGTGCAGATATGTATAAATGTTCTTTAACATAAGCGGCGGGGGTTGTTGTGTAGCATTTGCTCAGCGGGTCACCAGCCACTGGCTACATGTCCAATACAGTTTCCGTTTCCGTATTCGTCTGTTTTACTATAATATTGTGTATAGTTATTAGTTTAAAGAGGGAACGATTTGTAACAGCACTTTGCCATTCATTTAGACGGGAAACACATTTGTAAAAGACATAATGAACAATCGAATGAACATAGGGTAGAGGTATAAGCTGGCAGCAAGTCCTGCCTCCTGTGGTGCAACCGTATTTCATTTGCCAAATTAGCGGATTATTATTTGTAAACTTCTTATTGTTAGTCTGGTGGATATACTTTTTACACTTACAAACATTATACTATGTATGTGCAATTGTGTGGAATGAATACATTTATATGTTGATAGATGAAGAGAGAATGAGAGAGAGAGAGAGAGAGAGAGGCGAAGAACAAAATTCCATTTAAATTCATTTATGGATGTTATCAAATAATAAAGACAGTTAAATAGATTTCATAATAAAATTAATTGTCTAATGTCAAATAAAGATTTATATCCCCTCCCACCTGAAGGTATTCAGAAAACAAAAATTCTTCCTTATTTCTTCGTTCTTAACCCGCTATCAACAAGCAATTTGTAATTGATCTGAGAGATCTTAAGTTTAAAATGATGTCGTAAGAGTTCAGCCTTTCGAAATCGGCTAATGTGGCGCCATCCAAAATCCATAACGCGGACAAATTCTCCAGTACATGATTTTCACCACATAAGTTCGAGAAAGCATTGCGTGCTATTTCTTAGGTTGGCGGACTTTTAAAGGAATCACAAAAGCCCAGAAGATAGTTTGGTTATTTTTCCTTTCTACAAAACTATATGTAAACCTATGAGTGCAGTACATGCGGAGTATTTAGTATTGAGATATTATCATTGCAATTTAAAGTCTTATAGGAAGCCGCGATATTCACAATGTTACAGGAAGTCTTACGAAATAAATTTCCGATTACCTTTCAATATGCTTTGTACGTGCACGCTACACTAAGTATAGCTATACAGTCCCTATTGCGTGTTGCAATTTGAGATTAAAAGTTGAATGATAAATATACTTATGAGGAGACTGACTTCTGCACTGGAATACCAAATGAGTTACATATCAGATTAAAGTGTATCCTAGAGAATCTCGAGTCACCGAAAATTTCACAAACGATATTGTAAGAAAGTGTGAAAAAGTTATATCGGTAATATATGACATGAATTGTTAATAGTAGGATGCAACAAAAAATTAAATAACTCAAATATCAGAAAAACCAAACGTGCAAAGAAGCAATGGCAAAAAATTCAGAGAAAAAAATTTGAGAATATTTCACACGTTGAACGCATAACGACAAAGGTTGCATTTGATTGCAAATTGCTATTTTTCGTCCTCCGAAGGGAAGAAACAGCCAACAAGCAGGGGAGATACAAACGATCTCAAAATTAGCCGCCGGGCTCTACAACGAAAAAAAAAACAACATTGAAAAACAAATATTTGTGTAAATGACAATTTGGTATTCTACAAATACAACAAAAACTACAACAAAATAATAATAATAATAATAATAGTTGGTTGTTTGCTTGAATATTGCAACATTCGGCACAGCAAACACATGTAGAGATGGTTGTAAGAATTGATGCAATATCCTCCCTGCTTGACAAATAGCATCCCCCATATGGAAAATGTAATTTTTGTGATGAGATTTCTCATTATAAGTACTTACTCGCTCTCATAAAAGCTTAATGCACACTGTTTTTTATACGCTTTACACTTGCCCACGTGAGTGTAAAAGAAATGAGTTTCAAAATGAATAAGTTTGATTATAACCTATTTGGATTGCACTTAGCCTCGGGCTAAGGTGAAGTCACGTGACATTTGAAGCACAAGCATTTACGCCATGATTATTAGTTAATGTTGTTACTGTTATTATTATTGAAAAGTGTTGAAATAATTGCGTTTTTTTTTTTGTTCTCGGAATGAAAAAATAGAATTACTTTATTGACTCCCCTTCGGTGCTGTTAAATATTGTAATCTTTCTCTTGGGGTTAAATTACCTTAAAATTACGAAAAGCAATAACGAATGTTATCAACTTTACAGAAATGTATCATTAAATTGTTTAGAGAAATACGATATCCAATATATTGTATAAAAATTGTATAAAAAACTATTGGGTGTGTGAATTAGTAACCGGCTTTTTACGTTACATGGCGCCACGCGTAAGCGCGATGTCGTACATCATTATAAATGTCTCTTCACTTGCTGTCAAAATCAATCAAACATTTTCAATTTGGTTGTGTGCATCATATTCAAACCATAACGGCAGAGCTGTACCGACAACAATTGATGCAGTTGAAGAGAGCAATGATCGAGAAACGACCGGTATATGCGACCAGACACGAGTCAATAATTTTTCTCCATGACATTATCTTCTCCAAATTATCTTACTAATAGCGGATAGGAAGTTTTACCCCACCTGCCTTATAATCCAGACCTGGCGCCTCCAGATTACCACTTGTTCCGGTCCATGCAGAACGCCATTAATTTGAGCACTAAAAAAGGCCGGTTACTAATTCACACACCCAATATTAAAATTGTAGGGGGAGGTGGAGCATCCTTGCACACACTTTTATTTTAGCTAAAACCTCACAAAAAATTACTTTTTCTAAGAATCAATTTTTTCAAATAAGCTTACTTTTGGTAAGTAAATCACAACTAATAAACACGTGAAAGTAGGCGGGTTTGCTCCGGTGTGATACTTCCATTACAAACGATGCTGTATGGGCTGTATTTTGGATGTTCTCCCTCTTGAGCGTATTTTTATTGTAAATTATGCAGAAATCAATGTCTTCCTCCACGTCAATTTCGGTCTTCAATTTCCCTAAGTGTCCAATCCAATCCAGAAAGATAATTTTTACAATATGGCAACATATAAGTAACACAATGGCTTAAGGCTCTAAGAATGTTATAAATATATTTACCTAAGTTGGTTCGTCCAAAAATGCTGGCAAAATAAACAAAATACTAAGTGAAAAAAATCTTTGGAAGTATCAAATTTCTATTTGCAATGGCAGCACGTTCTGTGTATCAAAAGAAAATGATCTTAGCATGAGATGAGTGAAGAAAGCTATTTGCCCATTAACCGCTTTCAAATGATGACATCGCTTTTTTAAATTTCTGATGTTGGAATTTCAAGCTTCAAATAATAAATTAATAGAAGATTCGGGAAGAATTAAATTTGACGAAAGAATTTTCAGATCTATTCCACCAGCAACTTTAGGTTGTTCCTCATCGAAATTGCATAGCTGGGCATATTGTCTGGAAGGAAGAATATGTTTAAAAAATACAATGATTGTCGACAGATGGGTACTGTTTGAAAGAAAAATCAATATTGAAGTTGTGCTTCAGCCGGGGATTGGCAATAATCATCGCCAATCGGCCATCGGATCGCCAATAAAAACTTAGAGTCTCGAAAGTCTCTCTACTGTACATACTCACCTAATGGAAGAAAAAAAAGAAATTTTGAAGAAAAATATAAATTTTCATTATTATGTGTAATCAACAATGGTAATAACATTAAGTAGCATTTAATATCCTGTTTAATTGCAAAAGAAAATTGCAAACTTCCAACTTTTATCATTACGGCACAAACTAAACAAATTTATTAGAAAAAGAAACAAGAAGCAAAAAGAAACAAAATAAATGTCGCCAAAAAGCATTTCCTTTCTTTGAAAATGAAAACCTTTTCTTCTCGCCATCATTCTTCCTGTATGTTGAATACAAAATTTTGTAACTGGTTAAATTTTGAGCGTAAAATTAATTATTACTATTTTGCATTTTATAATTGCATTGCTGGCTGGATTTACTGTTGCAACATTCACTTGAACAGCTGAAAATTACTTTTCACAACATTTATTTATTTGATGGAAATTATTTTTTGGCTAAAATATCCTGTTTTCCGCTGTTGTGCTGCTGCTCCTGCAGCAGAAGTATTTATACATTTATGATGCATAATCAAGGATATTAATTACTTTCACAGGAAATTTATACTATACTCTATACACTTTTCTAATATTATTTTAATTTTATTGTAAGAATAGTACGAGTATTAATAAAATGTCAAAATTTTAAATAAAATTGATTTTACTTATGTAATTGGACACGTTGTGATTCATCACTAGGGTGTTTATACTCGTACATACTATTGTTAATTATTATTCATAGAAGTATAGCATACAAATTTAGACTTATTCAGAAAATGCATAAAGTGTAGATACGCCCACATTGTTAGAGGCTATTTTCATATTAAAAATATTCTATTATATTATTATGATTATGTGTTAAGGTTAATATATTTCGCAAAAGTAATAAGAAACAACAAAAAAAAAACAACAAATGGTCGATTTTCAATTATAAATGTTTCATGTGGTTGTTTCTGAATACAATTTGCGGTTCAGATGTATGTAAATATGTTTTCGAAAGTCGTGATTTATGATTAATGATTGCTTTCATGTTGCTGGCGAACAAATTGGAGGCGTCGACATTACGCAAATGTTACATTTTATTGTCTGAATTACCCATTATATGGCCGTATAGTTACGAGTAGCATAAATAATGTAAAAGTAGCAATTTGTAAAATTTATGTAAATTTAGAAATATTTCTGAGATACTCTAAATATAGGTAGTGCATATGACAGAGATTCGGAAACCACTTCATCGAAAAGTTTCATTATCGATGGAGTTGTTAAATACGATATAAAGATAACCCCGTTTGCTGAAGATATTTTAAACCAATTTCGCTGCAATTGAATGAACCTTCCATTATAATACACAGGGTGTCCGGAACAAGTGACCTTCCTGCAATCAGAGATTCTAGAGACCATGCCAAGCTTGTATAATATGGACGAAATCAAATTGTAGTGGAACAAATTAGAGTTATCTGATATCGTATTGTTTGCATATCATCGAATCATGTCATCTCCACATAGCAAAATTTTTATATGAAAGATTATATGAAAAATCGTTATGCTTTGTTTACGTATTGTTTTATTGAGGTATGATGCAAATCTCCAAGTTGTTGAATGGCGACGCTTCGAACAATTCTGCCAGTGAAAGAGAATGCCCAAACACCCCAATCACGGATGGTGGTGTAGATGTTCCACCAGCCGACCATGATGAGGTCAAAAGAGCCGTATCTAGGCTAAAAGGCAAACAATGTACTGGTGTGTTGTTGCAGACCGGAGGCGATGAGCTGCCCGAGAATTGGAGACTGGTATAAGTATTCTTAACATAGCATACAAGTTCCCATTATATGTACTGTGTGAAATATAGAAACCTATGCTCAAGAACCTGATTGGACCTTATCATTATTGCTTCACTGGGACTGGGGGACTCGGGCTTTCGTTCGACGTCTCCGGTAACGTTTCACGGGCGTTTGGTTCTGGGTTGGTGCTTCATGCAGTTCTCACATACTTGGAATGACGCATTGAGGCACATTTCTGTAGATTTTGGGGGTTTTTGTTTTTGTTGCTACTAATGGGAGGGAAGGTGCCAGTACTTGGCCGCATGGCTGTGAGTCGAAGCACAGCCGTGCGCCGTAAAACAAAACACCTCTAGCGGCCTTGCTGGTACCGATTGTTTTGCTTATATCTTTTCTATTTTGTTCCAGTTGTCTTATTTATTAATTCTATTTCAGCGTTTAATGTTCGAGTTTTTGTCCAGCTGTCCGGAGCTGAATGGTAGATCAACTGGTAGTAGCTTTGGCTACGAAGTCCGCCCGGAGACTTTAATTTGGCACCACGGTGATCAGGAGACCTCGGTGTTCGCTCCAACCTGAACGTTGATAACGACCCTTCGGGAAGCTTTGTGGTGTCTGTGGTTTAAACCCAAAGGTGCGCGGATAGAGCACGGTGCTCAGTGTGGAGTTGCATTGCAACCAGGTGCTGGGACCCATAGACCAGCAGAGCTTCAAGATGGGCCTCGATCCACTCTAAGGGTGGGTAGTACGGCCATCCCCGTACCCCAAATTGATACCACAGGGCTAGAAGCCTTCTGTCTTCTAGTCCTACGGCGCGCTTAATTTGATACACTGTGTTTTGAGATAGACCTTCTAGACAAGAACTCACGTAAAACGTCCTCCTTCTTCTACCGATTTCCATGTGTATACGTATGTATGTAGGTATGTATGCATTATGTGTAGGTATCGACAGATAAGATCAAATAATGTTGATGTGGTTGTTGTTATCGGTTTATTCTTAGTAGACGCGTGCTATTTTGGTATTCACAGTTATGATAGTGCCTTTTTTTGTTTGTTCTAATGTCTAAAAAAGTGTTAGTGATCTACACACTTTAATTTATTATATTGATGAGTCAAAGTTTTTTCTTTTCTTTGGTTTTCAAATTTGTACGTATAATTTGTTCACCCCTCTTTTGATTACACAGAAAATACAAATGAAATTGTTCGAAATAAAAATATTACTCAGCTTAAACCAGAATTTGTATATTGCGAGTATAGCAGTTACATAGAGATACGATGAGACAGATTAACAAGTAAAGAATTTCTTTTACAATAATTTGTTTTTTTTCATCATATAAATCATTCATATTTCGTTTTTTATTAATTATTGCAAATACATACAATGTGATAGCGAAAAATAAGAAAAATCTATATGACCAAAGAATTGGCGCACAACACTTTTAAATTATTAATGTAGTATTAAGTATACCTGTAAAAGGTACCTAGAGTACTTGCTAAGTGATTGTATGCAGAATTTAGATATAAACCTAAAACAGGCATTCAGGGAATGCACACACACAACTAACAAAAGTATACGATTTGTAGTAATCTAATGATATTTCATTCTAAATTTCAGAAAAATCGGTAAGAATGGAAACGAGAAAACGTAAAATTACTGACAAAAGGTTGGTGGAAATTCGGTCAGCAGCGTCAGAAGAAATTCGACGTGCGATAATTTATGGATTTCGACATCAACTTAAGCCCATAGAAATGTTTAGTGAATTCTAAACAGCACATGGAACGAACGCACCTTCTCTTAAGGCCATTTGTAAGTGGGATCAACGATTCCAGACTGGACATTTTTCGGTGGAGGACGAGCCTCGCGAAGAAATACCAAAATCTTCGACCGACGAGATAAATGTTGCTCTGTTTATGGAAAAAATTAATGATGAAATAATACCCGATGAATTGCACTTGAATACAATGGTTGTGTGACGAATATTGCGGAATGATTTAGAATAAACGAAGAAATCTGCTCGATGGGTCCCATCATTGTCGAATGATAGCCAGAAAGAAGCTTGAGTTCGTTTTGCTCAATATTTGCTAAGAAAAATTGAAAACGGAAGCTTGGTTTTACAAGTATGACCTGGAAAATAAACAGCAGTCAATGGTATGGAGCTCAAAAGAAGCAAATCCACCTGTTAAAGCAAGGCAACAAAAGTCATGTATTGCTGACTTTTGCCGCAATCAGTGATGATGGCGGTTTACTTCACTAGAGCAAGAATTTTTGGGTAACAGAAACAAAGTGGAACTGCGGCGCTACCATGATAATGCGCCAGCTCACACTGCTGAAATGACAAGTAACTTTATTGCGCTCTCTGGCATCGAAGAAATTCACCCGTCACCATATTCCTCGATCTGAAGCCTTGTGATTTCTGTTTACTTCCAAACATCATGAAAAATATGGGGGGAAAAGCCTTTGGTAGCAATGCAGAGATAATCAATGCGGTTAACGTAGAACTAAACAAGCTACAAAAACGTGATTTTGAGGATCTACAGATTAAAAAAATGTATTGAAATTGAAATTGAAAAGATAAAAAGTACTGAATATTAAAAATAACAAATTAATAAAATTTTAAAATTTTTATTCATGCAGCTTACCAAAATTTTGTTATCCCCATCGTACGCGGCACACGAAATTTCAACAAAACGCGAGGAAAAACACTAGCTTGTGTTGTCAAGAAATGTTGAACGGGAACTAATGGACCAATCGGCATGAAAAGTTGGAAAGAGTGTTTCGTCGAATGGGTCTTACGGCGACCGAGGGCTACACGAAATACCTAGTGTCAACAAGTGATAACTATGCATTTGAAGCAGTGACGGACTTTGTCTTTGAATCAGCATTAACACTAGTAATGACGTGAACTTGGATATATTGCGAATCAGGTGCTTTTTTGGTTAAGTAATTAAATGACAAGTCAGGGCCTCTCTCGAGAAACGAAATCTGCACTCCACAAGTATCATAGTACCTCATAGCACTCATTACGCCGAAACCTAGACAATTTTCAACTCAGATAAGAGAAGGTTTCAAGAGAAAATTTCTACGCAAGATCTTTGGACCTTTTGTGTCGAGTATCGAATAAGATATAGCCATGAGCTGTATGCCGGCATAGTAAAGCCCATCAAAATTCAGCGTTTGCGCTGTTTAGGTTGAAATCGATTGTAATATGATGATATGATGCAAAAATACGCATATGTAAAAGGTAAAAAATTGTGGTGTTAAAATATGAGTTGAAACATTTTCCAATTACGGAAAGCTACAAAATACTGATGTAAATTAAAAAAAAAACTTAACAAGATATTTAATGTTTTATAATGATTCATAATTATTACTATTGTTAACTCTATTACTATTTATGTATTCTCATTTTGCATAAAAACATAACCTCATATAAATATAATGGTAATATTCCAATTAGTTATTTAATCGTTGTAATTTCATGCTCCAATAGATTGTCATCTGTCAATTAGAGGAATACAAACTAGAATACGATTAGCTTCTAAATACATATACAATACATACTCGAAAAAGTAATTACGTTTTTTTTTTTTCGTTTTACATGGGAACGTGTGTGAGTGTGCATCGTAGGAAAATGCATACATTGTGAAGAAAAATGATGTGTGTGTAAATAAATAGAAAGGATAAAATATAAGTGAAACCAAAAAAAAAATGTAATCAAGCAACAAATCCTCTTTCGCACCTTTCTTTTTTTGTATTTGCTATTGTTGTTTTATTCCTATATCCTCTATATCAATGCTATTATATGAGCACTACTGTAAGTACTATATATACAACACTATTGAAATAACACATCATACGAATATATGTACTCGTATTGCAAAAACAAAAAAACAAAAAACAAGGTGTTAATGGTGTCTTCTGTCGGTCGGCCGTTCGGTATTTCAAAAAGTGCAAAGAAAAAATCATAATAATAAAAACAGTAGGGAGCCGAGAGCAAATGGATATGGGACAACAAGAAAACATACAAAAGATAATGATGTCTAGTATGAAGTAAGTAATTGTTATATTATCAAGGATAATGGATGGCAGAAGTGTGGATGTGTGTGTGTATACTTAAAAGTACATACTTGAGAAAAGTATAAAAACAAAAAACAGACAAATAAACATAAACCTTTTACACCATCTATTTATAATGAAAGTAATTACAAAATATAGTTGTGTGTAATTATAACAGCATAAGTGATTAAATGAATTGTATTGTTGCAAATTAACTTATTTATTAATGTTATATTAACTATAAATTTACTGATTTTGTTAGAATTACGAAACGCAATTATTTAACAGTCTTTGCCTTTTCAGAAAGACAAATCTTTCCATTTTCAGGATATCTAACTGTCAATAGACAAATTGACAATTCTTCCCAATGTAAAGGTCTACCATGGAAAAGCTTCTGAAAAATGTCAAATTCAAACGGCAAATATATTTACAAAAAGGTTTTGCTAGTCCAATTGTTCATCAATGTGTCAAATCAAGTCATTCAATCAAAATTGTGCTTCATTGCTGACGATGAATTATTCGACAAAATGTTTATTTGTTCTAGTTTGGAGTTTCAAACATGTGGAGCCAGTAGAGCTAAGCCTTTTAGCAGAATTCGCTAAGTTGAGGCAGCAGAAGTTTGCAACCAACAATGGTCTATTCTACACGAATTAGTAATATTGCAACTCGAGTATTTCTTACTCGGTAAGTCGAGCTAAATATTCATTCGTGTATCAACCCGAGTTGTATTTTGTGTTAATGTGAACTAAGATCATTGATTTTTTTTTAATTCAAAATTTACAACTCGCAACTTGTCAACCAAGAAACTCATCAACTCCGATTGTAGTAATATTTTATCGCTAACATAAAGCTAGAGAACCCTATTAGACGCCAAACTAATAAGCTGCCAAAACTCGGCTACTGTTCTTGAACAAGCCTTTACTTATGTTGCCATCAAAAAAAGAGATTCGAGAAGTAGCTCTTCACGAAAATTTCTGTTTTTCTAAATTTAAGTTTTTAAAGTTAGCGACCAATGGTGGTTGTAGTAGTTAAGTATTGCAGCATTTGTGTATTTTCAGGATAACACTTGGTTCTAAGTGAAACGGCGAAACACATCATAGATAGACACAAACGTAGAGTAAAGGTAGCGCTCTTACTGAAAACTTCAGAGGAACTTACTGTCAAAGTTAAGACATAGCTTTTGAAAGTCTCTTGACACATGTCGTCATCAACAGCTCTTGTAGGCATTCTTTAGAAGCTGCTCCTCACAAATCATACTATTTGATATTGACAAACAATGGTGGTATTAGAAAAAGGAACCTTATGCCTCAATTTGTGTATATCTTCTGAATAATCCTCAAGTAACAATTTGCACTTAAATAAGTTTTATACACTTCCATAAGGATTTCATAACCCTTCCTAGGGAATGTTTGAATAAATCGATATAAGAAGGTTTTGAATTTAGGAAAAAATTCTTCATGTTCTATAGCACTTTGAGAAGAAAAACTTTATTAAACAGCTTTTGGGCTGCTGGATGGAAGCAATTTCGTAAAGCCACATTGCTATGGTTTCCAATTGGACTTTAGGGAACCTATCCAAAAGCTTTTTTGTAGCAGTGTACTTATACAATTGAGAGCATTGACTTTATTTTGTTCCGCTTATCAGCCACTTTTATAAAAGCAAAACCAATTTAGAGCCGAGTAGCAATTTCTCAGTCAAAATTACTTTCCTTTACGAAGCAAAAAAGCAAAGTGATATTAGCTGTTAAGAGACACATATCGAACTGGAATGTGTTACTGGGAATTTTATCTCCAAGTGGAATAATGAAGAAAACCCCTTGGTCCACCATAATAATAGATTCAATGGAGTATATAATACATTGACCTAAAAGAATACTGCTAACGGCATTGTAAGAGAGCGATGTTGCAAAACTGCACTAATTTTGATTTTTTTGGAATAATGTCAACATTAAAAACACGATAGATGACAATGACAATGGTGTTCATGAAACATGAGATAAACGCGCCACAACATGGCAGTATAATGCTCATGGCATTACTACTTACTTACTTATGTGGCCATAACAATCGAATATCGATTTAGGCCGAATAAAACATGCTTCGCCAGCCATCTCTGTTCTTCGCTAGCTGGCGGTGTCAGGTTCTCCAGTACTTAATCTTACCACCGGAGATGGAACGACGTCCTCCAGCGGGCTCCGAATATAACACCTTCTTAGCTGGAGCGTGTTCTTACATTCGCTCGACATGACCTAGCCAGCGTAACCGATTTTGATTTTGATGCGCTTTACTATGTCAATAGAGACTTGTAGAGTGTAGTTTTCGTTCTTCGAGAGAGGGCTGGACTTCTCAATTGCTTACTTAGCCCAAAGTAGCACCTGTTTGCAAGAGTGATCCTTCGCAATATCCCCAGGCTGACGTCATTACTGCTCTTAATCCTGGTTCCAAGGTATACAAATTCCTTTACTACTTCAAAAGCGTAGTTGTCAACAGTGAGGTACTGTCCAAGACGCCGGGACTCTTTGTTTGTTGACACTAGATACTTCGTTTGCCCTCGTTCACCGTGAGACCCATTCGACGTGACTTTCTTTCTGAGTCTGAGAATGCTGCACTGACTGGTCGTGTGTTCATGCCGATTATGTCAATATAGTCGGCATACGCTAACAGCATGACACTTTTGTTGAAGATAGTGCCATTATGTCGTAGATCAGCAGCTCGTATTATTTTCTCCATAATAAGATTGAAGAAGTCGCACAATAACGAATCACCTTGTCTGAAACCTCGTTCGGTATTAAAGGGTACAGAGAGGTCCTTCCCAATTTTCACTGCCCAACAGGAGTTATGCAGTGTCATTCTACAAAGTCGAATGAGCTTTGCAGGAATACCGAACTCAGACATTGTTGCGTAGAGGTAATCCCTTACCGGACTGTCGAAAGCGGCTTTATAATCAACAAATAGGTGGTGTGTGTCGATCTGTTTTTCTTGGGTCTTCTCCAGGATTTGGCGCAGTGTGAAAATCTGGTCGATGGTGGATTTACCAGGTCTGAAGCCACACTGATACGGTCCAATCAGGTTGCTGAGCATAGGCTTCAACCTTTCACACAGTACGCTCGATAGAACCTTGTATGCGATGCTCAGGAGACTTATTCCACGGTAGTTGGCGCAAATTGTGGGGTCTCCTTTTTTATGTACAGGATAGAGAACTCTGAGCCTCCAATCATCAGGCATGCTATCATCCGACCATATTCTGCTTATGAGCTGGTGCATGCGGGTGAGCAGCTCATCGCCTCCGGTCTTAAACAACTCGGCAGGCAGGCCATCAGCACCTGCAGCTTTGTTGTTCTTCAGCCTTAAAATTGCCGTTTCAACCTCGTCATAGTCGGTTGGTGGAACATCAACACCATCATCTGTAATTCTGGTTATCGGGCAATCTCGACATTAAACAAACAAATTTATTAAAAATTTATAAATCAAAGTCATTCTGATGTATTTGCATAACAATAATATACTATTACTATTATATTTATTCGTAAGAAGATATCAGATTCTACAAAATATCAGAAATGATTATAATTTCACTTCATCCAGATAGACAGACACTGACACAAAGAAATAGTAGTAGAACCAATTATCGTAGATACAAATTTCTGTATTTCCTTTTGCAATTCCGAAAGTATTTATTTCCTTAAAAAAAGCTATGTTCAATAAAACGATTACCTCCTTTAAACGAAAAGTAGGCGTTTTTGTTTGTTTTCCCGCCAACTGCATGCGTAAGTAATAATGATGCCTCTACGTATTAAATGCAAGTAATGACTGTTGCTATGAGTATTGCATAAACATAGGCGGACACAGCCACTTATTGTTGGAATTCTACTCGACTTCACTTCAAAAACCACAATATGTAATATATATCGTCAGCATACAATAATGCATGAGCAGGAAGAAAAGAAAATAAGAAGCCTGCAAATGAAAACAAATGAAGAAAAACCGAGAATGAAAGGAAATGAACGCCCATAATCCGCTAATGATCACTCGTCGTCATATAACTGCGCACATTATAACCACAGAGAAGACATAAAGGACATATGCTGTGATAAGGATCTTGTTACATTGTGTTTTTGTATTTGTTTTTTGTTTTTTATACCCTGCATAATGCAATATGCATGGTATATTCATTTCGGTCAGATGTTTGTGTCCACTTGAAGGAATCTCCGGAGATATAGACATGGATATATATTCGCGATCAGCGTCGATTAAATTTTCGATTTAACGATGTCCGTCCGTCCGTCCGTCCGTCCGTCCGTCCGTCCGTCTGTCTGTCACCTGGCTGGTTCGCACGATAACTTGAGTAAATATTTAGCTATTTCGATGAAATTTGGCATAAGTAATCTATGATCCAAGGGTACGGAGGGGATTGATATTGGGCATGATCGGTTAATAACCACGCCCACACCAAGCATTCAAAGCGACTAACCTCGAAATTTTCAAAATCTTTAACTTGCTATAACTCACATAATATACCACTTGGGACAACAATATTTTGCACATAGAGTTATATTATACTACTATATAACCTCGCCAAAAGTGGGTGAGCCACGCCTACTTTCTAGCGTAGCTCCCATACAAAGTGTCTGTACTTCTTTTAAATTGAAACTGCTGTAACTTCTACAATCTTCTGTCTAGAATAACCATAATTGACACTTAGAATAATATCGTAGTCGGTAATAATATGGCAGAAAATCAGTGTGCCACGCCCACTCCTTTTTGGGTCTCCCATACAAAGTTGCGGAAATTAAAAAAAATGTTACCGGTTATTTCTTGCAAACTATTCAGCGTAGAATAACGAGATTTAAGGTGTGAATTAGTATTGTACGAGCAACTAGGCTCACAGAAAATGGGCGCAACACGCCCAGTGTTTATCGTAGCCCCCATACAAAATTTAAATTGAAACAGCTGTAATTTCGGCAATCTTCTGTCTAGAATAACCATAATTGACACTTAAATTAATATCGTAGTCGGCAAAAATCTGGCAGAAAATCAGTGTGCCACGCCCACTCCTTCATGGGTCTCCCATACAAAGTCGAGTGAATTAATCTAAAATTTTAAGCTCCATAGCTTACAAACCATTTAGCCCAGGACAACGAGACTTAGGGTATGGATTAGTATTGTATGAGCAACTAGGCTCACAGAAAATGGGCGCACCACGCCCAGTGTTTATCGTAGCCCCCATACAAATTTTAAATTGAAACAGCTGTAACTTCGGCAATCTTATGTCTACAATAACCATAATTGACACTTAAATTAATATCGTAGTCGGAAATAATCTGGCGAAAAATCAGCGTACCACGCCCACTTCTTATTGGGGCTCCCATGCAAAGTTGAGGAAATTAAACAAAAATGTTAACCACCATAACTTAGAAACTATTCAACGTAGGACACCAAATTTAAGGTGTGGATTAACATTGAAAAATTAATTGGATTTACTAGAAAGTGATAAGCCACGCCCACTTTTTATATAGCTCCCATACTAAGCCTCGGAATTATCTTAAAATCCTTTTATTTCGTCAAAGTCAACCATATTTCGGGTGTAAATTAGTAGTATATGCAAAAATTGTTTCTCGAAAAGTGGAAATAAAAGAAAAGTTGGATATTCGAGTAAACTTTTTATATATAAATCTACATATGCAGGGTATAGTTTGGTCGGCCCCAGCCGACTGTAAGGAGATTTTTGTAACTTACATCTGATCATAATAACAAACTAAGTACCTACGAGTGTATTTTGACAAATTGCAGTTTTGCTGGGTAGTGTGAAATGTTTAGTAAATAGAAAATGTGAAAATAATTGAAATTTTTATACTTTTGTAAGGATACCCATTACAGTAGTAAAAAATTAATGTTGCAGAATTAGTATGACAATTTCACGAATCATCTTAAAAAATTTTTCATTTGAAAAAAAGTTTTCAATCGACAAATCAATGCAAAAAGTATTAAATGCTAAATTTCTGTCACTTTTTGGGTTAAAAAAAACCATTGTTCAACGCCTATCCTCTATCATTCTATCTGAAGCTGGCCAAATTCGTTTTTGATTATATAGAATTTTTCAGTTTCACACAATATGGAAGTCTAACAACATTTATCAAATTTACCAAACAGACATAAAAATATCGTTATATGTACGTGTGCTCTATGTTTATGAGGGCGAGTAAAGTTTTTTGCGCACAAATCGTATAGAAAAACAACAAACTACCAATGATTCTAAGTATATTTGCGGAATAAAGTCGATATTAATCAAAATGCGCAGAGTTAAAGTTGGGCAAATATACAATATGTAAAATCAACTGTAGATCCTTTCTTTGCTATACGATTTGGCAGGATTTTTCGTCAGACCAATTTGACCCGTCCTAATATATATGTCTCTTCTATGTATTTATGTGGTGGTTCACCGCCATTATTACCATTACCGCTTTGTAATTGAAACATCAGCTACTGGATCCTTTTTGATCGTAACAACTGCTACTGATATTCCAACGATGTACATATATATGTACCTATGATATATAGTGATATTATTGTTGTTAGTGTTGATAAGATAGTATTTATAGTAGGGTTCTTGCTTGTTGCGTTGTTCATTTAACAATTGACTAATCCGGCTAATGTACTTTTCGCACATTCTCACAGAGTGCCCATCATTCATATATGAGATGAGAGCAGAAGTGTTTATTGGTAGCTACATATACATATGTACCTTGTTGTCATCCAAACAATAGCAATACAATATAAGCGGATTTATGAAGTGTTGCAGGCGTTGTAATACTGACTACTGTACAAGTTACACATATGAATGTGTGAAATTGGTATATGAATTCAAAGTTCATAAACGATCTGTGAATATTTTTTCACTTTTCATATTTGACTGCTGCTTCATCTTCTTCATAATATTCCTCTCCTGTTAATCATCCATTTAACGATGTATGTACATATGTACGTACGTATGTCTGCACTTATCAAGCAAATCCCGGAAGATGCCATGCTGTGTGGTAAATATCAATTTTATTCAGTTCAGTTGGATTAGTGTGGAAAATTCAATTTTATAAATGCATACTCGTACGTTTATTAAAGCCGATGTGTAGTGTGAGTAGTGAAGTTTGTCGTATACATTCTTCAATGACATTTAATTGAAGTAATTAATCTGCTCAGTACGTAATTATGAAACTAAATTGCAGCACCAATGTGCAACAATTGTTGTTATAGGTTATTAGTAAAATAATGAATGTTGGACATACATACTTGCATATTAATACAAATATGCCAACGGTATTACAAGTATTAGATTAATATAATATTAATAAGCACATATGCAAACATATACAAGGTGCAACAATTATGTATTAAGACTGCCTCTAGAAAACATATCTGCTAATTTTTCGGTATATTCTCCTCCTGATTCAATACACTTGTTACATCGATTTAATAGTGATGTTCCAGCTCATTTTTCGGAATTGCCTCCAGTGCCCTCGTCGAAGCCCGTTGTATGGTCTGAATGTTATAAAAAAAGCATCCTTTCAACTTCAATTTCAGTTTTGGGAACAAAAAGAAGTCGCACGGTGCCAAATCAGGTGAATACGGCGGGTCATTCAACACACAGATCTGATTCCGAGCCAAAAATATACGAACAATGAGTGCTGTGTGACTCGGTGCATTATCGTGCAACAGAGACCAAGTTTTTGGATCGCGGTATTCTGGTCGAACACGACGGATTCTGGACATCAAACGCTTCAAAACTTCGAGGTAACATGCGGAAGTAACTGCTTGACTAGTTGGAAGAAATTCTTTGTGGATAATTCCTTTGCTATCGAAGAATGTAATGAGCATTGTTTTGATTTTTGATGGAACTTTTCGTGTTTTTTTGGCTTGTGGTGAACGACTCTCTGCCATCCACAAACCGTTTATGCCATATAAAAACATTTGATCTTGATAAACAAGCATCGCCATACGCTTGCTGGATCATTCCGAATGTTTCTGATGCACTTTTACCAATTTTTGCGTGGAATTTAATGATCGCTCTTTGCTCCATGTTAAAATTTCAACATCAAACGAACCCGTGTTTTGTAAAATGAATGTCAATAAACATGAAATGCCAACCAAATGCGATGAAATTTTGAGAGTTAGTAGAGGAAGGTTGAAGCTTCAAAACGCATGTGCTCACACATAGATGGCGCGCTTGGTTGCTGAGATATGGTTCGAGTCTTAATACATAATTGTCGCACTGTATATATATGTCAATATATTATCGCCCTATAGTTATATCGTTATATTTTTATCAACCATATATTATGCTTATTACTCTTATAGTTTTTGTTTTTTTTTTGCGGTAAGGTGGTAACAAAATGGCTGACCCACTGACCCGTAACTGTCGTCACAATTACAGAGTGTGTCGTCGCAGACACTAAAAACTTCCCCCTCCATCAAGGACCTTTGAACCTACCCCGGAACCACGGTAGTATTACTTCGGGGTAGGGCCCTAGTGAGTCTTTATTTAGTCGTTTTGACCTATGTCCAGGTCCCGCTTCTTTCTTCTGTGTACACATTACGTATACCGCGGAGTAGCGTTCCAGTTTTCTTCGTATAACCCGATTTGCTGCTCCAATAGGCTCCTTTCATTATTCCATCTTTCGCAACTGAAGAAGGTATGCTCTACGTCGTCTTCTTCCGCATCATCGTATACGCATCTGGCATGCGCTCTCTTCCCCATTCTATGTAAATATTTACAGAAATAGCCGTGGTAGTTAAGTAATAATTAACCTCTCCGTGTCTTCGCCCATCCATTCACATAGGCTTGGTATAATTTTTATGGTCCATCTGCCATACGTGTCGTTCTCCCATTTCTCTTGCCAAATATTAATTGTCTGCTATCTTATTTGCTTTTCAGCTTTTGGTGTAAAGCCTCCAGATTTTTTAGTAGGTATAACTTTTTTCGCTCTTCTGCTAGCAAGCCAATTGGTGTTACACCCGCTATTTCCAGCACCGCACTATGGGAATTTAGCCACTCTTGCATGCATATCATCACATGATTGAGTTTTCCCTGTGTTTCTACTGTATTTCTTGCAGTTATAGTAAATATCAAACATTTAGTCCCACCAAAATCTTCAATTTACTTTATGAATTTTCTATAAATACCTAGCTGCTAACAAATAAATTAAACCTAATTTCCTGTTTCAAATGAGTCCCCAATTCTCTATTGAAGAAAAATTAAGGAAATAAATATTTAAACTCAAATTAAAAATCCGAACATTTATTATTAATTCATTCTGAATGCAACGAATCAAAAAAAAATAACATGATACCATTTGGCAGCTCTAGATAGTATCTAGATAAGCGCAGTTGATTGGTGTGTGCATCGAATTTTGCTGAGTTATGTGTATTTTGTACACAAACCAATGAAGTTCTAATTTCGTACTAATGCTGAAGAACTTATAATTTCTCCTGTGTATGCTTTACTGCAAAAAGCATACACAGGATGGCGCTGTAATTACACTCGAGCATTGATGTACAAAGTATTTTTAAAAGGATGAGAATTTTAACATTCAAATAAAAACAAAATTAAAGTAGAAAACGGATTGACTGCGGCTGCAACATTGCAACAACCGTCAACACTTAGATGACATAGGCTTGGTGATGGAAGTTTTGCGCCGAAAATCCAATCCAAAATTAAAAATCGGCGCAACGACCTATGTTCTATGTCCAAATTGTTCCGATTATGACACAATTTTTAGACGTTGAAGCGATAACATCAATAAGAATCGTTCTATATTAGGATTGTGCGATTAATTGTTTGTTCAAAAAGTCTGATTTATCAAATTATTCGACAAATCGCTTGATCAAAATTATGATTTATCAAAATTGAAATTATTCGATTAATCAGAATTTTAATTAATCGCAATCATTTTCATGTTTATTTTTTTCTTTATTTGTGAAATATTTGAAATATTATAAATGTTTTGAATTTTTTTTTTTAGAATAATTTCAATTTTGAATAATCAAAATCATGATAATTCGATTAATTTCATATGTGATTAATCGAATACTTTGTTTAATCAATATTTCTGAACAAACGATTAATTGCACAGCCCTACTTTATTCCAAAATTCCAATTCCACTGTAGCATTTTAATTGAAATAAAACCGGCGCAATTGCACTAATGTGAACACAACGTTCATGGATATAGCGTTCATGGGAAATCTAATGTAAACAAGCACTTACATATGTAGAAGGACGAACTAAGTGCAACACAACGACGACGACGACGACCTTCATAACTTCTGCGTGCGTGCGAATACATTCTCCCTTTCTATGCATTTTTGTGCGAACAGATATGGCAATTCCATAGTCGACGTTCTATACATTTGAAAGTGATATTTTAATATTATTCTATATTATATATTATGGACGAGGATTGTACGTTTATATTAATGATTATTGTCAGTGTAATTGTAGTGTACTTGGAGTGTATTAAACTAATGACAACAAGAAGGGTGTGAGTGCAAGAAATATATTTGGGTCATGAAGTTAGTGGTTTATTTGCCATAACGTCCAAGAAATTAAAACAGCGTGATCCTGAACAATTTCCCATCGCAACTCCCATGAAATCCACATTCTTTGATGCTTTATTCAGCCTCACAAAGTTGTAAAAGCATTCCGACTGACCTTATATTGATGTTTTTTTTTCACGAAAAGCCTTAAATAAAGAGTGCAATGCCTTGTAACATAAAATAAATATTGTCCTTTTATTTCATTATCATATTTCATTTCATCATTTCGATTTACTATCATTTTGATTTACAGCGTTATCGTATTAATATTTGTGCACACAAATTGCAGTTGTCATTTTACGCATGAAAGTAGAAAAGTTGAACTTTAATGTGTTCAAATACATCCGTCTACGCATGCATTGGAGGTCCAGTTTAATACAAATCATCAGTGCCTGTCATGTAAAGTCAACCCGGCCAAGTGTTGCACAATGTGCAGTTTGCCTTCGTGCTTTCACACGATGTTATGCTTTCGCTTCTCAGTTGCTGTTTAACTATTAACGAAGCAAGACTGTCGCGCATGTTTGAAAAAACAGTGAACACGAAAGTAAACGACGATATTCTGCGATGCTTGCTCACCATTTCACAGTGCATAGTTTTTATAAAGCCACTGTAGAAGCACCTACTCCCTTTGACATACACATACTAATGCAAATGTTTTAGTATTCATGTGATCGGAATTAATGTAAAGCAACAATTATAACGTACAACATACTCCGTAACTTGTAGTGCTGTCAAATTCTCATAGTACTCTTAAATATTTGTTTATTTGAAGAGAAAAAACGAATCCAAAAACCGCAATAAAAATGACTTTGTCTAACTTGATTAGCTTAAATATTGTTAAATAAATAAATATTGTTTCTTTCAGACTTAACTTATTATTTAAATGAATTAAATTTGAAACTACAAGGAAAAGAAAAAACCTTACCCGATCTGTTTGAAAAAGTTATAAGTTTTCAAACCACTTTATATTTGCTCTTAGCTGAGGTTCGGTCGGGTGATTATTCAAATTTCCCACGAACTGCTGCTATTATTGCTAACACAAAAGGTCTTACAAAAAAAGATGACCATGTCAACATTTTGGAAACCCTTTTTTTTAATTTTGAGGAGAGATTCAAAGACTTTAAGAAAGTTCAGAATGTAATTGATCTCTTTAAAAATCCATTTACCTGTGATATATGCAAGTATGAATTTAAAATTCAAGTAGAACTTGTAATCTTGCGTAGCGAAATGAGCTTTAATATATGTAGTAAGTAGTACTGAGTTTTGGAGAAATTTAGACGACTCTTTGTATCCTCAACTCAAAGAAATTTCTTTAAAGTATTTATCACTTCTCCCTTCAACATATTTTTGTGAACAAATTTTTTCTGACTTAAAATTCATTTGCTCCAACCACAGAAATAAATTAAACAGGAGCCATATTAAAAATATTCTTTTAGCAAGAAACTGTTCCAAGAATATTGATATTAATAATAATATTAATTAATAAACCTCATTTTTTTTATTCTTTTTGTTGATAAAAAAAAAACAAAATAAAACACAACTTTATACGCCAGACATATTTGATACGTTTTTTTGTTCTTATAAGCACTGTGCAGCGCAATTCTCTCTCGCGCTCACCAATACACACTTAAAAATGATTTTGCCGACCCCTGATTTATGCTGCAACTAGCCACCGACGTAGCGTACGTACGTACCGTTCGTACGTAAGAGCAAAAATTTGTCAAAAGTTATGCCCGTAGCAGCGACGGAGAAATCGACTGTTCTTTCTTATATACATACATAACAATGTTGCCATGTAACACTGTGCGTGCATGCTTTTAATCACACTTACCATTTTCATGATCAAATTTCATAATATATATGTTATAAACTAAAAAAAAAATTAATATACGTGAAGTATATTTTAATAAATAACTAAACACGATAATAGTTTTGATTAATTAAAAAAAAACTAAACATTTTTAGTTAATTTTTTATTCATTTATAAAAGTCCAAGCTGGTAACCCTGTAAACATATAGAGCGATCAGCTGACACGTTTTTACGTAAAAAATCAAATTGCTGTTGATTCTTTCCGCTACGAGCAACGTCTACGTCACCGTCATACGGTGGTGAGTTTTCGTTAACACGACATTCCCATAAGATAGGTCGTGTCAGCTGACACGTTCTACGTTTTTACGTCGGTGGCTAGTTGCAGCATTATGCTGTAACTAGCCACCGACGTAGCGTACGTACGTACCGCCCGTACGTAAGAACATACAAAATTGCATTTATTTTCTCCGCTCCGAGCAACGTCTACGTCACCGTCATACGGTGGTGAGTTTTCGTTAACACGACATTCCCATAAGATAGGTCGTGTCAGCTGACACGTTCTACGTTTTTACGTCGGTGGCTAGTTGCAGCATTAGATATGCTTTGCAAATATTGTACTTGTTTTGAGAGTAAAGAGAATCATTCGAAAACCAATTACATTCATGCAGCTCTTTATTATTTATAGCATTACACAGCTTTTTCGGGCATATTCGGTTCATATTTCCGTTATGACTCATTTGATGTTGACTCCCAGATGACAATTGTTCCTGGTTTATTAGAATACACTAATGCTTAACCACATAAATTAAACATCGGTGTTAAATTACAAGGTTTTTAAAAAATCGATGTATTCACTAGATGTATGGAAAGGGTACACTGTCTCCAATCAAAAACGAAATGAGCACTGATTATCATAGAAAACTTGAATCTTAATCAAAAGTGGCTATCTAACGTCCTTATTAATTATATTTCACCACCACCAATTTAAAATTGACAACATGTTACTGTAGCTGTGGCACCAACCCAAAGGGTTATAATGCTGTTTAGCCGGTTTTTCTTGAAAATGCGTCTTTAAATTTTGCGTAAGATTTGCAGTTTTGCAATAAAATTAAGAAATTCTCCAACAATATGCAGTTTCTAAGGGAGGCCATAAATCCATTTGTTATCGGCTTGCATCGACTATAACTCTGTATCCTATCGAGATAAAAATTCATTGAAAAAAAGAAATTCCAATAAATTCCAATTAATTACACAGTTTGCCAATTGAAAATAAAGGCAAAACAGATGCCAAACGAAAACTGGAAACGACGAAATTTCTAGAGCGGAATCGAGTGAACCAAAGTTGGATGGTACGTTCTGTCGAAGCATTCTAATCGTAAATTGCACACAAATTTCTGCATGTTTTTTCTCCGGTTTTGCCGGATATCAGATCAGATATTTCACACATTTTCAAATTAATATAACTTTTTACAAGAGCGACGAATTACAGAACTGTATTCTCAAAAAATGTCGACTAAACAAAAAATCTGTTCGTTTCGGATTAATGTTGCCCGATATATGGGCCATCATCTACTGAGAAAAACCACGCAGACTTTATTTTTTTATTACCCGAAATTATTATTAAGAAAATTCTCCCTAAATACTTTTATTGTCATTCAAAATCAAGTGTATTTTTATAGAGCAATTATATTTGGCTGTTTTTATTACTATTTTTGTTACTATATTATTTTGCTTTTAATAGAAATAGAAATAAAATACGAAATATATTATTTAAAATTTAAAGAAAAGAAAATACAATGGAATAGTATAGTACCAATAGTAAAATAGAAAGCTCTGCCATACGAGTACTGCAAGTACTTAGTAATCTTTTTTAAACTATGATCATTAATAGGCAAATAGTATGAAATTTGCTGTCTCATAATTCTTGGAAATGCACTAAACTATACCACACTTTATGTATGCACGAATAGATAGTATGTATGGGGTGACGTACATAAGTCTGTGAAATGTACATTTTTAAAGTAAACCGCAAATGATGGTGTTGTTAATTAAAAAATCAAATCTGTGTACATTAAACATTATATAAGCAAAAAATGAATTTGTCATTTTCAAGTATTGTACCATCGTATGTGAATGATTTACTCGTATACTCATGTAGATAGGGTTGCCAGTTGCGCTGTATTGTTAAACATTTTGATGTTATACCTAGGTTGAGTTTTTCTGTAAGATCTCTGCATTCAATTCACTAGAACAAATATGGCAGAGTCTTCAATAGTTATAATAAAGAATGCCAATCTGAAAAAAAATCTATAGTTGCCTTATTGGATCCAGAACCACATAACCTTCTTCTGTGTTTTTAAAAAACCTTAATGTTAAATTTACCGCACCAACGCTTGAACTCACAACCTTATTCCAAGAGCGCCAACGTACTAACGAGTGAGCTATATACACAGTTTGTATATAGTCTTTCTGGAAATTACAAGATTACAGTATAAGTAGTGTAACCCCAGCATACTAGACTGGATGAGGGTCCAGTGACAGTCCCTCATAAATAAAATAAACACCACTTCAAATTTGATACAATTTGAAGTACGAGTATATTTAATGGACTGAAATCCTTTTTTATAATATAAATATTATAATTGTTGGAAAATGAAGAAACAATTTAAGTATTCTATATGTGGATTTTGAGCCCCAAAATGAAATCTGCAACATCAGAAGATAAAATACAGATAATAACAGAAGAAGGAAAAAAAGTCTATAAGAATTTGTAGACCTACTTACTTACTTATTTACTTACTTATGTGGCCAACAACCGAATATCGATTTAGGCCGAAAATAACCAGCCATCTCTGTTCTTCGCTAGCTGGCTCCAGTTAGAAATTCCAAGCGCCGTCAGGTTCTCCAGTACTTGGTCTTTCCACCTGAGGTTTGGTCTTCCTCTTCTGCGTCGTCCTCCAGCGGGTTCCGAATATAACACCTTCTTAGCTGGAGCGTGTTCTTCCATTCGCTCGACATGACCTAGCCAGCGCAGCCGCTGGATTTTGATGCGCTTTACTATGTCAATATCGGCATACAGCTCGTACAGCTCATGGTTGTACCTTATTCGGTACTCGCCACCAACGCAAATAGGTCCAAAGATCTTGCGTAGGACTTTTCTCTCGAAAACTCCAAGCATTCGCTCATCCGAGGTGGAAATTGTCCAGGCTTCAGCGCCATATGTTAGGACAGACATGATGAGAGACTTGTAGAGTGTAGTTTTCGTTCTTCGAGAGAGGGCTCGACTTCTCAATTGCTTACTCAGCCCAAAGTAACACCTGTTAGCAAGAGTTATCCTACGCATGATCTCCAAGCTGACGTCATTACTGCTGTTAATGCTGGTTCCAAGATAGACAAAGTCCCTTACTACTTCAAAAGCGTAGTTGTCAACAATGACGTGCTGTCCAAGACGCCGGGACTCTTTGTTTGTTGACACTAGATACTTCGTCTTGCCCTCGTTCACCGTGAGACCCATCCGACGCGACTCTCTTTCCAACTCTGATAATGCTGCACTGACTTGACTGCTCGCGTGTTCATGCCGATTATGTCAATATCGCCGGCATACGCTAACAGCATGACACTTTTGTTGAAGATAGTGCCATTATGTCGTAGATCAGCAGCTCGTATTATTTTCTCCACAATAAGATTGAAGAAGTCGCACGATAACGAATCACCTTGTCTGAAACCCCGTTCGGTATTAAACGGTGCGGAGAGGTCCTTCCCAATTTTCACTGCACAACGGGAGTTATGCAGTGTCATTCTACAAAGTCGAATGAGCTTTGCAAGAATACCAAACTCAGACATTGTTGCGTAGAGGTAATCCCTTACCGGACTGTCGAAAGCGGCTTTATAATCAACAAATAGGTGGTGTGTGTCGATCTGTTTTTCTTGGGTCTTCTCCAGGATTTGGTGCAGTGTGAAAATCTGGTCGATGGTGGATTTACCAGGTCTGAAGCCACACTGATAAGGTCCAATCAGGTTGCTGAGCATAGGCTTCAACCTTTCACACAGTACGCTCGATAGAACCTTGTATGCGATGCTCAGGAGACTTATTCCACGGTAGTTGGCGCAAATTGTGGGGTCTCCTTTTTTATGTACAGGACAGAGAACACTGAGCCTCCAATCATCAGGCATGCTTTCATCCGACCATATTCTGCTTATGAGCTGGTGCATGCGGGTGAGCAGCTCATCGCCTCCGGTCTTAAACAACTCGGTAGGCAGGCCATCAGCACCTGCAGCTTTGTTGTTCTTCAGCCTTAAAATGGCCGTTTCAACCTCGTCATATTCGGGTGGTGGAATATCAACACCATCATCTGTAATTGGGGTTATCGGGCATTCTCCTCCACTGGCGGAATTGTTCGAAGCATCGCCATTCAGTAACGTGGAGAAGTGTTCCCTCCATAAGCTCAGTACACTCTGGACATCCGTAACCAGACTCCCATTTCCATCACGACAAGAAGAGGCTCCGATATTTAAACCTCCACTCAGGCTCTCGATCTTTTCAAAGAGTCTCATTCTTGTCGGTACACATCTCTATCTCCTCACACTCGCGTCTTTCCAACTCCCTCTTCTTGCGCCTGAAAAGACGTCTCTCTGCACTCCTTTTCTCTCTATACCGCTCCTTAACAGCTCGCGTTGCGCCTGCACGCAGGGTTTTTCTGTAGGCGGCGTCTTTCACTGCGGTAGCGTCGCGACACTCCTGATCATACCACTCATTCCTCAGAGGCCGGTAGTAACCGATTACCTCCTCGGCAGCAGTAGTCATGGAGTGGGATATATGTGTCCACCGTGCGCATGTATCATCAAGACCTACTTACCTAATTCAATAATTCAAAGTGCGTTTATAGTTAAAATGTGTTTCTATCTTCTTATACATATTATACTTATATGTATATACTTATGGGTAGCTTAGCTCAGCGGTTAGTGTGTTGGCCTTCTGATCTGTAGGTCGTGAGTTCAATCCGGCCGAAGCACAACAAAGTTTAATATCGGAAAGTTTTTTCTTTCGAACGGTACCCACCTGTCGGCAAAAATTGTAAATTTTTCCGGCGGTAAAAATTTGTCAAAAATGCTTTTTAAAGAGTTCTTGTGACAAATCTAAGTTGAAGTGATGTCACAAGTGATGTTCTAATACTGTCCAAATAAAACACGCACAACAGTATTGGAAAAGGAGCTCGGTGGTATCACAATGGGCCTTTCTGGTCTAAGTGTGTCCTCTCAGAGAAAGGGCAGCCACATAACCTAACGTAACCTATACATATCATATATGTATACCTAGTTATAGTAGTAAACACTATAAGTTGTAGTGGCATCTAATACCGGCTAGTATGTATCTTGTGGTTTGAACACAAGATACATACTAGCGTTAATTAGTGAAATTCACTTCGTATATTTGTATGTATGTATATGTGTATTGAACTGTTGCTATTACAATGGAATAACCAGGAATGTAGGTATGTACATTAAAGTGACCTCTATATGTATGGAAGCAAAATTTTGAACGCGAGTTCATGTTCTCAAACGGTATATGCAATACCACCTTGATCAAAAAGTTCCCGGAATAACCACCGTGTGGCGCTCCCATTGTTCCAATTTGAGTTGTTTTTTTTTTTTTTTTTTGTTAAGTTGGTACATCTGTTGTTGATATTCCCTCGAAATCTTTGCGGCATAGCTTGACATTTCAAAAAGTTACGTAGCCAAAAGTACATCTATCTCTGAATCCGATCCCACATTCATCAAAAGGATCATTACTGGAGACGAGACGTGGGTTTATGAGTACGACGGAAAGAGTCAGAATTGTGGACAGAAAACTCGTGGACGCACCGTCGCACAGTGCTATCATTATTCGTAATTTTTTGACGAAAAATGCAGCAAATACCATCCAACAGCCACCAAATTCACCTGATTTGGCTCCCTGTGACTTCTTTTGTTCAATCGAGTTAAAAAACCAGTACGGGGAACGCGTTTCAGTAGCCGAGGGGAAGTAATGGAAAAATCGCAGGAAGCACTGAGATAGATGTACTATTGGCTACGTAACGTAGAGGGAATATCAACAACAGATGTACCAACTTAATAAAGAAAATATCACTCAAATTGGAACGATGGGAGCGTCTCACGGTGGTTATTCCGGGAACTTTTTGATCAATGTGGTATGTATGCGTGTGTGTGTGTGTGTGTGTGAACCCTGAAGGGCTCTTTGACCAAGCTTCTCTTCCATTACTGTTGCGCGTGTTAAATTTTGAACAGTATTAGAAGGGACCTACTTATTTTAGTCGAACGGCAGAACTCTTGTGACATCACTTTTTCTGAGCTTTGTCACAGAGTTCTTTTAGAAGCTTTTCCATAGCAAATTCTTACTGTCGGAAGAATTGGCAATTGGGCAATTGGCAATTGGGTGGGTACTGTTCGGAAGAAAAATCTTTTCGACATTAAATTTGTTATGTGTCAGCCGGGGATTGAACCCAGGACCTACAGATCAGAAGGCCAACACACTAACCACTGAGCTACGGCTACGGTACTCAAAAGCTAGAAAATTAAATTTGACCAAAACTACAAAATATAAAATTTCGGTGCGATTGATGAAATTTTATAACTTGTTCACGAGCTCTAAAGTCCCTAAAGCGGTATTCTCTTAAGAAGTGGAAATAGAAGTATGAATGTTTCGGAAAAATGTTGAGTAGAGAAAATCTAACATAGCCGGGGTCGATCATATTTTTGAAAAGACCGATCGGAAGTTCTATCGAATAAGAAGATGCTGCTCTGATAACGGTGGAAGGGCTGAAAGTCATTCATTACGATCTGCTCCAGCTAGTCCAAACGATCGATTCCGAGCTCTACAATGAGTGACTATTAAGATTGAGTAAAGTAATCAAACAAAGCGACCAGAATTGACGATATATTTCTTTCCAGGGATGAGGTCGAACAGAAGTCCACAGCTTTGACTGTTCTCTGGTGTATTGTGATGTGCACCCACTGCGATGCACCCACTGAGCTGAGATGCCAACATCCTTCACCTCATGCACTTTTACTCTCCGCTCATAGTGTTTCTTAAGGTTTTCTATAGTTTCGTTGAGGGTTTTTTACGCAAAAAGTAATGCTTGAAGAGAACAAAAAATTTACTTTTCCTATTTTCGCCGAAATTCATGAGTTTGGCTGTCAAACGCAAACTACTCGTATATGACACAGCTGCCACAACGATAGATTATTAACAGATCACAGTTGACCGGAGCGGTATTGAATTTAAAGTTACTATGTGGGTTATTCAAAAAGGGACTGGTTTTTTTTACTGCACTCTAAATTTAGGCTCAGAGCTGTCTTCCAAACACAAATTATCTAAATTTGTTTGTGGAGATCATTGAGAGATTTTAGCTTATTTTCTACATTTCAAAACCATTGGGAATCTTAAGGAAAATATTTTACCAACTTGGATGAAACTATCTTTTCTTCAAAATTCATATTTTACAATAACAGTACAGTAACACTAACAGTACAATAAAAGGAAGTAACTTGCCTTGAAATCGTTTTAATCCAATTTACAAAGATACTTACTATGGGGAAGTACCTCGGTTTATATGCTAACGCGTGTAACACTGTTGCATTTTGTTGTTGCTACATAAGTATTTCGTGAAACTTAATACCACTTTTTTTTGACTTTTTCATATTTCAAGCTTTTTTTTTTGCTTTTCAGTTATGCATTCCATACACATGTGCTGGACGAAGCATAAATCACTTTGCTAAATTCGACAAGATATTGTCTGTTGACATCCTTTGAGCTGCTGTTGCCGAGCATGGTCGTTGCTTGTTTGTTGGTGTTGTATTAACAACATGGCCAGAATAATAAACTCAATGTTGTCAATGAAATAAAAATGGCTGGTTGTGAGAGAGTGTAGTGTATATTATTCGTAGGCACTGGGGAGAGAGTGTGGTATAATCATCAACAACAACAACAACAAAGAGATACATAGCAAAGCCCTCTTCCTCTTCTAGTTGGATTTTTTTGTTTTTCGGAATCTAAAATAATCGCAAAAGCCGAAAATGTCACAAAAATGTGAATAAGCATGAACGAACAGCAACAGCACGCGAAACGCCACATACAACAGTGTGGACGTGCAACATAAGAAAGCTTTTTGCAACATGCTCATATGTACATATTTATATGTTAGATATATTCGTGTGTCTATATGGAAAATTCGTATATCCTTGAAGTAATACATGTACAGACCAAAACACCCATTATGCTGGCAGATATAGTATTTAAGCCACAACAATGCTCAGTTCAAATGGCAGACGATTGAGAAGAAGTTGCGATCTTAGCAAGTAGCATAGGAAAATAAATATGCATGTTGTTGTTGCGGTTAACTCTCCCCAAAAAGAAAAACCAAAATCAAAACCAAATCACATGCACTAAGAAATTCACATAAATCAACTCAAAGATTTACAGGCAAAAGAAAACATTTTTTATTGCCATTTTGTTCTTGCTTTAGTTTTGTTCTTATTTGTACTTATATTTGTAAAAGGTTTGTGAACGTTATTCTTGATGTACTGTTACTTGTATTGTGATTTTGTGTTATTTTTACTTTCCTAAAGACTTTAGAATTGAGCTCAATTTTACTCAATTATTGATAGGATAATCGAAAGGCTCAAAGGCTCAATTGTCAGAAGAAGAACAAACAAAAAATGATAAAATGGAAAAAATTGATGAAAACAGTGTTTAGAATTTTAAAAGGTTCTTTTTTTCACAATTCAAAAAAAAAAAATCCAAAAGCAAAATATATTAATAGTAATAAATTAATATTTAATAAAGTTGATGGAAGCTTAAAAGAATACTTGTTAAACAAAATGACAAAATATGACAAAAATGACAATATACATTTATATAGTGGGATGGTGCAAAAATTCTTCCCAATTTGTATACACTATTACTTTTTAATCAATACATGTATTACGATATGTAGGAATTTAATAAGTTCATACGAAACACTGCCTCGGGTGATTTTGAGGACTTCTATGAAGACATATTTTTACCATTTAGGCTGTTACCAAACGATGGTAGCCATGGGGTCTCAAAGCAGGAAAGCATATCAACCAATTTGTATATAGGATTTTCCAGTAATTCAAATGTTTCTGAGCTAGCAATGTTTTAACAGAATTTAACATAATTTTTTATATGCTGCTGTCCTTTATCGCCAAGTGTTTCAGCATTTCTTTTTAACTATTGCCGCGAATGGAATCCTTTTGCGTCTACGATTAAAAGATTTCAAATATCAAAACTTGTTTTTTGCTATTTTTAATCCTTAACACAATGTAAATTAAAAATAGTAATAGTATGATAAAGCCCGTCGGTTTTATCATACAGCCTCATCATGGGATAGTGGGTAGCCGTTCTGTCTATGATTACCAGGCTGAATTTCTCGGATCGACCAACTCAATATAATGTTTATTTATAAAACTAAATTTCGGTTTTGCAAATCTGTACCCTCCTGTACAATTTTTTCAACTGTATACATTTGGCATAATTCATATATTTAAAAATGACCTTACAGTCGGCTGGGGCCGACCAAATTATACCCTGCATATCCGCATATCCGCATATCCATCTTTTTCTTTTATTTCCACTACTCAGTACGCAAACTACATTAAGAAGTATGCGTAGCTCGCCAGTTTTTTGAGCCACGCGACCACCAGAAATATGGTTGGTGGTTGGTATTTTAAATTGGATAATTTAAAGGTGGTTTTAAGATTTTGTATTTGAGCCCCATTAAGAAGTGGTCATGGCATATTGGTTTTATGCCACATTCTTTCCGACTACGATACTAATGTATGTGTCAATTATGGTTGTCCTAGAGACAAGATTGTCGAAGTTATAGCTGTTTCAATTTAAAAGATATTAAGTCAAATTGTGTGGGAGCTACTATAAACAATGGCGCGTCCATTTACTGTGAGTGTAGTTGCTCTTACAATACTAATCCACACCTTAAATCTCATTGTTCTACGCTAAATGTTTTATAAGTTATGGCGCTTAAAAGTTTCTGTTCAATTCCCTCGACTTTGTATGGGAGCCCCGATGATTTTCTGCAGCGTTATTTTCAACTATCATATTAATCTAAGTGTCAATTATGGTAATTCTAGACCGAAGATTACAGAAGTTACAGCTGTTTCAATTTAAAAGAAGACGCTTTGTATGGGAGCTACTATAACAAATATGCGTGGCTCGCCCATTTCTGGCAAAGATATGTAGCAGTATGATGTAACGCCATGTGCTGAATATTGTTGTCTCAAATGGTATATTAAGTGAGTTATAGCAAGTTAAAACTTTTAAAAATTCCGAGGTAAGTCGCTTTGAATGGTTGGCGTGGCTTTTGACCGATCATACCGATCATAGGTTACTTATGCCAAATTTCGCAAAATAGCTCAATATTTGCTCAAGTTATCGTGAGAACCAGCAAGGTGACAGACAGACGGACGGACATCGTTAAATCGAAAATTTATGCGACGCTGATCACTAATATATATAATCTTCTTTATCTCCGGAGATTCCTTCAAGTGGTCAAGTCTGACCGAAATGAATATACCTTGCAGATTACATTATGCAGGGTATAATAAAATAATTTCATATTAACAGCACTTCAGTTTTGTGATGAAATATATTAAACAAATGACGTGAAGTATGTAAATACAGTAGTTGCGGTATGATGAGGTTCCGGAATTCTACATATATCAGAATAGGACAAAAGGCCTCTAGGTGAAAGTTTGTTAAACAAAAGCATCTATAGAACATATAACAACACAGTCCAACTACAAATTACTGTCAGAGAGGACGATCATTCTTTCAGTTCAATTTTCTCAGTGGCATTAGAGCATAATGATCGGTATACTGAATTTATTCTGAATTGCATTAATTCAGTAGTCGGATTTTCAGTTTCGGCACTTTAACATGACACCCATATGATGTACTTATGTGCTTATAACTATTAAATAATTATCTATTACCCTTAAACATCATATACTTTAATATTTTTCCTCAACTTCAAATAATTTCTTTACCATCTACCATCATAGTCATTGTCATTGTCACATCTTGACATTCGAGAAAGTGATTATTTTGAAATGTTATGAAAATCGTTTACACAAAACAAACGAGACTAAACTGTACAAATATCTATGTATACAACCGTATACTTATAAACTAATAAGCACAAAAAGACACACCACAATAATTCAACAAATAAAAGTCCTTTTAAAGTTTTTAGTCTTCATTAGCAGTAGATGGCAGTTGTGAAAAAAAAAAATTAAAAATAGTGAAAAGGGACAATAAGGACAAGTGACATTCGTCATTTCATCAACACACACACCCACACACACACACCCACACACACACACACATGCACACACATTCACACACTATACATCAACATCACATTATTCATACAGCAAAATGGATGAAGGATGAAGATGAGGCAGCATTATGCGAAGGCGTAGCATAATGGAAGATGTAGTTCATAGCATCAGATTCCAAACAACAACAAGAGTACCAAAATGACATAAACTCTCAACCGAAATGTGATGACTTGACTTTTTAATTGAATGATGGATTGTTGGGTGTGCATGGGCGCGTATGTGTCTGAATGTGTGAGTATGAATTACGTTTTGCATGCAATGAACGTTTATAAACTTAACAATGAATTAGTTGATTCATTGGCTACTTTTGTGGCGCACTTTGGCATGATTGAAATATTGGACAATGCGTACAAACGAGAATAGAAATTAAAAATTAAAACAAATAAAAAAAAAGAACTCAATGATATATTTGAAAAAAAAAAAATTTCACAAGTCGTGAATATCCAATCTCCATAACAAATGTTCCCTTTTTACTAACGATTTTGATGTGTAGTTATGGCATCGGACCTTGTATTATGGGTGAATGTATGTCTGTACTTATTAAAATAAGCATTTGTCGAATAATCAGTCATCATTTATGACAACAGAACTACAGAGTCAACTTAAGGACTTAATTGACGAGAGAATACACCTCCTTGGTAGGGAAGAGAGAATTATTATAGAGCGGACAAGATGAATAAGCAACGTGATGGGAGGATATAAAAAGGGAGAGCGAACGGGAGAGAGTAAGAGACAGAGATCATTACTTTGTGATGTCGAACTCTTTTGTTTACATTCAGTATACACAATCACGTCCATATTAAACATATTTTAGAATAATTCATAAGAGTGCATTTACTATCCATTAGACAGGCACATACAAAGCATAGGAACTTTGTCCAAAATGATGAAAATTGTAATATTCATTAGGATACCCTTAGTTCTTAAGAAGTCTCCCTTACGTATTTAAGCTAGAGTAATCATATATTCGCTTATTATTATTGACTTATAGCCAATATGATTGTTTATTGTAAACACGAATAGATCATTATAAAATAAGAAGAAGAGTGTATTCTAGACTGAAGAATTTGTTGCATTTGATAATCGAATTAGATAATTTACTTTCAAGCAACATAGCTTTGCACTGTAATGTTATAAATGCTAGATATTCAAGCTGAGTGAGAATTTAGTATTATTATGCGAAACATTGCTTGAGGCTGATTTTTTGCATAACGTTGATATATGATGATAATACAATACAATCGTCAACTTCTAATTTTTCTCAAAGAGCTTTCCGTTATGGCATAATTTTGAAAATTCTCTATAGTAATTTATCTATTTCGTAACATCTTCTCTTTTTCCTTATTCCTTCAGTATTTTGAATTTTTTTTTTTTTGGTTTGGCTTTGCTTTCATTATTGCTATTTGTTTTCGTTGCATTTGTTTTATTACATTTTTGTATATATTATAAATTTGTTGTTATAATGCTTTGGTTGTTTTGGTTTTTGTTCTTTTTTTTTTTGCAATCGTCACTCATTCATTCAAGTGGCATCCTCACAAAGGACATCATGATGATTTCATTCGTTTCATTGTGCAATATACTTGTACAAACGACATTGTGCTCATGTTGATGTTGTTTAACTTCCAAAAAATTTTCAAAAAGTGCACTTTCGTGTTTCACATTATTCTTCCTTAATGCCATTGCTGCCACTTCCATTGTTGGTTCTTGTCATTTATTTGGTAAGTATGTACATAAATATGTATGTATGTACATTCAAGCTGTATTCGCGTATTTAGTTTTATCGCTGAAATATCTACGCTGCTCATGGCTGAAGACGTTGTGTCGCCTTCGGGCCACTTCTAGCATTGCGAAGTGAACATTTTTGACATTGATAAGTATAAAAAAAATAAAAACAAAATAATAAAAATGAGTAAAATTTTTTGTTGCAACCTTTTAAGGTATGTAATAAGTCAAGAGATGTCGTTTGCTATTCTCTTAAACCATCTTGCCACATGATTACTATCTCCACCCTGTTTGATCAATAAAGGAATAGTGTTAACATAAGGTGTCCTTGAAGGTTTAAAATGACTTTTTGTTTTGTTTGAATTTGTTTTTCGAATTTATTAATCGATAATTTATCTAAAAGTTTCAAAAAACGGTTTCTCTAAAGTAAAATTCCAGTGTGCAGTTAATCCATTATTGATTTCTGTATAGATTGATATCCGTAAATCAAGATACTCCTCAACAATTTTAACTAGGTGTATATAGTAGCATAATATACGATCCAACATACAATAGAGTCTCGCTAATCCGGATCGATTAAAACCGACTCGCCCAGGATTATGCAAAAATCTGTATTAAGGCAGATTAAAATTAGAAAAACAAAACATTTGCAAACGCTTAAAAGAAAAACAAAGCAATTCATTGAAGATAAACATTAGAATAAGTATAAAGTAAAGGAATATACCCAAAAATTGTTTTTAAAAATCGGTAACTTTTGCACTCAAACTCTCCAATTCTTCTTCCTCCCTTCATTGTATGCAGGTACTGAAGGCTTTAATGAAGAGTTCATGTTTAAGTTTTGACTCATTGCAGTCAACTTCTTCAACGGAGAACTCGTTCGCACTGTAAATGGATAAATTATCTTCATCTCCAACGAGCCATTCACAAATTTTCGATTGTAACAGTTGCTTATTTTTATTTATTTTTTCTAGCAAAAATCCGATTTATGTTATTTCCTATGCATTTTCATTCTCTGAAACTTTTTGTCCTTGAGAATTGATAACGAGATATTGTCATCTGGATCCGTTTCTGCATCTGAATTGTTTTCGGTATTAACAGAATCGCAAAATATATTTTTCCAACATTTTCTATTGCATCAAGCGACAAGAATTCGTAAGCAAGAACACAGCATCCTCAAGGGTGAGATTTTTAACGACTTTTGCATTGTAATTTTCTTCCAAACGCAGGACGTGCACCAAGAGGCTTTTCCGAGTATGCATTGATCCGTTGGTTGGATATTAGATGGAAAAAAAAAAACAAAGTTATAATTTTAGCATCATCGCTTATTAGCTGAGCTTCCGATGCGCGATATGGGGCATTGACGACTAATAAAATAGCTTTCCCATGAAAGTTGTTTTCTGCTCAAAATTGTTTGAGTTGCTTGACAAACGACTCGTGGAACTCGGCAATATATTCATAAAAATGGTTGCACGGCAGATGAATCGTTAGACATTTTCTCTACGACTAATTCAGGGTGACGTAGATCACGTCTTTTTTTTAAATCTATTGATCCATCCTCTGCTTGCGGTAAATGTTTTGTTTGTATAATATTTAAAGTAAATTTAAGCAGCATTTTTTTGTAAAGTAATCGTTGTCACAGCATGCTTTCGCTGCAGTAAAAATCATTTATACAATTTTTTCTCCATTTTTGGATATTCTAGTTCTCACAAGCATTTCTCTCCAATGGAGTTACGGCACAACTTTAACTCCATTCCATTATGTCAAGAGACATAATGGAAATGTTTAATTTTTTCACTTTGTCCGGACTGTATTTGAGACCTTCACTGTATCAAGTCAGACATTTGTGTCTGACTGTGATCATTTCTTGAATGTTCTACTTTTTTTCCGAGGTCTTAACACAAAATAATGTATCCACTTTTTTATCCATTAATATAGAAATTTTTCATGAGCAGATATGCTACTACTAATTGTATAGCGACGCCGCGATCTTCGGTCTTCGATGCTTATTTCACTGACTCAAGCTGATAAAGGACGTTAAAGGATCATCAATAAAATGTTGCCGATTGCACAACTTTCAATGCACTTAAATCTTTCAGATCACATTTGTAATTGCGGTCACCTAGGATACTCATTGTAATTTATAAATTCTCTCTACATATTTGTTAAGCAAATTCTACAATACAAATCCATAAAAGCGTGCAACCACTTAGCACGTGTGGCACACAACAAATTTATATTATCGTTCAAACTTCTACCAGTATAATGAAATTTTTGATGAAAGCCATAGTCAAATTCAGATATTAAAGTACAGACAACAAACAGAAATAATTATTTTGATAGCGTCGATCATAACAAAAACAATGAAGAGTATGATGCTGGTAACAGGTGAAAAATCTAAAACGAAAAAACAAAGTGATGATAGAAATCAATGGAATGTGAAATATATGTTACTTAGTAATAAATAAATTGAAATATAAAGTAAAGTGAATATATACACGTGCACATACCTGTACTGGCTCATGACACGTGCCACAGCATTTAAGCAGTGCCATGGTACAGCAATATTGGTAATGTTGATGTTCGTAAGTATTGGAGTTTTTGTTGTTGTTATAGCTATGATATTTTTATATTTATTTTGTCTCTTATTGCTACTCTTATCCGTGTAACATTTTTATTGATATTGTTACAATTGCTTTTTTTGTTGCTGCTGTTATAGCTATGTATACAATTATACTAAATGTATACATCAGAAATATACATAGCCTTTTCAACTATAGCAACTGTAGTTAATAGTTGCGCGCTTGTCATTTTGTCATATCTTTCCCCATTATGGAAATATGCATGTGTGTGTTTGTGTGGCAAAATATTTACAATTCACATTTATTAAATGATAATAGCACATAATAATAAAAAGAACAAAAAGCAACAACAAAGTAGGCGAGAATGAAATGAGAATTGCAAAAAAAAAAAAGAAGAAAATACCATACACATTTTCATAAATAATTATTAGCGTAGGGCTATCGTCGATATGTGCGTATATTTGTAATGTATGGAAGGCTTATTTGTAAAATGCTTTGCTTTGAAAAAAGAAACAATTCACGTGAGACTTTGTTCTTAAATCAATGAACAATTCATCAACATCTTGAGCTGTTTTATTTAAAATGTCTGAACAAAAGAAAGGAAGGTGGTCAAATAATTTAGTAAATTGAGAAATGTATAATTTTATACTACGTATCGTAACGATTAATTATTTACTGTGTATCGATGTGTTATTTGGATGGAAGTCAATGCAAAAATTAATTTCATTCATGAAAGCTTTTTGCTCCGTGTATCTACATATACATACTTTACGGATGCATGCCTAGGTACAAATGTATGTTTCTCATGGTTACATGTTGCTCCTGCTCATAGCAGTTGCGTGAGTAGTATTATTTGTTGTTGTGATTCCATTTGCCATCATCGCCGACCTTTGTTCCAAGTTTCGAGCATATACATTAAGGCTGCTCACATTTTTAAATAGCTTGGCTCAGCGAAAAAAATAGACATTTCAGATTTCAGATGTCAATTTCGATCATTTTGTAGAAAAGTCTTCTTAAGGGGTAGATATAGAAGGTATGTTTGAAGAAATCACTTATTATGAAGGGTCAGTATGAACGTCGTCGTTCAGTTTTTCTTCTCTAAATTTCTATACAAAATTACTGAAAAATACTTTAAAATCGAGAATAGGTACCCTGGGATGGCTTCCATTAATTTTGCCTCCTCAACATTTCCACTCCATATCCACTCCTTAAGAGACATTTGTGACAAAATTGATGGTTTTGCAAAATACTGAAAATAAACCTAGTTCAAATCAAAAGTTTCTTTATGTTTCCTTGGAAAAAAAAAGTTAGCTTGAAATGATCTAAATTTTGTATTGTTTACTGAGCCATTTCTGTTCCATACAAATAAACCCACCTTAATATAACATGTACATACACATATACATACACAAACTCATATCTACATACACTCAGTGGTATCATGGACAACAACAATAATGACAACCGTAGGAAATAGCAAAAATTACAATACAACTTAATTACAACAAAACTTATAAGAGCAACAGTGGCAATAACAACCAGCTATCAAATATTATACACAAATATCTATCTACCAACAAGTATATTTACAAGCAGACAGAGTGTAAGCCATATACACTTACTTACATACGCACGGATATTTATTGTTGCCAACGCTACCAGCAACCAGCAACATTTTTAATATAAATATTTTCTGGCTTTGTCGACGTCGTTGTGGTACTTGTTGTTGTTGTTAGTGTTGTGGTTGTTGTTGATACTATATACTGCATTTGTTTGTACATATTATGTTGTTGGTGTTTTTGCTGTAGTTGATCAGGTTTTTGTTTCATCTTCTTGCGCGAGGAGGGCCTTTTTTGAAATATTTTTGTTACTGCTTTTGGTTGTTGCTTTTATTTTTTACAAATGCCATCTTCGGAATATCCAACATTTTTATGTAGAATAAATGTATATATGGACGTATCATAATATACTTTATGGTGGGTCCATCAAAGCATACATTGAGTGGATGCCATTAAGTATTGTTTATTTGGACCCGACAAAAAATAGCCAAAGGGGTATTAATGTTATAAAACTTCTATTATTTCGCAAAAACCGTAGGCCTCCGCGGTCAGATTCGGATAGTAGACTCAGTAACTCAGACTTGTATCCTCCTAACGTGTGGGTACCGTAGCTCAGTGATTACTGCGTCGGTCTTCTGACCTGTAGGTCGTGGGATGAGGGAATTTTATTATTGAACAATTTTTTCTTTCGAACGGTACCCATCTGTCGGCAAGCGATTGGGAATTTTTCTAGCGGTAACAATTTGCCATGAAAAATGTCTTTCTTCGACAAAGCTTAGAAAGACTGATGTCGCAAGTGTTCTGCTATTCGGATTATTATCCAAATCTGAACATGCACAACTTTAATATGAACAACAATACAATAGTAGAGGCAACAAAATAGGACTTTCTGGTCTAAATGTGTCCTGGCAGCCACAATAACCTAATCTAGCCAATCTCCTAACGTGATTTTTATATTCATAGATTTGAAGCCCTTAAAAGTTGTTGAAGGTTTTGCCTTTTAAGTGTTTTATTGAATTCATAAATAACAATTCTACAGCAGTTATAGTCTAAATTATGTGGAAATGAGATAATGCCTATTTTTTTTCCATATAACTTGGACTATGTCTTTATTCTGATGCAGGTTAACTTAGATTGAGTTAGTGCGGGAGTCCTCTCTAAGAGAGAGAGAGAGAGAGAGAGAGCTTACTTATGCTGGAGGAAGAAATAACCCGGAGATTTTTAATGATGCAGACATGATTTCAATATAAGCTTTCAACAAAGGGGTGAACATTTTAAATTTATTTTCCTTGTGTAGGAAGCGACCTAACCTGATGTACGTATATCCACACAATATAATAATAGTTTTATTAATTTTTATTGGATTTTTTCAATATGCAAAAACATTAGCTCTGGTTTAGTCCATGATTTTTCGATATCCATATGCGTCATCCCTAAAGGGGTAAACCATAATATACAATTAATTCCCATTAATATTTTCTACCAAATATTTTCCGAAATATAGTTACCCTTTATCGGCGTCTTCATCCCTTTGGGGGCTTTCCTACAAAACTGATGATTTTATAGAATTCGTTTCATCCGCTTGTAGGAGTCGCGCCTAGAAACAGAATAATGATAATACAAATATTACTTCGGATCATATTTATCTTCTATATCCACTCTTCTGGGGGTGTACAAGAAAAAATTTACATTTTTATAAAACTCACAGCTCTTAAAATGCGCCTCGAGTGTTAAAATTTATAAGCACCTCTCTTAACATTTTTCATCCCAACATTTTTCCACAACATATTAACATTCTATCCACAACTCTTGAGGGAGCACCTCAACAAAATTATCTCAAATATACATTAAGATCCACAAATAATTGCATATCTGCCCAGGAAACTCCCCTAACGCAGTGAAATGAAAGACTGATCCACAAAATTAACAATCAAACAAAATGCCTTAAATAACTACATAATAGCCCAGGAATCTAACTTAGAGAAAACAAATGTAAAGCCGATCTCCATTAAATTTTCCTTCATAGCATATTTTCTAAAATTTTCAAAGGTAAGACTAAGGGCGATTTTTCGGCGTCTATGATATTATTAGTGACCTCAAAGGGTAGACGCAGGGGATAATTATGTTCGTAGTCAATGTTTGAGGGGAATAAGTAATGGGGTTTGTTAGAAAGATATTAGTATTTCAACCCTCTAGAGGCATTCGGGGAGAGGCAGGAGTGAATTTTATAAGCACTGTTTTTTTGCATGTGTTCGAGATTACAAGAATCTCGAAAGCACCCGATATGAGGTATGTTCAGTATGTATGTTACAATATGGCAGTTCATTGCCTACGCGTTCATTGCTTCAGTTTAGTTACAACCAGCGAACAATCAACACGTCTTACTGAGCAATCAACATAAAGTAATGGGAGATCCCCTTAAGAATGCAGATAGGGGAGATAGGGGATTCCGAAATACTAGCGGGGAAAAGTTAAGGATAGTTAGTTTTACAGTTTTTGTCTCTGGGGGCGACTTCTCGGAGCGGAGGGAACGAATTTGATGCAATCATAAACTCTGCAGGATAGCCCCCTTGTTGATAAAAAATATAAAATGGGAATTTTTGAACAATCAGAAAATTAAGTGTCTAAGCAAAACTTTGAATTCCAGTGCTTAGGAAACTTAAATTTAAATTGTTTCAAAAAGTGGAGCTCACCGATCTGAAGAAATGCATAAAGTTATTACACAAAGTGCAAAGAAAAATTCGTTAAAAAACCACACACTTTTCACCACATTGCTCTTTTTTAGCACACATATCAAATTTATGTATAAATAAAGTAATTTTAATACACAAACACAATTTTATTTAAAGATTTGATTACAATGATAAATATGAAAACAATTTGAAAAGCATAATGATTTATAACGATATTTTAAAACGGCATGGAATTTTGAAACAAAAAAACAGAGCATTATCTATTGAAAACGTTTGCAAATATTTGGAATTATGAAACTTGTTTGTGTATTAAAGCAAACGTTGCGTGGATACCACTCTAGGTCGTAGGTATCCCATGGAAAACTTTGTCCAAATACCTCAACATATGTTCAATTTATTGTGCAAACTAGGCATGTGACTGACAGACGGAGGGACGTCTTTAAATAGGCTATGGAGGAGCTTCATTTAAGTGGTTTCTGATCAAATTATTGACTAATTTTTTTAAATAATTTTAAATAACCCCGATATACTCATTATAAAAATATGTCGAAAAAAATTCGTAATCGATAATAGTTCGATAAACAACTTCATAAGGAAGGGAAAATGCACTCAAAACTCCATGTATTGGAAATGATACCTTTAGCTGGGTGAAAAAATTGTAAAAACCAATAAACAGAATAAAAGAAAAATTCAATAGTAAATGATAAACTTGATAGCTATTTCAATAATATGAAAGAAAACTCGCGTAAATGAAAAATATAAATACAAAGCAAAGAATATGAATAAAACCGTAAAGCAGAAAAGAAGAGTATCAACAAAAACGACGATAACAAGAGTAAGAAACAATACAAAAAGAAGAAATGGCATGCAAATGGTCACAGGTGTAGATACAACAACGTTAACGAAATTCACAATAGATTGGAAACAGTGGTGCAAGCATTTGTTATGGGAAGCGAGATAAAGAGTCAGTGAGAATTCAAGTTTGAGAGCGCGCAACCATTTTCGAGCATAAAACCACGCCTATGAGTGAAGAGAGCAACAACATACATAATTAATGAGCGTGAGTAAAGGCCAAAATAGAAAGAGATGACCATAGTGCAGCTTGCTTGTGTCTAATAGTCTATTGTGAATGGCACAAATGCATCAATGTGATTATACTGAAGTTCGGATAAGAGACAAGATGAAGAAAATATGTAAAGAAAAAAAGACGAAAAACAAATGTATAATGTGAAGAGAACGAAACCCCACCCTCACAATATGGCGCAGGTTTTACGATGTCGTATAAATGAACGATTAAGCAAATGACGAATAATACAGACAGATAGTGTAAAGCGAATCGGAAACGAAACACATTTGAACTACAACTCTCGCATGAAGAGAATTTTTCAAACAGATGATGTGGTGCGTATAGAGATGATAATGGTTTTGTCTTTGTTACACCATTACCACCATATGGCTGCCACTAACATCGTTATATGTACATTTGCTACGGTCAGTGTCGCTACATATTGTTGTCAATGGCGATACTGACGATAATAATGATTATGCTGATGATGAGATGGCGCCAAAGCAATCGTATGGTAGTAATAGTTCTTGTTGCCGGTATTGGTAATGGCAAGAATAATCGCCAAGCGATAATATTCACAATAGCCAACGTTATTTTTGAATGTACTTCTAGGTACTCGTAGATTTTGCTTATCCAACGCCACTAAAAATATATAAAGATATCACGACAAATATTACTTATTTGTTGTTGTTCATGATTGAGATTGCAATGGTGGTTGTGTTGATGTTGGTTCGTTAGTTCGCTGGTCGGTCGCTTCATACTTATTGTCTTTATTGGAATTTGCACAATCTGCAAGGGGGTGATTATTGTGGTGGTGACGGTAGTGAGGGTGGAGATGATGATTGAATATGCGTTGAGATTCGCATAATCGCTGCTGTTGCCTGTTTTCGAGCCAATTCATTGCGACTATTTTCGAACAATGAACATTCTTATGCAAGTTGTCTGCTTTTGAGAACGTATTGCAGCGGAGTTTTGTCTTTTTTTTTTGATATCTTGTCGAATATCGCGCTAATTCGTATTAAAGTCGGAAGTAAGAACATTTCACTGATATATGTATATATAGTAATATGTATTCCCAAAGGGATTTGTTTAACCAAAAAGTTGTGTTTACGTACTGCAATATAAATTAAAAACCTTTATCCTTAGGTTTAGAAAAGTTCACTATTTACTGTATTCGTGAATATTATTGGGACTATTTATGTGAAAGTATAACATTGTATTTGTGCTCGATATTTCGATGAAAATGATTAATTAAATTTAATTAATCTATCTAATTTATGCACAACACGTGCTACCAAGCATATTAGCTACGTTTTTACATGTATTGCCGCATAAAGTGAAGTTGGTTGCGAGTGCTATGCAAACATAACATGTGACTAATATCTGACTAGAGTTATCTGTAGCTCAAATGTATGGTGAAGAATTTTCAGTAAAAATAAATTTAACGATGCCAATTGAAGCTTGTGTAAACAAATAAATTCAAATTAATATACCATTAGGTAGGTAATTACTGTAATAAATTAAAACAAAATTAATTAGTCAAATTCTTACAAAATATCTTACAAAACCGCTAATTAAATTTTTAATAAATACAAAAATTTATATGCAGATATAAGAGAAAGACGACTAAGAATGATCAGTATCTATAAATTAAATATATTACAGAATGAATAATAAAAAAATAAATAAAAAATAAACACCAAAAATAATGCCAAAAAACGTTTAAAAATTCATTAAAATTATCAGCTTGGAAATTTAAATCGTGTGTAATCGATTCAAAGTTTTAAAAGTATTCGAAAATCAATAGAAAAGAATGAAACAGTATTTGCAGCTTTATTAACCTCTCATTAACCAAATGTTTTAAAAATGGACAAAACTTACTTCATTTTAATAAAAACCCAATAAATAGCAAATGAAAACTGTTTCAAATACATATCAGCAAAAGAAAAACAAGCTCCCAGCATCGAATTCATAAAAATCTATACATCCTAAAACATCAATAAATTTTCAAATGCAGACAAAATTTGTAGAATACTTTTTACAATAAAATTCTTAAATATTGATACACATCTGATATAAAATATAATAGTTTTGTGTGAATATTTCGAAAGGACCAATAGAACTTTATCCTTAACAGTTTTTAATACAGTGAACGAGTCCAAAAAATTGATCTGTGTGAAAACTAATACAACTTAAAGTGAAATATTTCAAAAAAAAAAAAAAAAAAAAAAAACTATCGAAATCAATATAACTTCAATGCTGTCCATAAAAATTATTTAAAGTAAAAAACCGTAGCTCAGTGGTTAGTGTGTTCGCCTTCTGATCTGTAGGTCGTGGGTTCAATCCCCGGCTGATGCATAACAAATTTAATATCGAAAAGATTTTTCTTTCGAATGGTACCCACCTGTCGGCAAGCAATTGGCAATTCTTCCGACAGTAACAACTTGCCATGAAAAAGCTTCTTAAAGAACTCTGTGACAAAGCTCAGAAAAAGTGATGTCACAAGTGTTCTGCCGTTCGGAACCGGCTAAAATAAGTAGGTCCCTTCTAATACTGTCCAAATTTAAGACGCACAACAGTAATGGAAGAGAAGCTCGGCCAATGAGTCCTTTGGGGCTTTAAGTGCCACATATTTATTTTTTTTAAAAAACAAAAAAATAAAAATTGATTTTTGAAATAGCCGAAAAATGTTTAATGTTTAATTACAAATGCTAAAAAAATATCAATAGTCTGTAACAGCGACGGCCAATGGCTACCAGTCAATTGGTGCGAAAGAATTCGAACTTGCTTATGTCATGCAACAGCTTTTAATCTAGATGGTGTCACTTTTCAAATACCTACACGAATACATACATATGTACATATTCAGATATAATCATACTTAATAATTCATATTCGCCGCACCTTGCAGACAGCTGTAAGACATACATATTAGAAAACAAATTCGTACAACACCTACATCAAAGATGTACTTCGGGAGAATATAACTTGCGTGCAAATATCTATACATGTATTTTGATGTGTATACGTATATATACACATATGTGCTGGTATTTATGTTACATTGAATAATATTCTAAGCATGTTTTTGCTGCTACTGCTGGTATTATGATGTGTGTGGCAACTTCCGGCGGCACTATCTATAGCGAAATACCTATTGATTTTAAATTAAATTTCTTATTGAAGGTGCTTTAGTTGTCCTTCGAGAGGTAAGCTTATGTTATACCCTTAATTGGTTGCTTGATAAAAGAAAGCGTAGAGCTCCTGCAGCTTCTTTCAACTTTTGTTAACATTTATCTAAGCCATAGCATGTTTTTGAGATCATTTTTAAATTGTCGCTTATAAAACATTTCATCGATTTCTTAAGTATAGAAAATAATGAATATTTATATTGAATACTTTATATTTGCAGTTTAAATTCTGTTTTCTTTGCAGGACTCGTAACTCAATAATGCTTCTGCGAAAATGTAACTGATCGAAAAATACAAGCAGAAGAATCTGAAAATTCTGTGATAAAAAGTATACGAATAGAAGGATAAGAAGAATTTAATTCAATTAAAATACATTAATGTATGTAATTCGAAAATATAAAAATATGTTCGAGATAATCAACAAGAATACATAAACATTTATTCATCAACCATAAAACACTTAAAGAACAGCATCAATAGTTGAAGAAAACCGACAAACTGTCGACTCTATCTATACGCAATTTTTCGGCAAATATGCTGAACAATCTGGGGGCCAATGTGCTGGGTAAGTATTTGTATGATGAATTAATAAATTTGCTCACTAAAATTATTTTCAAGAATAACTTAAACACAAATTTGGTTCATTATTCATATAAAAATAGTAGCTAAAAATATATCATTTGAGGCAGGGTATGTTAGAGTATTCTCTATCTAATAATATAATCTATCTAATAATAATAAAACATTTTAAAAAGGGTGAAGGTTGAGTTGAATCCCGAAGGCTTACTTTTGTGAGGTATGCGGTACCAAGTGAACTCATTCCAAAGTTGAGCGTGTGATATCTCTATAGCACTTATATCGACGCTTTTTCTAAACATGGAGACATTCCAAAACTCCTCATTTCATATGTTCTTCAAGGCACATTGTAATGCCTTGAGTATCTTAAAAGATTGAATGATGGTCTAGTAAAAGAGGTGTATCCCGACTGTGGCAATTTTAATTTCAGAAAAATATTTCTTTCGAACGGTGCACATCTGTCGGCAAAGAATTGGCAATTCTTTCGACAGTAATAGTTTGCCATGAAAACGCTTCTAATAGATCTCCGTGAAAAACCTCCGAAAAAGTGATGTCACATGAGTTCCGCCGTTCGGAACCGGCTAATATCACAAAAATTAGGTCCCTTCTTATACTGCCCAAACTTTAACAGGCACAACAGTATTGGAAGAGAAACTTGGTCAAAGGGCCCTGTGCACAGCGCAATAAATCGAACATTTAGGGTCACTGATTTTGATGAGTATGGCATAATTTTACAACAAATAGCCAAACAAATAAATTTGAAAAAAAAAGAACAAATTTCCAAGAAATATCACCATGGGTGTGTCACAGCTCGCCAAGGTCGCCCAAATTTCATAAAAATAAAAATGCGTGATTATCATTTTATGGCATGAAAAAGGAAAAATCACTATAATTCTGTTTTCAAATATAGTTACTTGATGTTTGCTGCTATTGAACATAAATATATAGCAGAATTTTTTGAGTTAATAATACTTGACACCGCAGTTACAACTTGACTAAAAATTACCAGTATTTAAATAATATAAATGTTTAACTTTAGTGGTAATTTAATTCCTTTTGGTTTTCAATATATCAAATCTTTCGACTCTTTTTGACCCCTCTTGGTCAAAAATGCGATGTCAAAATCGGTCCAAAAATTCAGCAGCATTCTTAAAAAGTAGGGCAAACTTTCAGGATCGTATGTAATAATAATTTCATATACCTTTTGCTTATGTAAATCATAGGACAAGTTTTTCAGTGCGAGTTTAAACTGGGTTTTAACTCCGTAAACTTATTTTAAATTGCAGCAAGAAAATATGTACTGGTGTGCAAGAACAGACAGCTAAATAACTGATAGGTGAATCTAAGTTTATCTCAGCTAGATTGGGCGTTTAAAATTAGTTTAAACTACGTTGAAATTTGACTGAAAAACTTCAAATCGGGTTTAAACGTCAAATAGAATTTAACTCACACTGTAAAACGGGCCTATAATTATGACTATCAAAGCAAATGCCCAAAAGTATGCCACATTTCCTTGTTTTGTGGCATTAAAATGTGCAATTATAGCCGTATATAGAAAAGTACCTGGCAGTACCTGGGTGCCGTAGCTCAGTGGTTAGTGTGTTGGCCTTCTGATATGTAGGTCGTGGTTCAATCCCCGGCTGATGCATAACAAATTTAATGTCGAAAAGAGTTTTCTTTTGAATGGTACCCACCTGTCGGCAAGCAATTAGTAATTGTTCCGACAGTAACAACTTGCCATGAAAAAAAGCTTCTAAAGGAACTCTGTGACAAAGCTCAGAAAAAGTGATATCACAAGGGTTCTGCCGTTCGGAACCGGCTAAAATAAGTGGGTCCCTTCTAATACTGTCCAAAAATTTAACACACAACAGTAATGGAAGAGAAGCTCGGACAATGAGCCCTTCGGGGCTTTAAGTGCCACATATTTTTTTTTTATTATTTACCTGGCATTTTTCAAGTTTTTAAAACTGGTTAATAACAAAAATATAAGATTCACATAAATAATGATCTCAGAGATCAGTAACTTTAAATTTACTAAAATACGAAGTTTCACTGTATGTGGTCGACACACGGTGCTTCGAGGCCTATAAGTGCCACAGAGTGGCGTGGGGGGTCAGGGGGATTAATGCCACCCCCGATGGATTTGTAAAAAAATCGTCAAAATCCACACATTTATTTTATTTTTAAACGGTCTAATTTGTGCCAACAAATAATTTTTAACGTTTAATGGAATACAGTCAATATATAATGAAAGTGGATAACCGTTTATTTAAACAAATATCCCAGTAATTGAATATTTTTTCAATAAAATGCGCTTGAATGCGAGAAAAAAAACTTGGGCCTATTTACGCTGGTGGAGTGTACCGAATAAGGTCCAACCATGACTTGGATTTGTATGCGGATAGGGATGTTGAAGAAGATATAGACCTAACCTCTGGGACCAAGTGCTGGAGGATCTGATAGCTCTTGGATTTGGCGAAATACTTTGCGAGCGTCTAAAATCGATTTTTGGTTGGAAAAGCTAAGGCTAGGGGAAGCACAAGAGCTTCAAGTGTTACTATTGATATTTTGGCTGGAGAATTTCATCTTAAATTAGATGCATTCTAATTTTTATTGTCATTACTCTGATTTTAAGTGAATGAAAATCAAATGTATACATACTTTCAGACCTCTGGAATTGCCTTTGAGGTGGAATTCATCAAGCATAAAATATTTTATTTCATTGTATTCAATAATTTACAATCGAATTTGTTTGCAACATTTTGATTTAGATTAGCTATTGAATTGCATTTGTACATGTGTAGGTGTATTCGTAGTATCCCTTTTTTATTATAATATTTATTATAATATTTATGTAGCCAGTAAGGACCATTTATCCATTAATCTAGCATGTTAGATAGGCTGTGTGTGAAAATGTTCTGAAACTATTTAACATAATTTAAACGTCTAATATGTGATTTGTCGCTTCATTTCCATTCCATTCCATAAGAAGAATCATTTATCCAATCTTATTTAACTATAAGAAGAGAGATATAGCCCATTAAATACATATGTATGTAGATAGATTACTAAGTTAAGGAAAAGCAACTCTTGAGTAGGTTAGGTTAGGTTATTACGGTTGTCCTCTCTTTTAGAGGACAAATTTAGGCCAGAAATGCCCATTGTGATACCACCGAGCTTCTCTTCCAATACTGTTGTGCGTGTTAAATTTGGACAGAACCCTTGTGACATCACTTTAACTTAGCTGTGTTACAGAGCTTTTTTTAAGAAGCATTTTTCGCAAATTGCTAACTACTTGCGCCGACAGGTGGGTACCGTTCGAAAGACAAATCTTTGCGATATTAAACTCTTGAGTAGTTTAGCATCACAAATATGTAGTATCCTAATGAGTTACTTGTACGAAATGTGTACCTTTTTTCTTAAAATTTAAATATTATCAGTATCTAGGCAGGTACTAATAAATGTTTGCATATGCCAATAAATTCAAAACGGCAAACAGAATTGTGCAGTGTAAATTAGATATCATATACATATCTAGGTACAAATTGGTACAAGTGTAAGGTGCACTTCCGAGCGTATACCAGATCAATTAAGATCACGTAGTAAATTATACTAATCGGTAATAATATCTCAATTAGCTGTGTACTTATATATGTAAATGACCAACAAAAATATTATACTATTAATATTAATAATTAAACTAATTTATTGAGCATATACGTATGGATTATATTATGACCTCTCTATATGTACGAGTATGGATGAGCTCAAGAGTTTAGCACTTTTCAAAAAGCCCCAATGAGGGACTATAAAAACTCAAAAATTTTCAAACAGACTAACTTTGAGAGCCTTACATCAAGGTTTTATTATATATATAGTAAATCTCTTTACGCTATTTCTGGGGTTTATAACTTGCAATGATCATTACATTTGCAGAAGCACCCGCATCTGTTTCCATGTATTTATTTGTAGGTGCAGTATAATATGATGGCGCTAGTAGTTAGACTTCATTTATTGTCATTTAGCAGTAATTAAGTGGTAACAATTGCATGTGCAATCAGCAGCAGCAACCAACAAATCTGTTTATTATTATTAACAATTTCTCATTTACAATTTTGTTATTTGAGCAATTGAGAAAAAGGTATGTATGTGCTATGGTACATAACATATCTATATGTAAATGAGCAAAAGGAAGCTTATCAAAGCGAACATTACGCGGTTTATTATTATCATTATTGTTGTTAATTTATAATAATTGCTCTTTTAAATAATTTGTTTAAATCATTTTAACTCTTCGATTTATTGATAATTCGATTATTATTTAAAGTTTTATTTTATTATTTACATATATTAATTGAATGATTTGTTGTCGTTGTTTTTTATTCATTTATTTTCGACCGCACTATTAATAATTTTTAAGCACTTTCAATTTTTGTAATCAATTTTTTGGTGTTGCCAATTGGTAGCCAGAGGGTTGCTATATGGCAATTTTAATTTATGTGTTCCTTAAATAAAAGTGTTGCATATGAATAATGGCAATGCACTCGAACACGTGCATATATATATATATATATATTGGCCTGCAGCCCAAGAGGAGGTCAATTGGCTTTTGTAAATATGCAGTTATAGAGTGAATTACAGCTGCAGAACTAGATTTTGATCTAGGGAATTTATAATTGGAAAGAACTGGTTTCAGAGTTATTTAGATGTAATGCTAAATGAAGCAAACTGAAAACGGCATATCTAATTTTGTTGATAAATGTTGAGCGAAGATGTTTAAAAGTGAGCTTTTAATTTTTCCGAACTAGTTCATATCTGATTACAGGTAATGCAGCAGGGAGTCAGTTGCACAATGACAATGCATTCAATTCATACGAAGCCGTATTTATTCCGTCGGATAAAGTTTGAATTTGATCAATTTTGGGAAATTATAAAGCTTATTCTATAATTTTTTTTTTTTAATTCGTGCTTCTTGAATTCTGTTGAATACAATATCTTTTTTTTTGTGTCCCCCATCTGCGGTATAAGTTAAAAGCGATGAAAATCGAATTCCATGGAATGACTGATTTATTTATTTGATTTGAGATTTGGTTGGTGGTTAGTTTAGAGCTATAGACTACCAGTTCTACCAGTTTAACCACTAGTTCCGCGTAACGCAGAATGACGAAATGACTATCTTTAATGATAATCTCTACGGTAAGTAAACAGTGGAACTACTGGAGGACTGTGTAATCGAAGAGGGAACCAGTCACTGACTCCAACATAACTAGTAGAGCTTCCTTTGCTTGATCAGTCCCGTTACACTGTATTGATTTTTTTATAAAAATGTTTTCATATAGACTGTGACTGTGTGACTGTATACGTGTAATTAATTATTTTAATTTGTTCGATTATTAAATTTATTGCATTTCCCTCACCTTCGGTTGCCGATGCCAGTATCCATTTACATATCGAGTTTCATGTATAGTTATGTACATACATATCTACTTACAAATGTAGGTATATTGACCATGTATGAGTATGCAGCCAGTAGTGCTTTATGGTGCTATCACTAAATGTATACATACAGCAGCTAACTATAATATCTTATTCCAGTTGAAAATTTTGTATTTTTCCATTTATTGCTGTGGTACAATGAGAAGAAATATCTTGACGAATATGTATTACATCATTCGGGCATAGTATCATCGTAAAACGATGTAATATAGCATTTGTAAGTGAATAAATTTTTTAAAAACCTTAAAGAATATGTCAAATATTTTGCAGAATTTTTAAATTATGTTTTTATAGTAGTTAAATTCTCGAATATTTCATTCCTTAAAGCTTAGAAGCAATAATTTTACTATTAATTTATATTTCGACGTCAGTCAGAAAAACCAATTTCAAATGCGAAATTGTATTAGAGGCTTTTGACAAAATTGACAGTGCTGTTAAAGTTTGTTACACTCGGAGGAGTTGTCAATTACTCGCCGACTTCTGTAATTGGAAGTAACGTCTTCTTATTTTAAATGGCAGAATTCTCGTAACATTAGGGCTAGGCTAACGCACAAAGCACTGAGATTCCATTATTTATCTGGGACCGGCACGATGGGTAATGGTGCCAGAATAGCTATATGTGTAGCTAATGCCACAGCGTAGCCAGGGGAGGGGATCAGAGCGATAGTGGATCAGAGCGATAGATACTCATACATCAAAATCCTGCATACGGCACTGTGTGCATCCCATTATTGTTGCGAATAGCATATGAAAGAACCATGAGCCATATGCTATTAGCTATTATAGCTGTTATAGTCCTTCGAATGAAAGACACAAATCGCTACATCCAAAAAATGATGCGAAAAGCTATCACCTGATTTTTGAGCTCGTTGTCGGAGAATGCGTGGCTGCTTCTTTTCACACTACACTTGCACCAAAATCAGAGGTGTGGTGGTATTGTAATAAAACAGATGTTACAGTACAATCAATGTTTTGGAGTATTCGGCGTTACCCAGGAAACATTTGTCAGATGGGTATTGATCTCAAACAATACCAATATATTGCAGAATGTAAAAATCATTGAAAGTTGTTCAAATATTTTACCCCTCTAACAGTGGGTACAGGAAGCTATGGGTGCGAATTTTATAAAAATCCAAATTTTCCTTTGGAGGGATTACTGGGTCAGTCTTACAATTCACTCCTTTAGTTGCAAGATAGTATGATTAAATAATAAGATAAATGTGCAATTTGTAAAATTTTAGAGCTATTGAGTGATTTCTAATATTTCATTGGGAATGTTTTACCCTGTGGCGGCCAACCTAATGATTGATGTCACATGATGACATGTCACATTCATATTGAGTTTTCTGGTGGAACCCACACTAATACATCAGAGGTAATTACCCAACTGTGCAGAATGCTCTTTAGTAAAAGTACAGATTTCGTTTTAAGAATTGCCGATTCGGTGTTATATACAACTATCGACTCAGTGATATCGCTTCGACACTAAGTAAGAATACCGATTCAGTACAAGTATTGATTCAAAACTGGGTACTATGTACTTTAGAGAGCTTTAAATCAACACATTCTAAAATCGAGAAGGCACTACCGAATATTTTGAGAAGCAAGTATTTGCCAATTTACATTATTATCGATTTTGCTCAACGCTGCCATTTTTATATACACTAAAATTTGTGGTTACATTTTTGCATGTATACACGCTCATTTGTCTAATAAATAACCACAAATGCCCACTACCGACTGCTAGATATATTTAAATATGTACTATGTACTCTGTACTTATTGTATTGCATTAGAGAATCATTAGAGAATAGAATGCAGAGAAGTGTTGCGGGCGGATTGTAAGCGATTGCAACATTAATTGTTCGAAATGCCTGCACCGCAAACTTTGAAAAAAAAAAACCAATGAAGCCGTGAAAGTATGTGTATGTTGAAAACAGAAAACCACATATAAAACCGATTAATTAATTAAAAAATTGTTGCACACTAGCAACCACATATTCACATACTGATGCACATACACATTCAGAGATTTGAATTTTACATTTAGCAATAAACAATTTTTAGACAATTATGCGATAAAAAATAATTTTTTTTTATGTCGAAAATGCTGTAGTTAAATGAGATTCCGAAAGAGAACAGTAATACACGTGTGTATGTCCCTGTGGAAAATTGAGAATTGAATTGCCAATTCACTGAAGAAATCTTTGATACAAAAGGTGTTGTAACGAATTTGTGCAGTACCTGGTAAGCAAACAGGTAAATCTTCTTTTTAGTGCGGAATTTTATGTGAGATGTTGAAAATTTCCACACGCATACGCTTACGACCATAGACATCCCAGCAGTGAGACTAGTGAGTGACGAATTATCGAATTCACTAGTCCTTGGTGAACTACGATAGTCCCTCTTCAAAATACTTTCTTCGCTCTCAACTAGCGAATTTCTTCGCTAGCTGGTGCCAGTTAGAAATTCCAAGCGCCGTCAAGTTCTCCAGTATTTGGTCTTTTCACCGGAGATCAGGTCCTCTTCTGCGTAGTCCTCCAGCGGGTTCCGAATATAACACCTTTTTAGCTGGAGCGTGTTCTTCCATTCGCTCGACATGTCCTAGCCTGCGCAGCCGTTGGATTTTGATGCGATTTACTATGTCAATATCGGCATACAGTTCGTACAAGAGTTGCAAGAGTGATCCTTCGAAATATCTCCAGGCTGACGTCATTACTGCTGTTAATGCTGGTTCCAAGATAGACAAAGTCCCTCACTACTTCAAAAGCGTAGTTGTCAACAGTGACGTGCTGTCCAAGACGCCGGGACTCTTTGTTTGTTGACACTAGGTACTTTGTCTTGCCCTCGTTCACCGTAAGACCCATCCGACGCGACTCTTTTTCTAACTCTGAGAATGCTGCACTGACTGCTCGCGTGTTCATGCCGATTATGTCAATATCGTCGGCTTACGCCAACAGCATGACACTTTTGTTGAAGATATTGCCATTATGTCGTAGATCAACTGTTCGTATTATTTTCTCCATAATAAGATTGAAGAAGTCGCACGATAACCAACAAATACTCGCACAAAATATTTAATCACGGAAAATAGAGAAAAGGAAATTGATAAATATATTCAAAAGGAAGTTATATGCATTTCAAGGGGTAAAAGTTTAATCGATTTATGCGATTTTTATTCGAAGAGGAAAATAGCAATAGAACTTACGAACGACGTGACACATTCGTCATTGAATTGGCACGGTTGTGCATTACTAGGGGACACAAAGTAGTTAGATATGGCGAAAATGCTGTGTTTTAGTATGGAATTTGGCTACCGACCACACTGATGGGATACCATTATGCTAATGCATAAGTACATATACACATAAAGGCCGATGCTATATAATTTTGAACAATTTTTTGGTTCGCGGTTTTTAGGCGTTCTACTAATACACAAATATCTAGATTCGTATATGTATAATTACATCGAAATGTAAATACTTATAGCACAAGTATGAATGTGATAGTAAATGTAGTATGTCAATATGTACGAATATATAGGATTTGTATGAAAATGGGCATAAAACAAATTACAAATGCAATTTCGAAATTAATTTAATTAATCCCAACAAAACTGGCTGTGGCATTGCTGTCCCATGTATAGTATACGTGCGTAGCAACATTTTGGGGGTATTTAATATATATAGAGATAGAAGTAGATAGCGACATGCAAATGAAAATAATGGCATGATAGCAATATTGTTTGTCGTATGTAATGAATTTGAATTTAAATTTCTATTTGAGAATATTATTTGTGGCAGCTGCACCACCAACAACAATTACACAAACAAAATTGTCACAATTTACCGTCGCCAAAATGTAAATGATGCCTAATTGTCGCTTAAGCATTATGCAAATAGTGTTGTTGTTCTTGTAAAAGCTCACGAGCTTGTAAACATTTTATTGTGAATTTTTCATTGTTTGCAAATAGTTTTGCTACACTTGCCACACCGTCGTTTTAGAATTTCCTCCTTGCTGTAAATGGCGCAATGCTCTTTGCTTGTTTCCTTCTTTTTTTTTTTTGCATATTAAAACAACATAAAAAGGATTAGAAAATTTATTATTGTCGCATACTGTCTGTCTGCAATATAATACAAGTAAGCACACATAATAAATAATAAATAGTATTCTGTCGTTGGTGTTGAAAATACTTTTAATCCAAGGTTTTAATTTGAAAAGGCTGGCTTTAAAAAAATGAATATATTTTAGCAACATTTTATTGAAATTTATATTTTGCCAAAAAGAAAAAATAAACGCAACAATAACTTACTTTTATTGTTCTGCGAGTCATGTTGATTCTGCGTATGCATAGGTACTAGTGTGCAAGTTTACAAATGGTATAAAGTCTTTCAAATAACTTTTCTGAATATAGCACAAAAACTGTAACATGTTCATGCAAATGAAGTCCAAACAAGTATTATAAAATATGTATGTCACAAAAAATGTCATGTAAATATGAAGTTTTGTTTAGCTCCCCTTTTTTTATACCCTGCATAATGCAATATGCATGGTATATTCATTTCGGTCAGATGTTTGTGTCCACTTGAAGGAATCTCCGGAGATATAGACATGGATATATATTCGTGATCAGCGTCGATTAAATTTTCGATTTAACGATGTCCGTCCGTCCGTCCGTCCGTCCGTCTGTCTGTCACCTGGCTGGTTCGCACGATAACTTGAGTAAATATTGAGCTATTTCGATGAAATTTGGCATAAGTAATCTATGATCCAAGGGTACGGAGGGGATTGATATTGGGCATGATCGGTCAATAACCACGCCCACACCAAGCATTCAAAGCGACTAACCTCGAAATTTTCAAAATCTTTAACTTGCTATAACTCACACAATATACCACTTGGGACAACAATATTTTGCACATAGAGTTATATTATACTACTATATAACCTCACCAAAAGTGGATGAGCCACGCCTACTTTCTAGCGTAGCTCCCATACAAAGTGTCTGTACTTCTTTTAAATTGAAACTGCTGTAACTTCCACAATCTTCTGTCTAGAATAACCATAATTGACACTTAGATTAACACGGTAGTCGGAAATAATATGGCAGAAAATCAATGTGCCACGCCCACTCCTTTTTGGGTCTCCCATACAAAGTTGCGGAAATTAAAAAAAATGTTACCGGTTATAACTTGCAAACTATTCAGCGTAGAATAACGAGATTTAAGGTGTGGATTAGTATTGTACGAGCAACTAGGCTCACAGAAAATGGGCGCACCACGCCCAGTGTTTATCGTAGCACCCATACAAATTTTAAATTGAAACAGCTGTAACTTCGGCAATCTTCTGTCTAGAATAACCATAATTGACACTTAAATTAATATCGTAGTCGGCAAAAATCTGGCAGAAAATCAGTGTGCCACGCCCACTCCTTCATGGGTCTCCCATACAAAGTCGAGTGAATTAAACTAAAATTTTAAGCTCCATAGCTTACAAACCATTTAGCCTAGGACAACGAGACTTAGGGTATGGATTAGTATTGTACGAGCAACTAGGCTCACAGAAAATGGGCGCACCACGCCCAGTGTTTATCGTAGCCCCCATACAAATTTTAAATTGAAACAGCTTTAACTTAGGCAATCTTATGTCTACAATAACCATAATTGACACTTAAATTAATATCGTAGTCGGAAATAATCTGGCGAAAAATCAGTGTGCCACGCCCACTCCTTCATGGGTCTCCCATACAAAGTCGAGTGAATTAAACTAAAATTTTAAGCTCCATAGCTTACAAACCATTTAGCCTAGGACAACGAGACTTAGGGTATGGATTAGTATTGTACGAGCAACTAGGCTCACAGAAAATGGGCGCACCACGCCCAGTGTTTATCGTAGCCCCCATACAAATTTTAAATTGAAACAGCTTTAACTTAGGCAATCTTATGTCTACAATAACCATAATTGACACTTAAATTAATATCGTAGTCGGAAATAATCTGGCGAAAAATCAGCGTACCACGCCCACTTCTTATTGGGGCTCCCATACAAAGTTGAGGAAATTAAACAAAAATGTTAACCACCATAACTTAGAAACTATTCAACGTAGGACACCAAATTTAAGGTGTGGATTAACATTGAAAAATTAATTGGATTTACTAGAAAGTGGTAAGCCACGCCCATTATTTATATAGCTCCCATACTAAGCCTCGGAATTATCTTAAAATCCTTTTACTTCGTCAAAGTCAACCATATTTCGGGTGTAAATTAGTAGTATATGCAAAAATTGTTTCTCGAAAAGTGGAAATAAAAGAAAAGTTGGATATTCGAGTAAACTTTTTATATATAAATCTACATATGCAGGGTATAGTTTGGTCGGCCCCAGCCGACTGTAAGGAGATTTTTATACCCTGCATAATGCAATATGCATGGTATATTCATTTCGGTCAGATGTTTGTGTCCACTTGAAGGAATCTCCGTAGATATAGACATAGATATATATTCGTGATCAGCGTCGATTAAATTTTCGATTTAACGATGTCCGTCCGTCCGTCCGTCTATCTGTCACCTGGCTGGTTCGCACGATAACTTGAGTAAATATTGAGCTATTTCGATGAAATTTGGCATAAGTAATCTATGATCCAAGGGTACGGAGGGAATTGATATTGGGCATGATCGGCCAATAACCACGCCCACACCGAGCATTCAAAGCGACTAACCTCGAAATTTTCAAAATCTTTAACTTGCTATAACTCACATAATATACCACTTGGGACAACAATATTTGGCACATAGACTTATATTATACTACTATATAACCTTGCCAAAAGTCGCTGAGCCACGCCTACTTTTTAGCGTAGCTCTCATACAAAGTGTCTGTACTTCTTTTAAATTGAAACAGCTGTAACTTCTACAATCTTCTGTCCAGAATAACCATAATTGACACTGAGATTAACATGGTAGTCGGAAATAATATGGCAGAAAATCAGTGTGCCACGCCCACTCGTTTTTGGGTCTCCCATACAAAGTTGCGGAAATTAAAAAATGTTACCGGTTATAACTTGCAAACTATTCAGCGTAGAATAACGAGATTTAAGGTGTGGATTAGTATTGTACGAGCAACTAGGCTCACAGAAAATGGGCGCATCACGCCCATTGTTTATCGTAGCCCCCATACAAATTTTAAATTGAAACAGCTGTAACTTCGGCAATCTTCTGCCTAAAATAACCATAATTGACACTTAGATTAATATCGTAGTCGGCAAAAATCTGGCAGAAAATCAGTGTGCCACGCCCACTCCTTCATGAGTATCCCATACAAAGTCAAGGGAATTAAACTAAAACTTTTAAGCTCCATAACTTACAAACCATTTAGCGTAGGACAACGAGATTTAAGGTATGGATAAGTATTGTACGAGCAACTAGGGTCATAGGAAATGGGCGCGTCATGCCCACTGTTTATTGCAGCCCTAATACAAAATGACTGAAATTCTTTTAAATTGAAACAGCTGTAACTTCGGCAATCTCCTGCCTAAAATAACCATAATTTACATTTACATTAATATCGTAGTCGGAAATAATCTGGCAGAAAATCAGTGTGCCACGCCCACTCCTTCATGAGTCTCCCATACAAAGTCGAGGGAATTAAGCTAAAACTTTTAAGCTCCATAACTTATAAACCATTTAGCGTAAAAGAACGAGATTTTAGGTGTGTATTAGTATTGTAGGAGCAACTAGACTCACAGGAAATGGACGCGCCACGCCCACTGTTGATAGTAGCCGCCATACAAAATGACCTAATTTCTTTTAAATTGAAATAGCTGTAACTTCTGTATGCTTCTGTCTAGAACAATCTTAATTAACACTTAGGTTAATATGGTAGTCGGAAATAATCTGCCGAAAAATCAGCGTACCATGCCCACTTCTTATTGGGGCTCCCATACAAAGTTGAGGAAATTAAACAAAAATGTTAACCACCATAACTTAGAAACTATTCAACGTAGGACACCAAATTTAAGGTGTGGATTAACATTGAAAAATTAATTGGATTTACTAGAAAGTGGTAAGCCACGCCCACTTTTATATAGCTCCCATACTAAGCCTCGGAATTATCTTGAAATCCTTTTACTTCGTGAAAGTCAACCACATTTCGGGTGTAAATTAGTAGTATATGCAAAAATTGTTTCTCGAAAACTGGAAATAAAAGAAAAGTTGGATATTCGAGTAAACTTTTTATATATAAATCTACATATGCAGGGTATAGTTTGGTCGGCCCCAGCCGACTGTAAGGAGATTTTTTTCTTTCTCTTTTGACACATACGTACATAAGTATGAGTGTAAGTGATCATAATGTTGGTATTTTTTCTTCGTAAGAATTATGATGAAGATGATCTTTTGTCACTTCGAATGCATAACATAGGATGTCAATGTTTTATAGTATTAATGGTATACTACTGTAATTAACCTTGAACTACTCTCAAGTGGTTTTTAGACCGATGCACACATATTTGGCATTATCATCTCCAAAGTACTTTAGGCGAGATTCTCCTTCAGCCTTTTGTGATCATGACGATTTCGACAGTTTCAGAAGCTTCATTTGGTAAATGTGCACCACTGTGACAACATAACATGACAATTAGTGCATTAAAGTTCAAATGATGAAACATGCTTCTATAAGGAAATCCAAAAAGAAAGATCTGACTCTAGCCTAATCGTTATACTTTTTAAGTTTAACACAATATCAGCATTGCTACTCTATTGCAGTAGCCTAAGTAATTTATTACATTTTGATAAGGGTCTATAGAAGATATTTCCACTTCCCTGTTCGAAGCTGTTTTTGTTTATGTGGATTTTTTCCCCAAAGGCCGATTGAAAAGCTTGTTATAACGATTGATGCAAACTGCCACCAGCAAGCGTTATGAAATTCTTTTAGAAGCCAGCACTTGCATTTGAAACTACTGCTAGCGCAACTTGTTACTTGGTATATTTTCGTAAACCATAGTGTAAACATTTTTTAGTCCTACACACTCCTTGAAGTTTAGATCAAAAAACAAAAGTGACACTGAATATTCCAAGTTCATAATAATGATAATATTAGTATTGCAGATTAAGAAGGCCACATGATGGACTAAACATGGTTGCAGGTTGACAAGAACTAAAACCGTTATCTAAAAACCGAACACAATGAAGAACGGTAATTATTGTTGTCCTATGTCTCAAGGAGGGTTCAAGGAAACAATTTTTTGCATAATGCTGTTATTGTACATATTTTATAAGCCTTTCGAATGACTTCACACCTACTGAATAGATGTTTTCTAGGCATATGGTTAGAAAAGAATTCGATATGCAGTCTATAGAAATATTGATTTTGGGATGATTAGGTTCTTGGTTGGTCTTAATCTAATTGTTTACTAATTTTTTGAAGAGATTTCAACAATTAGCTTATTACCTGATAGATAAAAAAAAAATAAATATGGTGCTCTTAAAGCCCCAAAGGGCTCATTGGCCGAGCTTCTCTTCCATTACTGTTGTGCATCTTAAATTTGGACAGTATTAGAAGGGACCTACTTATTTTAGCCGGTTCCGAACGGCAGAACACTTGTAACATCACTTTTTCTGAGCTTTGTCACAGAGTTCTTTAAGAAGCTTTTTCATGGCAAGTTGTTACTGTCGGAAGAATTGCCAGTTGCTTGCCGACAGGTGGGTACCATTCGAAAGAAAAATCTTATCGATATTAAATTTGTTATGCATCAGCCGGGGATTGAACCACGACCTACAGATCAGAAGGCGACCACACTAACCACTGAGCTACGGCACCTGATAGATACCTGCCATATTTCCATAAAAAATAAAAATGAAATAAATGTGTAGCACTTATAGGCCTCGAAGGGCCGAGCTTCTCTTCCAGAACTCTTGTGCGTGTTAAATATGTGGGCAATATTAGAAGGGGCCTACCTATATTAGCATATTGCGACCGGAAGAACCGTTGTGGCATCACTTTTTCTGAGCTTTATCACAGAGCTATTTTAGAAGCATTTTCATGGGATTGAACCCACGACCTACACCTCAGAATGCCAACGCACTAACCACGTAGTATACGTAGCATAAAATTGTACCCGAAAAATGGGGAAATAACATATCAAATCGGTGTATATCAACAATTATATTCCAAAGTTGACAAAGCCAATATCTTACTCTGCGCTCTACTCCAAGCATTTTTAATATGAATTGTATTTACAAAACTTTGTGTTTTGCTTAATTAGGTATACAACCATTCATAATTACGAATCCAAACTCGATGATTTAGTTTATTTGTTATAGTCTAGATTGATATTTCCCTTTTACTTCTTGTACTTAATTATTATTGTCCAGTCATCAATACAGAGGGTTAATGATGCCCAGACATAAATGTTTAAATTCACATAGTAGCAAGCTATTGATGAAAATCCAGTTTTCGACTTTTCATTTATTTTCTACAATATCACACCTAAGAACATATTTTATGTACATACAAACTTGTTAATCACGACTCTGGAGCAATCGATGTGGTTGTCATCACTTTTATATGATGATTATTCATGCATTTACACACATACATATATTAAAATTTACCTATATATGTATATTCATTCCACACGATAATATCACACTACAATACCGACTGTAACTGTACACAAGAAGTATCTTGAAGAACGTCGCAATTGCTATGCTAGTCATGGCCAACATTAGCAAGCTTTGGTGGCAGCTCAAAAGTAAAAACAACAACTCTCTATGAAACACCTGAAATGTGAAAAGAACTACTAAAAGTCTTTTTTCTTAAATAAACCGCGAAAAATCACGCCACACAATAAACGTTTGTTTAACGCTTGCGCATGACTTCTATGTATAGTACGAGTATATATTTACGTATGTAAGAATTTATGTCTATTCGTAGTTTTTTGCTTTACTCTAGCGATCGTGATGTTATTAAATATATTTAGGAGCTCTTCTTCTAGATCTATGCATTATGTTTCTTTTCTATTTAATCAATTTTACATGTTTTCATAGATCATTAAAAATTCATGGAGTAACAAATAATAATTGAAATTTTAATTATAAAAATCATATTTGTGCAAATTGTACTCCATTTGTGTGTACCAAAAATGGTTAATCATTCACATTCAATGCGTCTCGAGAGGGAGCAGTGCATAATAACGCAATGTGAGGATGATGATGACGTTGTTGCTGCCTCAGTGTGCTAATGAACAGTAGCCGCATTCGGTGTTATGTGTAAAAATTAGCACTTGTCTGGCAAGTTGAATTTTATGAATCTTCATATTTTAGTTTATTTTATAATATAATCTTTCTTTCGCTCACATACTATGTAGTACATGAATTCTCTTTACTGTGTGTTGAATCGATGAAACAAGCATAAAATGTATGCGCACGCATGCGCATTTGTTTTGCGAATGTGCAACAAACTGTGTATTTACAAAAGTTTAAAAATTTCTTAATATGTAGCACCTATTAAGTATAGTCATTTGTTGCAATTGGTGTGGTTTGCGCTCATGGTCACCAGCTATGTAATTCACTTTCAAGTACTTGTAGAAAATAAGGATTTTTTTATGAAGAAATAATAATACTCCATAATTTATCGTAATTTTTTCCTCATTTATTATTATCATTCACTTTTTAGTCAAGCTCAAAACCGAGAACCTGTGAGTTTTATCATTAATATCAAATTAATACATTTCTGCTTGGTTAGGCGACCATCACAATTCAATTCAAAGTAATACTTCGTATTGATGCAAAGGATATTTAAGAGACCAAGGTGGTTGCATATTTGAAATCACCCGGTGCGGTCCAATCTCGTTTATAGCGTATGTACATATGTGAGTCAGTAACGTTAAGAACACGTTTATAGGTGCATGCATATATCGTGTATATATACTTATGTATGTATTCCATTCTCTTAGAAGTTGACCGAACATCATCTTTTCAGAAGATTACCGAATTTTTAACAAGTCAATTTTCAAAACAATAAAAATCATTGATGCCACTGGTTTATGAGTATTTTAGTAATGTCTTTACTCAAATTTGTATTGTTGTTGTGTAATTTTCATAAGGCTATTTGAAAAATTTGGTGAATTTTTAAATAAAATCATTCTGTAAGTATCAACTCTCCAAAGGGCTAATTTTTGCTACGATAAGGTTTCCATAATATTACAATCATAAAGGCATGAGTCTTTGATTATGTTATATTATACACATATCCAGCATATATGTACAATTTGTACTCGGTGGTATCCCCAATTCGTTAGTTCCGCGAGTCCATTCAAAAAAAGCCGCACGACTACATTTGGTTCATCTCATTTGGTTCATATCATTTGAAAACGCGGACAATTTAGAGAATGTGTTTAAGCGTTTCGTCTCTGTTCGTAATACAACTCCCGCAAAATTCTCTGTAAGGGGATCCATACCTTATGACCATTAGACCTATGATATAATCTTCGAAGATATTCCTTGCTAAGTATTAGGAAAATGTTAGTTTTCCTTGATTTAGTTCATATTAGGAGATGTTCGACATCTAGTAGTAAGACTCCACTTCACCAAATACCTATCATCTATGGCTGGTTTGATGGTTCTGATCCATGTCGGACGGATTCAAGAACAGCCAATAATGTGCTGTCGAAACGAACGTGTCAATTCTCTGCAGTGCTCAACACACTTCGATATCACCGTTTTAGCAGCTAGTGCCTTGATCGGACGCTTATCTAATCCACCAAGTCTATTAAAGGAGGAAGTTATTTCCACTGGTAAGGTATTTAGGATCCTTGAGGAACAGCACACCTCCACACCTCTAATATTGTCATCTCTTGATGGACTTTTGACTCGACTATGTAGATGTAGACTGAAAAACGTCAAATGAATACAATTTATTGTGTGAAACGTTCAAAATTACTTTTAATATAAATGGAATAGTGGGTGCCGTAGCTCAGTGGTTAGTGTGTTCGCCTTCTGATCTGTAGGTCGTGGTTCAATACCCGGCTGATGCATAACAAATTTAATATCGAAAAGATTTTTCTTTCGAACGGTACCCACCTGTCGGCAAGCAATTGGCAATTCTTCCGTCAGTAACAACTTGCCATGAAAAAGCTTCTAAAAAGAACTCTGTGAAAAAGCTCAGAAAAAGTGATGTCACAAGTGTTCTGCCGTTCGGAACCGGCTAAAATAAGTAGGTCCATTCTAATACTGTCCAAAATTTAAGACGCACAACAGTAATGGAAGAGAAGCTCGGCCAATGAGCCCTTTAGGGCTTTAAGTGCCACATATTTATTTTTTTTATTTTTTATAAATAGAATATATTTTCAATAGAAACCATCATTGATTCAATAACAACATATACCAATGTTGTTCACCTACAACTTATGTGCAACTTATATGCCATAAGGTAGAAGAGTTTGCAGTGCATTTTCTACTTCCAATGAGTGACAATAGAGTTTGTGTCTTTGTTGTTTGAATTATTGATTACAATAATACCCATACAAGCGCCCATTACTATGCATAAATTTAAATTAAGGCTTTGGTATCAATGCCCATGTACTTGTGTACACTATATTGTTGGTGTACATACGCAAAAGACGACAGAGACATCTTTCGTCTTTCGATCGAACTTTATTGCTTGTGTAAGTGCTTATACTATCGATATGTATGTGTACACATGTGTGTATCAATGTTCGCTGGTGTGTCAGTTTCGTGAGTTCGCATCTACCAGCGATGAGTAAATGTTTAATTTTAGTTAAAAGTTAAAAGGAAAAACAAAAATTGAAACAAACCCCAAAAAACAGATATACACACATACACACCCAGAAAAACAACAACAACATGCCAATAATGAAATTCAAATATTTCATATGTATGTGTGATAACACATACCTGAGAACGTGTTTGTATTTGGACTTGAATTACATTTTTATGGCTATTATGTTGTTGTTGTAATTGTTGTTATTTGGTATCTTTCAGTGAGTAAATGCATCCATCACATATATGTGTTAAAAAATTTCAACTTATTGTAGTTGTTGCTGTTGCTGCTCATGCTGTTATTGTCTCTGCTTCTTCTGCTACTACTACTACTGTTGCTGACTTTATTTTAATATCTGTTGCTGTGACTGTTGCTGCTGTCTCTACATCTTGTTTACTCTGATGATGTTGTTATTGTTGTTGTTACTATTTGTGTTTGTTTTAAGTTGTCGTCATCGTTGTTGTATCGATCGTCTATCGTTATTTGCTAGTATTGCTGCTGTTGTTGTTTACCTGCGATTTTTATTGTTAGCGCTTAAATCGTATGTTAATGTTACTGTCCTTATTTGTATTTGCGTATGATTTCTTGTTGCTATTGTTGTTGCTGTTATTATTAATATTGATATTATCCAATGTGTGTATCCACATATGTATACGACATTCATATATACCATAAGCCTTCCATTCCAGCCATGTTTTAGTATGAAATCAAGCTTCTCTACTTTACACTTTACACTCGACCAACATTTAGCAGAGATCACACATCACACTCATATAACATAATCATACGAGTATCTCATTCAATTACAACAACAACTTTCAACAACTATTACTGCTGTTGTTGCTCTTATTCAATTTGCCATTCACAAATTCACGCTTGAAGCCTTTTTTACTTTTTTGAATTTTCCACATGTTCGTTTGTGTATTTAGATGTAGACACGTTGTTGTCTGCGTTTTATGATCATTTTTTTTTCATTCGCTTACAAATTTGTTGTTACCATTGACAGGTTGTTGAAAAATTCAAGTTGCCCGATCGGTTCAGTTTACTGTACTATGTGGCATACGATACACGTTGTGAAAATATATAGATAGGATATATGTACAATTTCCAAGTGACTGAAGCATTGCAAAATCAATTGACTTTCAATTCTTTTGACATAATCATAATTTTTTTCTTTTACAATTCAAATGAAATTAACACGCGAATGATACTCTGATGAGCATTTCTAATGATATTTGTGATTAAAATATCGAATTTTTATGACATCAAATTATGATTGTTTGTTCTTGTACATAAATTAGTGTTGTAAAATTATGCATAAAATGTTATAAAATCGAAAACAGTTTCTCTATGAAAATACATGACGTTTTATTGAGATAATATAAATCATATAAAAAATCGGTAATTGGTATTTTGAAAACATATTTAGTTCATACTGATAGCGAAAGTCTTTCGTAATCAAATAATAGTATACAGCCACACGAAAAAAGTAAACATTCTTGTGTCCTCAACTGATTTTCGGAACATACTTTAATCCTAAATTGGCTTCCTAGAGAGACTTCCTTATAAAATTGATGTTTTTATATCCTGCATAATGCAATATGCAAGATATATTCATTTCGGTCAGATGTTTGTAACCACTTGAAGGAATATCCGGAGATATATTCGTGATCAGCGTCGCTTAACTTTTCGATTTAACGATGTTCGTCCGTCCGTCCGTCCGTCTGTCACCTTGCTGGTTCGCACGATAACTTGAGCAAATATTGAGTTATTTTAACGAAATTTGGCATAAGTAACCTATGATCCAAGAGTACGGAGGGGATTGATATTGGGCATGATCGGTCAATAGCCACGCCCACACTAAGCATTCAAAGCGACCAACCTCGGAATTTTCAAAATTTTTAATTTGCTATAACTCACTTAATATACCATCTGGGACAACAATATTTGGCATATAGAGTTACATTACACTACCACATAACCTTGCCAAAAATCGGCCAGCCACGCCTACTTTTTATAGTAGCTCCCATACAAAATGACCGAATTTCTATTTGAAAGAGCTGTAACTTCTGCAATCTTCTGTCTAGAATAACCATAATTGACATTTAGATTAATATGATAGTTGGAGATAACCTGCAAAAAAATCAGCGTACGACGCCTACTTCTTATTGTGGCTCCCATACCAAGTTGCGAAAATTAAAAAAATCTAAACCGCATTAACTTACGAACTATTGAAAGTAGGACAACCAAATTTAAGGTGTGGATTAATATAGTAAAATTAATTAGATTTACAGTGAAGAGGTAAACCACGCCCACTTTTTATATAGCTTCCCTACTAAGCCTCGGAATTATCTTAAAAACCTCCTTTAAATTATCTCCCCCCATAAGTTACAAAGTACTTCGCAAAGTCAACCATATTTCGGGTGTAAATTAGTATTATATGAAAAATTGTTTCTCAAAAAGTGGAAATAGAAGAAAAAGATGGATATTCCCGCAAACTTTATATATATATATATATATATATATATATATATATATATATATATATATATATATATATATATATATATATCTACATATGCAGGGTATAATTTAGTCGGGCCCAGCCGACTGTAAGGTGATTTGTTTTTTTATAAATTCGCTACTACTTCTACCAAGGTGCCATTAGCGGGGTCAAGTATTTAAGGGCTCCACATTAATGTTAATTACTCCATGCTCCGTAGGGATGCTTCCCAAAAAATGAAATTAGTTGTATATGAAAGGTGTCCATTAATTCCAGAAATCGTCCAAAATATTGTAAAATGTATATATAAACGATCCACTTTATTTTTTTCCCCTAAAATTTAAGTTGGCTTCTAACAATATTGCTTATTATGAAATAATCAAAATTCAAAAATAAAATAATTCAACAAAAATCAACCATTACTGATCTTAGTGCTCAAAATATTGACACATTGGTGCCACGGTGAAGGTTAATGTTAAAGAGCTACATTTTTAATAACGTTTAACTTATTGAATAGTTTAATCGATATGCTTATTTAATAACAGTACTTATTATTATTGTACTGCAAACCGAAGTACCCAAAATGCTTACGAATCTGTAATACGTGTCATATTTGTGTGAAATGCTGTTGGAATAAAATGTTTTGAGAAGGTAGCTTTATTTTCCATTCCGAGCCATAGATCAGTTTCATAGAGAATATATAGACAGTGATAATTGTAACAAGAAGATAAATATTGGACAAAAAATTTTATCTGCTTGCTAACAAAATCGCCTGGAAGTATTTATTTGTCACATTAAAACAATTCAACACCATTTTACAGAGTTGCTTATCAGCACAAAACGACAATTTCGACATTGAAAAACCTTTTCTTGGACTACAATCTGTTTTGCTTTGTCATACAGCTACTACAAAAAATCTGTCAAAGATCAAATCAACATTACTGGACGTTAGTGGATAGTTAGAGTCAAGATTTTTCTACCAAAAAGGATTAACCAAAGAACAGATTAAAAGAAAATGCTTTAGCTTAGTAGAAGCCATATAAAAACGACTACGGGTTTCCGTAGCTTAGTGATTAGTACGTTGGCCTTCTGATCTGTAGGTCGTGAGTTCAAATTCAAGTTGAAGCACAACCTTCATATATAATGATTTGTTTTTCGATCAGTGTCCTACTCCCGCTTATTATGCTCTAATATGAGCATAATAAGCGGGAGTATGTGTGGTATTAGTTTCTGCTTCAAAGCCCACAATTTTGTTAAATTTGAAAGCAAAAAAAAAAAAAAGCGAGTGCTCACAATTTGTTCAAAAACTGCATATATTTTAGTTTTGCATACAATGGTTGATCGAATTTGTTTCAGATTTTGTTTTAAATTTAATAAACGAATAAAAGGGTTGTTGTAGTACTTTTACCTTGTTGAATACGCCTTCATATCTATTACTTTTTGAATACAGTTTGAGAAAAACAAACGTAAGATGATACAATGTATTTTTGAATTCATATACTTATATTTATTTAAAAAAAAAATCAACATGAACTTATTTAACGCAAAATAAATATACTTACTTCATATGCAGAATAAAAAAATATATGTATATATATATATATATGTATATATATATATATATGTATATATATATATATATATATATATATATATATATATATATATATATATATATGTATATGTATATATATATATATATATATATATATATATATATATATATTAGCAATTATTGTGTGAAATTAGTTCAGCGACTGTTATAGCTCTCTGTAGCTCTCTGTATACAAAAATAACATTTGATATTTCTAACAATATACTGTGATTTTTTAAATAAACAAAATATTTTATTCGAAACTGCAGGGAGCAGAAATCGTAATTTATTTCATTTTAATGACACACAACACACAAATACTGTTTTTGAACAAATTATTTGCAGTCTTATGTGGAGTCAACATCAGTGAAATACAAGATTTTCTAGTGGTAGTTTAAAAAATAGCATTTAATTTTAATTAAACCTAGCCAAGACATTACAAATTCTGATCAAATGTGGCAAAATGTTTTGTTAGCACTCTATTTTATTTCTTAGTAATATACAACAAGCAAATATACGTGCAACTATAAACATTTCATAATCCATTCATTATAAGAATTTATGATCTTATCATCGTATAGGTCCCAAAGATTGTGACATACCGAAGGCGGCAATAACAGCATTGCATGCGGGCGTCAATAGTTTCGGTCAATTATCGTCGAATATACAAAACCCTTTGGCGGCGGAGGCAACAATAAATGGTGGTAGTGGCATCGGTGGCGGTACGGCACGTCTTCATATAACCGGCGGCTTGTGTGATGTCTCAAATGCACATCACAATAACAATAACAATAATAGTAACAGCAATAACAATAACAACAATAACAACGTAAATACCAGCGTAATGCAGCAACAACAGGATCAGGTGAGCATGCATATAACGAAAATTTGCGATATTTTCAAAAATTAATAAAATTTTGTATTTCTTTTCTTTCTTGATGTTGACAAACAAACAAAACACAATTTCTATACTTTCATGTTAATGTGTGTGTTATGCAAAAATCGAATAAATGCAAAAAATACTAATTAAATTCCATTCGAAAATTTCAAATTCAAACAAAACAACCAATTCTCGAATGCGTATGTTGAAAAATGCGATTGACTCTAATACGATAATTATAAAAAACAAAATCTTAAAAAAAAATATTTAAAAAGTAAGTGTAATTTTTTTATATATAGATAAATTAATTTTATTCTTTTTATTAGGGCTACGCGATTAATCGTTTGATCAGAGTCCCATTAACCAATTATTTGGACTAAACGATTAATCGCACAGCACTTGTTTTTGTATTTAATTTAATTTTGATACAAAATAAAAGCAATAGTTTTATTTATGGATTATTTATGGATGAGACAAGACAGCTACAGTAACTTGAGGCCTCACGTTGTCCATTTTTAACTTCATATAAAAACTGAATGACTTACTTACTTGATTTTTAATGAATTTTGAACTAATTTCTGTCAAAATCTATAGCATTTCAGCTTATTGTAATGACAAGCCAATACTTTCAATCACAACCTATACCAACAGCAGTTAACCAACATTTCTCGTTCGTTATGACTTATGACTCCGACAATCCAATACTTAAATTGTGGCGTTTTCAGCCTCCAGCAATAACACGATCAGTTAATAGCGTTAGCGATTCAGAAAACTTGAATGTTCATTTCATTGTGGATTGTATAAAAAAATATTTGCAGAGCTGTCTGTCGAACACTGTACCATTGATAAAACTATGTATTCTATCAACAGTTCCACGATATAGCATTAGCCCTTCATCCCTTGCAGATTTTGACAATTTTAAACATATTTCCTTGTCTTAGTCATTGTTACAAAATGTCGATGATTGCCAATATTTTCACCATGTTGAACACGAATGAAAGAATTCAGAAACCCCACATTTATTCAAGCTCCCTCGCCGTGTTTTGTCAGAAGTGTTTTATGGCAAATCTTCATTTTCACATAGTTGGAAATGTCTTTCTGAAAAATACTTTCCATTACTTTCCAGTAAGAATTCTTCAAATTGTTCTTCGGTTGAACAATTTATGGATTCAATTTGAATCTTTTTCCGCAAAGTTTACTTATAGCCTAGACAGACGGCAGCCTAATTCCGGATTACCGGCGCACTTAATCCGAATAAAATATTAACCTGACAGACGGCAGTATTGCGGATTAACTAAACGGCTGATTGCTGTTTTATTAGGTCTGCTCACTTATATTACTATCACTATCAATATGTGTCATCTGTTACTCTCGATATGAGAAAATCTACAAGAAGTACGTGATTTGAAAACTATCAGAAACTTGTAAATTGACATTCACCGCTCGTAATTGACAGCTGGATTTATTTGTTCGCCAATGCTTTTCATGTTGAAAACTGTTAACAATTGTTGAAAGTTTTTTGTAGTGAACACACCTAATATTTTGTAAAATGGATCGAGAAAAATTCACAATAGACAATATTCAGCAGTGTTGCCATAGCAAATTGCCTTAATCCTCTTTTATTTTGAGAATTAAGTCATAGAGTTTATGCGGATTAGCTGCAGTTAATGCCCGAGTTAATTCGAATTAACTTGGTAATCCGGAATTAGGCTGCCGTCTGTCTAGGCTATTATGCTCATAAGTATTTTAGAACCAATAATGTTATATTAATAGCAAGGTAAAGTAAGCCGAGAGATAAGAGAGATGCAAGTCAAAATCATATATATTTCTTGTAAAGGAAAGCACATATGATTTTTATGAACAACGCAAATTAGTTTGAACTTTCTTTCAGCTGACTGCACCTTGTTATTAGAACACCAGACTAAATAATGATATAAATGAAAAACGCTCACCTGCATTTCTATTCTCAATTACAGAATTTGGATAAAAATAATAAACAGAAACGGCATCGTACACGTTTTACGCCTGCGCAATTGAACGAGCTGGAACGATGTTTCTCTAAAACACATTACCCGGATATTTTTATGCGTGAAGAAATTGCAATGCGTATTGGTTTAACAGAATCACGTGTACAGGTAAGTGATTAGAAATACAACAGTTATGTATTATGCGATAAAATGGAATTCGTTGAAGATACATCAGAAAAGGCTTGTGATAGATGCTTCAGTTTATATAAAATACATTTGGACCAACGAACTGCTTCCGACTAGGTTGTTATGTGACCCGGATACAATGATTTTTATGATTTTATGGATACCGTATTTACTAATACCGTATTTACTAATATCAAAATGTGTGTGGCACTTCAGAATAGGAAAAAATATTAATGTAATAGCCTTCAGGAAATACGAATAGTATAACTCCAACGTTTTTTTAGTGCAAATTTCACCTGTACTAGTTCTCTTTTATACCCCTGCCAATGCATTCAACTGTAGAAATTAAATTAACTTTGAGGGCGGAAAATCAACAGCTAACTTTTGAACTACCGCCTTTCTAGTGTTGTGAGACCCAGTTGGGTATATTTGATATAGTTTAACACTACTTCTCTTGCGAGTAAGTCACCCCCTTCGGTAATATTTTGGACTTTTTTCTGGAATAAGATTGCTTCAGTTTAAAAAACAAATATATATATTTTATGTGGGCTTATTTAATGTTTGTTTTTTGCTACATGTCTTCAATACAAAATCACAAATCATCTTTATAAGTAGTCCGCTATTTTGGAGGAACATAAACAATTTTATACACGGCTTGGTATACCACATCTACAAATTTTCGTACTATACTCGTATATTACATATAAAAAATCACATTTCTTAAGTTCTGTAAGTTTGGATTAATTTCAAAATAAAAAAATGAAATGATATTAAATTCTTAAAAATCCCCAATGTAAAAAATACATAATATCACATTATTTTATAATTTTGTTATATTGCGGCTTTCAGGAAATTTACCCGACGGATCCTGAAGGAATGTTAAATAAATAGACTTTTGAAAGGGTAATAGAAAATTCCATAATGAGAGGAGAGAGAATGTTAGAGATGTACATTTGCAGTACATCTGTATCATGAAGACCATTCAGGAGACGCAAGTTGATGTCAATAGTTGTCATATATTGCCGCTAAAGATTGTGCTTTAACATAGATATTCAACTGGACTGGACTAATGCTAACTAGGTGAAAACCTTCAAATTTCGTGCTCCAGCTTTTATGGGAACACTTATCCAGGTTACAGCCACTGCTAAACTCAATCAGATAATTACTTCTAATTCTATTGTATTGCCCGTAGGTTTACAGTTTACAGTTTGTATTAGCTATTTCGTTCCCCTGAGCACCACAACTGACTTACACGTCAACGACGCACAGTGGAGCAGAATGACTAGCTAGGAAGTTTAAAATCGGTATGCTGATTCTTCTTAATAAGTACTAAATTTCATAAAGGTACTATCTACAACCGAGGTTATTAGGTTTCATCAGATTTGCCTGAACCGTTTATACAGTGACTGATGGTGACTAGCTTCTTTATTTTTATCTTTTATTACAAAAATGAAAATCCAGCTATGAAAAGATTTTAAACAATATAAAGGAAATTATTTGAACAAAATAAACAGTATATTTGAAAATAATTTAAGACGCTAGTGCTTAGCGCTATCATTACTTTCAACACTAGATATATTTTCAATTTCTTCACCATCATCATTATAAATATCATTATATTCTTGGTAGCTATTAGAGATAAGTGGACATTTTAATAATTCCAGAACTTCAGTAGGTAACTTTTGATTATTAGTTCTTTTAAATTTTATCTTTTAACTTATTGCCTTATTATGTCGTTATTACGTTGAACACGGCCACATTTTCTTGAATGGTGCTACAGTTATTAATATATTGTGCATTCTTTTAATCAACGTTAAATCTAATTTCGTATTTTCGGCCTAAACTTCTCCCCCCTAAAGAACCGCCTCGCAGTATTGCCATCATTAGAATTGACAAACCTTGGCTTAGGAACATCAACAATCAAACAACAGCGCTTCTTAAATTCGTTTTTCATTCGTTTATTATTTTCAGCAACAGTAGTTTCGTCATTTCGGACTTGCTATTTTTGTACTGGCATTTTATAAGATAAAGAACCTAATACATACGTGCAATATTGATATTATATATATTGGTATCTCTTTGTATTTCTCGTTTTATCATTTCTTCGATATTATTAAAATCTTTTGATGTTGCACCACAAAAGTAGCACTTTTGAGTGGATGTTGTCTGTGTAATCGCATTACAACGTTTTTAACCATCAATCATGGTAAAAATTAAAATATGATCAACTTCAATACAATACAATTTTCAAAGGCTGCAATAGCGAGTTGAAGATAGAGCAAGTCTTTGACAAATAACTTTTTCACCCAACACAACGCAAATAGGCACAAAACTAGATATGAAAACAGCAGAATCATGAATCACGCTTTTATGAAATATGGCGTGAGCTACCATCGAACCCCCACTTTGTGTATGTTACATACGCAATTTCTGGGTGAACGGAATCTATTACACTCCTCCGTGCAATAATCAGGCGAGATATGGTGTGGTCCAGTAAGGGTTGTAAGATGTATAGACATGTGTGCTAGTTGCCTTGATGTGTTTTTTGAATGATAATATTTCCTTTTTGCCTTCCTGTATTACTTTATAGGAAGGAAATTTCTCCCGAGCAGCCAATCGTACTATATTGTAATGATTCCTTGTCAACTTGACACCTACTACTACAGCCATCTTCACCTGACAAACAAATACTTTCATATTCACCCGTAAATCTGAGATCGAAGTTCCTTAAATCTTGCGTTCTCATTCGTTGAGTTCTCTCCGAGATTTCTTCAAAAGGTTTCTCTGGACGACCACCTTTTCGGCTTTAACTTTTTATAAAACCAATTGATGAATACAGCCAGGTTTTAATAATTTCATTAAAATTATCTATTTTTGTATATTCTTAAATCCAAAGAGAAACTTTTCTGTTCTGCTGCCCCATTGTGCGACGGTTACAAGTAATTGGAAGTGACGATCTGAATTTAGCACTGGTTTTTCACTGGTCACGTATCGTCACTAATGTGACCACTTAAGTGCTCTTATATTAGTTAAGAACAAATAGGTCAGTTAGTTTTCAATAAATCGTATTATCCTTGGGTACTTAATTATAAATTCGGGCTAGAATATAAACCTGTTACCAGAAACGTTGAGGTGTTTATGTAAGGTATAATGATGAATATAGCTTATATTGTTACTAGCTACAAAACTACTACTATTTAATATTTATATCAGGTGTAGTAAAAAGATATCCATTATTTTTCCAATAGATGGCTTTAGTAATCTGTATTTCGCGTTGTATAAGTTCAATCGGTTTATGCTAGATGGCGTTTGAAAGATAGCATTTCGTACTAAATCAACTTTGCAAGCCAGACGGCTGAAAATGTGAATAGTGTTTTTGGTCTTGGTACTGTAACAGCCAATCACGTGCAATTTTGGTTTCGTCGATTCCGTTCCGGTAATTTTGATGTCAAAGATGCACCACGCTCTGGAAGCCCAATTGTCGAAAATATCGATAAAATAATGGAAACCGTCGAGTCTGACCATCATGTAAGCACTGTTTCTATCGCCCAGGAGCTAAACATTGCACAAAAAATCGTTTGGAACCATTTAAATAAGGTTGGATGCAAAAAAAGCTCGATGTATGGGTGCCACACGAGTTAACGCAAAAAAACTTCATGGACCAAATTTCCATCTGCGAATAGCTGCTGAATCGTAACAAAATCGATCCATTTCTGAAGCAGATGGTTACTGGTGATGCAAAGTGGACCACTTACGACAACGTCAAGCGAAAACGGTCGTGGCAAACGGTGGCCAAGCCAAGATTGACGGTCAGGAAGGTTTTGCTATATGTTTGGTGGAATTGGCAGGGAATCATCTACTATGAGCTGGTCCCCTACGGCCATACTCTTAATTTGGACCTGTACTGTCAACAATTGGACCGTCTGAAGGAAGCAATCGCCCAGAAGCGACCAGCTATAACCAATAGGAGAGGAATTGTGTTCCATCAGGACAACGCCAGGCCACACACATCGATAGTGACTCGCTAGTGGTTGGGAGGTTCTTATGCATCCACCTTATAGTCCGGATCTGGCACCAAGTGATTACTACCTGTTCTTGTCTATGGCGAATGATTTTGCTGGTGAAAAATGCACCTCAAAAGAAGTCTCAAAAGAAGAAGAAAAGAATAGGGACAAGAGGTTCTATGAGAGTGGCATTATGAAAATACCTTCAAAATGGCAAGAAGTTATCGAATAAAACAGCGCATATTTGACCAAAATCGGATCATTCTAACTATGCTAAATAAAACCTTTAAATAAAAAATTTAATGCAAAAATAATGGATTTCTTTTTACTTCTTCTTATATTTATACTACTACTACTACTACTAGTACTACTACTACTACTACTAATACTGCTACCAATACAATTACAGCAAGTGTATCAGTTAAGACTGTAGTACGAATCATGTTGATGTCACTGATCTGTCATTGCTACATTGGTATATGTGGTCAATGAAATTATATGAGACTTATCCTTGACGCAAACTAAAACTACAACAACATCAACAGCAACAGCAGCGACAAGTAGTAGTTACATACTATTAGCCACTATTTTGCTTTTACAACATTTTTGGTTTTTACTTGATATAAATTTTTGTTATGTCAGATTACCAATATTGATATTGCCATTTCCCCTAGCTTTTGTTAGACATGACACTTTAGTGATGTTTCATATGACCGCAATTGTATACAATTAGCCAGCAGCCGAACGAATTTACAATTTCATGACATCCAAATTGATGTTGTTCATATTTTTACATATTTCATGTTCATCTTACCGATAACAGTGAACACCGTTTTAAAGAATAAATATTTAAACTTACTAAAAACAACTTTTGTCATGTTGATCGAATTGAGGTGTGAAATCTTTGGTCCTTTAAAGCTTCTTATCCATATGATATCAATAGGATATAATAAATATAATGCAATCTTGATTTGATCTGAAATTAATTATATTTTTGACGTCTAAAACTCTAAAAATAAGGACCTTTGCCATATATTTGCATATATGCATTTCAATTGATTAAATTCATATTGTTTGTAAAATTACATACTAAAGGCTTCAATCAAAGTGTAAATCTGAGATTGTAAGAAAATTAAAGGTTTTGTTGTAGAGAAAGCTGCCATACTATAACATATATATATATATATATATATATATATATATATATATATATATATATATATATATATATATATATATATATATATTTATATATATATATATATATATATATATATATATATATATATATATATATATTTATATATATATATATATATATATATATATATATATATATATATATATATTATATCTTCATATGGATTTTTGTATCAACATTTAAAAAAAATTCCATCAAAGAAGAAAATATTTAGCTAAACTATATCTTATATTTCAACTAGGCACATGTATAACTTCATTAAATATTTAATCGAAAGCATTTTTATTCTAAATTGCGTTAAAATCCAGTTTGATGTTTACTGATGGCTGCTTTTCCTTAGTTTTACAGCTGTTTTTACGTATACATAAATAAATATAAGCATGTGTATATATATGTATGAAGATATTTAAATATACATAGACTTATCTATACATAAGTGTCGATTCGTGCAACCAATTTATTATTCAGCATGTGTGTGCTGTTTGCTGCTTTACACGTATGCACAGTACACGTAACACGAACTTGATTTCCGGCCTAATGTTTTTTGCGATTTAATATTTATATCACTCACCGTTTATGTATGTCAGCGTATATGCTCAAGCTAAGGTATGTATGTATGTATATATGTGTATGCCTTTATCCTGTCATTAGCTATAAATCCTTGACGATTGATTTAGGACGAGACAGCATGGTGTGGCATATTTATTCAGAAAAGAAGGAAAAAAGAAAAAGACATGAAGAACTTAATAAATCGAATCATGTAAGCTCGGAAGAATATATAAATATATATAAAATAGAAGAAGGAATATATTGATTTGAAAATTCGGTGTTAAAGTATACCAAAGAAAAAGGCTTAAATCAAATATAATAAATATTGAGAATAATTGTATGTTATTGCTGCTGTAATAATATATGTATTAGATATGCTTTGAAATTATGTTAATTCCGATATACTATACATATGTGCGTACCTACCTACATGTGTTAGTCTATTGCTGCAATAAACATATTAGTGCAACCAAAAAAAGAACCATTACATGTTACAAGTGTAACAGTATTCACGATTGGCATAGGCATATTCATAGGCATTATATTGGCATTAAAGCATCATTTACAAAGTTAATTTATATGCTAATTTTATTAACAGTCTGACTTTGCATTTATCCCTCTTCATCCCTTTGCACTGCGACTAAAAAATCAAAACAATGTAAGCTAAAGCCAAACACACCGAACAAATATCCAAAGCAACATCAAACTGACATATACCAAAGCTCACAAAATCAAATTCATATGTACGTAATATATGAACAGATTTTTTTCATTGTTGTTATTACACTAATGCGCACTGTAATGTCTTGGTCACCCTGCTTCCGCTTTAACATAAAACTACATTAAATATGCTCATCACTTCCCCAAAGGATACACGTTATACTACATAGTCAGTCGCTAGCTCAAGTCAGTTAGTCAGTCAGCAAGTCGGTGAGTAACTCACTTACCAGCACATCAACCACCAATATGGGAATACGTATGTAACGTATTAACACCATCAGTGACTGTTGGCATCAAACTGATACACGCACCGCATACAATTATTAAAACAATTTATCACTCGTACCACCACCACCGCCATAAACTAAAGAGAGATGGGAGCGGTGAATGTTATTGTTGTGAGCTGGCTAATATTTAAAATATAGTACAGGGTATAGCAATTAGATCATCTATTAATTCATAACAACGGAGTGGTTGGGCATTTGCTCGTAGAGTAAGGACTAGATCATTTTCATAACAATTTTTTATTTTTATTTTTCCAGCTAAGTTGAAATCGAGCAAGTTATTGTCATTTATATATATATTAGGTAGTAGTAAGATAAATCGCCAATAAAATAAATAAAATCAACATGAACATGGCAAACAATATCCGAAACCAATGCATTCGTTTTCGACATTGCGGCATATTGGGCTCTAAATATCCAAGAATTTTACACATTTCATGAAAAATGTTTGGGAATTTCTCCATAAGTTGATCCATTGAAATAGAGCCCAAGTCCAAAGAAACATTTATTGGAACATCTTATTAAAATAAAAATTCATGTTGAATGTATTTTGGGCTCAAAATGTCTTTAAAAATTATATTTTTTGCCCAAATTTTCATCATGCAATCCCTTATTTTGTGTGATTATTTTCCATTACTTTCTTCAGACAATGTATTACTTATACTATATTTCGGTGTAAGAAGAAATTATGGATAAATTTCCAATCGTTTTTCAAATATTGGTATTTATAAGAACATTTAACATTTATTTCAAACTCCTCAAAAATAGAATAATATTTGAGAAAGTTTGAGGAAAATATATTTAGAATTTTAACCTCAAATGCAATAATTAGTATGACTTTTAAGAAAATTCTCCAAATTCGAGTTCCAAAGTCCTATCAATAATAATGGAGTTAAACGATTAGTGCACGTTTTAGGTTAGGGTTTATAATAATTCATTTATGACCCACCAACGGAAATATGTCAGGCAAAAGGTCTTGACGAAAGCTCCAAAAATTTTCTCATCTGAGGTGAAAACTATTCAGACTTCGGTACCATATGTAAGGAAAGGCATGATAAGATACTTGCAGAGTGTAGTTTTCGTTTCTCAAAAGATGATTCAACTTTTCAATTGATTACTTAATCTAAAGTAGCAGTTGTTAGGAAGAGTGATCCTTTGCAATATCTCCAGACTTCATTACTGGTGTTTATGCTGGTTCCAAGATAGACAAAGTCCTTTACTACTTCAAAAGTGTAGTTGCCAACAATAACGTGCTGCCCAAGATGCCGGGCCTCTTTGTTTGTTGACACTGGGTATTTCGTCCTACCCTCGATTACCGTAAGACTCATTCGACGAGATTCTCTTTCTAAGTCTGAGAATGCTGCACTGTCGTCTGCATATACTAAGAGCATTTTGATGAATGTTCTTCCACCATGTCGTAAATCAGCAGTGCAAATTTTTTTCTCTATAATAATATTGAAGAAGTCGCATTCGATAACGAATAACTTTGTCTGGCTTTATAATCAACAAATAGGTGTTGTGTGTCGATTTCGTTTCTTGATTGTTCTCTAGAATTTGGCGCAGTGTGAAAATTTAGTCAATGACGTATCTATCAGGTCTGAAGCCACACTCATAGGATTCAATCAGAATTCTGAGAATGCAATGCAATGTTCAGAATACCACGGTAGTTTTCGCAAATAAATGGGATTCCTTTCTCATGTATGAGACAGAGAACACTAAGCCTCCGATTATCGGACAAGCTTTCATTCGACATTCTAAGGTATTCATAACCATCCTAAAAATCTAGACAAATTGTAAAATTTAATTGTGAAATACAAAACAATTATTAATCAGTTTGCAAAAATATTTCACTCTAATGACGATTATGTGGAATGTAGTATTTGAAAAAACTATAACTATAAAACTATGTAGAAAATAAAAAATACAGCACTCACTGTTGGAATATCCTGTATTTTTATTTTTTCAATGCATGATATTTAAATCCTGCTGTTAAAGTTTTCTGCCTAACTTCATCATCATCCAGCTACACAAATTGGTATGTAAAACAGATGAATGTTGGGGGACTTGACAATGTAGCCTAACATCATTGAGTTCTAATACCAAAAATAAATAACAAAAAAAAAAGAAATATTTCTGCCAAGGAACGTAATTTAATGTTTTACTTTGGTCACACGACACGTGGCACACCATAGGTGTGCTTCTTTTAATTGTTCTACAAACACATCAACTATCAAAAGAAGATGAAGAAACATTTGTAGTAGTGGTAGCAGTAGTCGAAAAATACGAAGAATATCATAATGCCTAAAGTACTAGTTCAAATTAGCCACCTGTTAATTTAATAGTTAATAAGAAATTAAAGTAACCCGTGCACTGAGGAAAAGATTAGCACAATTGCCCTTCAAAGATACTCGTTCATAAATACACATATACATTGTGGTACACTGCAAAGACCGCACATCGGTATATTCATTTATATAGGCACTGTAATACGACTCAAACTATTGGTAGTTGAAACTTTTGTCATTTATTTAAACCGCAAGCAATTCGCACAGTTGGTCATTAATATCCTCTTTTGGCATCAAGTTGCCACCACCCAAACGAACATATTGAAGCAAGTGTATGAAAAACACATTAAAGTATAAGAGTAGAAACAATAAACTTTGTTGTTGGAGACATACGGGCTAACCAACAGGACATAACTGAACGAAAAAAAAAACAACAAGAACAACAGCAACGGCAAGAAGCAATTTAATGAAGCAGTAAATTCGATTGTCGCATAAACAAAATACTGTACGAACATGAGCAGTGGCAGCAACATAATATCGGAAGTAATATAAACGTGCTTGCACACACACACACACACAAACTCTTATGTGCTTGTGGGCCAAGGATAATATCATCACATTATTCTCCTTACTTGTTCATTTGCTCTTAACTTTGCCTATATATGATATTGTTTCAAAAAAGGATACCAGTCAGTGAAATTATTAAATGGACTACAGTAGAACAACAACTTAGATTATAGCAGTCCTAGGAATTCGTTTGAAAACCACTAAATATTATTCTGAAGATACGCCAACGTTTTATTGATGCTGCACAGCCAACTCTTTGCAAGCTTTTTTCTTTCACAAATGTTGAATCAAAATTTTGAAAACGGTCTTACCCTAATTAATATCGGATGATCTTATTTATATATTTGTTTTCAATATCCATTTGCCTTCTGATTTTTAGGTCAAGGTCATGAAATTTAATATAAAAAAAAAATTGTTTTTTTTAACGGTAGCTATCAGATCTTATCGGCAAGGAATTGGAAATTCTTCCGGCAATAACTGTGTCTGTCTGTGACAAAACTCAGAAAAAGTGATGTCATAAGGGTTCTGTCCCTTCTAATACTGTCCATAAATTTAACACGCACAACAATACTGGAAGAGAAGTGCCAAAGTGCCCTGCATTTATTTATTTATTTGTTTTTTTTTTATTTGCTATCATATTGTTTACAAAGCTTCCTATATGAAGTTCATCTACTTGTAGAATATACCAAAGAATAAAAGTTCATCTAAGAAGTAATTTATTATGACTTTTTAACTCTCAATTTAGACTCTTAATTCGAATATAAATTTAGTTTCTGCAACTTACTTTTTCACCATATACCTTGCCACACTGTATAAAAAACAAATAAAAAATAAATAAATATGTGGCACATAAAGCCCCAAAGCGCTCATTGGCCGAGCTTCTCTTCCATTACTGTTGTGCGTCTTAAATTTTGGACAATATTAGAAGGGACCTACTTATTTTAGCCGGTTCCGAACGGCAGAACACTTGTGACATCACTTTTTCTGAGCTTTGTCACAGAGTTCTTTAAGAAGCTTTTTCATGGCAAGTTGTTACTGTCGGAAGAATTGCCAATTGCTTGCCGACAGGTGGGTACCGTTCGAAAGAAAAATCTTATCGATATTAAATTTGTTATGCATCAGCCGGGGATTGAACCACGACCTACAGATCAGAAGGCGAACACACTAACCACTGAGCTACGGCACCCACATAAAAAAAAAAAAAAAAAAAAAAAAAATAGCCAAGTATATTTTCGTATGCATATGAAGAGGACTCATAACTCCTTGCACAAAATATAATATTATGACTTAAATAAAGTGTAATTTTTAGCATCTTGGCATGCTGCATGTGCGTTTTGCGTGTATGTAAAGTGTGGTGAAGTCAGAATGAATATAAATATACGGCATTGAATGGAGTTCATTTCATATGTTGCTTTTATTCATACAAATCATATTTAGTAATTTACATATAAAGTTTTAACATTTCATAAAATGAAATTCTTGAAACTAAAGCATATGTGAAAATATAACCCGTCAAGCCGAACCAATATGTACACTAGTTTGGATCACTCCCCAGACAAAGTTTGAAAAGTCCAACGTTTTATCGAAAGCCTACCATATAATTTTGGAATATTTTAAACTGATGTAGAATTCTTGTTTATGAATTTCGTAAAAGCCTTAAAGTTTGCAATCTTATGGAGAAAATTATGTGAAAGATTTTCATAGCATATATTAACCCTCTACCTCGTCCTTGTATTTTTGTCCCTTTTGTGAAAACTCGTAAACAAACTCCATAGAACAAGGTAAGATAGGTTAAAAATGTACAACAAACATATTGCCCATAAAATCTTACTATAGATAACAACAAAGCTAGGTTAAAAATTTACAACAAACATATTGCCCATAAAATCTTACTATAGATTTCTGAACACAACAAAGCTTAAAACTTGATATTAATGCCACAATCGAAATTGCCTTTGAAGGGTTAACAGCGTTCTTATACAGAGTTGTTGCCAAGATGACACACCTAATTTTACCTGGTTGGGATGTATGGAAAAATACAATACATAAAATTATACTGTGTCATCAAAGAAAAAAAAACTGTTAATATATTATTTACAAATATACTGGGTTATACATTTTGTGGTTACGAAAGTAAACGTAAATAAAACACACTTCTGTTTATAATTTCGATCGAATTTTAATATAATGTTTGGACCTTGTGTGAAATACAACATCATTCAAATGTCCTCCACGGCATTTGGTGATTGAAGAACAGCGTTTCGATGATGATTTTTCCCATCGAATTTTCTTTAGCGATGAGGCTCATTTCTAGTTTCGGCGATGTGAATTGGCCAAAAAGATCGTGCGTTTGGTTTTGTTGTTTTGTGAGGCTGCGCAAAAAATCGTGTTTATGCGGATAATCCTCAAACTCCTGCCGCTCTGAAGACAAACAACCGTCAAGTTATTGTCAAGATATTGTCCGTTATGCGCCAGAGAGTAATTGAAAATTATTTGAAGATTTTGCACTGATATATATGAAGATTTGCCATAAAATTTGCTGGACCCGTAGAATTTTTTTACCAGTTCCCGGGTAAAAGAATTTCCTGTTCTTACATTTCATAGGTGATTCTGGGTGTCTATGAATGTTTCAACTTCTATAATTATTTTGAGGTTAAAAATGAAATGGTCCGACTGAGTCAAACCAAATTTTAAATATTTCCTTCTACAAAATTATTTAATCCGATTATTTATAATCCGATGTTCTCTGATTATATCCCTATATTCGTTTTCCAACTTATATAGCCAATACCCTGAAATTTCTTTTTTCAAACAAATATTTGTATGTAAAAATGTCAATACCCACTGTTTGCCCACTTTCGAAGCGCGTTGTTCACATATATAAACAAAAACCAAATCCATTTCATCACATACACACATTTTCACACCTTCACTAATACATACGCTAACTCACATCGAACATTCCGCACGGTGAACTGCATGGCCGCACAGCAGGCGCTTCAAAATACAAATGGAATCAACGGAGGAAATTAAAATGACCAACGCAATGTAATTACAACAAAACAATAACAATAACAATCGCATTAGCAATAACAATAACAGTAGCAATTGCAAAAATAACAACAACAAGGCAATTTAGCCTAACGAAAATGATAAAAAAAAAAAATTAGAAGAGAGTGAAAAATAAAAAAAACAACGCGAAGGCGAATTTTAAATTTATTTCACCCAGAATGTCATCCGGCCACTACCGTCTGTGTTACGATCGATCCATCATTTCTTATTATTGTTGTTGTAGTCTGTTGTTGTTGACACATCTTGTGTGCTCATTTTATGTCGAAATAAGGAAACAAACAAATTTGGTGTGATTAATAAATAAATAAGTTTTCGGTATATGAAGATTTAGTCATTGTCAGCAGCATGAAACAACTCACCATTACTCGCTGATCCCTTCATTTTCTTCGCTATTGCAGTCCCGCAGTTAATCATTATCACCCACTATGTTGATGCATTTTATTGCAAATTTCGTGGTGTTGACACGTGAGTCGCACGACGGGCGGCGGGCTGGGCAGGGCCGCACTGTGCTGCCTACCAGCCAACAACAGCAGCAAAACTGACATTACATACATTTTAACACGGGGAGTTTACTGTCTACATATGCTTGTTATTTGTTCAAAGGGCGTAAATTGACTTATCATGATTTTGCAGATTCTTTTAGAGTGAAGCCGTTGTTGTTTTTCTGTTTATTTCTTGCTCTTTCGCCCTCTACAGATTAATTGCTTCATTAATTATCCTATCTTATTGTTGTTACTGTAATTTTATTATGTTCTATTTCTTTATTAAATTGTTTAAATTGCATTACAACAGACTCTCTATCAGCAACATGTGTTATCCCAATGAGAAAGTGGGTAGCACATTGCCAATTAATCGAATAGTTTTGTGTTATATTTCTGCACTGAAGAAATTTAAATATTAGATACTTTTGGATTTACAGTGCATTTTACTCTTCATAGTACAATAGTTAAATTTTATTATCTCTTCGCTAACATTTTCTCACGGGGATCATTAATTATTGGCTTGTTGCAATTGTCATTGGATTTTTATGTTGTTGTTGTTCTACAACACGTGCCATATACGAAATTCATGATAATGAATTTTTCATCAAAATTAATTTAACAAAATAACTATCAAATAAGATATCAACATGCCATTGGTTGTGGGTATATTTTTGGTAGGGAATTTATTATTATTCGTGTTTGATGACTTTATTCCCTGCTTAAGTATATACAAGGTACGTTCATTTCGGTAAGATGTTGGTAATTATTTGAAGGAATCTCCGGAAATATAGAAAAATATACATATTCGTGATCAGCGTAGCTTATATTTTCAATTTAACGATGTCCGTCTGTCTGTAGGTCTGTCACCTGGCTGGTTTGCACGATAACTTGAACAAATATTGAGCTATTTTGACGAAATTTGGCATAAGTAACCCATGATCCATGAATATTGGGTATGATTGGTTAACAGCCACGCTCACACACAGTAGCTCCCATACAAAGTGGCTGAATTTCTATTAAATTAAAACCGCTGCAACTTCGTAAATCTGCTGTCTCAGAGAACCATATTTAACACTAAGATTAATATGGTAGTCGGAAATAATTTATCATAAAAGTACCAAGCCACGCCCACTTCTTATTGGGGCATACAAAATTGAGGAAATAAAAAAAATTTTAACCGTTATAGCATACAAACTATTCAGAGTAGAACAACCAAATTTAAGGTGTAGATTAGTATTAGTATTATATTATTGGATTAACAAGAAATGAGAAAGCCATGCCTACGGTAGCTCCCATACAAAATGACTAAATTTCTTTTAAATTTAAACATCTGTAACTTCGACACTCTTTTGTCTAGATCAACCATAATTGACACTTACATTAATATGGTGGTTGGAAATAACCTGACATGAAATCAGCATGCCATGCCTACTTCTTAATGGGGTTCCCATACAAAATCGAGGAAATAAAATAAAAATTTTTAACCGCCATAACTTACAAACTATTCAGAGTAGAACAAACAGATTTAAGGTGTGGATTAGAAATGTAAGAGTAACTAGATTCACAAGGAATGGGCTAGACACGCCTACTGTTTATAGTAGCTGCCTAGAGCAATCATAATGCACACTTAGATTGATATGGTAGTCGGAAATAATCTGGCATAAAATCAGAATTTCGGAATTTCGCGCCCACTTATTTATGTGGCTCCCATACAAATTCAAGGAAAAAAAAAATTTACCGCCTTAACTTACAAACTATTGTGGATTTGTATTGTAAGAGAGACCCACAAGAAATATACCGCATTTTGAGTACTCTTTATATCTCAGATGCTTTTGCAGTATTTACAATACTCAAAATTATCTATTCAGTGATATATTACACCTTGAAATCGAATAGTAAATAAACGAGTTATGAAGAAAACTCGATTTTGGCTGTTTTGAGGATGTGTCAGTGGGTGCTGTAGCTCAGTGGTTAGTGCGTCGGCCTTCTGATGTGTAGGTCGTGGGTTCAAACCCCGGCTGAAGCATAACAAAATTTAATATCGAAGATTTTTCTTTCGAACGGTACCCACCTGTCGGTAAGAATTGGCAATTTTTCCGGCAGTAACAATTTGCCAAAAATACTTTTTGAAAAAAGAGCTCTGTAGCAAAACTAGTTAAAATGATGTCACAAGGGTTCTGCCGTTCGAAACCGTCTAATATAGTATTGGAAGTGTAGCTCGATGGTATCACAATGGGTCTTTTTGGCCTAAGGGTGTCCCCTCAGAGAGTGGACAGCCCCATAACCTATCCTAACCTAGGAAACGCCAAGGACGAAAATTTGTATGACCCTAAAATCCTCTAAAAGTAAGCTTTCAAAGTAGGGTTGGTAATTACAAACTTATTTTCGAGACACAGTTGAGTGCGCTTCTTTGATAAGATTCGTACCAACAAGTACGTATTGTACATGCCCTTTTATACAAATTAACAGTAAAAATTGTAAACCAAAGTAGCAAAGTAACAAAGTAACATTTTGTATGAATAGGTTTATTCATAAATTTATTCGTTTCTTTAACTATTTTTTGCTAACGGAAATTATAAATGTGATTAACGCCGATGTATAGAAATATGTACAGTTAAAGAAGGTAATTTGTAAAAAAAAAAAACAGAATTTCGAAATAAAAGTATATAAATTTATTTATTCGATTTATTGCTCATTTATTTATTCATGTACAACTCGTCCTAATCATTGTGATGTAACTCTATATAATCTAATTTTCTGAAGTTATAGAATTTTCTTAAGAATTTGTAAATCATGATTTTCCCAAGAAAAATATTTTGAATTAAATGCAAAAAGTCTTCCACTTTCATGTGTGCTCACAGCAGCTTACTTCTCAGGTATTTCATTGTACACGTACTGCGATTTTCCTATGCGTCAAGATAAAAGAAAATTTTTCTAAAATTCCTTGTCTCCATGGAGAGTATATTTGGATGTTTTCTTTTTATTTATTTAAATGCCTTCCAACCACCATTCTTAATTTTAATATGAAAAATATATTTACAATTTATTTGACATATTTATAAGCCGTAAACGAGCGTGAGGCAATAAACATCAACATATACATACACAGATAGATGCGTGAGCTTTGTGGATAGACATTATTATTATTATAAAAAAAAAAAAACAAAATTATAAGTATACATAAATATAAAACATAAAGAAGCTGAACGACACAGAAGCATATGCTCCATTCCACTTCAGTCGAATATACTATATGCACTACTTCACTCCACTACAAGTTAAAAACAAACAAAAAACCGAATTATTAACTTTTATGATGGTATTTCGTTCATCCATTCGTTTGTTCATTCATTCGTTCATTCCATTGTTTTTTTTTTTCATGTTTTGCTTTTGCATTTTTTCGATGGCATTTCATTTAAAATTAAATTAAAATATGATACTATGGTTATACGAGTATGCTTCCAACATTCATACGTATGTACATACATACTAGCAACAAGAACAAAAAAGAACAAACACTCACATACACATCCGCATTGATGCTCTTGTATTCTTCATCACAAAGTGGAGGAGAACGAACACAGACACACGTTCACAGAGAAATATTTTCATTGAAAATTCAAGTTGTAACAACAACAATAACAAAAATCCAAGCAACAAAGTCAAACACTTTATAAATGGGAGATATAACGAATACATACTTAAAAAATGGTGGTAACCATCATCCAACGTAGCAACAAAATGGCGAAACGAAGGTTACAGTGTCGAAAAAAAGTGGTAAGTGTATGGCAAATGATTTAAAAGTTTAGTCAAAGTATGTATAGGCATAAATATACAAGAACTATAACTTTTATTTAGCGTATTTGAAAATACGTTCTAACATCGGAAGTTTTGACCGTAAAGCTAAGTAGAGTGTTTCGATTTAAGGTGGATATGATGTAAAATCACCTACAAACTTCGTTGCTGTGAAAATACTTGAAATTTCACCAAATTTTTGCTTAGAACTAGAAAGCAGCGATATCACCTAGAAAATTGATGGCAACATTTCATTTTTCTTCATGCAATAAACATTTAAATTACACTTTCTACATATTTAAAATGTCGTGACAGTTTATTGAAATTTGATTGACATTCCGAATAAAATAAAAGTATTTTGATGTTTATAAAATGTTTGCTCAAAGACAAGTGTCACTTTTCAGTTGAGAAATTATGTTGCTGGTGAAATTTCACTTTCATGCTTAAGAAGTGTTTAGAAAATAGCTATTTACATATATAAAATTATATTAAATAATTTTTACATACTTTTTCAAAATAAATGGAGAAGGAATTGTTTTCTTTTTACTCTTATACTACTGCGATAAGACACACTGAATGAATGCTAGAAATAGGAAGAGAAAAAAATAAGATTTTCTTTTTCGAAAGAGATTCGACGGTGTCATAAAAAGTGGTCAATGCTTTTGGAAGAAACAATAGTTAAAACGCCTTTTGAAACTTGTGTGTGTCTGCGAGTATGGCACTTATATGTAAGTCTCGAAGAACCCTTTGGCCGAGCTTCCAGTACTGTTGTGCGTCTTAAATCTTTTTTTTTACAATAGTAGAAGGTTCGAGCCCTTGTGAACTTCCTGAACTTTGTCATAGAGTTTTTTAGCAGAGTTTTCATGGTAAATTGTTACTGCCGGGAGAATTGCCAGTTGTTTTCCAACACGTAAGTACCGTTCGAAAGAGAAATCCTTTCGATATTAAAGTTGTGCTTTAACTGAGGCTTGAACTCACGATCTACAAATAAAAAACCAACGCTCTAACCCGAAATGAAATAACAGAAATATATTTTTACAAAAAAAAAAAAAAAATAATAAAAATCAGATGAGCTTGAGAATTGGATGAAAATCATAGTAAGCTTCCAAACAAGAGTAATTTTTGAAACTATATTTTCTAAGATCTGTTCTGTTTTCTATTCGGCACACGATTCTTTTTGTTATAGTATACGTTTCTAAGCTTCAGTATTACAGAATTTAATTCTTTTTTTTTTTTTTTTCTCTCCATCTGCTAATTTTTCATTTCTAGTTTTTTTCTGATTTCTCCTTCTTCTTATTTTTGGAATACATATTCCTTTATGCTCTTTTGAAAACGACATTTTGATTAAATTTTATATCAGTTTGACTTTGTTCAACTTTTATACGCTTTGTTGGTGCTTTTTTGTTGTTTTTTTTTTCCATGTCACTTATATACAGTACATACTTGTTTGTACTATACTCGTATATAGTATAAATTTAGAATGGGATATGTTTGTTGTGATATGGCATTTGTGCTTTGTATTGGTTAGTGTACAGTAGATGTACAAGAAATATATGAATATTTTTATGAAATTGTCATCATAACAATAAGATCTAATGTCACCAATACGATGGTAATGATGACGATGATGATTATGGTGGTTATAGAATGATAGTTAAACCTAACAACAGCGAAAATCTTATTAACCCAGTATATATGAAGAATATAATGGTAAATTGTAGTACTCATAATAGAATAGTAACAATAATAGTTATAGTGATGCTAGTGCAAATAATATTTTCATAAAAAAATCAGTGAAAAAACGTCATGATAATAATATTTAATAATGATAATCATATTTACAAATATTGTATTGAGTTAAATGGTATTCGCAAATGCGTATTGTATTGTCCATTTAGAATTTGAAATGAGTCCATATTTTAGCATGGCAATCAAAATAGTACACCAAGTAAAAATAATATAAATATTTTATTATATTAGATTGTTAACAAAACTTACAATAATAATATAGAGTTAAATACAAAATTGGAATATGGCGGTATTTTCTGTAGAGTCCAAATTTTGTTAATAAAATGAAATAGCATCAATTGTAAAAAATGGATTGACATTTCATCGTTCATATTGAAATCAAGCACAATCTTTCAAACTGTGCTCTCTGAAACTGAGCTCTGTAACACAGAAAATCGGCTCCAAATTGGTGGTCTAAATTTAATATACACAAATTTAATGAAATTTTTTAGCAGCATTTTTATAATAGCTACAATATCGATTTAAGACAAATGTCAAAAATTTAATCACTTCACGCGGTTTACTAAGATGCTACGAATTACATTGCCGATAGTTCACCTATTCTATCATTTGACCCCTACCGTCGGTGGGTGGAGTAGTACTTCCTAAGTCTGTCCTTCTAAATAGTTTTTAACCAGTTGAGCAATGTGTGGTCTGGCGTTGTCATGTTGAAAAATTAACTTGTTGTATATATTCATCCATTCTGGTCGTTTTTCTGCAATAGCTCGCATCAAACGTATTAGTTGTTGCCTGAAAATAATGGCATCGGCAATAATAGTTTCAGACGGGTGCACGAACTCGTGGTAAACAGTACCTTTCATATCCCACCAAATGCAGAGTATAACCTCGACACAATTTATATCTTGTTTTGGCTGTGATCTACCTGATTCGCCAGGTATTACCTGATTAGATTCTCGTAATCTATCCATTTTTCATCTCCAGTGACAATTCGATTTAAAAATACTTTTCTTCTTTGCCTTTGAAGAAGAGTTTCACAAGTGGTTTTGCGGTCTTCCATAACATTTATAGGAATTTGAAGGATATCGTAGCCATCACAGTACGCTGGTAAACGTGGGGAGTTTGTAGAGCCATACCAGCAATTATGCTTTGCATATGGCTTCCAATTGATGTTGATGTTGTGTATGAAATGGAACCAACAACATCAAAAAGAAAAATAACGAATTCAGAACTGCCTGAGTTTCGGAATCCCGAAAATTGACATCCCTATTCTGTATTCTTATACCTTTATGATTTCTACACATATATATACACATGAAATATTACCCCATAAAAAATGATTTGATAATTAATTTTGGAATGCTTTTATCCAAATGTTGCAGATGAATTAGCCCATTACTTTATTCATCTTTGCGCTAATTAATTATATAAGATGTACATACATTTTAAACTCCTCATTAGACGCTTTTTTATCTAAGAAGTTTCCAAATGTTTGGATATATACACATATTTCAAAATGGCAGCAGTGTTTCATATTACTTAATCTACCAATTATAATTATGTTACCTTTGGACATACATATATGTACTATATGCTATAATATGGATAATATGAGTAATGATATCAAAACTATTAACAGACATATCTACGTTATGTATGTACCTAGGTACACATATCCTTATACCCACATTAAAATATTTATTAGAAAGAGGATAAAATGAGCTCGAAATAAATAACGTTTTTTTTACCATTTTTTGACCCTCTTCATTGTCGTTTACGGCCATTTTCTACAAAAAAATACAAATAAATAAATAAACTAGCTGGACATGCAGATTATTAATAACAGCATACACAACCATAATATAAATAATCTTATCATCATATAGGTAGATACACGTATGAGCAGCTTCCCATTTCATCTAGTAGAGTAGGTAGATATAGTCATGTAGACCAGTCAGAATAGTGGTGGTGATGAATTGCTGAATGTTGCTCTCATTATGTACGAGTATGCGGTGGAGCCCTAAGTTTGTGTGAAGTTGTCTCTTTTTTCTTCACTTCTCTTACGTTCAATTTTTTCTTCTCAATTCCCATCCTTCTCATTTGTAGTGTCTTAATGTGGTATTAATAGTCGATAAGTTAGCCCTCCATCCAGCAGACATAAGAAAAAAGAATCAATGATAGATTTATGATCGCAATATGGACAACCTTAATATTTCCATCGTATCCTCAATGAAATAATAGGATAGATGTAGCAAAAATTTCATGGAATGAGAAAAATGAAAAAGTAGTTTATCATCAAAAGCATTAACGAAGTTCATATGAATATACACATTTTTTGAGGAAGGGAATTTTAGTCTGTGTCTATATCTATTGCAAAAACTTTGTTGCTTTTTCTGATTTTTTAGGTATATAGTATGTATATTGTCTGCCTCTACTACAATATACAAATGTATGTAAGTATGAGTATGAATACCCACACATATTAATACCCTCACACTTTTCTATCACTTATGAAAAAGTTCTTTTCATCTATATTCATTTTTTTACCCTTTCTTTTCAAACATATTTCTACATGCCACACAAAAACAATGCTTTGAATATTGAATATATTGAAACGTATATGACGATTAATATAAAACTGCTCTTCTAGATGTTGTATAATCATTCGTACTACTTACGTAAATCCTTTGTCCTTTTTTATTTAGTATTTGTTTAATTTTATATATCCTTTTGGTGAAATTACTTTTTTGATATCATTTTATATATTTATATATTACATTTGGTTGACATTGGCAATTCGTTTTGGATTTGGTTAGATTTTGGTTTTTACATAATTTTTTCATCATTCCCTTCTATGATCCCTGCGCCTGCGAGAACATATCTGCCTTTGGCATTTCTGTCGTTGACAAGTTTTTTCTGCCTTTGTATGTACATATCTATCCACTCGTTACTTTGGTATTTGTCAATGTGGGCGTCTCACCTACTCGTAATGCAACATAAATGGATTTTCAATCGTTTCCCTTTTTTTCCTGTTTTAGGCGATGGCCATCGTATTCATTGATTGCAATATCAATTTTTAACGCAATGGCTCACCTGCTGGGTTGTCGCGTATTTGCTGCGAATTTAAATTGCTCAATTTAAAATGAATTTATATAAAATGTAGTGAATCTGTAGAATATTCGTTTTAATCTTATAAAATTGGCAAACGTTTGTAGATCTCAGAAGGAACCCAACCATAATTTTACAGCAGTTTTACAGTTTCAGTAATTATTTCACTATCATGGCGCTATTGATCATGGAGAATGTCGTAAAAGAGTCGACATCCCAGAAGCGTTCTCATATAATGCTTTGGTCAAAAGTTATCATATCGTGTCTTCTCGAAGGGAGCGGATTATATTAAGACGATCCTAATATACATAATATAGAAGAAGTAGTCGGTTAACACTCTATGTGTATAATATGAGAGCATTACTTAATAAAATACAACTTTTCTCATTGGTAGTAGAAAGAACCGAAGAAAATTAATAAACACAAATATTGAAAACAAACTTAACTTATTTGGCATTATTATTTTTATAATAAAGCCAAATAAATGAACACAACAGCAAGTGATAATGTTGATACTACAATCTATAAGTATTTATTGTAAATCTATTTAAAATAAAATTTACATTTTTCATATGTTTATTATTCAAACCAATTTAATTAAATCTAACAATACGAAAAGTATAATCATGGATATTCTGAATTTCACGTTCTATTCACTTTGGACACTAATGAAGAGTCGAAATGAATTCTGTGTAATGTAATATCCAGACGAAATATTCACATTTTCACTAACAGCCGCAATTATTTTTATCTGAATGTCACTCGTTTCTAATAATCAAGATACATATATACTATTTTTCATCTCCGTCGTTAAAAATAAGATTTTCTGCCTATACTATATGGAGCACTATGAGCTTACAATGGACATCTTCAACCTGGAGCACATGCTTTTTATACTTTTTCACTGCTAAGGGTAATCTTTTAACTATAGAAAATCGAACAAAATTCTGTCCTTCGGATCTATCTACGTTTTGGAATCTATGACGAGGTTAAACCTTAAATGATCAACCCATAACCAATGGTATCATTTATGAACTCATTGCTGAACTCGTGTTCTGAGTACCTACAGAGTAGTTACAGAGCATCTCGAGAGCAACATTTATAATATTGTGCTAAGAAAAATTATTACCGCTAAAATGATATTGTATGTTAATTGAAATTTAAAGTTGCAGCACTTGCATCAAAAACCAATTTTCAACTTAGAAAAGCCATTCGTATAAACGAATAAAGAGATGCACAAATAATGAAAAATAAAATTAATAAAAAATGAACACACATAAATGCCTCCATACATATGTATGTGTATGCACAATATCAGTAGTCAGACAATTTTATAGGACATTTAAGGATATTAAAGAACATAAAGAAAATCTCGCACGCATACAATTTTATGGGCGAACAAAGCAATTTTCACAGTCATTATTGTTGATACACTTTGCCATCATTGAAAATATCTACGTTTGTGTGTGTGTGTGTGTGAGAGTGGGTGCACGTATCCAAGTAAATGTGTGTGTATTCATGATTATAGTAGAAGTAGAAATGGCATGGAGCGGATATTGTAAATTGCCAATAAAATCCAAGAGTAAAAAAGTTAAATCAAAGGATAAAAAATAAATGGTGAAAAAGGAAAAATTGAGCTATCGTACATTTACATTTATATCTATATGAAAAAGAACAAATAAATTCAAAGAAAAAAATAGTCGTCTATGAAAATTATACAAATTATTGGAGGAAAAAAAATCTGTGTACACATTTTAATACTACCAAAGGATATAAATGGAAAACAACAACATTTACTAAACAATATAATCATTCCATTTTCCATGATTTTATCACAAATTTCCAATAAACTGCTTTAGTGAAATCAATCCACCACCCAACTATAGCAGGTTGAATTGCAATAGCATCAACAACAATAAAAACAATCTCATATCATATGCCATCTCTATATATTGTATATATTACTCTTCGCGTATATTCATTATAGTCGAATTGCAATATCACGCATGCGTGCTATCCATCCTATATTGGGCTCGTTCTACTGCTTGCTACTCCTGCCCACTGATATGGTACAACAGCAATAACAGCAGTAACAACAACAATAAATGTACTCAATGCGGATTTGTTCTATACATAAATAAAAGAAAATTGTGGCAAGATGGGGTTGTTACGGATTTCAGCTGATTTTTGTTTTCTACTTTTTTTTTTCAATAGAATTTCTTGTAGCGTGTGGGTGGTGGATTGTTTAAGAGGCTATTTGCTCTATTGTGAATGGCATTTTTCTTTCAATTACTTTTATTTCTCCAATATATATAAGTACATGTATTTGAAGAGTCTGGAAGAACTGTTCAATAACACAAGGGAATTCCTCATGTAATCTTTCTCTATAAGGAAGCAAATCTATTCGGTTTTAATTGCAGCATTCCTATGCAAATGCATACATATATCTGTAAGGCTTGCATCACCATTCCATTATATAATCAGTTTATATTTCTACTACGATATTTCATTTCCATAACAGCAACATCCATCCATTACGCTTTTATCCTTGTTATCATAATCATCATCAAAGTAAAGGATCATTGCTATGGTTTAGGCACTTTCGGTTGCTATTGACAATTTAGTTGGATGCATACATATTTTCATTACTACCTACTTATACATATTTTTTTTAGCGAAATTTATATTAAACATTATTAAAAAGTAGCAACAATCATGGGCTATAAGAGGAAAGAAATATGTAATACCTTAAGTGGACAAATAAAAATATTTTTCCCAAGAATTATTTTATCTATGAGAGTGTTGGTTTTTTTAATTCTTAGCTTGAGTCTTTCTTATATTTAGACTTATTATTGAAATGAGCTGAGCTCTTAATGGTTCGGAAAGGTACCGGTTTTGATGTCATTGTTATAAGTAGTTTTTGCTGGACTTTCAAATGTGGCCGCTATTAATATCTATTAATGGTTACAAAAGTGAGTATTCTTCTCATTTTGATTCGAACTACTATTAATGTAACATCGATAAAATCGATCGCTTTCTAACTGATTGTGCTCATTTTACCTGTTGTATGTTCATTAGTAAATTACATTTTTAAGCCGAGTGTCACATTTTGTATTTTCGCGCTTATTGTTTGAAACCATTTAACCAGAAGCCTTTATTTATATGATAGATCCATTCAATCCTTTGTTAAATTTAATCGTATAAAAAGATTTGAACTCCACAACTTTATGTTTTCATATATAAAAATATATTTTAGTTTAAGAGAAAAGTGGTTATGATCACATGGCGACCATTTTCCAAGTAGTCCATCTGCTCCTTAAGGGGAAAAGTGAAATAAATTTATATCAGAAACTTTCACAATTCCTGCTCGAAGAAGCATAAGAAATGTATATTGGCCGTATATCGAGGTATGGTTGTACATTTTTATCCGTGTATTTGCTAAGATTAGTCATCGCTATGGTGGATCATCAGGAGTCACAATAACATTTTTTCTATAATATTTATTGATTTCTTTTCAGAATTTCACTTTAACCGAAATTTTATTTTAGACATTAGCAGCAGTAGTTTATTGTGCTATAACATATTGGGTAATTTGAAAAGTCTCCGCGGTTTTTTTGCTACAATATGGTGTTTATGTCCATACTATGTATGTATATATCGGGCAACAATAATCTGATTTTATCAAACGGACATGTGTTTGAAAGGTGACATTTGAGGCTACATTTGTAAATACTGTTCTGTAATTTATAGCTTGTGTAAAAAGTTTTATTTATTTGAAAATGTGTGAAATATCTGAAGCAATACGTTATGTAATGTTTTTTTTTACTATAAACAAAAACATGCCGAGAAATTTGTGCGGTTTACGGTGAGAATGCTGTGGTCGATTCCGTTCCAGAATTTCGATGTGAAGGATGCACCTCGCTTTGGTCGACTAGTCACAGAAAAAGTCAATGAAATTTAGAAACTGGTGGAAAATGACCGACACAGAAGCTGTCAGGAGACAGGGGAGACACAAAACATCTAGAACTACGTGACAGTTTGGAATCATCTAAAAGGAGCAGGCTACGCAAAGGCGCTCGATCTATATACTATATGAATTAATGCAGAGTAATTTGATTGACCGAATTACCATTAGCGAAACGATGTTGAAACGCAACGAAATCGAACCATTTTGGAAGCGAATGATTACGGGCGATGACATATTGGATTGACAGCAAACAAGTTATGTTGAATGTTTCGTGGGATTCGAAGGAAATTGCCTAATACGAACTGCTACAATCTGGTGAAGCAGTTAATTCTGACCTTTATTGCCGCTTGTCTTACGACCGCTTGAATCAGGGAAAAGCGACCAGAATTGGCCAATAGAAGAGGAGTCGTGTTCCATCACGACAATGCCAATGCCACACACATCTTTTATGAATCGGAACAAATTAACGAAACTAAGTTGGAAAGTTTTGATGCATTCACCGGATCTTAAACTGTCTGACTACCATTTGTTTGGGTCTCTGCAAACCACTCTTAATGGTAAAAAATTGGCAGACCGAAGAGCCGCTGAAAATCACTTGGTCAATCGCTTGAATAAATATTTTCAAACGATTATGTTTATTATAGACTTGTATTATTTGTTGAGCCCCGCTTTGTGGTGACCATCAGAACTTTATACCTATCTAAAAACAATCAAAGGCAAAATATATAATTATTCTTAGTTAGTATATCATATTTAGTGTTTGGTTAAAAATTAGGCCTTTGATAGTTGACATAGAGATTTTCAAACAAAAATTAATTACATATTTATTGTTTATAAAAAGTAGAGCTATTGGAAAAAAAAAACAAATTTATCCGTTTTTCCTGCATTCAATACACTGCTTGTATTTAATTCAAACAGGTCGAGAATGGTTTTTGAATTACAATAGGCTGACTGCGTGAGTAGACTTATATATGGCATGAGAAGCTATTTTGAGAATATTTGCAGCGCATGTGGATAACTAATATGAGCAACCTTACAGCTTACGACTTTTGATAGTCACAAATCAAAAAATAAAAATAAATAAATAAATAAATATGATAGCGTTTTTACTTAAAAATATACAAATGACTGCGACTATCAAATATAAACTAAGTGGCTGATGACTGATTTGATCATACTACCCCCTAAATAAATTTTTGTAAAATTTTGGAGGTAAATTTTGTTCATTTGCATAATAAAACAAATAACAATTAATAAAAACAATAAATATGTGGCACTTAAAGCGCCAAAGGGCTCATTGGCCGAGCTTCTCTTCCATTACTGTTGTGCGTCTTAAATTTGGACAGTATTAGAAGGGACCTACTTATTTTAGCCGGTTCCGAACGGCAGAAGTGAATTCTGAATTCTTTTAGAAGCTTTTTCATGGCAAGTTGTTACTGTCGGAAGAATTGCCAATTGCTTGCCGACAGGTGGGTACCATTCGAAAGAAAAATCTTATCGATATTAAATTTGTTATGCATCAGCCGGGGATTGACAGATCAGAAGGCGAACACACTAACCACTGAGCTACGGCACCCACATTGTTATTGTTAATATAACAATTTATATTAACAATACTTCATGAAAAGAAAATACTTTATGAAAAGAAAATGTATTAAAATGGTTTCGTTGCTAATTTATATACTTAATTAAGTGATCTCTGATAATTTTGTAAAATGTAATATATAGAAACTATCCATATTATATAACATATTTATCAACATTATGTGGATTTAAAATTATCACAACTGCCAATGAAAATATCTCGTCCAAAACTCGATTCCTTCTCATGAACTATCTCTCCTTATGTGACCATTTAAACAATCCTTTATATTCCATATTATATAGTTTAAAAATTTGGTGTATTGTTGCATTTATTAGTGTAGTGTAAATCCCATGTTAAAAAGTTCGTTCAATTTAACAACATTTTTCAGAAAGATCAGTCAATTCTTTAACACCACAAAAGTTAAGTTATATAAGTAGGTCTCTTGTATAAATTCAAGGCGGAGAACAAAGTTGGTAGAGGAATAGGAAATAACTTAAATGCATATTTGAATCAAGAGATTATATATTTTCTCTGCCCACCAACTATCAGGCTGTCTGTTATATCATTTTACCAGTTAGATGTTGAGGAATGGATGTACTTAGTCAATCCGGGCTCAGCAAGACAGGAATAACTTCTAGCTGTAAAAATATAAGTGAAACCTCTTGATACTATTTAATTTCATTGATGTACATTTACTAATTTAGTTTATTTGTAAAGCAAATTTATTATAAAAAATTAGCTTAAACCCGAAGAATTTAAAAAAAAACAATTACATATTCAGAAAATATATTCGTACACATATTTAAATATACGAATATAAGGTGTGTTGGTCTACATGTACATAAATATATGTACAATTTCTCCCAGAAGCAACCCTCAAAGGACACGAATAAAATATTGTGTGGGCGGTATAAGAGATAAACCGTCGTATAATAGCAGCAACAACAAACTTCCATAACACCGCAAGTGTCGCCCCAAATATCTCGATCGTAAAGCAGGATTTAAAGGATAACATAAAATAAATCGACTCCATTTGTAATTTGAGATGGAGGCAAACTGAGAATGTAAAAAGGCTCATAGCAGATAGAAATTTGTATACTATACACACATGCACGTACATAAGCTATGTGTGTGTGTATTGTATTTGTGCATGAATTTATTTGCAATGAAAATGGTTACTTTGGCTTACGCTTACGTTAACGAGTATATTCGAATGTACTATACACACACACACACACACACACACACGCACAAAGGGACACATAAGTAGTGGGTTTTCTGTGTGGTATGAAATGAAATGAAAATGTTTGTTGCAAATGGCTGCATAATGAAAAGATATTGGGCAAAATTGGCGATTTTCATAAACCATTCAATTGTGTTGTGACATCGTCAGGGCAGGGATGCCGACAACATCGGCGGCTATAGTATTCAAAAGCTAATAAAAAACAATGAAATCAACAACAACCATACGAAAAAGGATAAATTCCATGAAGCCAACAAACCGATAAAGCAGATAGAGAACGAGCATGATGTTGTTGGTAAGCAACCAACACGCAATAAACCAATAAACAAACCAATGAACAAATAACAGGACACTTGGTAAAGTCATAAACTTTATTGGCTCAATCAGTCAGTCAGTGAGTGAATGAGTTATAAAGTAAGTGAATAAGAAATGCACGTTATATATTTTGGGTACGCTGTGCATATCTTTCCTTTCAAGTATCCCATCAATGTTATACTACAGTAATATTGCCTATTACATTTTCATTGAACTTTAATCGAAATATGAATGCTATTTCAAAAGTTTGGTTAATCGCTCAAAGAGTGATATGCTTAGTACAAAATTGGTTTTTACACCCTGCATAATGTAATATGCAAGGTATATTAATTTCGGTCAGATGTTTGTAACCACTTGAAGGAATCTCCGGAGATATAGAAAAGTATATATATTCGTGATCGCTTAAATTTCCGATTTGACGATGTCCGTCCGTCCGACCGTCTGTCTGTCACCTGGTTAGTTCGCACGATAACATGGGTAAATATTTAGCTATTTTGACGAAATTTGGCTTAAGTAACCTATGTTCCAAGAGTATGGAGGGGATTGATATTGGGCATGATCGGTCAATAGACACGCCCACATGAAGCATTCAAATCGACTAACCTCGGAATTTTCAAAAAAAAAACATGCTATAACTCACTTAATATACCATCTGGGACAAGAGTTATATTATACTACTACATAACCTTGCCAAAAATGGGCGAGCCACGCTTACTTTTTATACCCTGCATAATGCAATATGCATGGTATATTCATTTCGGTCAGATGTTTGTGTCCACTTGAAGGAATCTCCGGAGATATAGACATGGATATATATTCGTGATCAGCGTCGATTAAATTTTCGATTTAACGATGTCCGTCCGTCCGTCCGTCCGTCCGTCCGTCCGTCCGTCCGTCTGTCTGTCACCTGGCTGGTTCGCACGATAACTTGAGTAAATATTGAGCTATTTCGATGAAATTTGGCACAAGTAACCTATGATCCAAGGGTACGGAGGGGATTGATATTGGGCATGATCGGTCAATAACCACGCCCACACCAAGCATTCAAAGCGACTAACCTCGAAATTTTCAAAATCTTTAACTTGCTATAACTCACATAATATACAACTTGGGACAACAATATTTGGCATATAGACTTATATTATACTACTATATAACCTCGCCAAAAGTGGTTGAGCCACGCCTACTTTTTAGCGTAGCTCTCATACAAAGTGTCTGTGCTTCTTTTAAATTGAAACAGCTGTAACTTCTACAATCTTCCGTCCAGAATAACCATAATTGACACTTAGATTAACATGGTAGTCGGAAATAATATGGCAGAAAATCAGTGTGCCACGCCCACTCCTTTTTGGGTCTCCCATACAAAGTTGCGGAAATTAAAAAAATGTTACCGGTTATAACTTGCAAACTATTCAGCGTAGAATAACGAGATTTAAGGTGTGAATTAGTATTGTACGAGCAACTAGGCTCACAAAAAATGGGCGCACCACGCCCACTGTTTATCGAACCCCCTATACAAATTTTAAATTGAAACAGCTGTAACTTCGGCAATCTTCTGTCTAGAATAACCAGAATTGACACTTAAATTATTATCGTAGTCGGCAAAAATCTGGCAGAAAATCAGTGTGGCACGCCCACTCCTTCATGGGTCTCCCATACAACGTCGAGGGAATTAAACTAAAACTTTTAAGCTCCATAACTTACAAACCATTTAGCGTAGGACAACGAGATTTAAGGTATGGATTAGTATTGTACGAGCAACTAGACTCACTTAAAATGGGCGCGCCACTCCCACTGTTTATTGTAGCCCCCATACAAATTTTTAATTGAAACAGCTGTAACTTCGGCAATCTTCTGTCTAGAATAACCATAATTGACACTTAAATTAATATCGTAGTCGGCAAAAATCTGGCAGAAAATCAGTGTGCCACGCCCACTCCTTCATAGGTCTCCCATACAAAGTCGAGGGAATTAAACTAAAACTTTTAAGCTCCATAACTTACAAACCATTTAGCGTAGGACAACCAAATTTAAGGTGTGGATTGATATTGAAAAATTAATTAGATATACCAGAAAGAGATACGTCACGCCCACTTTTTATATAGCTTCCGTACAAGTCTCGGATTTATCTTAAACATTAAAACACCCATAACTTACTAATTAATACGCCTAGGTCAACCCATTGCAACCTATGTAGTTTAGTATTATAGGCAGAAATTGATCCTCCAAAATTGATGAGGTACACCTGCTTCTTAATGTAGGTCCTATACAAAGTAGTGGAAGAAAAGGATGGATATACGAGCAAACTTTTTATATATACCTCTACATATGCAGGGTATAATTTGGTCGGCCCCAGCCGACTGTAAGGAGATTTTTATAGTAGCTGTCATACAAAGTGTCTGCACTTCTTTTAAATTGAAACAGCTGTAACTTCTACAATCTTCTGTCTAGAATAACCATAATTGACACTTAGATTAACACGGCAGTCAGAAATAATATGGCAGAAAATCAATGTGCCACGCCCACTCCTTTTTGGGTCTCCCATACAAAGTTGCGGAAATTAAAAAAAATGTTACCGGTTATAACTTGCAAACTATTCAGCGTAGAATAACGAGATTTAAGGTGTGGATTAGTATTGTACGAGCAACTAGGCTCACAGAAAATGGGCGCACCACGCCCAGTGTTTATCGTAGCCCCCATACAAATTTTAAATTGAAACAGCTGTAACTTCGGCAATCTTCTGTCTAGAATAACCATAATTGACACTTAAATTAATATCGTAGTCGGAAATAATCTGGCGAAAAATCAGCTTACCACGCCCACTTCTTATTGGGGCTCCCATACAAAGTTGAGGAAATTAAACAAAAATGTTAACCGCCATAACTTAGAAACTATTCAACGTAGGACACCAAATTTAAGGTGTGGATTAACATTGAAAAATTAATTGGATTTACTAGAAAGTGGTAAGCCACGCCCACTTTTTATATAGCTCCCATACTAAGCCTCGGAATTATCTTAAAATCTTTTTACTTCGTCAAAGTCAACCATATTTCGGGTGTAAATTAGTAGTATATGCAAAAATTGTTTCTCGAAAAGTGGAAATAAAAGAAAAGTTGGATATTCGAGTAAACTTTTTATATATAAATCTACATATGCAGGGTATAGTTTGGTCGGCCTCAGCCGACTGTAAGGAGATTTTTTTAGTATTATTAGTTGGTTCCTCTGCATTTCGCTGGCATTTTTCACTTGCATTTTGCAAGTGAAATATTTTTTACAAACCGCTTTTATAAACATTCAAATATTCAAATTTTCATTGTACTGCAGTCGAAAAGCTGGCATTTGTATTGAAGAATCATTTCAATTAGTAGAGATTCAAATGTAAAACCAATATAGGATACGAAGGAAATTATACAGTCCCGACAATTTCTTCTTCAAGCAAATGAGTCGTACCTAATCATTTTGTACAATAAATCCCCAATAATTGTGTTGCGATTGTCTACTAGGAAATGTTTTAGAGAAATTACAGCATCCTTATGTGGTATATGATTTAGATTAAATTATGATTTAGAATAAACGCTGCACAAAATTAAACGATGTTTATTTTTTCCTTCTGTTGACAGAAAATTAACAATTCTGTTGGCAGTTGCCATTGTCATGAAAAAAACTTATTCAGTTATCTAACAATTTTTAAACAAAGCGAATGTGCAGCTTTTCTCATTTCTATTGAGCCTCAAAACACAAAAATGCCTGGCAGCGTAAATAATATTATTGGCAAACGTACTGAGGTGTACATACTACCATACATAAGTACAGTACACTACGGACAGGAACACAAAGCCAAAGCTTGTATTGAAATTTCATTAACTTAAGCTGAAAGAAGTATGAACTCTTCTATTGTACAATTTGTCACTAATAAAGTGGCAATCAGTATTGTTATTGGTATAGCATAAATATATGTTTTATGCTGTTGTGGTCTACGGTTGTAATCATACGCACAACAATCAATGGGTATATACTCGTATTGTATATAGTACTCACTATACTCATATACTGCAAGACAACTAGATATGATATTATTGCATTTTATGAAATGCTTGTTGAAATGTGAAACCAAATTTTATTGAAAATTTTTCAAATTGTAACAAGTTGCCACAAAGAATTAGCTACTATTCCTACATATATTGCTATTGCTGACATAGTATTTACTATTGTTATTACATAATACAATACCGCGAACTGTCATATTGTCATCATCATTTCAATAGTCCGTAATATTATATGTAAATTTTATTGAGAACATTTCTTGATTGATTATCTGAGTGATGGTGGTTATATGGTATTGTGGCGCATCAGTATATACCAATTTTTAGAGTTGTGCCACATAAGTATGAGTTGGCATTACAAACATCCTGGTAATGATTTGGTACAACATGAAAATGCAATTAAAAATATGAACATTTTTCGTTTTGATTTTATACAAATTCTGACAATATTGATATTTTTACCCTATGGTAAAATATTAATTAAAATTGCCAATATCAATTCAGAAATAAAATATATTTGCATTTGCATACCTATGTATATGTATAGTAAAGGAAAAGTTCGATAAATTCGATAAATTTATTTCAATTCAGAAATAAAATATATTTGCATTTGCATACCTATGTATATGTATAGTAAAGGAAAAGTTCGATAATAAAAACTTATATCCGTTCTGGTCAAGTGAAATGAGAACATGGGCACCAGTAATAATTTTTAAGCACTTTTGCACTGCTTAAGTCAAAAAGGAGTATAATTTATTGTTATATTCCTACTGCAGTTGTAAACTTCATTCTCATGATATCAGTTGCCATAGCAGTAGAATGTAAAGTATCGGTCGAAAATGAAAATAATTTTAAAGAATTTCATAATGTAATAATGGGTGTTTTCTGTAGTAAGTGTATGTTTTATTTCAATTATATACCTTTCATATTTACTTACCACCGTAGTGGGTGTTCATTGAAGTCGGTGTAGATTTTAAATTGAAAGAAAATACATGTAAACTAATTTAATACCAACATTTTCAAGTTTATTTTTAATAATTATTACATTTCATACTTATATATCACCGGCGCAAGTGAATTCTAAGTTATGCGAAGAGAATAATTTCAACATTATGTATTCCAATATTCTTAGAATGAAGTGTTAAAAATTGCGATTTCGGGTTTAGTTGGTCTACTGCCACTCTGGTATGGTCCAATCAGGTTGTTGTGAATAGTCTTGACTGAGAATAATCATAATAGGAGTAGGTGCATGCAGACAAGCAGCTCATCGCCTCCAGTGTTAAACTAATCTAGAGACAGGCCATCAGCATCTTCAACTTTATCGTTCTTCAGCCACATTATGGCTGTTTTAATTTCATCACGGCCATATGGTCGAATTATTTACGCTGCCAGGCATTTTTGTGTTTTGAGGTTCAATAGAAATGAGAAAAGCTGCACATTCGCTTTGTTTAAAAATTGGTAGATAACTGAATAAGTTTTTTACTAAGTAATTGGGGTATTCAGGGTTGCCATTAAGCAACTCGGAGAAGTGATCTCTTCCTACGATCAATATATTCAGAACATATGTAACCAGATTCCCATTTTTGCTTTTGGTATTTAAGCCTCCACTCAGGCAATCAAATTTTGCAATGATGTTGAATTTACCACTTACAGATTGGAGTTGTTAAAATAAGCTATTTGTGTATTTTTTTATTTTGGAAATGGTGTTCCTAAATTGATTGATTTTGTCTTCGAACTAATGGCATCATGCCGTGCTATGGCAAATACGTCCAATATGTAATAAATAATATGGCAATACTACTCAAAAAAAATTGAATATTTGTATTTGTGTATTTTTAAAATGAAGTAATTTAGCGGCATACATACCGTACAGCAGAAAATGCTACTACTATTTCTGAAGAAGCTGTTTCGTTTTGGACAAGAACGCTGTTTTCTGTTGGTCCTCGTTCTTTTGTGCTCTTTTCTCTCGCCATATGGAAATATATTATATTATATATAATATATATAATAAAATAACTAACATGTTGACCACAAAAACTAGTCAAATCAGTATCAATAATATCAAGAATAGAAGCATTATTAGATCCAATTCTAATACTACAACGAATAATAATAACAGGTGTTTCTAATCACGTTTTCATAATGCATTTTTAATGTTGTATAATATTTTCGCAAAATATTTATTTCACCCTCTTTTTTGAGTCAATGGGAACACTTGTAGATATTATTGTATATAGGACAATCAAAAAGTAATCGAAATTTATTTATAAAATCATTCAAGTTCATTGCTTTTTTTACTGTTAAAGCCTAAAATTAGTTAACTGTAATCGTACATCAGAAATTTATAAAGTAATATCAATTTTATCTGGTAGTATTCGTATAAGATATGATATTCTAGTATTTTCTAAAGAAACTTATTTGACTCTGAACTTGTTTTAAATTCTTATATTTATGCAATTTTTGCTAAAGTAACACCGCTCTGGCAAGCTCATTCAAAAAGCGAAATTTTGTAGAACTCTTAGCCTCTATTTTGAACCTCACATTCTAAGGCATTCATCTATCATCTGAAATTCTAATAATAATAACAAAAAAAAAAAAAAGATTTCCTGGTACAACGATTTTTTCAACGAATACTTTCTACACTTTTTCATTATAGACGTTTTGTTGGAAAGGTAGTGGAATTTTTCAAATTTTTCACCATAAAACCAAAATAAAAAATAACACGAATTAAAATTCCGAAAACATTCTGAGTAACTCATTAACTCAATGACAAGTATAAAATTAATATTTTGTTGCCGGTTCGCATAGTAATATACTACACAACAGGTTCATAATTCTAACATTACAACAAATACCACCCATCCTCGACTTTTCCCTTGTTTTAGATTTTGTTATGAAATGAACCATTAAACCACCAGCCAGCCACAATAACCACAGCAAACACATTAAGAGTAAATCACTGCCAATGTGACATGATGGGTTTGTTGCTGTAGCTGTTACTGTGGTTCCTGGTGCACCAGTAACATCATTTTGCTATTCTGTTCTGATTCTTTCTTCATCGCTTCCTCTGCATGCAACCCCCTTATTCAAAGCAGAGCAAAGCATAGTAGTACCGTACGCTTTTAACACCCTCCACCTCACATATTATTAACGATTTTCCGTATAAATGCAATACATTAATTTTTTTGTTTCCTTTTGATTTTGACTTTAATTCATTTCATTATATATATATTAGACTTGTGTTGTTGTTGTAGGGTTTATTTCAAATATATAACTTTTTGACACTTTGCACCCTCTCGATCACAGTTTCTTCTATTATTGCCGTTGCGGTTACCGTGTTGTTACTCATCTTGATATTATTTACAAAAAAATTCTCACATGCAAAAGCAGCAATCCAGCTGGAAGCTTGAAAAAATTGCATTTTTATGAACTGAGAGTTCATTTATGATTCGATATTATTGTCATAGTACTATATAATACCGGTAATACCGAAGCTTGGATGCCCTACACCAGGAGTGCCCAAAAGTTCCTTATGGAAGTGCAAACACCAGTAGATATAAAATTTATTGTTTTTACACATCGATTTTTCTCAGTGCTTCTCAATCCACAATTCATACGTTCAGGAACAATAAAATCTACTCTGAAGATAACTGTCGCGTATGTGTTTCAACAAAGCATACGGAAATGTTGCAGGTTTGACTTTAGTATGCACAAAAAAGAAATATAAGAAATGAAAAAACACAAAATTGTTTGTGTATTTGGTACTTCTTTGTACGGAGTACTGTGAGTGCCTATGTCTTAGTGCGTTTACAAGAACAAAAGTGTTTCAAGTGCATAGGCGAGGGCATCTATGCGGTCAAGTACTGGAGTCAGGCGTTGCTTTCATCCAAAAGGGTCGTATTGAGCGTTGATAAAAATACTCGTTCCGCAGCATCATATCATCGTGTACAAAGTAGGCGCGATTTTCACTCGATTTCGCCAAATTTCGAACTCGTCTATTCTTTAGCAAGCGAAATTGTATGTACCAAGTTTTAGCTTGATGACTTTATATTTTCATGCACAAAGTTAACAAACATACTTACAGAAGTATTGGTGTGCATGGGAGATGGGCGTATTTTTCAAAGGGAATATTTTACTTTAAACAGCCCATTTCTGAATAAGGTATGATTTTCAGCTTAGCAGCTTTATATTTTCGCTCACAGTGTGAAAAAAAAACCATTCAACAACATACTTATACCTAAGAGGTAAGCGTGGTGTCCACCTAATTACGCCCATTTTGTATTATATCAATTCTGTGATTACATTAACTTTAAACGACGTATTGGTGAAAATAATCCTATAAGCCAATTTTCATGGGTGTTGCCAGCGACAGCAAGAACTTCAAATAACCTTAACTTTCTGAATGTAGGGTATAAGAATAAAGATAAAATAGCAAAACATGAAAATGCTTTATGAATGCAATGAACAAATATGCACCTTTGTATACATAGCGGTGTGAAAGGGAAATATAGTTTGTGTGAAAAATGTGTAGTTGCCACCAGCGTCATCAATATCAAAGCAACATAAGGTTTAAATTACTTAACCACTTGCAAAATATGACGAGTTATGCTTACCATGTATATTATACGAGTACATGTAAGGGTTGCTTTTCACCATTGAATTAACCCAATTAATCAGTTAGATGTACATCATTGATATGATCGCACAGGAACCTTGAAATTATTTAATGATGCATAAAATTCAATTTCAAGTAGGTCATAAAACAGTCGTAGAGATAATAAATATACTATTAGCTATTTACCAAATATTTGATAATATTGATTTTCGAAGCATCAAATATTTTTTCAAAGTAAGATAAACACTTCCCACTATTAACGAATAATATTATGATTTGGCAAACTCTATAGCGCTTTCTTCAGAAAGAAAAAACACTAATCGAATAGTTTATATTATCGGTAAAGACTTCAAGACTTGACATGATAGAACTGTTCAGTACACTGAACGTATAAAAAAATATAAAAATGATCATAAATAGAAAAATATTCGTAATCCATTCTCAAATCTTCTAATGGAAATGTAAAAGAAAATGTTTCCCCAAACATTTCAACCCCAATCTAAATGATTACCATGTACCATGCTTCCGAAAAAATATTTTTCATTGCTGATTTGAATACTTTTCGGTAAACCCGATCATTTTTGTTTTCATAGAAAATATTTTAATGAGTATCTATGTTTTGTTTTTATCTATGAGAACCTTATAAAAATTTGAAGAAGATTTTGGAGTTTGAAATATAAATTAATTACATTATTACCTATTAAAAATTCCATTTTTTTTTTATTTTTCAATGGTAAAAGAATTCAATTCGGAAGTCGTTTAACAGAACTCTAAAAATTTCAACGGACATCGATACTTATCGTAATGAAATAATGAAAATTTTCTGTAAAACATTTCTTAAGTTGAATTGCTTTGAATGTTGTGGATCGGATCGGCTTCTCAGCCACATAAAATTAAATAATTTTTATAAAAGATTATATGTCATTTTTTTTTTAAAGAAAATCAAAACTTTACTATTTAGTCACTTAAAACTGTTTCATATTTATATTTCGTTCACACGCCATCATTCGCCTAATTAAATAGTAATACCAGTGATTAGAAAATAATAATGTCATCGATTGTTACACATAAAACCTTCAATTGTATTATGCCTGAGGTGTGCTGATATCCTGAAGCAAAAAGCGGGACATATTTTTCAATGGCAACTGGACTCAACTATTAATCTATGTGTTTCTCGTCTTTTAACAATTACAACTAAAATAGACTGGAACCGCAAAAAAGTCAATGTTCGATTAAGTGCCAGGTGTGCATTACACTACTTACATTACAGAGTTATGGCTGCTCAAAATCAAAATTTTGTTGACTTTTTGCGTTTAACAAATTTTTTTTTTCATTCGAAGTAAAAATCAGGAATGTTTTATTTTTTTAAACTGGTCTATGTAATTGCAATCACTTAATGTTATCAATAACGGGTGAAAATAGAATTTTTGATGATTTTGATTCATAATTATGGAAATTTACGGCGAGAGTCATTTTTTTAAAACTTATTTTCCAGCAAGACAAGTTTTGTCATATGAACGATTTTCTAAAGGAAAAACTTGAAACAAAATATTGGACTTTGCCGAAATAGTAATAAAAAGTGAAACATTCCAACGTCCTGCTTTTGTAAAAAATTTAGGCGGGACATTTGGTACATCTGATCACAGGAATCGTGCATTAAAAAATCAAATTATCTGATGTCAGTTTTTAGACCACTGTAATCATAAATTAAACGGAACAAAAATGCATAATAAATACGAGTGTGTAACACGTACTATACATATATTTGTATGTATACGCCAAAATAAAACCAAATAATAACATTGCCTAGCTGTTCTCACTTTGCTTTTGGTTCACCATCACTACCATATACTGATACTTTATTTGTGGCATATTGTTTTCTTGTGTTTTCTTCATCTTCTACTATCATGTATATTTGATAATGCATTTTGCATGCTCATCATTATAAAATTTATAATTTATTCATGTTGATGACGGCAACGGCATGATAGGGATGAAATAACAACAAAACCAAAAATAAAATACTTGAACAATGAAACAGTCAAAACATTCCATTTAGCATGAATCACCTCTCCACCTTCAAATAAAAAATAACAGCTAGAAATATCAAGAAAAGAAAAAAAACGGAAGTAAGTCAAAGCATGTGAGCTATCATATATATGTATTTATGTATCTTCCCCTTATACATATAATATTTGAATTCTCATATACATATATACATATTATAGGTTATTATTGAAGCATGTTATTACACGCACGCACCCTTAAATTAGTGAGTGTATGTCTGCATGCGTACCCAACCTGCCCATTGTTTATGTGTCAAAATAAAGTGAGCGACGAAATAAAAATCCAACAAAAAGAAAATTAAGTGTTTGTTTTTTATTTAACCGACTTTTTAACGCCTATTTACGTGCTCATGCAAGCTGCACAATACCAACAAACAGAATACAAGGACAACGGATGACTAACTAGGTATGACGGTATGCCAATTTGTGTTGCGCGCCATAATGTAGACAATGATTTTGCCATTTGCTGATGGTGTTTATAATATCTTCATGAGTACGTATAGACTGTTTTTGACATGTGTTTATTATAAATGTACAAAGCAAACCGAAAGGCAGGCACGAAAAGGAAACACGTAACGTACATAAAGAAAATATTTTTGAGAGCGTTCAAAACTACTGTAATAATTTGGTAAAAATTCATGTAAAATAATATTGTATTTAATAATATGGGAGCATAGATAGGTTAGGTTGGGTTGGGCTGAGCAGCAGACCGGAGTAACTGACAGGCTCCAGAATGTGGTTTATTGTAGCACCTGGTAGTGGAATTAGATCATCGAAGTGGTAATGACCTAGAATTTCTTTGATTTTTCTACATAAAGCCGGACAGTTTTGATTTCTACTTGGCAGCTCTTCGCAGAGCAATAGCGAATAATTTTGATGCTCAAGGCGTACAGGAGTACAGTAGGAATCAAGGTAGAACGCTTCTGTACACTATAAGTCATTATTTGGCCGACTATTACCAGTACCAATGTCCTTTATTTTTATTAATTTACAGAGGTAAAATTCGTATTGACTAAATTAAAGCAATCGTTTAGATTTTGCATACTTATACATTGCGGTTTAAACATTACTTTTGTATATAACTCACTACTTGCTTGTAAAATTATTGCTATTAAATACATACTATGTATTTAAATCTTGTTCATTTGTTGTCTACGTCTTATTCGTTTTTTCTGTTCTTGTTTTGCACATTGGCTGCTACTGGGTCGAACGACCTTCTTTTTTTTATGTCTCGTGTTAATTTATTAAATTAAAAGTAAATGAATAGACACGCCGCATATCACACACACACACAGATACATACTTACACATACATGTACACACATATACCACAAAATAATAATAATAATAATAATAATAATAATAATAATGGTAATAATAAGACTCGTAAAATAAACAAGTCAAGGTCGACAACAATAACACCAACGAATAAGAGGATAATGATGATGACGTTGACGTTAATAATGATAAAAATAATGATGATGATGATGAAGTACGACATCGTCGACAATGAAGACTGTTGGCCATGTTCATCTAAAATATATACTGACTTATTTTTTTGGGCGTATACATAATGATGCAGATCTGTAGATAGAACTTTTGAACACTAACATCAAACACTATTGAGAGCACCAAGTGTAGTGTTTGTGTAATATACGACATCAAGCAAATAATGGAAAATACACACATACGCCTCCATGCATACTCGTATGTAGCACAATATGTTTTCGTAGTTAATGCTACTACTATTTACTCTTGATGTCCTTATATACTTATACATGATTGTACCTCTATATACAATAAAAATATATATATATATATATATATATGGTTCAACTCTCATGTACATGTCGTAGTTTCGTAGACAGACCGACATATACTGATGATATATTCTCCAGGGGCCATCAGTGTTACAAGCAAAGTTACTTTAGCGAAAACTCGTATTCTCGACTATTTTGTTGCTTCTCTTTTCCGGTGGCAAAACATTTGCAGCATAAATACATATATAGCTATGTATGAACGAATGGAGTAGATTTGTTTAATGTTATTTTTATTTTATTTTCTATATTCTATACATATGTACATATAGTAGGGATTAGTGTAGTCTACTTTTTGGGGTAGAAAAACAAAATAGAAAAAATCACAATAAACAAAATGTGAAAATGACAAAAACAAACGACAAAAGACATTAAACAAAGTTGTAAATAAAGCACGGTTAACTTGTCAAATACGTTGAAATGGATGTGATAGGTACAAGTATATCAGAGTACAGAATATACATTGAAGCGTTAGCGTAATACAAGCCGGTACAATTTTCATGTAATATTTAAAAAAGGAAAAAAAAGTAGCGTGCTTCATTTAAAGTAATCCAATAACAAAATTTGTTTATTTACTAGCATATTCTAATAGACAAAATGATTGAAGGATTTTAAGGATATGACTCAATACTTCCTTATAGTTAGTACTTAATTACGTTAATTGTTCACCCAATTCAATAAATATGTTGTTCAGAAATACAAATAAAAACTGCTCTGTGCTTAGTGTCTGAAAGAGCTCTGTTAGAAATATAGGGCAAAATTCTTCTACTAAATATTTTCATATTTATATTTTTAAACGAACGAAGCACAAAAACTAATTTCTTGATTGATGGAATTTTGTTTATGTTCCTTAAAAAAATTCTTATTATGAGTTATTCTGACAATTTCTCCCAGAGTAATACACTGAATCTACACAACGATGGTAAGTGCAGTAATAGCGTATGCTGCTGTGGTCTGGTAGCCTAAGGTCACCCAAAAGACCGCAAAGCGAAAGTTGGATAGGGTGCAAAGAATGGCTTGTATGGGATTACCGGAGCTATCCGAATGACCCCGGTAGAAGCATTGGAGATCTTTCTGGGGCTGCTGCAGTTGGACTTGCATATTATGAAGTCAGCGGCTTTAACAGCATTACATCTGAAAAAAACCAATAATTGGTATTGATTCGGCACGGAGATAGGGAACAGGAGTATCCTTTCACTGGTACATAACAGTGTGAAGGAGGCGCAAATGCTATTGGAAGGAATGGGTAGGCTAAAGATGACTGGAAAGTCACCTAGTATTCTCATTGAACACGGCCTCACATATAATGTATGTGAGGAAAATGACATCATTATTTTCACTGATGGTTCATTAGTGGATGGCAGGGCAGGTGATGGAATCTTCTCTAAAGAGTTGGGATTGGCATGTACTCTGAATCTGGGAAGATACGTATCGGTTTATCAAGCAGAAATGCTTGATTTAATGCATGCGCTAGACCATCTACTGCACGTAAAGGTGCAAGGTAAAAAATCTTGACAGCAATCGGTAACCAGGCGGCGATCAGACGAATGCAACATTCAACAAACTGGCGTACGAATGTTCAGGAACTTAATAGGTTTGCTCGTAGTAATGCGATTGTTCTTATGTGGGTGAAGTGACACATTGATATAGAGCAAAATGAAGCTGCAGACGCCTTGGGTAGACAAGGATCTAAAGCTGAATTTGATGGGCCGGAGCTAGTAGTTGCCCTTGGTAACGGTACGGTGAAGGCAAAGGTCGAAGCTGGGATAAGAAAACTTGTAGGCAGGCAAAGACCTCAAGGCTACCAAGGGGCCATGAATCGGGGAGGGTTCTCAATCTAATACGGATAACTCTAAGCTGGTTGACTGCATTAATAAATGGGCATTGTAACTTCAGGTACCACCTCAGCAAGATGGCTCTTGTTGAACGGGAGGATGCTGATATTTACCGGTTATGCATGGATGAGGCAGTGACAGTGGCGCACGAAAAGCATAAATATATGCTGACAATAAATTTCTCGTTTTGCTCTTGCTTCGCCTCTTGAGTTATAATCACCTGAAAACGTATTGCCCTCGGAACGCTTACGTTTCGCTATTTAATACAAAGTTGTGAAGAATAAAACAAGACAATACCTTTTGCTAACTTAATATGATGAATCTTTAAAAAATTTGGTATTCTAAATTTTTTTTAAACATGCCAAATTTTGATCTATACTCAACTTGGGTATAATATGGAATAATATACTTTTGTGCTTCTGAGATAAACCCATCGTCCTTTTAAGGTGCCATCAGGTGCGTTTCTATAGGATATTCAGCATCACCAAGCAAGCGATACTATGGAAACTGTTATGTCGTGGTACATACCAGGAGAGCCAAAGAAACCATCCAGAAATCGGATATTGATATCATGTTTTTTTTATTTCAATTTAAATATCGAGATCTTTACCAGTAATATAAGAGCATGGTGCATGAAAATGTTATAAAATTTTTTTTTTAGATATAAGCCACATACATTGCGAATACTGCACTAATGGGAATGTTTCCATATCGTCTTGTGAAGGAACTTATTCAATGGGATTTGACGATGTCACTGTTTGTCGCACAAAGGTTTACACAAAGGATTCAGCCAGCCTAGTAATTTCCGAAAAAATATAAAAATACCTTAAAATTATTAAGAAAAATTATACAACAAAATAACCTCGAACGTGAAAATTGGCTTCCTTAAAATATCTTTGCTATTATCATTGAGTTAAATTTATTTCCCCCAATTGAGGGAAACGAAATGGCCGACTCCCTTGTAAAGGAAGGCGCAAGCACTCCTTTCATTGGACCAGAGCCCTTCTGCCCTTCATAAACAACCTGATATGTGAGAGGGAGAAATGGGATCTTCTCGACTACTGGAGAGCCCAACAGGCATGCGGCAGTCGAAGGAATTTATTGATCCCACACATTTTAGGGTGGATGATGTTCTTAACCTCAGCAGAAATGACATAAAACACTACACAGAGTTGCTCACTGGGAACTGTGGTCTTAACTATCATATGAAAAAAATAGGTGTGGTAGAAAACGATACCTGTCGACTCTGTAAGTAACCATCAGAACATATTCTATACAATTGCCCAGCAATGGCAAGACGTAGACTTGGTTACCTGCTACCTGGTAATGGATTCTTGACTTCAAACCACATAGGTAAAATTAAGTCCACAGCAATATATATATATATATATATATATATATATATATATATATATATATATATATATATATATATATATATATATATATATATATATATATATATATATATATATATATATATATGTGGCACTTAAAGCCCCAAAGGGCTCATTGGCCGAGCTTCTCTTCCATTACTGTTGTGCGTCTTAAATTTGGACAGTATTAGAAGGGACCTACTTATTTTAGCCGGTTCCGAACGGCAGAACACTTGTGACATCACTTTTTTTGAGCTTTGTCACAGAGTTCTTTAAGAAGCTTTTTCATGGCAAGTTGTTACTGTCGGTAGAATTGCCAATTGCTTGCCGACAGGTGGGTACCATTCGAAAGAAAAATCTTATCGATATTAAATTTGTTACGCATCAGCCGGGGATTGAACCACGACCTACAGATCAGAAGGCGAACACACTAACCACTGAGCTACGGCATCCACAGCAATTACAAGATTTATAAATAGTCTAGTTGTTTTAGGAAGGAGTGCAAAAATAGCCTGTATAATAATAATAATAATAATTTTCTCCAATTAGGTTTCGGTGCTTCTTGTTCATTTTCATGTAATTTTGGATCATTTTGTATGGACGCCCTCAAATCGGTGGAAAAGTATTGGTAAGGTAAAACTTTCGGAGGTCAGGGTTACATTTCAGTTTCCCAGAGGCAGCTCCTGGGCATCTATGGGGTATTTGTGTATGTTATTTTCTGGTGTTTTTAAGTTCATAGGGAAATTCTATAATGTATGGATGTGGGTTATATATTTTACTCCTCTAGCGTATTATATAAAAATCTTATTTTTTTAGGGGAGCCCCTAGGTATGGGAGTAAGTATGTTTCAGAGAAATATTTTAAAGCAAAATTAACTGGTGGCTGTTACACATTTGACCCCTTCCACAAAGTGGATGGAACGAATTTTAGAGGAGCAATTATTTTGTAGATGAGCCTCCCGAGAAGTGGAGTAAGGGTAATTATGTACTAACAAAATGTGAGGGTGGTTAAATAATAAGAGTTATGATGGAAAACCAATTTTTTCCAACATTAGGGCTCATGAGCGATACATTTTAGATATGCGATGTAATGTTTTAGAGGATGACAACTTTATTCAACAGCTATGACTCCCTCAATTATATCACTATATCCTTCTGACAGGCATAATTGATACGCCCATAGTTTAATTTGGGTGCAGAATATAACTGGGTTGATTTAGTCTCATCAGAGTTGGGAGGTGAAAAATTGAAGTAATGGGAGTCATAGGTAATGAATGATGCTTTTAAATGTAAGAAATACAATAGCAGAAGAACAATAGGAGATGGTGTTTCGCTTTTGTTGGATTTAGTAGAATTCGTCGACATATTATGATGTACACTCATACCTTTCTAGCATTTATTGTAATAGATGATTTTAGTGAAATTATCCCAAAATTTATTAAATTCGGAAATTAAATAGAAAGACTATTTTTTGCAATGTGTTTAAACAAGTTCAGAATTTATACCTTATAAATATGCCAACTATTGTTATAGTAAATTTATCAAAATCAAAATGAGATTCACAAATTCAAACACATATCCTTCATAATACACACATTCCTCCCGAAGAGGAAAATCTTGTACTATAGTGCTTGCATTGTTTGATTTGAAGAGTACGAGAAACATTAATTTACACATAAGGATAGGGATATATTGATAAGGACATGTACATATCAGAGTTTAAATATGGGTATCTGTGAGTGAGTGTGTAGTGGGGTATATAAAGTACATGACTATGTGCTGTTTTCCTATTTTACATACATACATACATCATAACATGTTCATTCCTATATAGAAAATGGTATAAATTGTAGAGGCGTAGACTTGTTGTAATAAATATATATATTTGTTGTTGTTGTTGTTGTTGTTATGACGGTAATTGATCTTGATTAAAATTATGTTTTCTCAACATGTTAAACATGAATATGTTTGTATGTGTTCACATGTATTCGCATTATTTCAACTATAAGCATTATAATACGAGTATATGCATATAAGATGGAGAGGTTCAATGAAATTTGCATCTTCAAAATTTGCATATTTTGCAGAGGATATTTTATGTAGACTGAAGTGAATATTGTATGAATAAATTTTAAGTGAATTTCTAAGCGTTCTCCTTTCATATAAAATACATTATGAAGGGCATTTGAATTCGCCTCTGTTTTTTGTTTCGGATTCCAATTTTAATATATATAATCATTTATTATTTTCTTTTTTTGCATAGGTTTGGTTTCAAAATCGTCGTGCCAAATGGAAGAAGCGCAAGAAGACCACAAATGTATTTCGTACACCGGGTGCTCTATTGCCATCACATGGTCTACCACCATTCGGTGCAAATATTACAAACATTGCCATGGGCGAGAGTTTATGTGGGTCTGGCATGTTTGGTGGCGATCGCTGGAGTGTGGGTGTGAATCCAATGACTGCAGGTAAGAATTTCATGATATGCTATATTAATTATAGTTTGAGATGCTTAAGTAACAATTTACTAATATATTATTGCAACTATACGGTCTCCTATTTCATAATTTTCTTTCTCTTCTTGTAACTCTATTCCAATGTTTAAAGTAAAGTATTATAAATAATTTTCTTTTTTCTCTTCTTCATCTCTTTTTCTCTGCTCAAATTTGTATAAAAATAATATTACATTTCGACTATAAAATAAACAAACAATACGATTTGATAAATTAAGGTTTTGGTCAACTAAATCAATCTTCGTCGCTATCATCAACATTAAATAGTGGTCTTAATTCGGCGGGTATTAATATTGGTTCTGCAATGGGTGCTGGTAGTTATCAACATTATGGATTAAATGCACTGGGTATGTTTGTATTACATACATGTTCATCAAACTCACACCCATAACTACACGCATACATTTGTACATTGTCATAAGGATGAGCCTATATGCTAAGTACTCAGTTGGAAGTTGCGTCTTGGATGGCAGCGGCAGCAAGTGCAGTTTTAAGGCACGAAACCATTTTTTCAGAATAATAAAAGATTAAATATAAGGCATCTTTGAAAAAAAAAACGCAGAGATAGAGAAAAAAATAGAATACCATATTAGTCGTCGATGAAACATAACGAAGTGTCGTTTACGTTCTTGATCTGTCAATTTCCAACTGGGTATGTTTTTCATACATACATACAATCCAAGATTTACATATATGTCAGTTTTGATACTCATATTATTTTCGAAAAAATTTCACTATTTTTTGTTTTATTGTTATGTAAAAAGTATATTGCATTATATAAATATGTATTTTCATTTTTTTAAAAGAACCATAGCATAATAATATAAAGTGTTAATGAGAGTTAGTCTTAGAAAGGATTCTCTCAGTTTTCTTAGCACATTGCCGTCTTCCGTAGGCGTTAACGTCAATTTTGCGATAACTCCTTTGTAGATCTTTTGTAGAATAAGGACATCGAGGTGAATAGGTCAGAGAGCACCGTAGAAAGTAATTTTCCTAGGTATCCAGGCAAGTCTCATTGTAAAGGGTTATCCATTTTGCGGTTTCAAAAGTAAATGTAAATAAAACACATATAAAATATTTTTTATCATGATATTTCTCTTTTATTATAAAGTTTGAACATTGACAATATGTGTGAAATACTACATCATTTAAATGACCACCACGCGAATTGTTGCAAGCATCGATTCTTTTGAGGTAATTTTCCACCACTTTTTGACACATATTGGGCGATATCTCAGCCATAACGTGACGAATGTTGGTTTTTAGATGCTCAAGAGTTGAAGGTTTATCTGCATAAACACGGTCTTTCGCGTAGCCCCACAAAAAAAAATCAAGCGGTGTCAAATCGCATGATCTTGGTGGCCACTTGATATCGCCACGACGAGAAATTACGCGGCCAGAAAATTTCTCTTGCAATAAAGCCATATTCGCTCGAGTTGTGTGTTGAAACCACATATTCTCTAAGTCGTATTCTTCAATAGCAGGCAAAAAAAAGTCGGTTATCATATGACCATAACGCTCCGAATTGACGGTGACAGTCGTTCCATCGTCGTTTTCGAAGAAGTAAGGTCCAATCACACCTCCGGACCAAAGAGCGCACCAAGCAGTGACTTTTTGTGGATGTAGTGGCCTCTCTTCAATTACTTGAGGATTCTCAGAACCCCAAATATGATAATTTTAATTGCTAACATACCCTCCGAGTGAGAAATGTGCTTCGTCGCTGAAGAAAATTTTGTTCGAAAAATCGCCTTCCCCCGCCTGTTGTTCAAGCACCCATTCGACGTATCTACGACGTTGTGAATGGTCAGCTGGCTTCAGTTGTTGTGTGAGCTGGATTTTATATGGATGTAGGTGCAGATCCAAATGCAAAATACGCCATAATGTGCCGTAAGACAGTCCTAATTCCTGAGAACGACGAGGAATTGACACATTCGGGTCTTTGGCAACACTTTCACTTACAGCAGCGATATTTTCGGTGGTACAAGCGAAACGATTATGCACAGGCCTTACAATATCTGTAACCGATCCAGTCTCTTCATATTTCTTCACAATTTTGCCAATTGCTTGCGTAGTTGGACGATTATATAAACCATAATCTCCTCTTAAAGCACGATATGTGGCTGTGGCAGAATCACCATTTTTGTAGTAGGTTTTTACAATTTTAATGCGTTGTGCGATAGTTAAGCGATCCATTTTCGCAAATGTCAGACTTTGAACTGAAAAAGAAAGAAATTGTTTTAACAACTCAGTTTGACAGATGTCGATTTCTAGCCCTATACTTTTGAAACCGCGAAATGGATAACCCTTTATTATAGAATTAAGATATATTCAAACCGAATGTAAGAGGCGGTATCATCACTATAGCAATTTACATATTAAAGGAATGAGAGTGAGAAACAGGGAGAGAGAGTTGTTGTATATTGGGGTGGCCGCAAAAGAATGGGAGAAATTCTACATCTCCTAGGTCGAAAAGATACGATTTGATAAGGAAGTAAACAGTAGAAAGTTTCGTGTTCAAGTTTTCATCACTTGTGTTTATATATTTAACGGCAAAATCTGAATTCTAGAGTAGTGAAATATATAACTATTAATTCTTGCTCGTCAAGATATTTTCCGAACAGGCCTTTCGCCTATTTGCACCCCTTAGGAGCCTCTCGTACAAAATTGATATATTTATAAAATGCTTGATATATTTATAAAACTTTGTTTCCTAGAGCAGCTTCAGGTCAAATGTATAACCAGACCCTAATAATTAAATTTTTCCAGCACTTTTCCGGAACATAAATATCTTCTACTTCCACTCTCTTATCGGGCTCCTATATAAAATTTACAATTTTTTGTATTACGGTCCTAGAACTCCAAAGGTGTTCCAAATAGGATAAAATACATAACTAACACCACAATAAACACAACAAAACAACCAACCACAATCTTCATCATTATAACATTTTCTACATAACATATCTACCCTTTATTTCTATCCCTTAAGGTGGCGCTCATACAAAATGAGCTAAACAACACCCGAAAAACGACAAATAACACCATTGCTGCCCAAGAATCGCCCTTAGGATTGTGAAATGCAATTTCGTCTTCCATTAATTTTAGCTCCCCAATATTTCCTCTGAATTATTTACCCCTATCTGCACTCCCTAACAGGGCTGCTATACAAATAGAACTAAAAACATCTGACACTTGACAAATAGCCTCATAGATCCCAAGAGTCACCTCTAAGGGCGTTAAAAGTAAGTGCGAGCCTTAATAGTTTTATGTCTATAATACTTTTCCCGAACAAGCTTATCCTAGAGGTAGATGAATCGAATGTACGGCCAATCACTATTAACTTCTACTCCCCAACGTTTACTCCGAACATTCCCATCGTATTTTTCCACCCCGTAAGGGCACTCCCCAGCAATATTGATATTTGTTATAAAATACAGCTCCACTCCCAGGGCCCCCTAAGATGCTAAATTATACAACCGACCTTCATTAATTTTATAAAGTTAACATTTCTTCTAAATATACTTATCCCGTATTTCCATCCTTTAAAAGGGAATGTGAAAAAACGCTTGAAAATAAACTCATTCGATTTTAATGCAATTCTAATTGCACGTAAATATTTAACTAAACATATACGGGGGCGGTCCCAGAACTGTACGACCTGACATATAGATGGCGGTAGTACTTTGAAAAAAATTACTTTTGTGAAAAGTGGCAACCTTATAAAACATATGTTTTAAGTTTCAAGGTGCCACGTTGTTTAGTATTTTTTTGGAGGCATCGAAAATTAACGACCTCAGTGAATTTGTAAACAGGGAAAAAAATGGTCACCGTTATGTAATTCATTACTTTCATTTGAAAGATCTCCGTCCAACGAATATTAAAGCCGAACTAGATTCTACTCTGGAGGAGTCTGCTCCTTCGTCTACGAGCATCAAATATTGGGTGGCAGAGTTTAAACGAGGTCGTACGAGCTGCCAAGACGAACACCGTACTGGTCGACCAATTGAGGTGGCCACACCTGAAACGGTTAAGAAAATCCACAAAATGGTATTGGATGATCGCCGGCTGAAGGTGCGTGAACTAGGTGATATGATATTACAGGCATTTCAAAAAGTGCTATACATCGTATATTGACTGAAAATTTGGAGATGAAAAAGTTGTGTGCAAGATGGGTGCCGCGTTTTCTCACAATATAACAAAAACAACGTCGTGAAGATGTTTCTATAAAATGTTTAACGATGTTTTTGCGTCGATTCGTAACCATGGATGAGACATGGGTGCGCCACTTCCCATAGACAAAGGAGCAGTCAAAACGGTAGACTGAAAGGGGAGAATCGTGTCCAAAGAAAGCGAAAACAGTTCCATCTGCAGGCAAGGTTACAGCGTCTGCGTTTTTTTTAGGGATGCCTGTGGGATTATTTTTATTGATTATCTTCAAAAAGGAAAAACAATCCACGGCAGGTATTATGCTAATTTGTTGCAGCGTTTAAGTGATGAAATTAAAGAAAAAGGCCGCATTTGGCGAAAAAGAAAGTGTTGTTTCATCAAGACAATGCACCCGTTCACACATCTGCTATTGTGATGGGCAAAATCAATGAGTTAAAGCTCCAATTGCTTCAACACGCACCATATTCGCCAGATTTAGCTCCTTCGGATTATTTTCTATTTCCAAATTTGCAAACAATGAAGAGATGGAGTTTGCGGAAGATGGCTATTTTAATGAACTAGACAGTTCATACTATAAACAGGATATCAAAGCTACAGAATATCGCTGGGAAAAGTTTATAGAGCTAAAACGAGATTATGCTGAGAAATAAAGAACAAATTTCCCAAATTTGTTGCGTTTTCTTTGTTAGGTCGGGACCTCCCCCGTATATTCGAAAATATGAAGCAACTATTTATGTTTTTTCATGTGGTTCAATGCAATAGACGCTGACGACGTGGAGAAAAAATAGCTTTCTATTTTTTTAGTTGCCTTTTAATTTCAAGCACCTTTCGGAAATATCATTAATCTATATGCTCTGCCCACATTTCTGATTCGGTAAAAGTACAAAAAATATTGCGTATATTAGATGTTGTCAACGATACCGAAGAGGTATGAAATTAATGGAGGACTAAAAAATGTTTGCGTCATCTCGTCAGCACCTATCAAATCGTAGGTGATGTGTCTTAGTCTTAATCTGTGATGTAGCCTTATGATTTTATTAAGAATTCTCTGGCGTTCATAGACTATTTAAAGAAGTTTTTTTGCTTAAATCTCTTGTGCAGTGTTTTCATAATGTTTAGTTTGATTTTCAATGAAATTGTATAATCCTACTAAATAGTTTATCTTCTCTTATACTCAAACACTAGTCTTCGATGAGTTTGTATGGGAATAGGAATAGGTTGGACGAAAGGCTATTCGATATATATGTTAATTCTGTTGTATTTAATTTTATATTTTCTATCATTTTTTACTTATTTTAATGTGCTATTATGCAATTTTGACTTGAGTGGAAATTTTTTGTAAGAAACATGAATGCATATGGTATGTGTGTGTGTGTTCAAACGGAGTAGGAATAACAATAACAAAAGATGTGGTGACAAAAATCTTTGTTACCATTGTTATTGTCAATATTGAAATGATATCAAATCATTTTGTCTTCTACTTGAGAATTGCTTAAACACGATTTTTTGGAATATTGCGGCAATTTGTTTTTTTTTCTTCACAATATTATTTGAAGAAAGATAGCAGGTAGCTGGGAAAAAAATAACTCATCAATGCTTTATTCATTTCTTATTTAAAAAATCAATTTACAAAATTTTTGTTATAACAAAAGTAGCATATACATATTTACAAAGATTTGTGCGTATAACGTAGGTAATATTATGATGGGTATTTTGAAAGTTCTTCCTTGGCCCCACCGTATAATACATATATGGAAATGTTTTATTTATTTATACAATAAAATATTCGTGTTGAACTGCTAATTAATATTTCGGTGACATGTTCATGTTTGGCTATTATTCATTGGTCGTTACTGCTAACATTTCATTTATTTGTTTTGTATTTTTATTTTTTCTTTGTAGAACAAATAATTCCTCTCAACATTCCAATGTTTGTATAAAAAATTTCCAATTACTTTTTTCGCTCTCGTAGGTGATTCAATGATGTATCAGCATAGTGTTGGCGGTGGTGTTCCTTGTGGTGCTGGTGGTTCACCAACAACAACAACATCACCAAATATCAATTCGTGCTCATCTGTTACACCGCCTTTGTCAAATCAACCGAATGGCAGTCAAAATGATATGAATGGTGATCAAATGGTATGTATTGCAGTAATATATGAGGCGAAAACCAAAATTGATATATTTTTTAAGAATTTCATTTTATTGAACAATCGATCAAAAAGTAGATGTATGTTTGAAGAATAACTTTGCAAATTGTCCCCCTTCTTTCTGTTGCTTTCGTATCAATATTGCATTAAAAATATGTATAGGACCAACCGATGGTCCTTTTTTTATTCATAAAACACACACACTTTTTGTGATGGAAATACAGAAATCTTTATCGATTATGAAAGTTAGGTCTATGCCATTTATGTATGAAAAATAAAATCGGCTTGAATTACAGGCCAGCATCCGAACATTAAAATTTTCGACGACTCATTCCAATAAAAGCGGATCGATCAATGACCTCAATTTCAATATGTTTCCAAATAGCTACATAAAAAATGATTCAAAGGTATTAAATCGCAGCTCTTCGATGGCCCTACAACTTCAGAATTACTTGAAATTGTGCCATCATCGAATTTGTTTGCTCATAAGTGAAGTATTTCACGGCTGGCGTTCTGTCTTGTTGAAACCACATGTCACTAGTATCCAATTCATTCAATTTTTGACCACAAAACCGGTGACCATGTCACGATATCAGCTTCTTCTTCGGCATTCTCAAAAAATAACTTACACCTGCCACTGCATCACGATAACGAACTGGGCGAACTTGTTGTTGTTGTTGCTCAGATGGACAATTATGAAGACCAAAACTTTCGTGTAATTTGCGAAATGTAGTTTTTTTAAAGGACCATTTTCGTAATGAATTGGATGATTAAAAAGAGTTGTTGTGTTGTTAATGACTCAAACGATGTTTAACTACGGACAAAATGTAGTACTTAAAATCATTGATTGACAAAAGATATCCAACAGATGGCCCACACTGTATAAAAGATAAATAATATGTAAATATTTAAATGAAAAAATATAAATGGCAACACTGATCAAAACTAAACAATTTTTGTAGAATTTTTGACAAAGTAATCATATTTTGCCAATGAGCCAAATAATGATGACAACTCCCATTTGTCTCAATAAAACGTAATAATTTCAATTTTCGTAATTTGCGTGCTTTAATGTAAAACATGACTATTCAATAACTGCATACTGCTCTGAAGTTAAAGCCGCGCATTACCATGGTGATGGAAAATGTTTTAGATATGCTAGCAAATTTGTGAAATTGATTTATCACGTTTTGTAAAGTTGCTCATAATCCAGCATTTTCTTTATATTCACCTCTGAATTGCTTTACGATAAAAAAAAATAGTCAGGACACAAACCTAAAGCTGTAATTACTTTCTTTTTGCTACCACACAGAGTGCTCAACCACATCATCAACAGCAACCACCATCAGCACAACAGCAGCAGCAACAACAACAAACCCACCAACAAGCGAATCATCAACAACAGGCACACCATCAACAGCAGCAGCAACAGCAACAACACCAACAACAGCAACAACAGCAGCAGCAGCAGCAACATCAACAACAACAACAACAGGAAAACACCAATGGCGTTGGTGCTCCAAATACGCATCCACATTTGGTGGCACATTGCCATCAGTCAATACAATCACCAGATGATGGTGCTGGCGGCGGTGGTGATGATGATGTTTGGCGTGGTCATAGTATAGCAGCGCTGCGACGGCGTGCATCTGAAATTAATGCCAGCGCAGCAATACCCTCATACTTGCATCACGCCGCCGCCGCACACAACAATTATGAACATCATAATTCGGTGTACTGAAATTTGTTGAAAAGCTTTGAAAGCTTTTCGGATTATGGATTCTCCAGTTGTAGTAATCATGACTTTTAAATGAGGCGACCGTTAGATGATATGAATGATAAATGAAGATGATCGAATAATCTATTATAGTTTTGATTGTCCTATTAAGGAAATTCAATAAGAGTGCAATAGAGAGATATGATTGGTACCAAGTGAATAAGGTGAACATTTTAAATTGCAGTCATGGCATTTGCGACGCGATGGTGGTGAGATTAGCTAAATTCATCTCCTTCGTTGTTGTTAGACAGTTTGAAAGTCATTATGTCCACAACGCACATATTTTCTAAGAATATGTATAAATTCTATAATTTATAACAATATTAATTACAAAAAGTCTTCTAAATATTTTTTAAATCATATTTTATTTACTCTTCAATACATTCCTGGCAATGCAAATGTTATAACATTTAAAGTGCGAAATTTGAAAAAAAAAAAATAAAGCTAAGCAGTGAAGAAATAGAAACTCAATAGAGAATAATTAATTAAAATTATAATAAAATCTTATTAAAATATATATGTATATACTTATTATAAAATAGGAATGTAAAAATTAACAATTTCAAATATTTTAAAAATATCATTATATAAAATTTAATGATAAAAAAAAAACAAAAAATAGGAATAAAATAAATATTCAGTATTAATGCGTGTTTTATTCGAACCTTTTTTGTGTAACTCCAATATAAAACAAATATTTTTTAATTCAATTTAAAAAAAAACCAACAACAACAAAACGCTCAATGTTTCATAAACAATTTTGTAAATAATTTTCAGTGATTAGTAGCTACATATTGTAATAATTATAATTATATGATAACATTAATAATTAAAATGCAATGAAAGACTATAATGATGGGAATGAACATGCAACAAATGTATACGAAATATATAATTAATAAATTATTTATTATTCATATTATTAAATATAAAAAATGTCAAATTTTACAACAACAACAAAAAAAAACAATTAATGTTACATATTGAAATAAAAATATGTATAAATGCTAAGTGTATTTCGGTGAAATAAACATTAGGATGGGTCGCACCCCATCAAAGGCAAACAAGTTTTAAATGTTCTCGCTTAAATGAAAGCATCTAAATATTTTCATTTGAACCCCGCGATAACAATTTATTCCCAATTGTATTGAAATAAATATTATTGTATCCCACGAAAAAATATTACAATTTGAATTGTGTCATGAGAGAAATTGTAATTTCCATATAAGTTGAACTATAAATTTAAATTGCTTTTGGGAATTTAGTGAAAAACTTTTTAGGGCTTCAATTCAAATGTTAACAAGAAAATCGTTTTAGGGGGGTACAACTCTGAGTTACTGAGTCCACTAAGCAAATATGACCTCGCAGGTCAATGACATCTGTAGTGACCATGAAGATATTTTTGAGGAAATACAATATCTCCAAATTGGCCATCAAATGCCGATATGCCAGGCATAATAAACATCATCATGACTGTTTTTCATGAGGTCTAAATAAAAAAACTCTAATGGTGCCAAGATTCTTTGAAGGTACATAGTCTTTGAATTAAAGGGTGGGCATTTAGAACTTGTTTCATGGACTCACCTTAGTTAACATATTGCTCATTTTTTTAGAAGAATGTTATAACTCAGAGCAAATAATCCTTATATGCTACACCTTGCAAAACCAAATTGGAAAAGGTGAAAAATTGAAAATGTCAGAATATTCGTTTGAAGCCCCAATAATAATTCTTAAACGTACTGTAATCTGTAAATGTTAGGGTGAATTTTTCTCCAAATTATTTAAAAAATATGTATATTATTTTATACCATATAAAGCAAAATTGTTCAATATCATACAATTTTTTTTATTTGGCATGATATCGACAACCTTAGCTCACATACCAAATTTCAATACTACAACTCATATCATCCCCCATTCGATATATGATGGGTTATATATAGATTACGACTATTTCTCTCAGACAATTAGTCAAATTATTTATACCATTGAGTATATATTATAAAAGAAAAATTTGTCACGTCCACTACTATACTTTATATTATTGTGTTGACAACTAATAAATTGCCGAAGTAATTGCAGAAGTTTTCATACACAAATTGGCCAATTAAAAAAATGATAACATTGACAAAATGACAAAAAGTATCAAAAATATATGTATAGTCAGAAACATCCACCTGTGAAATCCGCACTTATTTCGTTGCCACCCAATATATAAAATAAGTCGAACTCTTAGGGTAAATATATTAGAACATGTAGCCTTAACTTAATTTAATCCTTGAATTTAGGCAGAATTTCAGACATTTTCAAATGAACATCAGTCATCACTTTTATACGAAGGCGGATTGATAAAGAAGCTATCTAAGTACGAAAAAGGCAGCACAAAAACAAAAACTTTTATTTTTGAAATTGCGATCTTTCAAACGTCAGCTGTTAAAATTTCACTCAAATTCATATATTAGTTTATTTGTTGTAGTCGTTTGAAGTAACCAACTTTTGTGTTTCTTGAAAAATGGAAAAAAGCGAATTTGCTGCACTGATTAAACACTATTATTTGAAAGGGAAAATGGCGAAAGAGACAAAAGAAAAGCTCGATAAACATTACGGTGATTGCTGAATTTAAATGCGGCCGAACAAGCACTGCAACAATACCATCAACAGGAAGGCCAAAAGAGGTGGTTACTGAAGAAAATATCAAGAAAATCCTCGATATCGTTATGAATGATCGCCGAGTCAAGTTGCGTGAGATTGTTGAAATGGTAAACATCTCATACGAACGTGTGTTCAACATTTTGCATGAACATTTGCATATGAAAAAGCTATCGGCAAGATGGGTGTCGAACAAAAACGAGTGCGAGAGACAACTTCACAGCGGTGTTTGGACATGATAAAGCGTAATCCTGTTGATTTTTGGCGTCGATTAATAACTGTAGATGAAACGTGGGTCCACCACTACACACCTGAAACCAAAAATCAATCGAAACAATGGGTGGAAGCTGGTGGAAGTGCTCCGAAGAAGGCGAAGGCAGTGAAATCGGCTGGCAAGGTTATGGCCATTGTATTTTGGGATGCACTCGGAATATTGCGTATCGATTATCTTGAAAAAGGATCCACAGAACGACATTTCAAAACAACGCACCGGTTCACACAGCATTAGATACGATGCTAAAATTACGTGAAATACACTTCGAATTGGTTGATCATCCACCTTATAGTCCAGATTTAGCTCCTAGTGACTTTTTCCTGTTTCCAAACTTGAAAAAATGGCTCGCAGGAAAAAGATTCAGCGCAAACGAAGAAGTGATTACCGAAACTAACGCGTATTTTGAGGGGTTCCTGAAATCGTATTATTCAGATGGTATAAAAAAGTTGGAATATGGTCTTATTAAGTGTGTCGAAGTAAAAGGAGACTATGTTGAGGAATAAATGGTTTTTGAAAAAAAAAAAGTTTTTTTCTTACTTAGGTAGCTTCATTATCAATCCGCCCTCGTATTTTGTCGCGACCGAAATAAATTTTACATTCAATCAATCATTCGATTTTTATAAATTTCAATTTTTTTTGCTTAATCTTGGTACTCATCTAATGCTTTAAAACAACCACACACATCTTACCACTTATCTTTATTTCTCTTCATATTTTATATATGCAAATATCACGTCCGTAACTGTAAATTTCCATAGGTGCTACGGAGAAAAATATAAGCTAGAGTTATGACATTATTCTATTTTTGTCTGAATGAGAGGCAATATGTATATTTTTAGTGCATACTAACTAAAATGAGAAAAAAAAGAAACAATAATGCTATAATAGTAAAATGTATACGATGTAATATTACAAATATAAGAGGAACAAAAATAGTGAAAACTTTTAAAATGTATTCATTTATTTCACGTTATGTTCTTTACAAATTGTTTCTGTTTCAATTGAAATGATAATATTTACACTAAATAACAAAAAGGCATAAAAGTAATAGAATTATTTGTGTTGCCATTATTTTTTTAAATATTGTAATATAAAAATACACTACATTGTATACGCTGAAATAAAATAAAATTAATTTCAACTAGACTAAAGAAAAATTATTGAAGCTACTATAAGTTATACATGTGCTATACTATACTAGGTATATACTCTATATATGGTATATATTGATAAATAGACTCTATTATACGTGTATAAGTTTAACAAGATAAAACGAAAAATCATAAATTCAATTATATTTAAAAACGTTTAAATTATAACATTAAATATAAATACATACAATATATACATGCGAGTACACACATATATACTTATATGAGTACATTGGAGAAATTGAATTAAAAAGTGATTAAAATGGAATAATAAAATTAAATAAATCGTATTTAAATGTAAATTGTTGAGTTTTTCTATACGTATTAATGTACATTTTGAACGTTTTTCAGCCAATAAAATTCAGAACAAAATGTGCTTATAGAGATTTAGAGAGGGATATTTCTCTAGTTCCTAATCATTGGGAGCGCTATTTCAATAATAGAACCTGTTCTGTTTTCCAATAGAATAAGTGACATCAATTATCCTACTTTGTGCCCATCACTTTTATTCAGGGAATATAAAATCAAATCAATACCAAAAATACTGTTTTGAAATAGATACCATCTTAAGTTAAAAAATAAGGACATATCGCTCATTTGCTGCAAGACCGGCATAAATCAAAAAACGTGATTTTTGAGTTAATGCTGCAGAATTGTTCGTTATATCATACTTCATGTTGAGTGAAAAATTCATATGAATACCTCTTATATGCTCCGCTTGAGAAGAGAATTTTTTCCGTGTTTTCCGTGTACGGTTGGAGTCAGTTGAAAACTTCTAACGCGTTTTATGGAAAATCGATTTTTTTGACTTATGCCGGTCTTGCAGCAAATGAGCGATATTACTTCATCACATGGTCACAAAATGAAACCATTCCTTTCTGACCAAGAACAATTTATGCAAAAACACCATGAAAATCATATTTTCAGCAGTTGGTATGAGTAACATTAATAATATGTAAATTATAAATCGGCATCATCATGAGCAAAGTTGCCTATGACATTCATTAAAATTTATTTTATTCTTATATATGTACATATATACTCATATATTCACTCATGAGTAGCATATATAATATATCCTTTGAATGTATAAAAACAATTGTCCATAAAAAATACACAAATGATGTTATCGAAGGAGGAAAAACAAAACAGGGCTGCATAGTGGTTTCGAAACAAACGAGCCGGATTTGAAAGTTTAAACCGCACAAAAATAGAAATCTAAAACGATCGGTGTTTTTTTGTGATCAGAAATATTTTTCTGCATTTTTCTAAAAATAATATAAATAATTTAAATTTTATTTTGCAACGTTATCTTATTATAAATAACTAAAAATTAAATATATATTGACGAGCATCAGATAAAAGTACAAAAAATAATGAGTATTGAATATGTTAGTAATAAATTGAAGGTACATTAAGTCAGTATTTACGACTAATATTCTAAGATCTGGGAACACCAGTTCAAGCACCACACGAATGATGAAAATATCTCCGAACTCACTCGCAAATTTTTTTGGTTTGCAACCCTAAAATAAAATAATAAACATTCAACGATATCCTTTTTGATATCCTCAATCACATATGTTCGTATATTTATATCTTAGATATTTATCTATGCTTCTATGCATGTACATTTTGACCTATGCCCTTTAATGGTGACATTAATTTGACATAATATGCGACATGGTCGTAAGGGTATTCATAAATATTAATTTTATAGAATTTCACACATACATGCTCGTGTACACTTTTTAAAGGGCTAATCAATCAAATGAAAGGTTGATCAGTCAAATATGTTTTATAAAAGAGACATCTAAAAGTAAGAAGAAGAAAAAGGTGATTTTTCCCAACGCTTTATCATTATCATTGTTTTATGAAATGATGGTCAACATTATGACATATTATGATATTCTTACTAATAGTAGAAATCACAAATAGTAGAAAAGGTATTTTTCAAAATTAATGTGCTCTAATGATTTTAAATATGACACTGTATATGCAGAGGAGATGAAGTATACACATATATGACCAGTTATTAATATATCGGTTTTTTAAGCCAAGATTTGTAATAATTCTGCTACGCTTTATACTTTCACGGTGCTATATTTTTTGAAATTTGTGAATAAATCGTCTTATTAAGCAAAAGGTCTTTTAAACGCTGAATTTATTATTATTTTTTTAAGTTGAATTTAACATGATGCTTGAAACAGTACTAGATTCTCTTAAAAATGTCTTTTGGAGTATAACTAAGTCGGCCTAGACTTATTTTAATCGTTCTGCTTCTCAATATGGACGTGTAAATAATGTCAACTAAATATTGGTATGCATATTTAAGCGAATAAATTATATAGGAAAGCTTGAAAACATTAATATTTCATTTTTAATACTTCTTTTGCAATATTAAAATATATAATCACATCTAGAATACATATATAGAATACGAAAATAGTGCATATGTACGAGTATGTATGAAAAAATTGAACTCTCTACTGCAAACCAAAAATGTTTGTACAATCATATTCATGCATTTGAAATACTCATATGCATCATCATAGCTTATAACTATTCATATTCAATCAATTTTTACAATTCAATGATTCAATTGAAAGACAAAATAAATTTGCTACAATACAAACGATGCAGAGTAAATAAAGACGGTGAGATTGAGAGAGAAAGGAGGAAAACATAAAAGTCACCAATAAGAAATAAAATGCAATATCAATTCTAAGAATTGGAGCTCATATACATGCATGTAAGGTATAATAACGATATACATATGCATATGTACATGCATGATTTTAATAAAGCACAACAGACAATGTATGCCATAAATTTATTTATTATTCCTTTGTTACATGTGATATCGCATGGGGTGAATATACTCGTATATATTGTTTATAGGTATAAATTTTCACAAATATATACTTACATATAAGCTGACAATTCATTCTCAATGTAACCTAAAATAGAAATGTTTCTAGTTATCATCGCTTCTAACTCTAAATAAAACGTCTCTGCTGCAATCAAAAATAACAAGTTGTTCAGCATCTTTATCCTTTTCAAAGTATGCATACTGTTGAGATGGTTCCACACTTTGTTATAATTTGTACCTGTTCCAATATGAGTGTGTTCCTCAAAACCAATTCTGATTAATCTCGTCAGATTTTAGAGAATACATTAAAACTTGATAGTATCATTGAAATTTAAATGCTTGCAGACTCGGATCAACAAACTCACACATATTTCAAATATGAATAACCAAGCAAAAATAATTAAATCATTGGTTAGACTCGACTTAAGAAGTAATATCCCATATAATTATTTGATTTTTTATTTGATTAAGAGTATTTAAATCCTTTCGGTTTTAGATAATACAAATTTATAATAATACTTAATGTAGGTAAGATATATTAGCACCGCATGCAGAGTACATGCTCGCTTATATTCGTATACGAAACGTTAACAAAAAATCTGGTGCACGCAATATAACATGTTCGAATTCCAGAAATGATAATTTTCCATCGCCATCAACATCAGCCTCTTCGATCACTTTATCGGCAATTTGTTGAAGCTCTTCGTAGTTAAGCTCATTTTTAGTCATTGTACGAAGACAGGCTATCAAGTCGGTACGATTAATAAACCCATCCTGATCGAAATCTATTAAAAAAAAAGGATAAGGAAGAAATATATGTAAAACAATGAGAACAATATCAATAGTAAATATCATGATTAATATTATATATGCAAACCAATATACATACATTTATGTGCATATGGCAAGGTATGTATGAATACATAACAATCATATTGACTCTTCTATCGGAATGTGCATTCATATGAAATATTTGTTATATATGTATATGTTTATGATTTTGTCCTTTCAACTCGTATGTTCGTGTGAACATTTGCATTTGATTTAAAATGACTCTAGCTGAGTATCTATTCAAAAGGATCATACATTTGACATCTAAGAATATTTGTAGAATTTAAGTTAAATTGATGTAACTTTCCAAGAATTTATTTTCCAAAGAGAGAATTATTAATTTCAAATAAATGTATGTGTAGGTGTATATGTGTCAGCACATGTATGCACACATATAAGTCAATTTTAATTGAATTTATTTTTGCCATGAAATTGTCCTTGAGCTTTAAACTGATGTTTAAATTGAAGTTAATGAATTTATACATCTACTTGTATATGCAATTACGAACGTTATGATATTGAAAATGTCAAAAACAATGATCAACCTTGGTCAATTTATTTATCTTTTTTCGACAATCACATGTGTCTAACCTATGTACCTAATATAATAAGTTGTGTGAAAATTTTGTTAAAATGTCTTGTTTATTTTTTAATCAAATTTGATGAGTTATCCAATGTTTAGAGTTTTATTGAATGTTATTTGAAAAAAAAAAAAATTATTCAAAAACAAAAACGTATTTTTTGAATGTTTTGTTAGAAAGACATAAATAAACATTTTTCATAAATATATAAAAAATTCAGTCATATGTTATGTTATAATCTAAATTGCAGGCTTATGAAAACATAAATTGTTTCCAATATTTATTTAAATATTATAACTTGAGGTTAGTTAGTGGTGGAATAGATTAGGAAATACCTTAGTCAATAGTAAATAATTTTTTCTTTCGTAAAAACTACAATTTACAAACATATTACAGAACCATAGATACCTGTACCTACATATACCATTACGTATACTCAAATTAGATTCCAGTTTGAAATCAGAAAATATCAATTGCATTTCGGAAAGCGTCGATAGGATTTCAGAATAGGCAATTGGATATCAGAATATATTCATTGGATTCCAGGAGAGGTAAATGGATTTTAGGCTACGAAATCCAACTGATGCTCACTGATATGAAATTATCTATTCTGAAATCCAATTTACGTTTTCTGATTTAAATGTGGACAAGGTGTAGACTACATAGAATAGTTAGAATTTTAATAGGGGACTCTGAACGAATTAAGTCATGTGATGTTACGCTTTTCAGATGTTTGTAATAAAATTTATATAGAAGTATTTTCAGCAAAAATCTTAATTATAAAAACAATTGTATCGATTTGATTACATATAAGGAACATTGAAAAATATATTAGAAGTGGCCTCATTGTCTTTTTCCACTACACCAATTGTATTAAAACTGATAGTGAGATTTTTATCATAATTTGTAAAATTCTTTGCTTGGATAAAATTTAATTTGCCCTTGAGTTCCATGTACCAAAAGTTATAAAATATATTACATTAGATCCGAATCAGCCATATGTGAACAATAATATTCTATATCATAGATTATAGAATATAGTATAGCATTTTTAGGAATTTCAAAATTAGTTATTTGAATTCTTGACTTTGGGCACTAAGTATGAATTTTTTGAATTTTGTACGTAACGAATGACTAACCATACCATTTGAAAAAACAAAATGTACATAACTTCCAAAGCGATTCTAAGACGCTCGTTAAAAACAAATAAATTTTTGTATATTTCGAAAAATCTTATACGAAAGCACAGACCATTAACCAGTATTGTAAGCTACTTTACCCTCCATATTAAAATATGAGATTCCGAATTTGGTTTACTTTATAACACGTTAAAGAAAAGCTCTAAAAATCGAGTGTTCTGCGAATACAAAATATAATTCAATCTCTTTTAATGGACGATCTTAGATCATAAATGCAGTTAAGTCCTGCATCATTTTTTGTGAAACTCAATCGACAGAATCAATGTAACCACATTTCATTAGACCGATTATATTTTGACGGATGTCATAAAATAAACCCTGGTCCCAATAAACCTGCAGAACAGCTTTTTTAATGCGATATTGTAATGCTTGTATATTCCTTTACAATAAACAAATGTACTCTAAACTTACCATAAATTTTAAAAGCATAGTGAACCTTAATGTCGCGTGGTGCTTGCTCACTGAATACGGAGAAAGCATCTAAAAAATCCTCAAAGGATAAATTACCTTGACCATCACGTGAGAATGCTTGGCAGATGCGACGACGAAATGGATTTTCACGCAATTCCGACATTTTTTCAACACATTCGAGAGGAATCTTAACACTCGACGCCTGACCCTCGGTCATTTGTCGTGGCACTAAATCAGGACGTAATTCACGAAAACGTTTATGAACGCTATTGAGGAGAGTGGGAGAAAGGTAAACCAATGAAAATTCGAACAATGGGAATTAGTATAGCTACAACAAGCATACCAACATATAGTATTGTACTATACATATTTATTGTTGCTCTGGGTAAACTAATATAAATTTGCTAGCATACAAATTGTATGCAAAAATAAATCACAAAAGGAGAAAAAAAAAAAATCAAATTAAATATAATTCAATAGATGTGTGTATGTTAAGACATACCTTTGCACGAACGAACAAATGACAATGGACTAATGAATGTGCCATTTGTGGTGTAAATGTAGGTGGGGTAGAGAACAAAAAATTCGTAAAAAAATAAAAGAAAATAATAATCTAATTTGGGGCGTGTCACTTACAGAAAATCACAATAAAGAAAATAATAATAAATTATGAATATAAATGAAATCCTGAGTTTTACGATATTTAATTTTCTTTTTTCCACTTAGTAATTCATCTGCTTACTATTCTATTGGGACTCACCGTAGAATCTCTTTGCGTGTAAAAAATGTACAATCCTGAAAATAAAATAAAGAGAGAGGTATTTAATATAAATATATGTTTTTCAATAAATATATTTATTTACAAGAATTGTCGTAATGTATGCACAGACTAGGTATTTCAGGCCAATGATATTTTTTGCATAATCGCTTTATATGATGATGTTACATTTCGTTACATTGACCACAAGTAAAAATAACACATTAAAGAATTATTTATATTTTGTTGATCACTATGGGGCACATAAAAGGTTAGTGTTTCTTGTAACTTCTTACTGATTTTATTTTAGTTCATTTTCAATTTTTATATTTTGTATTCTATAGGAAAACACTCATAAGAATGGCTATAAACTCCAAAACTCAAACATAACTATCATTACTGTGATAAAACAATTTTGTACAAATTTCTATTGAATCTAGAAAGTAAAAAAGAAAATTCTCTTAACTTAATTATTCAATGCATAATTTTGTCGATTGTTTTCCATTGCACGTATTCAAACGAATTTGTTTAAACTCACCTGATAATCATCCAATTGTTCCTCGGTAAATGTTACCACCTTATTACCCATTATTAAGTAATTGTCTTAATTTTATCACTAACGCTACAAAGCAATGATCCTCTAAATAGCTATTAATTCTAATTTATTGTTAACTTTATATCTAGTTATTTTTTGTGATTTAACTTGCTCTTTTGGGCCACTCACAAAGTCTCAAGTTTACTGTACGAAGTCATTTTAAATACTGTATAAGATAGAAAAAGGGATATTACAATATTTTCACACATTCACCTACTCGCAGCATACGCTAATAATATGATACGCATATTTCTATATATCTATATATGTGTTTATGTACCTAAGTATAAGGTATTGGCCGAATGTGTTTGATATACGTGCATATGAATGTTTATATATTGGTATGTAGGAGTATCAGTAAATACATGTCCTCTGCTTATATGGAAATTAATTAAGGTGTGTTCCTTGTCATCATCAAACTCAATTATTTTCTATGATAGTAGCTCTTTATATAGGGTGTTTTGAAAATACTTACTTCTACCTTGCTTACTTACTTTGTCAATATAATTAGTATAAAAAATTACCAATTTTAAGGTATTACAATCCGCTAAATTTCTACTAGAACTATTTTTTTCTTGCTTTTGAACATAATAAATTCTCAATTTCTAGCTACTGTCCTCAAGTCATGTATAAGATATATTTAATATGTATTTTTGTATAAGTTGTATACAATACAATAAGTATTTCTTATTATAGTTCATTTAGTCAGATTTTATTATTGAATATTAAGACACCCTACATTTATGTGAAGCACATTTTTCTTTTGAAATTTATTGTCCACTTTGATATTAAAGGTGTGTTCACGTGATGGTTCTCATAATGATGAGTTTATTGAAATGGACAAATATCCACAAAGGATGAAGGAGTTTTGATTAAACGTGACTTTTATGCAAAAATAAAATTATTTATTATTTTAGTCTTTATATAAAATTATATAAAATGATTTGTTCATAGATATATCAAACTTATCAACATATACAATATATCACGAAATGCTTTCACAACATTCATATGCCTTCTTCGTATGTTGCAAATATTTATGAAAATGTGAATCTGGCTTCGGGTCCAAATCGAGCAATGTTACTTTGGTGACGAAAGTTCTCGCTAATGTGGGCAAGTGGACCAAATGTGGTGAATTTATATTTGTGCTATAAATGACCATAGTTGAATAGTTACAAAGAATACGAATTAGGAAAATCACTCACCATTCTTCAATTGAAATTTCCTGAAATGCCAACATTATTGAACAATCCAATGCTGTTGCACCTAAAAGATACTGTTCGACGGGTAGTAAATCATTAAATTGTTGCACCGTTGTCGATTTTTTCAATAGTTCAGCTAATATATTATACGATTTTTTTGTATTTTTTGAATATCCGGCTTCGTACATATGCTGGAAATTGTGCTGAAAACATTAAAGGATGCTGAGTATTGTGCTAATACGTACAAAGAAAATTCAGTTATTATTCTAAAAAATTAAGCATGGACTACACATACTCCCAGTGGGTTCTAAAAATGTAAACAGGGTGTTTTGGAAATCAAAAAATGTGTGATTTAGTACATAAAATGCATATTATATGCAGGAAGCGACGTGCAATTTTCAACATTTTCCCCTGTATTGGGTTAAATTTTTGATGATTGAGTCAAAACCGAATTCATTAGACATTTGCCCATGACTGTCAGGCTTTAGTGCATTCAACATATTTGGGTGAATATTTCGATTTTGATGTAATTAATTCAATTTAAATTAATTGCAGTAATTGTCAAAAATTATATTCGCTTAGAAACATCAAATTTATTATAATCATAGCTTGTCCTCGCTCTTATATCCAAATTGGAAAATAATACTTATTTGTTGTTGTTCTTTATATATATAATGAAATCTTTTAAGCATTGCTCATGTAATTGTTTGTTTTATTTTGTAAATATTTACTTGTATTTTTTGTATCCTTCTTTGTAGAAATAAGCTACAAAGTTGCAGTAACTTATTGCAAGTGCTGAAAGCATAGTAAAAATGAAACAACAACTCTTATTTATTTTTTGCTTTGCTTTTTAACTTACTGCACAGACAAACAACCTTTACGTACCTACTCAACCACACTCTAGTCTATAGCTCAGTCAGTGAGTAGCTAGCTACCTAGCTATGTACGTATATGTGTACATAGTATGTACTTGCTTACCTTAGCCAACAATTGTAAATGTAAAATTTTTTGCATTACACAATTTTTCGGTAAGCACAGCATTTCCACATCGTTGATTTGTGTTTGAGGTGATGTCCTTGTGTTTGTTGTCCATGCTGTAGCCAAAGTCGCCTTTGTATCCGTTTCCGTTATTGTCGTTGTTGCTTTTGATATTCGACTTATTCTCTTATGTTGGCATTTTGGTGACGTTGCACTTGAGCATGGTTGACCATCAGTAGCAACACTAGCAGTAATAGCAGCACCATCATCATCACCATCATCAGCAGGAGCAACAACAACATTAGCTGCCATTCGTCGTCGACGTCGTTGGCATTCATCAACAACAACAGCAGCAGAAGTAGTTGTTTTACAATAATCGTCAGCATCATTGGAGGAAGAGCAAGTGTAGTCTCTCAACAGACATGTTACCAGCAAGTGTTTGAGCAATTCAATTCCCATGCTGAATACGTTAGTATGTACATATGTGCATATACAGGGATTTGCAAATAGAGATATATATGTACACACATGCAAGTGTAAGTAGAATGCAGCAACAAAGGACATTTCGTATTGTTGTCATTGTTGTTGTTGTAGAGTAACAGCATTTTCCGAAATAGCATTGGTATTTGATTGTCGTTGTTGTTGTTGTTGTTGGTGTCGTTAATTGTTTTTGTTGTATATTGTTTATTATTTACAATTCAGTGTGGGTGCCACAACAGACCAGACATAAAGTCGTAACGTATTGACATTGTGATCAAATGTTCAACATGAAAAAATGCATGGAGGAAAGCAAAAGAAACATATGAATGTAGGTGTAAATATGTAGTGTATAGTATGCAACTAATAATACAAAATTTATATAAAATTTAAATTCATATTGTTTTCCAATCAAATTCAGATATTGTAGGTATTTCTATACTTGATTCATTTTTTGGTTTTTTATGGTGTTGGAATTATATATGGAATTTTAGATGGAATTTAAGTAGTATTAGCTGGGTGGTAACTTCTGCATCGATAGAAGTTATGCTTCGAAAAAAAAAATCCAACAGCAAAAATGGGTCTAATGACCAGTTGTTCTACCGTATGCGTAATGTTTATTATACACTAGTAAACTCACATCAGTGTTGATGATAGTTGACACAATTTTTATCCAATAAATTTTCACAATCGAAAAAAAAAAATAAAAATCAAATCTTTACTGAGTCGTTAGTCGCCAGAATTATAATGAAACCGTAATAATTTAATTATTTGAAAATTTAGGAATAAATATTGAGAGATTAAGGGATTGAATGAGCGACGCATTAAGGTAATTATATACAATACCTTTATTTAATTATTAAATAGACTTGAAGCGAAACTTTTGACCAAGTCGAGCGAGTGCGCACTGCTACGACCAGTGAAAATATCTAGAACATTTTGACTAACCGATTTTGATGAAGATGGTACCATTGTCGGTTCGGAAGATTAATGCCATAACTATGTATATATAACTATATATATAGATATAGATATAGCTCAGAAAAAGTGATTTCACAAGTGTTCTTGCCATTCGGAACCGGCTAAAATAAGTAGGTCCATTATAATACTGTCCAAAATTTAAGACGCACAACAGTAATGGAAGAGAAGCTCGGCCAATGAGCCCTTTGGGGCTTTAAGTGCCACATATTTATTTTTTTTTTATATATATAGAGGTGTGAAACTCAAAATTAAAAACAAATGAGATTACATAATTTTCAACTGAAAATTTACTTTAACATATTAGAGATATAATGTTAAGCCATTAGTGCTTGAATATAATTTCGGGTGTCTATCTGCCGTAGTTGGTGCGTATATGGCATAATCTGCAGATATGATTTATGGGTGAAAAACTGCGTTCACCAAATGTTTCCTTCATTAAGTCGATTGTTTGACGCTCTGTATGGCATGTGGCGCCATCCTGTTGAAAAAACATGGCTTCTGTCAATCCAATTGGGGCATGAAATAATCGACAATAATGGCTCTATAGCGCTCGACATTTACCAACTATTCCACCGGCCCATTATGCACATCAAACAGTGAGTTTTTATGTATATAACGATGCCTCGTTAATCTCACGTGGATTCTTTTCATATATCGCGGAGTAACTTTGCTTATTGCAATGCCCATTGACATTAGATTTATCACTGAACAGAATATTGCAAGAAAAGAGTGGGTTCACTTCCAGTTGATTTGGTGCTCTTGGACCGATAGTACGGCGCGGATGATGGTCTTGATCTTATAAGGTCGTAGGTCGTTTGCGTAAAAATGTCCATAAAGTGGAAAATGTTTAAGATGGCAGATCAGGCTAATTTGCGTCTTTTAAATCATTATCGGAAAATGGAACTTCTAAAAAATACCCTTCATACCCAAGCCTTAACCGATTGGAGACGGTTAAAGCTTGTCGCACGGGGGTTAAAGTTCAGATTGCTTCACCGTCTCCAAATTAACATTAATTAACATTTTTGAGTCTCCATGGAGGAATCTGAACATTGACTCCTGTGCGACACGCCTTAACCGTCTCCAATCGGGACCAAAATGTATACGTGATATCTTTGACTGTGGTATTACCGATTGAAGTGGTGAGACTGGAAAAAAACATTGATTTGAAGGACCACCCTAATGCACATACACGCCATATATATTATATTTAATAAAAAACTACAAGTTGGTTATAACTATCCTACAACTAAATGTTAAAAATGGCAGCATTCAACGCTCAAAAGTAATTGCCAAATTCAGCTTTATGGGAAATGCAAGCCAGACGATAAAACAAATAAACGCGAATAAAAATGTTTAATTAATAAAAAAGGTTTTGTGGGCTGTACTTTTTGATAATTAAATAATATAGATGATATAATTTAATGAATCATTACAACATAATGCAGCCACCATATTCCACTCAATAATAATAACGAAATATTCCCAAAAGAATATGGCAGTGAATGTAATTAAAGAATGAAGCAATAATAATACAAGTAATAATAAAATATGTATTGTAGTAAAACTCCTTTATAAAAATTAAATTATTGTAAACAAAAAGAATTTAAAGAATTGATTAGTTTTAATAAAAATAAACCAATAAAATATTGCTCTTAGAAACTTACCTCTGCAAATCATTCTCGAATAATTCCTCTAAGGATAACGATTCCTTATGATCACCATAAATTAAAAGGCCATTACGAAATATACGAAAATTGTTTTGCGGACATTCGAATAGTGATTGCAGCGCATCCAACATACGACTTGGTGTGCTGTAGCGACAGTAGGATGATGGGGTGTTTTTCACCGCATGTAATGAATTTGGTCATGTATGTATAACATCGTCATGCAAACGAACAAAATAGACATGAAAGACAGAAAAAGAATTAGAAGGAACAGTAAAGAAATGCGATAACAAAAAATGATTTGATAATTTAAGGAAAGAGCTGAAGGAAGGAATTTTCTTCTATTCACTCTTTACAAAACAAAAGCAAAGAGGTGTACAAATTTGCAGTTGGCCAAGGGAATATAATGGTAAGATATAATGTGAAAATTTTTATTAAAAAAATCAAGAATCAAAATGTAAAAGGAAGCACAAATTGAATTTTTTGCACGAACGCACGTTTCATGCCGAAGCGATAAAAATTGCAATAGATGCATTGGATGTATTGAAACAGCAAGAGCCACTAGAACAAAGGGAATAACTCTGGAGATTCTCATAAAGAGGCAAAGCTCACAATAGAATCGGTAGGAGATGCAACAGTATTGCATATACATCCATCGTGTATGTATGTTCTTATGTAGGTGCTATGCTACATATTGTCGTACCGATAGCTGTCGTGGTGCTTTGCTATTGCTGTTCAGTTTGAAATTGAACAGCAGCCAGCAACAGTAGCAGAAACGTAAAAATTACAAGCGACAAGCGTAACTGAATGAAAATGAAACATGGCAGTATGACACGCAAATAGTTACATACATACATACATACATACATATTCTATGCATTGGACATTGCCTTTATCGTATTCGCTGTATGTACATATGTATGTATGTAATATTTGCTAACTTGAGTTTTTGTAAAATTTATGAGTTGAAAAATACGTGTGTTGCAGTAACATGACAGCAAGAGGGCGAAGTAAAAAATTTAATTGTTTTAAAGTGCACCCAGTATAAAAGCAACGTGCAAGAGAAAGGTGCAATGAGAGAGAGAGAGTGAGCGAAAACGCAAAATATTAACTCTCATATGACTTGGTAGTGATGGTATTATAAAATTCGAATTAGCTGAATATTATTTTAAAACAAAAAATCGACAAGAAATGGTGAGGTTAGATTAAAGAGATATCCAACAGATCTTTCAGGTATCCACAACATCCACATAGAGGCCGTATTTTCAGTAGCTGAATAAACATTATTCAAAAGAGATGGGTAACTTTTGTCCACCCTTGATTGCTTGGCCTAGTTTTTGCGAAAGTGTTACTACTCAGAATATAGTTTTCTCGTTAATACCTAATCACTATGAACTATGAACTATAATATATGTATGAAATGAGATATGATATACCTATTTTTTTTTTAACTCAAACGACCGATGGTGCAAAATATTGTATTTTCATTGCTATGGAAAACATGCCGCAATTTTCACAAATGGCCTAGTATGAAAGAATCCCGAATTTTATCACACGAAATGAAAGCAATATATAACTAGAGCCTTTTTTGTTGAAATTTAAATAATACATTTAATACATGCAGGAAATTTTATTGACAATATGAATAAAATAAAAAATATACTTCTGAAATATTTGCAAGTGGATGTTTTTTTTACACTTTTAAATGTAGGCTTTATGTTATTGTTTATAGTATTTACACACCCGCAATTGTCGCTTTATAATTCTATTGTATGGTTTGTTTTGCGGTAAATGATTTAGTATCCTATAACTTGGTATACTCCAATTACAGTCGGTATATTTGTTCACACTCTGTAAGAATGTATTGTAGCTGTATGTAACTGCTCATCATCAACATCATATCATAATTCATGTCCTTATATATGCCGATGAAACACATACACATTCCATCTCGGATGAGAGGTTGTTAGGAGTTTTCGAGAGAAACAGTCCTAAGGTACAACAATGAGCTGTATAAGCTACATGCCGATATTAACACAGTAAAGTGCAACAAAAGTCATCGGTTGCTCGCTGTAGGACGATGGCGAAGAAGGACCAGCTCGCTGAGTCCGTACTGAGTCCGTACTGGATAACTGGCACCATCGAGCGAAAAACAGAGACGATTGGTAAAATATAATTTCTGAAATGCCTTGAGATAATATTTGTTAAATCAGAGAGAGTAGAGAAGTCCTACTTTGGATTTTTGAGCTTTTCGCTGATTACAATATCAGTAGAGAACTTTTAAAACCAGAGAAGTCTTACTTTGGCTTTTGCGTTTTTTTCCTGCTTATTGTAATTTTATGCCTTCCCCTGCTTCTCTGCTTTTGCTCTGCCGACACAAAAGGAATAGATAGCCGCGCATGCCAATTGCTGTTGTTGAAAACACATACGTAAATTTGTTTACATCCTTAAATCTTGACTAGGTACAGGATTTGGACATCAGTTACGCCATTCGAAGTACTTTTGAATCCAAATAAGACATAGTATTGAATAGTCAAGCTTATTTTAATTGATGCTATATTTATTTTACTTCTTTTGCCTCTTGCTTACTTAGTTACTTACTTATGTGGCCATTACAACCGAAAATCGATCAATCCCGAGTCCACCATGATAAGCCAGTTATCTCAATTCTTAGCAAGCTGCCGCCATTTAGTCTACAGTATTTGGTCTTTCCACTGAAAGTTCGGTCTGCCTCTTCTGCGTCGTCCACTAGCGATTCCGAATATAACACTTTACTAGCTAGAGCGTGTTCTTCCATTCGCTCGATATGACATAGTTAGCGCAGCCAATTAATTTTGATACCATTTACTATGTCGGTGTCAGCACACAGCTCATACAGCTCAATAATCAACAAATAGATGGTGCGTGTCGATTTGTTTTTCATGGGTTTTCTCGAGGATTTGGCGTAGTGTGAAAATCTGGTCGATGGTAGACTTTCCAGGTCAGATTCCCATTGTTGTTATGACAGGAAGAGGCTCCGGGTTTTAAACCTCCATTCAGAGTCTTTATCTTCTCAAAGAATTTTCGGTTCTCACTCCTGTGTCTACACATCTCTATCTCCTTATACTAAGGTCTTTCTAGCTCTCTCTTCTTACACATGAAAAGACGTCTCTCCGCGCTCCTCTTCTTTCTGTACCGCTTCTTACCAGCTCGCGTGGCTCCTGCACGCAGGGTTTTTCTGTAAGCGACGTTTTCTCTGCGGTAGCGTGGCGACAGTCCTGATCATACCACTCATTCCTCAGAGGCCGGTACAAACCGATTATCTCCTCAGCAACAGCAGTCATGGAGTGGGATTTGTGTGTGCGCATGCATCATCAAGAGGGGGAGTGTTATGCATAAGCAGATTTGATAATCCGAGTGGTAAAAGCATTTGCTGTCTCTGGTGATCGCAGCTTATTGGCTGCAATCTCTGTGGTCTTCGTTTGTTCTTTGCTACACATAAACGTATTCGCACCTTAGCTGCAACAAGGTAATAATCCAAGTCGATGTTGCACCACGGATCGATTTCAAGCCAATCACACTGGAAGCATGCCTTCCGTCAATAATCACGTGATCAATTTGGTTTTTCGTTCGTTGATCTAGAGACAGCCACGTTGCTTTATGGATGTCGAGAAGCTGAAATCTGGTACTACTAATTTTCATCTTTCGTATTGCGGCGAAGTCGATCAGCCACATTCCGTTATCGGAGGTGTTCTGGTGGAGGGTGAATTTTCCGACAGTTAGACCAAAGGTACCTTCCTTGCCCACCCTGACATTGAAGTCGCCAAGCACAATTTTAAACTTCTTCGAGGCGCTGAAAGCAGTTCTCTTTGGTCGCATGGTCCTTTTCATCCGTCGGAGCGTGGGCACTAGGGCTGGGAAACTATCGATGGCACTATCGATACTATCGATAGTTTCATTTTCTTTACACTATCGATTGATAGTCGGACTATCGACTATCGCGTATGTGTAGCTTGCTCATCACTATTTTGCTGGCGAAGCTGTGAATTCGAGTAAGTAAAATACATTTTTGTTTATTTCTTTGTATTTTTAGGCTTCGTTTATACATATTTTTAAGCTTAAAAAGGTGGGTTTGGTGGTGACGGTTCTGGAGTAATGGAGAAATACCTGCAAATATCCAAAGGTAAGTAATAGTTTTCAAATAAAATGAAACATCTTCATTTCATTTTTGGCACGTGTATTTGTGTAGGTGGCGGTAAGGAAAGTGATGCAAGTGGCAGCGTTTGCGAAACACCTCCCAAAAGAAAACCAAAATTGTCGGAGGTTTGGGGTTATTTTGACCTATCAGCTGATAAAAAATACGCAAAATGTCGTTTATGCAAGAGGGACTATAAAACTAGTGGCAATACAAGCAACCTTTTAGACCATTTGAACAGAATGCATCCAGATATTCGTAGTTCTGAAAAGCAGTCACTGCAGGCAACAATAGCGCCCTACTTTCAAAAACAGGATTGTTACGCAAGTAATTCAAAACGAAAGATCCTGCTAGATAACGCACTGCTGCGAATGATCGCGACTGATGTGCAACCGTTCTCTATTGTTGAGGACAAAGGGTTCCGAAATTTCTTGAAATGCCTTGATCCTCGGTACAACTTGCCGAGTCGGCGTACATTAAAAACTGTACAGATGGCTGATATATACAAAAACATTAAAAGTAATTTGAAAGAAAAGTTGGAAAAAGTGTTTGTGCAATTACCACAGACTGCTGGACATCGCGTGCGAATCAGGGGTACCTAACCGTTACATGCCACTTTATAACAAATGAATTTAAATTGTGTACGGCAGTTTGTCCACGAAACCACTTATGTGTCAAACCAACCACTCCGCGGAAAATATTGCAGCATCACTACGGGCAGTTTTCGACGAATGGGGCATTACGAGCAAAATAATTACTATAGTTACAGACAATGCCAAGTCGATGCTCAAAGCATGTGAAATAGTTCAAAAAAAAAATCTTCCATGCTTCGCTCACTCACTTAATCTGGTAGTGCAGGATTGTTTAGCAGAAATAGCCATAAAGAATGTGTTGATGAAATGCAAACGGATTTTTCAATATTTCAAAAGTTCTACGATTGCATACGAAAAACTGAAAGAGGCTCAAGGGGTTGAAAAACCATATAGTCTAATTCAAGAGGTGCCCACAAGATGGAACAGCGCATACGACATGATGGAACGCATTTTACTCATAAAGGATTCTATATCTGTTGTGCTGCTAGACATTCCAAAGGTTCCACCAATGCTGACTGCGTTAGATATAGACCTTGTACGAGAGTTGACAAAATAGCTTTCACCGTTTGTCAGCGCTACAGTACAAGCATCCTCAAGTAACAAAATAACGATTTCATTGATAATACCTCTAATATGCGGATTGTTGCAAAGTCTTGAAAAATCAGCAGCATGTATGAATACTTCAGAGGGCTTAGCCGCTTGTAACTTTTTAAAAGACAAATTAACAAAGAGGCTCTCCTTCTACGAAGATCGCACTGCAACTAGAATTGGCACTTTACTTGATCCTCGTTTTAAGAAGGAAGGCTTTAGGTTAAGCTCAAATGCAGAAAAAGGGGCAAGAATATTGGAGAATGAGATTGCATTTATATGCAATGCTTTATCAGCATCACAAACTACAGAACCGTCAACACCAAACGAACCCCAGGCCGAAGAGCAAAGTTTGTTTACGTTTTTAGACGAAAAAATTGCTAACAAGCAAAAAACTAGTCGATCTGATGCCATTATCAAATCCCGTCAATATTTCGAACAGGAGAATTTGTCGAAAAAATCAGATCCTTTGGAATATTGGAAGGTAAACATTCTTTATAATTACTTCGTATGTTTTTCTTGTGATGTTGCATTTTGTTTTTATTCCTGCAGTCTAATGACGAAAACATGAAAGAACTAATGACGTGCGCATTGAGGTATTTTGCTATACCAGCCACATCAACAGAATCTGAAAGAACGTTCAGCAAGGCTGGACTGATTATTTCGGAAAGGCGAAGTGCGCTGAAACCAAAGAATGCAGACATGGTGCTATTCATAAATAAAAATTATTGGGTCACCGAGTGATGCAAAATTTACATACAGGGTGGGCAAAATTAATCACCCTGGGCAAAAGTCATCACCTTATCGGAAGATGCTGTCATTGTTCTGTTTTGACATCTGTGAATTAAACAGATACAAAATACACGTCAACAAGACGTGGATCGCTATGCCCCTCAACAACGCGGAATAATTGTTTCGAGTTGATAAATTATAGCATTTTCCAATAGGGTGATAACTTTTGTTCAGGGTGATTAATTTTGCCTTACCCTGTACTTACTTCTAAACTGCTAAACAAATGATCTCTGAATTGCTTATAGCATAATTTTTAAGTTTCCTTTAGATTTTACATAAATTGTTTAACCCTCAATGAAAAGTGAGCATTCCTAAATGAATTTTTGAGTTTTTTTTAAGATATCTTATAATTTTACATTTAAAGTATGTTTTGTAAAAACATTTTTTGAGTAAAAATATATAAAATATATATGGAAATTTTGACGTTTTTGATTTTATGAATATGTAATTTGTATTTAAAATAAAGGTATGTATACTGGCGGTATACTTTTAATGTATCAGTATGAAGTTCGATACTATCGCGATATATCGATAGTTTAAACTATCACTATCGCAACTATCGATGGTGCTGACTATCGATAGTTTCCCAGCTTTAGTGGGCACCTTAATTCGGATTGTTGCCGTGATATTACTTGCTGATATTTCTGATTGCCTGATGCAAGGCATCGGATGCCTTCCTTATTTATCAAAATTACTGAAATTTTATCAAAATTAATATTATGAAATATTAATATTATTTATTAAACACCTCATATATAGTAAGTGTATATATTTATAAATATACGCATTTACATAAATGGAGTATACCTAAAAGTAGTCCATACGCATATACCTATATATAGAATAATAGTAAAAATTACTCATAAAATATTCTATCATACATACATATATAGAATTCATTCATAAAAAATGATCTCTTCAACATCTCTGTATACTGCAACTCTGTTAAGTGACCCTGATATTGTAATCAGCGAAAAGTATAAAAACCAAAGTAGGACTTCTCTACTATTAAAAGTTTTCTGGTTTCATCTACATTGTTTATTCATTATTCTAAGATGAGAGCAATAACGATGGATGAGATGTAAAAATTAAAGCTGATTAGACAAAGAATTTGTTTTGTTTTGCAAGATCTAAGATAAGTACGATATGTAAATGGTCTCCTGTCACAAGTTATAATTATAGTCTTATTTGATATATGCTAGGTATATGTTGTTCGATATATGTATTGTTAAATGCGTTCTATAAAATACTTACACTTAAATGATAAATAAGACGATTGAAAAATAACTTACCCAGAAAATAGTTCAATGGGGCAATATGAGCTCATTTCAGTGATTTTACGCTGTTGCAACTACAAGGGAGTATAATAAAGCACAAAAAAATATGGAAATTTGCAAAGAAAATATATAGAAATAAACATCTTGTGGCGTCCGCCCACCATCAATTCATCCATCATCTGCAGTGAAGTCATTGTTTGAGTTGAAAATTGTATTTCGTGGTTTTATTTGCATGAAAAATGATTTCAACTATTTGATTTTAATACAACAGCTGGACATTGGACAGAAGCAGTGGATGAATGGTGGTGTATGACGTCCATAAAGTCACAATAGTTATATACAATACTTAAGTGTACCTACTGTTTGCCTTCTTCAACTTCAACCGCTTCAATCTATCGTACTCTACTTCCCGCCCGCCCTCAGATGCTACATTTATCGTTTACATGCTATGCTTACATTTACAATTTACCTTTAAAAATTGCATCGCACAATAGCGACACCTGGTGCTCGTTTTTATAACTTTTGCTTCGTTCGCTGCTGCTATTTCTGCTGTTCTTGTTGTATCAACAATTGTTGTCGCTGTTGTTGATGTTGGCATTTGTGTTACTGACATAATATCCTGCTGCTGTTGCTGTATTTTTAATATTGTTGTTTTTGCAGTTGGTGGCTTTGTATCAAATAAATCGTTGACATCACTTTGTAGGAGCCAACCTTGTTTCGGTTTTATTTCAATGGCGTATGTATCACCCAGTGTTGTAATTTCACCATCATGTGCATGTTGTTGCTGATGCTGCTGCTATGAAAAGGTAGAAAACAAATAAAGAAAACAGAAAAAAATCTCCTTACAGTCGGCTGGGGCCGACCAAATTATACCCTGCATATGTAGATGTATATATAAAAAGTTTGCTCGTATATCCATCCTTTTCTTCCACTACTTTGTATAGGACCTACATTAAGAAGCAGGCGTACCTCACCAATTTTGGAGGATCAATTTCTGCCTATAATACTAAACTACATAGGTTGCAATGGGTTGACCTAGGCGTATTAATTAGTAAGTTATGGGTGTTTTAATGTTTGAGATAAATCCGAGACTTTATACGGAAGATATATAAAAAGTGGGTGTGACGTATCTCTTTCTGGTATATCTAATTAATTTTTCAATATCAATCCACACCTTAAATTTGGTTGTCCTACGCTAAATGGTTTGTAAGTTATGGAGCTTAAAAGTTTTAGTTTAATTCACTCGACTTTGTATGGGAGACCCATGAAGGAGTGGGCGTGGCACACTGATTTTCTGACAGATTATTTCTGACTACGATATTAATCTAAGGGTCAATTATGGTTATTTTAGGCAGGAGAATGCCGAAGTTACAGCTGTTTAAATTTAAGAGAATTTCAGTCATTTTGTATGGGGGCTGCAATAAACAGTGGGCGTGGCGCGCCCATTTCAAGTGAGTCTAGTTGCTCGTACAATACTATTCCATACCTTAAATCTCGTTGTCCTACGCTAAATGGTTTGTAAGTTATGGAGCTTAAAAGTTTTAGTTTAATTCCCTTGACTTTGTATGGGAGACTCGTGAAGGAGTGGGCGTGGCACACTGATTTTCTGCCAGATTTTTGCCGACTACGATATTAATCTAAGTGTCAATTATGGTTATTTTAGGCAGAAGATTGCCGAAGTTACAGCTGTTTTAATTTAAAATTTGTATGGGGGCTACAATAAACAGTGGGCGTGGCGCTCCCATTTCAAGTGAGTATAGTTGCTCGTACAGTACTATTCCATACCTTAAATCTCGTTGTCTTACACTAAATGGTTTGTAAGTTATGGAGCTTAAAAGTTTTAGTTTAATTCCCTTGACTTTGTATGGGAGACTCATGAAGCAGTGGGCGTGGCACACTGATTTTCTGCCATATTTTTGCCGACTACGATATTAATTTAAGTGTCAATTATGGTTATTCTAGACAGAAGATTGCCGAAGTTACAGCTGTTTCAATTTAAAATTTGTATGGGGGCTACGATAAACAGTGGGCGTGGTGCGCCCATTCTCTGTGAGCCTAGTTGCTCGTACAATGCTAATCCACACCTTAAATCTCGTTGTTCTACGCTGAATAGTTTGCAAGTTATAACCGGTAACATTTTTTTTAATTTCCGCAACTTTGTATGGGAGACCCAAAGAGGAGTGGGCGTGGCACACTGATTTTCTGCCATATTATTTCCTACTGCTATGTTAATCTAAGTGTCAAATATGGTTATTCTGGACAGAAGATTGTAGAAGTTACAGCTGTTTCAATTTAAAAGAAGTATAGACACTTTGTATGAGAGCTACGCTAAAAAGTAGGCGTGGCTCAACCACTTTTGGCGAGGTTATATAGTAGTATAATATAAGTCTATGTGCCAAATATTGTTGTCCCAAGTCATATATTATGTGAGTTATAGCAAGTTAAAGATTTTGAAAATTTCGAGGTTAGTCGCTTTGAATGCTTGGTGTGGGCGTGGTTATTGACCGATCATGCCCAATATCAATCCCCTCCGTACCCTTGGATCATAGATTACTTATGCCAAATTTCATCGAAATAGCTCAATATTTACTCAAGTTATCGTGCGAACCAGCCAGGTGACAGACAGACGGACGGACGGACGGACGGACGGACGGACGGACGGACGGACGGACGGACGGACGGACGGACGGACGGACGGACGGACGGACGGACGGACGGACGGACATCGTTAAATCGAAAATTTAATCGACGCTGATCACGAATATATATCCATGTCTATATCTCCGGAGATTCCTTCAAGTGGACACAAACATCTGACCGAAATGAATATACCATGCATATTGCATTATGCAGGGTATAAAAAGCATGGTTCAAAGAAGTGGAAAATAAATGAAACAAATGAAATAAATGAAAAATACTATATTTATATACGAGCATACGTATGCACGAATATATGTATTACACCAAAAAGGAATGAAAAATCGTATCACAGCATTTTGGCTTCATCTATTAGGCAGATGGGGATGAATTTCAAAAGTTTTCGTACAACATTTCCAATATTTGAATTTCTATCTATTATTATTATGTGTAATTTTTTAAGTCTAAGATTTTCCCCTGGACAATTTTCTTGACGATAATGTATTTAAAACCTGCTTACAGCGTATTCCTAAAAAATTATTTGTAGTTGTCGCTTCCACCTTAAAATAACACTTGGTTTTATTTATGTTTTCCAAAATAATTCTGTTTATAAAAAACTTTCTGAATCAGATATTATATTTAAATCATTTGAAGTTCTGAATGATTGCCTCAGTTGCAATTGGAAGTTTTCACGGAACTATTCTACGAAAAAATCTCATAGCAATATTCTCAAATGAGTTCGAAAACATAAATCGCATATTGCTGTGTAATATTTAACTGTTCCAGACTTACCAAACAATCTAGGTGCAAGAACGGCAACAAAAAGCAGGGTCAAAACGATTAGGATGACGATGCGTTCAAATGTTAAATTCAATGATTTATTGTGTAGCAGAAATGAATGTGTCGCAATAGTCTTGGTTAGTGGAGTGTATGAACTAACTTAAATAGGAACAAATTAAGAATTCCATAAGTGTACGAGTATGTGTGACCAACTGTTATTTTTCCCCTCTGTGACTTGATTTTGTGACCAAGAAAAATATAATTGATGAATAAGAAATGAAAGAAAAGGAAATTCGTTTCGATATTTTGTTGTTTTTGTTTCTTTTTTTTTTCATTATACCATTTCCTCAACGCCAAACAAAAACAATTCGTTTTAAACGCTTAACAAAATATGTATGAGCGAAGCAGAATCTTATTGTAGTAAAAGACTGCTATTTATTGAGTAGAATTATTTTGATTTCAAGGTAAAGTTGTATATAACTACATACGATATTCAAGAAGCCAACTTTATTGGAAGAAATCAGAGCATAACATTCTACGATTCACTGGAATCCTTGAACGGGCGAAGTAGGTATAAATGAGTATTTTGGAAGGAAAACATTGAAATTGAACAGAAAATTAATATTGCGGTCAATTTGTAACATGTGAAAAGTAACATTTGTCAAATAGTTGCGCCGCAATGGAAGGGAAACATTTTTTCTAACTAATTCAATTGTAGAAATATTTTAAAGTTTTTATTATTGCGGAAGTGGATGAGAAAGGTCATGCGCTGATAATGAAAAGTTATAAATAAGCAATGAAATACAACACATTTACTCCGAGCTACTAAGAGCTACACATACCATTCACTTTTGTTGACGTTCGACTCGTAATAGATGAGATCTTATATGATCTGGGTACCATGACTCATGTAAGACCCCTAGAATGTTGGACGATATCACAAAATGGATAATTGGCTTTTAGATTAAATTGTTATTGGGTTCTAATTCAAACTGATAACTCCACAAACGTTAGATGCTCTCGGCTTCACAAGTTCCCTTGATGAGTTGACTCAATATTATTTTTCAGAAAGAAAGTTATTGGATTGCATCTTTCCAACAGCAAATAGTTTCAATGTTTTACGACCGTAAACAAACCAAAAAGGAGTATTTCTGCACAACATAGTTATTAGTTTCACATCCACAAATAATATGGCAAGCAGAAAATACCGTTGCCAACTAATTTAATTAGTTCTTGGTTATAGTAAACTTTGGCCCATTTTCTTTGATGTTTCCTCAATTATTGATTTAAATTACTAACTAAATTGCTTAGCAAATATGTATTTGATGTAGTTTAACATATTTTTCATCCTCTTCGAGATATTAAAATATATTGGACAACATTTAATAATTGTAATACAGTAAAACTACAGAAACATACAAAAATTCAAATTCATTTTTAAATATATGCAACGCTATTACGCTATAGCTGCTCTAAAGCCCATTCTGTTTTAATTTAGAGGGAGAGAGAGAGTAGCAGATATAGAGGGGGAGAAAAAATAGAATGGTTTCTAAAAGCATCGAAAGTAAAAATGAGAAACTAGGTAAGTTTACAACAATAGCACCAAACAAAAAAGAAATAAAAAAACACCTTGTAAAAACAATGCAAAAATTTATTATCCTTGTCCACTGCTAATAGTACTCATATGTATTCTTTTTATTTTTATTACAAAAACAAGAAAGTGCATGATGATTTATTACCTTTTGAGTTTAGCAGCAATACCATCAGCAGTAGCTGTTCAAAGTAGCCAACTGTTTCATCGAACAACCACCCCTCATCCATCGTCTTACTAACTACATATATTTTACATTATTTTACTCACATAGAGTGGGTTATAGAATAAGGTATATGTATATAAGCCCATGTGGTTATTATTTAGAGAAAATTATACACATTCACAAAATCCATATCAACCATGTGTTCTCTTCGATTTACCCTGAGCCTTACGTGGGGGCTTACATATACATATGTAACTCTAACCATTCCCATCATCTTGTACTCGTTAACCATAGACCACCGAATAGCTATATATCACCAAAATATCAATATTGCCAAACTCACCTGCAAATTGGAAAGTAACATACTGAATGCTGCTTCTCCTGATGTTGTTGTAGTTGCTGCTTCTGCTGGTACTAATGCTTGCGATTGCAGCAAAAACAATGGTGTCAGCGGCAATTGTGTAGCATCTGGTAGTAAAAGACCAAATTGCCCACAAAATTCTTTATCCAAACGTTGTGCTACATAAATGGAATATTTTGTTATTGTTTTTCGATCCAAAGATGCACAACAACAATCGACCAGGACAGATTGTATTTTATGTTCATGTTGGAGTTGGTTGTAAATCAAATCAAAGAGAGAATAAAAAAAGAACAAATAAAAAAAGAAGGAGAAAAATATACAGTTTGGTAAAATATTGCAATGTTTGTTATTTTCTTTATAGAACCAGAATTAAAATCTTCCAAAAGAAAGCACACTCGGCTAGCTAACAAATTATTGCTACAAGCAAAACATTTTGCAATTTATACTCTGAAATAAATTGATTCAATCATCCAGCCATCAATTAATATAGCCGTAGTTAAAAATTTATTTCCACAGGAGTCTATGTCAACTAATAGCCTAGACAGACGGCAGCCTAATTCCGGATTACCGGCGCACTTAATCCGAATAAAATAATAACCTGACAGACGGCAGTATATCGGATTAACTAAACGGCTGATTGCTGTATTATTAGGTCTGTCCACTTACATTACTATCACTATCAATTTCTGTCATCTATCACTCTCGATATGAGAAAATCTACAAGAAGTACGTGAACTGAAAACTATCAGAACTATCAGTACGTGAACTGAAAACTATCAGAAACTTGTAAATTGACATTCACCGTTCGTAATTGACAGCTGGATTTATTTGTTCGCCAACACTTTTCATGTTGAAAACTGTAAACAATCGTTGAAAGTTTTTCGTTAGCGAACACACCTAATATTTTTAAAATGGATGGAGAAAAATTCACAATAGACAATCAGCAGTGTTGCCATCGCAAATTGCCCTAACCCTCTTTTATTTTGAGAATTAACTCATAGGGTTTATGCGGATTAGCTGCAGTTAATGCCCGAGTTAATTCGAATTAACTCGGTAATCCGGAATTAGGCTGCCGTCTGTCTAGGCTATAAGAAAACGTTTTTGCATTAAAATCAGCATTAACTCTTGATCTTTATCTTTAGTTCTTGATGTAAAATAAACAGCGTAAAAAGAGATTCATTCGAAAATGATTCTCCTTTTGCATTCAAAATATTTCCCTTGTCGACTCATACTTGGTGTTTTCCACAATGTTCTAATATGTAGAATGCGATAAATGCAAAAAAAGTAACAATGGATTTATTCGATAGCCCATAGTGCCAACAGATGGGTGTTACGATGGTGTTGTAGAGAATTAATATATGGCTGTTTGGGAGGGACATCAAATTTGTCTACAGTGTTAAAGCTTAATAAGTCCCATGAGTCAAAAGAGCATCGTAAAACTCCTTCCTATAAAAAGCTAAAACAAACAAATAAACTACTATTTCTTGCTATGGAACGACGTGTTACCTTACCTGTCTAAAGTAAGTTGTTCGAAAGCAAGCACATACAAGCACCCATACTCATAAGGAACCGCATAAAGAATTTTATGATCAATTGCAATAGTATGAAAGAGAAATGCTTGGCAAATACGAAATTGGGGTGAATTAAAATTTATATTTATGAACTGAAGCTAAATCATAAGAGAAATGAATTATGAAACGCACAGATTTATTACTATAGATACGTATTTGTACATACGTAACATAAGATGATATTTGAGAGGACACTGTTTGCTAAATAAGAAAGAATGAAAAAATAGAATTTACAATTAAGTAACTTGTTTTATAGACTATTGATTTTTAAATGAATATTCAGCTGCCAGTGATTTTGATTAAGAATGTTGCGAATATGTAGAGAAGTCACCTAATATTTATTTCCAATGCGATTGAGTGCTCTCATCAACATACTATTTTGATCACGAAAATATAAATTTTTTGTTGTATTTTTCGGTATGAATTAACCTCGATTGGCTTACTAAAATAATCACAAAAACTCCATGGTTCCATAAAAATATGCACAAAAAACATTATAAGTCGATTACTGATAATGTGTGTTTATAGCTCACATAATATTATATTGGCTATTTGTGCAAGGATTTTTGAATCTGGCGCTTGTCAACTTAGACACTCAAATTTCTTAATAGTCTAACAGAAAATAGGATCGTTCGTGTACGTAATAGTTTTTATAAATTATTACAAATTTTACCATTTTTTACTGGAAATGTGTTCGCGTACAACAAAAACCAGTAAAAGAGGGGAAAATGAGAGAGCAAATTATTTCTTCTCTGTGATAATTTTTGCAAATTTTTACTGGTAATATTTCTACTTTGAAGCAATCAGCAACACCACTCTCACTGAGGATAGTAATAGCTGTCAACTCGACAACACCAGAGTCAATAGCAGAATAACAACTTCATGCCCAAGCATAGCGGAAATAAGAGACGTAATTAAGAAGCTTAAGCTTAACAAAGCAGCAGGCATTGACGGCATTCAGCCAGAATTGCTGACAGCCGAACCACAAACATCAGCTGAAATTCTACATCCTCACATAGCTGCTGTTTGGGACAGCGAAAAGCTACCTCCCTCTTGGACGAAGGGCATCATCGTTAAGCTTCCGAAAAAGGGCGATCTGCGCGACTGTGGCAACTGGAGAGGAATATCCTTGCTCAATTCCATCTACAAAATTCTGGCATCACTTATACAGAATAGACTCCAGTGCGTTGAGAATGCTTTAAGGGACGAACAGGCTGGATTTCGCCCGAAACGTAGCTGCGTTGACAAGGCTAATAACACACTTCGTATCATCGTCGAGCAATCGATTGAATGGCGCTCCCCACTATACATGCTGTTCTTCGACTTCAAGAAGGCATTCGACACACTTAAGCGGACTTTGCCGATGACATTTGTCTCCTCTCGCACAAATTCTCCGATATGCAAGCGAAGGCGAACAGTTTAGTCACGCTGGCACGCACCGTCGGATTAGAGATAAATATTGCGAAGACCAAAGCTATGAGAGTCAATCATTCCAATAGAAGCCATATAATGATTGACGGCTGTGCGATTGAGTTCGTCGAAAGTTTCTGTTACCTTGGTTGCACGGTAGCAACAGACTGGGCAGCTGAGGAGGATGCTAACTGCAGGCTAATCAAAGCAAAGACAGCATTTGGCCGGCTAAAATCAGTATGGGCAAATTCCCAAATATCCAGACGCACGAAATTACGAATATTCTCCGCATGTGTGAAATCGACACTACTGTACGGAAGTGATACATGGCTGATCTCGAACTCCATCACGCAGAGACTGCAAGCTTTCGTCAACAAGTGTTTGAGGATAATTTGTAGAATTTTCTGGCCTAACACTATTTCAAACGAGGCACTATGGCGTCTGTCGAGCGAAAAGCCCATACTGATCCAGATTAGGCGTAGAAAGTGGCGTTGGATTGGCCACACGCTAAGAAAGCAACCAGATAGCATCACGCGAATGTCGCTTGAGTGGAATCCGCAGGGGAGCAGAGGCCGCGGACGACCAAGAAACACCTGGAGACGATCAATACTGGGTGAGCTAGCTGCTGCCGGCATCACATGGGAAGACGCTAGATCAACTGCCCAAAACCGTGTGCGATGACGAAGCCTTGTGGAGGCCCAATGCTCCAACTAGGAGTTTAAAGGAGAAAAAAAAAATATTTCTACTAGTAAGAATTCGTAACATAGAAAAAACAGCTGTTGTTTCTGGCAAGTGGCAGACCTGAAGGAGTTTGGAAATTACTAGTAAGTCTTACAAATTTTCAGTTCGCGTTGATAGAGAAATATGACTAGTAAATACGCGAACGGACCTATTGTAAAGCCAGAATGAAAAGATGAACAGTGAATGACGATGATTTTATTTCTATAAAATATTCCCTTGATTTCAGTAATAACTCCATAGGAAATTAGAACCTTATCTAAATGATCCTTTATGCATTTTGATGAGTACACCAAAATAATTTAAAAGAATTCTTGAGGAATACGAAAAACAAATGAATTAAATCCTAACATATTTTAATTCCATTGCATCACTTCAATCTGTTTATCCACCAAGTAAGCTTTATGAAAACCCAAAAGAACGATATAAATACAACACAATAATACCTGGTCTTGCCGCACGAATATGTTCGTTTATCCATTGACGATCCTCATCGCGTGGTATTCTCACAATATCAACTTCGAATATAAATTCTTTACCCAATAATTGTTGCATTGTGTGAATGTAAGTTGCAAAATTTTCCATTGTCAAATCAGGAAAAACTGTAAAAAAAAAAAATAAATAAAAATAGAGAGCATTGGAGCGGGTCAAATTAGTATACAGAAAGAACGTGAGAAGTCGTATAAAAAATATAAAAATCTATCTGTGATTAAAGAAACCAAGTAAGAAACCAAAAAGCCCAAGCTTTGGGCTTTTTGGTTTTAACAGCCACTATAAAAGTATTAATTTTGTATGTGAGTTTGTGAGGAGAGAACCGACTTGGATCAGAATGACCCTAACGGCAGAATCCTTGCCGTTTTCTATTACAGAGCTCTTCAACCCAATTGCTTGTTGACAGGCGACACTACGGTGGCCATAATTTGTATTTCAAAAAATACGTTAATTTTTTGCGGGACATCCTCTAAAAACGTGAAGTAATAAAAAAAAAACTAATAAATATGAAATTTTACGCCAATCGAAGATGGTCTTAGAGGATCTAAGACTTGTCAAGTTTGCAAAATGTTGAAAAAACACAACGACCACTAGCTCGCGATTGTCCATCCACAACTGCGTATATTTTCGTATTTTAAGAATTACTAAACTTAAATTGCTTTTAAAAAAATTTTAACTGTTAACGTAACAAAATACTTCAGCAAAGTGGAATTCATGCAAAATAAATTTTAGCTCAATTTTATTGAATTTTTATGACCATCAATAGAGTTTTGAAAATATACAGATTTAACGCATTGACTGCGATGTTGTATAGAAAATAAAGAAAAGTCATAACTACTTTCTTTTACATTATATGATCTTACTCTTAGAAAAAAACTAATTTTTCGAATTTCCACCTCTAAATCATATCCGATTGGCTTAAAATTGCATATTTAGTGGATTTTTGGATAACCTCATATTTCTAAATGGTGTCTTGAACAATATCGACAGTTTCACAAAGAGGGGCAACCTTAAAGGGGACTGCTCGAAAATAAAACTTTTCGACATTAAAGTTGTCACAGTCGGGAATTGAAGCCACGACCTACTTATCAGAAGACCAACTTACTAAGCACTGAGCTACAGCACCTACGTGTGGATCCCTATAAGGGAGGTTTGGAGAAAATGTTGAGGATGGAGAATTAATAGGGTTCACTTTACCTCTCTAAAAGCGTTCCTGATCAGTTATGGGACGATTTGTCAATCTTCAGATTTTTGTTCAATGATTTTGTATGGGTGTCCCTTTAAGGGGTGGATTTTGTACAATAATGGTTTTGCAATGGTTAGTAGGCGTGTCTAAATTGTATGTTTTTCACCGAACACCACAGTCAAAATTTAATTACATACAATTTAACCCACCTTACTCTACACACTTCTACTAGTAGTATTGTACATGATATGTATCGACCACAAATAAATACAATTATGTGCCAACCTTGTTTATTTTGATTTAGAACTTGTTCAGAAGTATTTGCTTCATGTTCCCGTTGCAATTGTTGTTGTTGCTGTACCATATTATTGTCCATCGTTGTTGTCAACATTTTTGGCAAACGCAAGACTTTACGAAATTGTGGTAATGCAAGTACCAAATTTGCATTACCCTCAGCGCGATAGATCAAATCGATTTGGCTTAATTCCATATGGTTGGGCATATTCAAAAGCTCATGTATAGTTTTTATAGATGAAGACAAAGATAATGACGCTGATGTTGCTTTTTTTTGACTAGATGTTGCAACCGTTGTTGGAATTGTCAGTTGTTGGTCAATGACAGCTGTTTGTGTAATCATCTCAGTCATGCTAACAGCGTTGGCAGCTATGTGGGAGTTATCTTCTTGGCCAGTAGCACTGTATGTATCTGTTGTTATTATTGTTGCTGATGTTGCCTGTGCAGTTGCTGCTTCTGATGTTGTTGCTGATGGTGGTGGTGATAGTAGACTGATATTGTTGCGGGAAGCTGCCATAATGTTTGATTTTTTTGATCAGCTAGGCAGACAGACTGGCAGAATATGTTGCAGACTTTATATGTACATTCATTCCCCACGTGTACATGTATTCACGTGTTTGTCTGTAAAAGAATGTTATTCTTAATACAAAAAATGCATTTTAAAAGTTTTACTCCTATCAAAGTCAGTTGAAATGCTATATAAAAATAATAAATAAATATGTGGCACTTAAAGCCCCAAAGAGCTCATTGGCCGAGCTTCTCTTCCATTACTGTTGTGCGTCTTAAATTTGGACAGTATTAGAAGGGACCTACTTATTTTAGCCGGTTCCGAACGGCAGAACACTTGTGACATCACTTTTTCTGAGCTTTGTCACAGAGTTCTTTTAGAAGCTTTTTCATGGCAAGTTGTTACTGTCGGAAGAATTGCCAATTGCTTGCCGACAGGTGGGTACCATTCGAAAGAAAAATCTTATCGATATTAAATTTGTTATGCATCAGCCGGGGATTCAACCACGACCTACAGATCAGAAGGCGAACACACTAACCACTGAGCTACGGCACCCACCAATGCTATATAAATGCTATATAAATAAAATTTTTCTGTTGCGGATAGTACATAGATTAGTCAAATTGGATAAAATCGACACAGAGCGGCATGAACGATTTTAGCAGCATTATTTTTGAAAGAGCATAACAAAAAGTTTACTTAAAAAACTTATTCGTTAAGAGAACAACTTCTTCTAAGCGTTCACCTTATTATTATTATTTTATTTTATTTTTTTTTTTTTTTGTGCAAAGAATTAACATAATTATCTCATTTCTACTTATATTTCAATATTAAATTGATATTCAAAATAAATCAAATTTTAATTATTATACGAGGGTTGCATTTTATATTTTTTTTAAAAGTATGAAAATGCATTTGCTTATAGTCAAAAATGGATTTATTGTTTTTCAAAGTAATTTCCACAAAAGTGTATTTGTATGCGCTGAAACCAATTGCAGAAACACTTTGACCACTCCGAATGAGGTACCTCCAATAGTTCTGTACCGTTCGCTGAAGAGGGAGCAAGACCTCGTATTGGTCATATAATATTATACAAAGGTACCTACGCAAAGTTGAGGTCAACATAGATTTTTATTTTCAAATATTCATTTCTTAGCAGAAACTTAACTGGAAAATGTGAGTTTTACGATGACATAAAACATTCGAAGCTATTGCTATCTGCTGTAATCAGAACTGTTGAAATAGTTAATATTTAAACCGTAGCAAATACCTAAAACCTCGCCCCACACAGCAAACCTCACTCAATGAAGAATCAAAGAATATCAATGAAGTTTTATCGCACCCGTCATACTCACCAGATATTGCTCCGTATGACTATTATTTAGTCAGATCTCTAGAGCATTTCTGATTTCTTATGAAAATATGAACAATGACAAAAACTTGTTCTTACTATAAAATAATTTAAAAATAATCGTCCATAAGGGGCATCTATAATATGATTCTATAATTTTTCAATCTGGTGTGAAAAGTATAAAATAATTGTAAAAATATATATAATTGTAATCAGATATATGTCAAATATATTAATCAAATATATGTCAAAAAGCCGATATAATTTTTAAGCTGGAATTTAATTTTCACTTTCAAAAAGTTCCATTGTTTATATTTATTTTTATTTCTTAGTTTTAATTTGATGTTAAAAAATAAGAACCTAGCCACATGTTTGAGTTTTTATAACGTTTGAGTTTATATAACGTGCAATTCCTAATTTTTCTCCCGCTTTTCACTTTAAATAAACATTAATAATTAAATATAATTGTAAGTTATATAAAATATTTATTTTATAAGTTTTATTGGATAGTTCAATTTTTTAATTTTTTTTCTACATATATTCGCCATTTGCACATTCATGCAACCGAGCAAAAACATACGCAACCAACGTTGGCAGAATAACGACTTTATTATGATTCTGACGATTTTTCGACCCAACATAGATGTGACGATTTTTTCCGAATTTAAAATTTTTTTAAGAAAGAATAATACTACCATAGTAAAAATTATATTAGGACGTACGAAATTCGAATTTTTATGCTTACTATGAAGTCAGGATTATCTGAAATTGTTTCGCGAAATATATTTCGATTGGTATATATTTGATGGATATGGGAATCTGGTTACAGATGTCCAGAGTGTACTGAGCCTATGGAGGGAACACTTCTCCACGTTACTGAATGGCGATGCTTCGAACAATTCCGCCAGTGGAGGAGTTTGCCCGATAACCCCAATTACAGATGATGGTGTTGATATTCCACCACCCGAATATGACGAGGTTGAAACGGCCATTTTAAGGCTGAAGAACAACAAAGCTGCAGGTGCCGATGACCTGCCTGCCGAGTTGTTTAAGACCGGAGGCGATGAGCTGCTCGCCTGCATGCACCAGGTCATAAGCACAATATGGTCGGATGAAAGCATGCCTGATGATTGGAGGCTCAGTGTTCTCTGTCCCGTACATAAAAATGGAGACCCCACAATCTGCGCCAATTACCGTGGAATAAGTCTCCTGAGCATCGCATACAAGGTCCTTCAGACCTGGTAAATCTACCATCGACCAAATTTTCACACTGCGCCAAATCTTGGAGCAGACCCAAGAAAAACAGATCGACACACGCCACCTATTTGTTGATTATAAAGCCGCTTTCGACGGTCCGGTAAGGGATTACCTCTACGCAACAATGTCTGAGTTCGGTATTCCTGCAAAGCTCATTCGACTTTGTAAAATGACACTGCATAACTCCTGTTGTGCAGTGAAAATTGGGAAGGACCTCTCCGCACCGTTTAATAACGAACGGGGTTTCAGACAAGGTGATTCGTTATCGTGCGACTTCTTCAATCTTATTATGGAGAAAATAATACGAGCTGCTGATCTACAACATAATGGCACTACCTTCAACAAAAGTGTCATGCTGTTGGCGTATGCCGACGATATTGACATAATCTGCATGAACACGCGAGCAGTCAGTGCAGCATTCTCAGAGTTAGAAATAGAGTCGCGTCGAATGGGTCTTACGGAAGTATCTAGTGTCAACAAACAAAGAGTCCCGGCGTCTTGGACAGCACGTCACTGTTGACAACTACGCTTTTGAAGTAGTAAGGGACTTTGTCTATCTTGGAACCAGCATTAACAGCAGTAATGACGTCAGCCTGGAGATATTGCGAACGATCACTCTTGCAAACAGGTGCTACTTTGGGCTAAGTAAGCAATTTAGAAGTCGGGTCCTCTCTCGAAGAACGAAAACTACACTCTACAGGTCTCTCATCATGCCTGTTCTAACATATGGCGCTGAAGCCTGGACAATTTCCACCTCAGATGAGCGAATGCTTGGAGTTCTCGAGAGAAAAGTCCTACGCAAGATCTTTGGACCTATTTGCGTTGGTGCGTGTACCGAATAAGGTACAACCATGAGCTGTATGAGCTGTATGCTGATATTGACATATTAAAGCGCATCAAAATCCAGCGGCTGCGCTGACTAGGTCATGTCGAGCGAATGGAAGAACACGCTCCAGCTAAGAAGGTGTTATATTCGGAAACCGCTGGAGGACGACGCAGAAGAGGAAGACCTAACCTCCGGAGAAATACCAAGTACTGGAGAACCTGACGGCGTTTGGAATTTCTAACTGGCGCCAGCTTACGAAGAACAGAGATGGCTGGCGAAGCATGTTATTTTCGGCCTAAATCGATACTCGGTTGTTACGGCCACATAAGTAAGTAAGTAAGTAGGAAATCAGGATTATCTGAAATTGTTTCGCGAAATATATTTTGTTCTTTTATTTAATGAAAGTAGAAAATTGCGATTATTCAGTGATAACATTTTTAAGAGCTATATTCCAAATTTGTTATTTTTAACTATTTAAATGAAAGAAACAAACTATATTTATGTTTTTTAAATTACATGCTTCATATTTTAAAAAAATGCCTACACCACGAAATGCAAAACCTGTATTTAAATATTTAATTGAGCCAATATATTTAAGTAAAGATTGCATATATGACATTAATTTCAAAATACAGAAATATTCTTAAAGAATCAGAACGAATACATAAGATAAGTTTACCAAGTCAATATATATAATACACTTCTCTCATTGTCTTCGTCACTGTCGTTGTTTTTTCAACGACAGTAAATTGGACAATTCAGTGACGTGGCAAAAACAAAACCAAAAACAAAAACTAACGGCGGTTTGCTGAAAAGTGTATTTATAATTGTTTGGACAACCAAAAGATTTTCTCAATTATCTTGTGTAAACGCAACGTAAACTGTCTACAAGTGAGTAGAATGAATTCCCGAACAATTGCATATCTTTTTATGTAGAATTTTGTGCAGAATCAAAAAAAAAAAAAAAAAAAAAATTATTTTAAAACTCGAATCTAGTTTTTTTTTTTCAATAAGAGAGGCTGCGTCACATTAAATTTGATGAACATTTTTCAGACTTTGGAGACATTGCGTATGCTTCCCCTACGTCAACGAAATTTGTTTTCAATTTTTGATGTTCTTACCCATTTTTTCCTGCAAATATTGAAGGAATAGTTCTTCAGTTCATTTGAATAAGATCAAGTATAGAAATATGCTTGATAATACAGCGCTAAATGGTATCTTCTTTACAAACGATTATGAATAAGTTAATCAGTTTTCCTGCTACTAACTAAAAATTGTAAACAATATCATAAACAAATTTAAGCCATCTAAATATTAAAATTAATTTACAACATTCTCGAGTTTTATTACTTTTTTGACTTTTTCATACATATAAACATTACTTTTTGTACGTTTTTCATAAAAATAAAATAATAGTTAAAAATCTGAAAATACGGAAATTTTTATTGAGCAAATTTAGGAAAAAGTCTGGCAGCGCTGTTTGCCACCACTAAATCGACTTCATACAGTTAAAAATAGTGGGCATAAGTGTTATACATATGTGCACTCACATTCTGTCTTTCTGTTGCACACTTTGCCTACACATTTTGCGGATTATTTATCAGCAGTATTCATTATTTCTTTGCATTTCTCTAAAACCACTGATAAATAGAAATATATTACTAGATCATTTGTATTTACATACACTTCTTAAATTACAAAATCGCACAAAATCACTAAGAACTCGCAAACACAATATCCACTCTACGTTAAAAACAGCTGACTTGCTTTGTTTTGTTTGCTACACAGCTGACATGCGTACTTACGGCGAATTGAGGAAAAGTACTTCAGAATTAAACAGGGTCGTTATGCTTTAAAGGAAGAAGTCGGGAAAAAGGAAATATTTAGAAAAATTGAGAATTTAGGGCTATGTGATTACTCGTTCAGTCGAACAATTTGATTAATCAAATAAGAAATTTTTCGAATAATTATGATTTTGAATATTCAAATATTGAATTTATTCGATTAATCATAATTTTGAATAAAATATTCAAAATATTTATAAAATTTTTTCCAATACAAAGTATTCAGGTAACTTTCCAAAGCTCTGAATATGAGAATGAGTTTTAAATGAGAATGAGTTTTTTTTTCCAAATAAAATTTCAAAACCAAAGCTAAACTATAAAATTGTGATTAACCGATATGCTATTAGAAAGCCGAGGTTTTGCCAATTTTCATTTATTCAAAGCGATCAGACCTGTTTAGCCACATTGATTAAGTTGAAAATTGTGAATTAATTAATTTATTATAATTGAACTAATTGAAATTGTTCATTCTATATTATGTCAATATCAATATAGGACGTAAAAAATAGTTATATGCATTTACAAATTCCATGGAAAAAGTTTAAATAAAAACGAAATGATAAAGAGATTTTATGTATTAGAATGATTCTGATATATGTTATATTGATTGATGAGTAAGTTTTCATCTTAAAGATCATTTTGTATTGACTATAATTAAAAAATTGGTTTTATAACCGTAAAGTGTTAAGCGTTAAATTGAATGATAGACAATTCTGGGATTAAATTATGAGCAAAAAGGTAATTTTTAAAATTTTTGTAATATGTATCTATTTCAAAAAGCATATTAAATAAAACATAAATAATTAAAAATGAATGTCAGGAATATATAAGAATAAAATTATAAAATAAGGGAAAGATGATTAAAATCGGGTCAACTGCTGTGGGCTGGTGCATTTAATATTATATTGGTTTTAATATTCGAATTATATAATGTGCCTAAATTTGAATTGATTCCTTTGGATTCAACTTCAATAATTTAAAACCCGCAAAGGCATAAAAATCAGACTTAGAAATCGGTGTTGGGTAGTGCCTATCGTTTTAAGGTAACGACTAGATAGCAGATTAAATTAATCATTTTTTTGCAAAGTTAAATAAAATTTTAATAAAACAAACGGCCAATATTTTAAATTGAATTATAATTTGATTATTTTTTCTATTCGAGATAAATTTTTTTTTTGTAGAATAGTCTATCCTTTTGATTTTAATCACCTTTTTAACGATATTGCTGTATTTAGAAAGATAATTAATAAACTGAAGAATGTCAGTAGCAAGGTATTCAAAGGATGTGATCTGCTACAGGACGTATTGAAAAACAAGGAACAAAAATATGTGTTAAAAAAGAAACTAAATAAAAAAATAAATATTTGGCACTTAAAGCCCCGAAGGGCTCATTGGCCGAGCTTCTCTTCAATTACTGTTGTGCGTGTTAAATTTTAGGCAGTATTAGAAGGGACCTACTTATTTTAGCCGGTAGCGAACGGCAGAACCCTTGCGACATTACTTTTTCTGAGCTTTGTCACAGAGTTTTTTTAGAAGCTTTTCATGGCAAGTTGTTACTATCGGAAGAATTGCCAATTGCTTCCCGACAGGTAGGTACCGTTAGAAAGAAAAATCTTTTCGATATTAAATTTATTATGCATGAGCCTGGGATTGAACCACGACCTACAGATCAGAAGGCCAACACACTAACCACTGAGCCACGGCACCGACACTATAATATATATAAACTATATGAACAATAATCACTATACGTGCTTTATATACAATATACCACATTTTTCATGTTTGTTTATTGTCCAGTTGATGGGTGTAAAAAATTAGCCCCATTTTACAATCTTCCTATTTGTATATCTGCCAGTTAGTTAGCTCCTGAAACGGACGTTTATTTTCATATCACTCCGCCTTCTTTAAATGCTATTAATACTTTGATTTTCAGTTTCCAGGCTTGTGTGTCTAGATAAGTTCCGCTTTGAAATAAGTATGTATTCTTTTATGACAATAAGCTATGTACATAGCTTGTCCACTGGGACAAGTCGCATGCATACGTATTTACATAGCCTGCAGTCTGTTCAATTATGCTCTTATTTTCTGATAAAGTGTTTACAAATAGCATAGGAATTTTGATTTCTGGTTGATTTGGGAATTGCTATTTTTCTTGGGTATTATGTGTGTATTAAACAAAACTAATAGTTGTAAACTAGTGTAGTGTTAACATCTTAAAAACTGAAATTCCTTTTAAGTATTCTATCCCTCTTATTGAAATTGCATTGTTATTAACTGTAGGTACAAAATATCTATAGTTGATTATATTGAAATTATGGCTGGAGAACTTACATATCACACCTTTCACACCTGAACGTTCTTCGATGATTGCATTGGTGCTCGCTGTAGATTTATAAAAAATTTTGCGATAGTAAAAAATTGACTTGCTTGAGCCTTCAACAATAATAACAAAGTATTTGGATTATTATATTCGATAAAATTTCACTATTTGAAGAGTTGTATGAATGCATGCATGAAATGCATATTTACCTTCATAAAAGCAGTCAATAGTATCTCTTTAATACGAATCTCAAATTCTTTTACGTTGAAGTATAAACAATTTTATAACAATCCTTCATCACCTTTTCCAAAGTTTTTATTTTTAAAATTTTAACTCCAATTTTTTCGATAACATCATCCACCCTATCACATCCGCCTACATCATTTACCACCTTCACTTGCATCAGGTATTCTATTCTGCCATGTCAATGTCATTGGTAGCTGTCAAAAAAATAAAACACACAAAAAGAAAAGAAAAGCAAAACAAAAAAAATATGCAACGCAATTGACACGCGATGTTGCAATTCTAACAATGTTGCACAAGCAATGAATGCAACAGTTCTGTATTGTGAAATATTTTTTCTTCTTTTGGGTACCATTGAATTGCCATTTTTTTTTTCTTACGTTATCGTTTTCTTCAATGCCATTGATTTTCATTTCAATTTCGAATTTTCTGTAAAAATTTGAAGGTTCCTTTAGCGGATGTTAGTTATTTTTGTTGGCGCCATTACAAATGCGATTTTACGTGCTGCAATAAAAGTAGCATATTCAACATAAATTGAAATACATAGATGGATATGTCACGCCTTCATCCTTTCCCGAATAAAAACCATAAACCCACATTTTCTGTTTGATTTTTTGTTTTTGCGACTTGGATGAAGGCATGATTGAGAAGAGACGACGATTCTATTCTTTTTGGCAATTGCCACAAAAGTGTGAATTTCAATGCACGCTTTTAACTTTTCAGCTGTTTATTAAGATGCTAGTTGTTTGAATAGTTTGGTGACTATGAAAAACATATAAATTATATTGAATTTTTTTGTTCTATAATTTATTCTTGTTATTGTTGTTTGTCCGAATTGTTTTCTTCTCTGTCGACCCATAATTTTCCACAAAAATAATAATCATTTTTTGATATGTACCTAATTTTTGTTGAATTTAAACAATTTAATTTAATTTCTAACCACTTAATAGTAGATGCCGCAGTGTTTTTCTTTTGAAGGGTGCCAATCTGTCAACAAGCACTTGGCAATACTTCCTGCAGTAACAATATGCCATGAGCAAAATGCTGCTTAAAGAGCTTTGTGACAAAGCTCAGAAAAATTTAGAAAGCGCACCCACAATAACCTCGCCTAACCTATTAAAACCCAATTAGTTCTACATATATTTTGCTATGCTTGAATGCATCGTATAATCATCTACTGCTAATTTATCTCGGTAATCTTGTTCAATTGCAGATGAAACGATTTGTGACATCTTGAGTGTTTCATTTAGGTTAAGATAAGTTATTATGGTTGCCCTCGGAAAGGAAACACTTAGGCCAGAAAGCCATTTGTAGCACCATTGAGCTTCTCGTCCAGCACTGATGAGCGAGAAAGAAGGGACATACTTATATGAGGTGGTTCCGAGCTGCAAAACCCTTGTAACAATCCTTTTTCTGAGCTTTGTCACATAGCTTTTTTTTAGAAGCTTTTTATGGCAAAGTGTTACTGCCGGAAGAATTATCAATTGCTTGCCGACAGGTGGGCACCATCCGACAACGGTGGGCACGCCAACTTGAAAACATGGTTCAGAGAAGAAAGCATTTAGAGTGCGGTATAAGGTGACAAACGACATAATGGCACTTCAACAATCGTGTTATGCAGATGGCTTATGCCGATGATATTGACAAGCTGTCAGTGCAGCATTCTCAGAGTTGGAAAGAGAGTCGCGTCGAATGGAGCTTACGGTGAAGGACTTTCTCTATCTTGGAACCAGCATTACACCACTAATGACGTGAACCCGGCGATATTGCGTAGGACCATTATTGCTAACAGGTGCTAAGTAAGCAATTGAAAAGTCGAGCCCTCTCTCGAGAAATGAAAACAAAACTCTACACGTCTCTCATCATGCCTGTCCTTACATATGGCACCGAAGCTTGGACAATATCCAACTCAGATGAGAATATGCTCGGCGTTTTCGAGAGAAAGTCCTACGCCAGATTTTTGGTGTTGGACAACGCAGAAGAGGCAGATCTAACCTCCGGTGGAAAGACCAAATACTGAAGCACTAGATGGCGTTTGCAATTTCTAACTGACGCCAGCTAACGAAGAACAGAGATAGCTGGCGAAATACGCTAATCGATCTTCGGTTGTAAAGTTAAAGTCGTGAGAGTTTTTCGGGGATTGTGGTTGCAAATCCATGCAAATTTGGAACACAAGTGAAATGAACGCAATAAATTTCGTGATGCATTACATTTTGTTATATTGGACAGTGTTTTAAGTTGTCGTACTAAGATACTTATTTTAAGCTTGCTTTTCCTTTCATCATATTGATTTATACACTTGAAGTATTTACTATTGAAACGAAGCTCACTTTGGTTATGGAAATGTACCTATCTAACTCATATGTATTTCATATCTGACCGCTTCATAGTTAGTTACCTAATAGAATCTGCATCTTTTTTAGCGGTCTTCGTTTCGCGCTTCATGATCGGTAAATGTAATAAATATTTTTAACGCAACTTTTCAAACAACCAATCCATACATTATATTGCATTCAATGTCAAAGGTGACATGTTTATTTTGTTACAATATTTTTGTTATTTTTTTGTTTGTTTTCTATTTTAACAATTTTTATTCACCATGTTTTCTTTTTTCTTGTATTCTCTTTTTCGTATAGCTTTTATTATTTGTCATTGCTCTTAGCATTATTATTGTTGCAATTTTTGTTTTGTTTTACTTTTTTGTCAATGTCTGTGGCAACCTCAACCTCAAGTGAAGCGTAACAATTGTATTGCAATTCATTGCTGAGTGCGGTGATAATATTCATTTCCATCGTTTTCGATACTACCTATATGATACGATGTGTTGCGATAGTTGTGGTGTTCATACATGTATAAATTGCAATCTTGTTTTTTTTCCGAGTGTAATTGAGCGGAAATTGTTTGTTTTCATTTTTCTCTACTTCCAGATACATATACTCGTATGTAAGTATTTTTTGAAGTGTGCATTTGTGTCTATGTGCGAACGTGATTCGTCCTGAGTGTATGTGCCTGTATGTATTTGCTTGTTGGCGTGTTTGGATAAAGAAAATTGGATGCACTCAGGTGAGCATTCCACTTTCTTTTCGATAAATATTGAGGATAGAAACAAAAAAGTTGCATTTTTTTCTTCTAAATATATTCCCATTTCTATTGAGGCAATAACGAAGAAGACGAAGATACGGTTAAAGTCGCTTTGGAAGATGATCAAAGTATAAAGCACTAACACTGTATGCTTTGAGATCTTTGTTAAAGTTTTAAATTATTGGAAAGGCTTGTTTAATTAGAAGTTCATGCGGTAAAATCTCGCAATTAATAATTTATCTATTAACACACGATAAAATCAGAATGAAAATAAATGTTAATTACCTTATGCAACATGCAACGTACTGTTCCAAAATTTAATGTGTATACCTGTAGGTACATTAATCTATTTAATTTACTACATATGATACGCGTATGCATTTTGCATTCATTGAGGTTTTTGCAGTTAATTAACAAATTATCACTAACTGTATATGCACTGATGTTTTAGGTACAAACAAACAACATGCTGACAATAATTGGAGTAATTGCAACGACAACAATAACAATAACAACGACAACAACAACGATATCCTACATGCTAATATCAAACAATGTTATGACCCCACTTCGTGATACGGCATATATATGCATATAATATATATGAGTTTAATGTATGCAAGGCAATAGCAAACAACCTTGCCAACATAGAACGAAACCACACTAGTAACCTTGTCACCTTTTGCATCATTGCCATTTACACATTCATACACAAGGTAGTAACTATGTATGTATCGAAATTCTCTCATCATTTAATGGATATTTGTTTCTCATTGAAATTGACATCACGTCTCAGGGCTTTTGGCAGATGGCAGTTAAATTATGTGACCGCTAGCGGATGCCTTGTCCTTACAGCCGTTGCTCACCTCAAGTTGTAGAGATGCACAGACACATGTACAGAGCCACTCACAAGAAGCATTTCTATTTTTCGATCCTGTTGCAAATGTTGTTGTTGTTGGTAAAAGTATATGAGCCAATATGAGCCCGGTTGTGAGCCAATCAATTTTTTATAAGTTAAAATGGTAAAACTAATGTTAGTACTGTCAAAAGTAATACTTTTCATGAAGTCACTTTTACTGTCATAGTAGACGCGCTGCTTCGCTTAAAACAAATATCATGCAAAAAACACAGCAAGTTAAGTAATATTGATTTTTTTTTCAAAGTGGTAGATTTGTTAGTAAATTGTTGAAAAATGTAAATATTATTGCTAAATTTATAGATTAGAAGTTGGAACTCAATTTAATAAAAGGATTTTAACGAATATAAACATTATAAAAAAAAAATGCAATGACATTTACAAATTGCAATCCAGACCCGGTTATGAGCCACTCGTGTAATCGATTGTGAGCCATATTATAAGAATGCCATTTACCATTTTTAGAGTAAAGCATTGTTTCTTGAATGAAATTGTAGTGTTTTCACTACATGATAAGTATGAGTATATTACAACCGGAGACCTTCCCCTATACATTGCATATGTGAATTCCTAATTAGGTGTGGGATTGGGTTGTTATAAAGAGTGTATATACTTTATATGGAAGATGGTATATTTAAGCATAACGTCAACGGGAGGTGTCATTTTAAATAAAAAAAATGGAATATTTTTGTGAAAAGATCTGATAATTTTATTTTAAAGTAAAAACTATGAGGTTAGTAATGGAATACAATTTTGCCAAATGTTCGCCGCTATTCTTCTTGCATATGGCCATTCTTTTGATGGAAGTTTTCATTATAATATTATCTTTGAATGCTTCAATATTTGCTGAAGCATTAGCGTAGATTTTATCTTTAACGTAGCCCTAATTAAAAAATTCTGATGGTGTTAAGTCGCACGATCTCGGCGGCCACTCAAAGTCTTCATTTCGAGAAAGCTTGAACATTTTTCACGTAATAGAGCCATTGTTTTACCAGCTGTATGGCATATGGCTCCATCCTGCTGGAAATAAATGCATCAATTTCCTGCAAAAAAAAGTCTGTCAACATCGTTCGGTAACGTCTCTTTCTTTATTAAGCTGAGCTGGATTGTGCCAGGTTAAGATATCTCACAAAATTGTTTTTCATGAGAACATGCTCCAACTAACTCTACTTTTTGTGTTATGAGCCTGCTCTAAGTGCACGATTTTCTGCACCAGCAAGCAATCAAATCTTTGATAAAGTACTAGCAATCAACTCTTTTGAGAAATGCTGCCTGAAAAGTAGTTCATGAGATTTCTGCTCTGTGTTGCTCTAACTTGCTCTATTGATTTTTGACAGCTGCTCTATTCTGCACTAACTTCAGCTGTTCTGTACTTTTTTTGGTTTCATTAAACACAACTAATAAATTCAAAGATGAATTTGCTCTTATTACGAATATATCCATAGTTCTACAACATCAATTTTTGACATATTCTTTATTAGGATTGACCACAGATTCTAATATTATTATTACACGATATAACAAAAAACTATTGGAAGTGATGCTGTCCGTCTTTAGTGATATAGATACATACCATAGGCTAGGTTACGGTGTTGTTGCAGCCCTCTCTACAAGATAGCTCACACAGACCAATAGATGACAGTTATGATATCAGATGGTGTCGAATTCTTACCCATTAAACCAATTGGAGCTATTTTCAATCTAGATCTCCAGTAGAAACTACTGAAGGTGAGGACATCTTATTGAGGTGTCCATGGATCCATGTTATGGAGATCTTTACTCAACTTCATCTTCGCAACACCTACAGAAATCTATCTATCTTAATAGTAAGACTGTCTACAAATCTTGTGTCCTGTGAGTACTCTACTCTCTCAAAGATTCTTGCTAAATGTGGACCACAACTGCTTCGTCAGATGGAAGATTCCATCCGTCAAATTTGAACAGTATTAGAAGTTGGTACCTCCCAGTTGTTTTCGCACATTTTAAGTGAGATTCCTAAAGTTTATTTTCATTTTTGAGTGCTTCAGCGGTACTCTATCTTGCGATCTACAGTTTGCTCTTATTCTCTTGTGGCCGGGTTATGTTATTATCAGGTGTAGAAAAAAGCAATTCGTTATTTTTCCAATAAACAACTTTAGTAAACTGTATCTCGCGTTGTATAAGTGCGAAAGGGTTACGCTAGATGGCGATAGAAATATAGGATTTCGTAGTAAATAAACTTTTCAGGCAGTTTTGTGATTGATTGACTCAGTATTGTTTGAACATGCGTCAAAGATGGACACCAGTAAAGAGAAAATACGCCATATTTTACAGTTTTTCTTCGATAAAGGCGAAAACGTAAGCCAGACGGCTGAAAATGTGAATAGTGTTTATGGTCCTGATACCGTAACAGCCAATCAGGTGCAATTTTGGTTTTCTCGATTCCGTTCCGGTAATTTTGATGTAAAGATACACCACGCTCTGGAAGGCCAATTGTAAAAAATATCGATAAAATAATGGAAAATAGAAATAATGGAGTTTCTATTGCCCAGGAGTTAAACATTGCACAATAAACCGTTTGGAACCATTTAAATAAGGCTGGATACAAAAAGAAGCTCGATGTATGAGTGCCACACGAGTTAACGCAAAAAAGCCTCATGGACTAAATTTCCATCTGCGAATCGCTGCTGAATCGCAACAAAATCGAGCCATTTCTGAAGCGGATGGTTACTGGTGATAAAACGGTCGTGGTCGAATGGCGGTCAGTCGGCGCAAACGGTGGCCAAGCCAGGATTGACGGTCAGGAAGGTTTTGCTATGTGTTTGATGGGATTGGAAGGGAATCATCTACTATGAGCTGCTCCCCTACGGCCAAACTCTTAATTCGAACCTGTACTGCCAACAATGAAGAAAGCAATCGCCCAGAATCGGCCAGCTTTGGCCAGTAGGAGAGGAATTGTGTTCCATCAGGACAACGCCAGGCCACACACATCGATAGTGACTCGCCAGAAGCTCCGGGAGCTTGGTTGGGAGGTTCATATGCATCCACCTTATAGTCCGGCACCAAGTGATTACTACTTGTTCCTGTCTATGGCTAATGATTTTACTTGTGATAAATTCGTCTCAAGAGAAGCGTGTGAAAATCGACAGTCCCAGTTTTTTGCCAATAGGGACGAGGGTTTTTATGAGAGTGGTATTATGAAATTAAATCGGATCATTCTAACTATGCTAAATAAATGCTTCAATTTAATGCAAAAATAATGTATTTCTTTTTACTATACCTTATAAAGGGTTATCCATTTCGCGGTTTCAAAAGTATAAGGCTAGAATTCGACATCTGTCACACTGAGTTGTTAAAACAATTTCTTTCTTTTTCAGTTCAAAGTCTGACATTTGCGAAAATGGATCGCTTAACTATCGCACAACGCATTAAAATTGTAAAAACCTACTACAAAAATGGTGATTCTGCCACAGCCACATATCGTGCTTTAAGAGGAGATTATGGTTTACATAATCGTCCAACTACGCAAGCAATTGGCAAAATTGTGAAGAAATATGAAGAGACTGGATCGGTTACAGATATTGTAAGGCCTGTGCATCATCGTTTCGCTCGTACCACCGAAAATATCGCTGCTGTAAATGAAAGTGTTGCCGAAGACCCGAATGTGTCGATTCCTCGTCGTTCTCAGGAATTAGGACTGTCTTACGGCACATTATGGCGTATTTTGCATTTGGATCTGCACCTACATCCATATAAAATCCAGCTCACACAACAACTGAAGCCAGCTGACCATTCACAACGTCGTAGATACGTCGAATGGGTGCTTGAACAACAGGCGGGGGAAGGCGATTTTTCGAACAAAATTTTCTTCAGCGACGAAGCACATTTCTCACTCGGAGGGTATGTTAGCAATTAAAATTATCATATTTGGGGTTCTGAGAATCCTCAAGTAATTGAAGAGAGGCCACTACATCCACAAAAAGTCACTGCTTGGTGCGCTCTTTGGTCCGGAGGTGTGATTGGACCTTACTTCTTCGAAAACGACGATGGAAGGACTGTCACCGTCAATTCGGAGCGTTATGGTCATATGATAACCGACTTTTTTTTTGCCGAATATGGCTTTATTGCAAGAGAAATTTTCTGGCCGCGTAATTTCTCGTCGTGGCGATATCAAGTGGCCACCAAGATCATGCGATTTGACACCGCTTGATTTTTTTTTGTGGGGCTACGGGAAAGACCGTGTTTATGCAGATAAACCTTTAACTCTTGAGCACCTAAAAACCAACATTCGTCACGTTATGGCTGAGATACCGCCCAATGTGTGTCAAAAAGTGGTCGAAAATTACCTCAAAAGAATCGATGCTTGCAACAATTCGCGTGGTGGTCATTTAAATGATGTAGTATTTCACACATAATGTCATCGTTCAAACTTTATAATAAAAAAGAAATATCATGATAAAAAATATTTTATATGTGTTTTATTTACATTTACTTTTGAAACCGCAAAATGGATAACCCTTTATTATGTTATGTTGTTCTGCTATCTCGTTGAGAGCTCTGCGCTAGTGCAAAGTGATCGTAGATTTATAAAAAAGAGGATGCAAATGTCTCTGAGTAAAACGTAAATTAGTTCTATTCCAGTGAGTGCTGTGTGAATAGCTTTGATTTCCGCCTGGAATTCACTGTAGTGATCACGGAGGCGAAGTGAAGTGTCTATAAAGAGCTTTTCTGAATAATTGCCACTTCTCAGCTTTCCTTCAAGCTTAGAGGCATTTGTAAAGTTAGAGTGTAATTGGGTAGAAATCACCCCGTATTTAACTTCGCCCTTTATGGCTGGTATGAAATAACACAGTATGGTTTGAGTTTAACAATTTAAATCACACTTCATTTGTAAGTATAAACTTGTAAATGGAAATACGCGATATAAGCAAATCTTTTCACGAAAAAATAAAATAAATCTTACACGTTAAATGTTAAAAATATTGTAATGCGCGGGATGGCACGATCTCGATAGACTCTAGGACCGAAAGTATATATGATAACATCGGTCGATCATAACGCGAACCGCGAAAACCCAAAAACATAAAAAGGGGAATTTATGTGGAGAGTTGGGTTGCCATATGGTAAGTATGCAAGGTAAGGTAAGTAAAAATGGTAAGTAACATTAATTCATTTTATAAATACTATTTCATTATTTTTACTTCCTTCTTTCAGGGACTGACCATATGGCTTGTCTAAAGGGATTTAGACATCGCGGCCCGCATGCACTCGTGCATTAATTGAGTGCATCTCGTAGACGGGACAGTGAACCGATCGCGTCCTCGATCGCTCGAGCTGTCCTCCGACGAACATCGGGAGTCGGTCGTTGTCTAGGCTGGGAGCTTCTTGGGGTGGAAGCTACATGTAGTTGCTCGACGCGACGAGAGCGCGGAGGGTTTCGCTGCAATCCAGCGAAACCCTCCAGCGCGGAGCCGATGACATAGTTGGCACCGATGATGATCGCTATGGGCGGAACTGGAAAGATAGAATTGAAAAACGAAATTAGCTTAAGGGCTTGAGCCAAAGTCTGATAGCGAAAAAAAAAGAGATTTTTTGGATATTACGATTTTACGCGAGCGGCAAAATATATAATTTTACTATGGGCCGCTTGAGAACGGCCGATTTGGTCCGAATATCTGCGACACGTCAGATCCTCGATACAAATGAGTGACGCGTCCGAGACTCCATTCGTTGGGGGGCAGCAGCTCATCCTTGATGACCACCAGTTGACCTACTTCCAGCTCCTTTTGAGGGTGTTGCCATTTGTAGCGTTTGTGCAGATCTTGTAGGTACTCAGTTTGCCATCTGCGGCTAAACTGGTGGTGAAGCGCCTTGAGTTTTTCCCATCGGTTTATTAGGGATATATCTTCCGAGTTGGGTTCGGGCAAGGCCGTTAGTGGAGCACCTCGCAGGAAGTGACCTGGAGTTAGCGCTATCAGTTCGTTGGGATCTTGAGAGAGGGGAGACAATGGTCTAGAGTTGAGCACGGCTTCGATTCTACAGAGCAGAGTTGAAAACTCTTCGAAGCGGAATTTGTGATTGCCGGCAGTCTTTTTGAGATGAGCCTTAAAGCTTTTGACTGCCGACTCCCAGAGACCGCCCATGTGAGGCGCACTGGGAGGAATAAAAACCCAGTCCATACCTTGCGGAGAGTATTGGGCCAGAATATCTTTGGACACCTCCTTAGAGAATTTGAGGAATTCTTTACTCATGGCTCTTTGAGCTCCAACGAAAGTTGTACCATTATCCGACATGATTTTGCGGGGAAGGCCTCTTCTGCCAACGAATCTGGCGAATGCGGCGCGGAATGCCTCTGTAGAGAGATCAGAGCACAATTCCAAGTGAATGGCCTTTGTGGAAAAGCATACAAATACAGCCACATACCCTTTGAGAAAGGCAGCAGTTCGAAGCGTAGATGCTTTAATTTGGAATGGGCCTGCAAAATCAACACCTGTGGTCGCGAAAGGTACCGACAAGGTACACCGTTCAGGCGGCAAAGCTGCCATAATCTGTGATCGAACCTTTTGTTTGTGGATGGTACAAACTTTTCATAGAAATATGCATTTCCTTATTTGGGGCTTAAGACGAGGAATATAGAATTCTTGTCGAGCCATTCGGAACATGAGCCTTTGTTCTGCGTGTAGGAGCAGAGTATGGAGAAACTCGAGGTACAAAACGCAAAGTCGGGATTTTTCAGGAAGAATTATGGGGTGACGCTCACTATAACTAAGACCAGAATGAGCTAATCGACCATTTACTCTCATGAGATTTTCCTAGTCGAGAAAAGGATTTAAAGTCAGCAAAGAGCTTTTATTGCTGACTGCGGTTGAGCTGAGAAGAGCCTTCAGCTCTTTGGGAAAATATTGCCATTGGGCTAACGAAATTAGCCGCCTTTTTGCGAAACGAATTTCGTCCTGCGAGAGTGAGGAATTCGAAATTGGAGAAGATTTTCGCAATTTAGAGAGTCCGTTATGTACAAAACGGAAAACGTAAGAAATCACACGTAGTGCCCTTGAAAATGATGAGAACCGATCGAGAATGTCCGAATGGTCATCTAACGTGAGAAGAACCTCTACTTTCCTTTGCTCGGGGGGCAAAGTACTGGAAAGTGTTGGTTTTGGCCAGGCTTCTTCGGGGTGATGAAGCCATGCAGGGCCATTCCACCAAAGAGTATTGGACACAAGATCTTGGGGCTTGCATCCGCGTGTACCCAAATCAGCTGGATTTTCGCTGCTGATGACATGGCGCCAGATAGCATTTCCAACGTTTTGAAGTATCTGGGCTGTACGATTAGCGACGTACGTTTTCCATGTGTGAGGTGGTTTTTCCAGCCATGCGAGAACGATTTGAGAATCGGACCAGAAAAATATGTCTGAGAATTCGACATCTAAAGTTTCTTTAACGGACTTGGCTAGGTGCGAAAGTAAAACGGCGCCACACAATACCAAACGTGGTAAGCTGACCGTCTGCAGAGGTGCAACTTTTCCTTTAGCCACCAGTAAATGACAGGATGTTTGATTATTCATGTCCATTGATCGTATGTGGGTGCCCTAACTCAGTGGTTAGTGTGTTCGCCTTCTGATCTGTAGGTCGTGGTTCAATACCCGGCTGATGCATAACAAATTTAATATCGAAAAGATTTTTCTTTCCAACGGTATCCACCTGTCGGCAAGCAATTGGCAATTCTTCCGACAGTAACAACTTGCCATGAAAAAGCTTCTAAAAAGAACTCTGTGACAAAGCTCAGAAAAAAGTGATGTCAGAAGTGTTCTGCCGTTCGGAACCGGCTAAAATAAGTAGGTCCATTCTAATATTGTCCAAAATTTAAGACGCACAACAGTAATGGAAGAGAAGCTCGGCCAATGAGCCCTTTGGGGCTTTAAGTGCCACATATTTATTTTTTTTTTTTTATTGATCATATGTACAGAGCTGCACAATACGCTTTCTCTGAAGCGTCACAAAATCCATGAAGCTGGATTCGCTTCTTGGGAGAGAATTGTACCCATCGGGGGATTTCGATGAGACCAATGGACGAAATATTCTCCTGAAATACATTCCATTTGATGAGCGATCTGGGTTTCACGCATTCATCCCAGTCGGTGCCTTCTAACCAGAGCTCTTGGAGAAGCAGCTTGGCTTGAGTCATGATGGGCGAGAGCCATCCTGCCGGGTCAAAAAGTTTCGCAACGGCAGATAAAATTTGACGCTTGGTAGCAGCGGATGTTGTTTCGATGGGCGATACTGAGTACGAGAATGTGTCAGTCAATGCATTCCATCGTATTCCAAGGGTTTTTGTGGCACTGGCACTTTCAAATTTTAGAAAATCAGAATCGAGAAGTTCTGATTTTGGGATATTTTCTAAAATTTTAGGATGATTTGCAGTAATCTTTCGTAATGGAAATCCTGCGGAGTTGAGGACTTATATCACTTGAGATAAAGATTCTACTGCATCTGGAATTGTATGAGAACCAGATAATACGTCATCCACATAGGTTTCTTTGAAGATTATTTTTTCCACGAGAGGGAAATTCTTCTTGGAATCCTTAGCCAATTGTTGCAGTGTTCTAATGGCTAAATATGGAGCGCAATTTACACCAAATGTGACTGTCTTCAACCGGAAGTCTTGAATTGGAGAATTTGGTGACCTGCGAAAGAGAATTCGCTGGAAATCCTGGTTGGCATGGTGGACAAGAATTTGCCGGTACATCTTTTGTACATCACCATTGAAAACGAATTGATATAGTCGCCACCTCAGGATGAGAACCATGAGATCTGGTTGTAATGTGGGACCTATATGTAATACGTCGTTAAGAGAATGGCCTGAGCCGCTGCTTCTTGAGGCATTAAAAACAACACGCACTTTGGTGGTTTTCTTTTCTGGCCTCACCACTGCATGATGTGGCAGGTAAAAGGAGAAATACTTGCCATCAGGTATTCTTCGAGAACCTCATCGTAAATGGCTTTGAGATCGCCTTTCTTTGAAAAATTTTTCTCCATACTGTGAAATTGATTATAGGCTATGGTTCGAGAGTGACCAAGAGCCGTAAGAGCGGGAAAACTGGATTTAAATGGAAGTCTGACCACATATCTTCCATCTGACCTACGAGATGTGGTCCTCTCATAGTAGTCTTCACAGGCTATATCTTCTTCCGATACTTGAGCTGGCTGATTGACTTCTTCCTGTTCCCAAAACTTCCTTAGTTGAGAACTAAGAAGTTCATTGGAAACTTCCTCTACCTGTGTCGAGAATGTTGACACTTTTTGAGAGATAGGGCCACTAATTATCCAGCCAAATATCGTATTCTGTGCGAGAAGGCTTCCACAGATATTATGGCGGATTCCGGTTAGGAGGATTTGAGGAATCAAATCACTACCTATGATCATGTCAATTTGCGCCTGCACGAGGCAATTTGGGTCAGCCAAATCTAACATTTCGAATTGCTGCCAATCGAGCTTAGAAATTTTAAATGTGGGTAGAAATTTGGTCAATTGTGAGAGTACAATTGCCCGTGTCTGTAACTTTTTATTAGCCTTTGGGGCGACTAACGTAACGGTATAAGTCTGGTTAGAGTTTTGGATGGTTTTGCCACCCATTCCAGAAATTTCGACGTGAGTTGCTTGCGAAGGAAGCCTCAGCCGATTTTGTACCTTGGTAGAGATGAATGTTCGTTGAGAACCTTGATCGATGAGTGCTCGAACCTTGTGAAGTTCTCCAAGATGCTCTATAGAGACAAGAGCTGTGGGCAAAAGAGTTCTTTCTTCATTTGAGGTGAACAATGTTTGCACCTTTGAAGAAGATTTGGAGCATGATGAGCAGGGTTGCTCATCTTCGGATGATCGGTCCTGAGATCTCCGGTTTCTCGAGTTTCTTGAGGGGGTTATCGTCTGCTGCGTGCTCTTTTTCTTATTGTGCGGCTGAAGCGTGGAGGTTTGTGCCAAAACCTTGGTGTTCCTACTGGAAATATTGTCTGCTGGTATGTGAAGCATCGTGTGATGCCTTCGCTGACATTGCAAACAGGAGTGTTTGCTCTTGCAGTCCCGTTTATGGTGAGTAAAGGCCAGGCAGTTCTCACAGAGATTGTGTTCTCGAACAAGCCTCACTCTATCACGAACAACTAACTTTTTAAACCGCTCACAGGATTTAAGCGAATGTGCGGCTTCGCAGATTGGACAAGAGAATGTCCGATTGCTTTCTGAAAAAAAGTTTTGGGTTTTGTTCTGGGGTCTGTTTTGTAGAAATATTGATTTGTTTGGTTTGACGCTGTTGAGCCTCTCCACGACTTCATACCTGAGAGTCAAGAATTCGTTCATCTGCTGCCATGTTGGAAGATCCTTGCGGGAACTTAGGGATTGTTCCCAGAGAGCCAAGGAATTTTCAGACAGTTTTGAACAGCACATATGCACCAGGATCGGGTCCCAATTCTCTGTCGAGACGCCTTGAGAGGATAAGACGGACAGAGAATTATTGATCGTGGTTTGCAATTTCTGAATTGCCTCGCTATTCTCGTAACTCACTTGAGGGAGGTTCAAGAGAGTTTTTATTTGCTTATCGACCAGAATTCGCTTGTTTTCGAAGCGGGCCTTTAGCGCATTCCATGCCAATTCGAAATTTTCGTTGTTGAGCGCGTACTGCTTCACAATAGCTCCACTGGCATTTTTTCCACTGCGCCTTTTGGAATAGCGCCAGCTGACTCTGCCCTACGACCTTCAGAGGCTATTTCCTGCTTTTCTGGTGATTTCGTCACTGGCATATTTGACCGAATCTATCAAAATTTGTGAAATGAAGAGAGTTTCAAAAAAATGCACTAAAATGCACTGATCGATTATGCGACGATATCGATATAGAGAAATTTATCGATCGATAACAGAAATGTTATCGATATAATGCGTAAATTAGAAAAATATATATATGAGAATATATATAAAGAAGAAATATGTATATATTTAAGGGAATATATATATACCGAAGAAAATATATATGAGAATATATGTATAGATGTATATATATATGTGGATATATAAAATTGAAACGAATTATGTATATATACCCGTGAATATATATACCAAAATGCAATATATATATGAAAATATATAAAGAGATGAATATATATACCAAAGAAAATATATATGAGAATATATACAGATGAAATGTGTATATATATAAGTGCAAATATATATGTGAATATATATAAATGAGTATATGATATATATGGGAATATATAAAAAATGTGTAAATAATATATGAGATTATATTAAAAAAAATATGTATATATATAAGTGAATATATATACGAAAAGGAAATATATGAGGATATATAGCTGTGTATGTGTATATATATATATATGGGAATATACAAAAAGAAATGTGTATATATATATATGGGAATATATGATATATAATATATTTTAAAAAATCAGAAATTTTATCCTTATCTGTGTTGTGAGTCTGCTGCTAGGATTGGTGTTGATGTGCTGCTACCTCCTTGGATGCGATGATGGGTCGTTCTTTGCTCAAAAAAAAATTAAGTTTATAAACGATATTTTACAAAATAAAAATTTTATAAAACCAAAAAAAAAAAAAACGTTTTTTTTTTTAGCCACTCTAATGTATTAGCACATATATAGTTTTAATTATTTCCACGTTTTAATAATTTCGTTTCACTTTAATTTTTAAAGAATTTTTGATACACTCTAATGTAACTTTTATTTGCCTATTTATGTACTGTTTTTTTTTTTTTTTGTTCTTATGTAAAATTTGTAATTGTATAGTGTTTGTATATTATATGTCCACTGACACTATGTAGCTTTATTTTTTTCTTTTTATGTATTATTGTTTGTTTACCACTGCTGATATTATATACAGCATATACTTGCTATTTTGTTTTGTATATTTTATTACGATGTTTTGATTATGTTTTTACACTTTATATTGGTTTTTATATATTTATCACTTCACATATACGTATATAGGGCCGGTTTAAAGTTTAACTCGAAGGACCATGATTTAACTTCACCCTTTATGGCTGGTATGAAATAACACAGTATGGTTTGAGTTTAACAATTTAATGATTTTAATCACACTTCATTTGTAAGTATAAACTTGTAAATGGAAATACGCGATATAAGCAAATCTTTTCACGAAAAAATAAAATAAATCTTACACGTTAAATGTTAAAAATATTGTAATGCGCGGAATGGCACGATCTCGATAGACTCTAGGACCGAAAGTATATATGATAACATCGGTCGATCATAACGCGAACCGCGAAAACCCAAAAACATAAAAAGGGGAATTTATGTGGAGAGTTGGGTTGCCATATGGTAAGTATGCAAGGTAAGGTAAGTAAAAATGGTAAGTAACATTAATTCATTTTATAAATACTATTTCATTATTTTTACTTCCTTCTTTCAGGGACTGACCATATGGCTTGTCTAAAGGGATTTAGACACCCCGCCTCTCTGTATCTATCTGAGAAAGTAGACTGGAATTTTCGCTCGCTGAAGTAAGAGGCTTAACACAAGTAATCAAATGAAGTATCTGTGAAAGATAGTCTTGCAGTTAAATGAGTACTAACTACGGTGTTGTCCTAGGCAATCCTGTTAATAAAATACATGCTCCTCTTTGTTTTATTACAGAGTTAGCGAATCCCTATATTAAGATTTATTAGGCGTCATCCCCCACTTTTCCTTCTGGTGGCTTTCTCTGCTCTATTGGTCATGTTCCACATCCAGTTTAATTTCTGTACTGTCATCACTCCAAAATTTCCTCTCTAGAATCAAGAGGAACTTCGTATAACGTTAAGTATTTATGGTTGATGTTCTGTGCTTAGTTGAAAACACGATAACGTTCGTTTTTTGTGGGTCTGAATTCAAATCTCTATCCCTTCCCCATCATGATAAAGTATTTAAATATAAATGTAGTACGCATTCAAACACTTCAGTACATCTCGCAGTTGCCATCAAAGCACTCTGCACCCCTTCCTTTCTATTTCCCTCAGTAGTTCACTGACCACTAAGTTCCATTGAACATGAGGAATTGTCTCTCTTTTCGCGGCTCCTCGTCTTCGTGGAAACACCCATTTTGGGCGTAATTTGTCTATCAGGCTAGAACAGGTCTTGCAGAACTAGCTAACTGTTGTAGTTGCGCTGGGATTATCATATCTGGTCTTCGTGATTTGTACGGCTTAAACGTATTGAGCCCACAAACGGAAGTGGGTCGTCAGTTGGTTCCGTATCGGTCTCTTTAGCTGAACCGTCAGACAGGTGCACGTTTACAAAAAATTGTAGTTCATCTGTACTAATTGCAGTCTAACTTCCGTCCGGGTTTTCCAGAACGTTTAGAGTACAGGGTGTGGCAGAAAAATGCTCCTAAGTTTCGAAGGCTCAGATACTTCTCTCGCCACAGAGTATATATCATACGTTACAATCATGAACTACATCAGCTATATGGCTTTCCATCAGTAATCATTACTATAACGATAAACCAATTAAAAAACGCAGGCCACATTAAGATAGGCCAATTAAGGTAGAAAGGCCACATTTTGCGAGCTGACCGTTCTTATCCGCTACTTTTTGGCAAATGCTATAGACAGCCTCAGCTGGGTTGATGGAGTTGAAGACAATGGCAACAACTTAAGGATTCGAGCATGAAGATGTAGAAATAGGAATAACCGGAGGAAAATACTGCAATTGGCTTGTCTAGCCAACTATGATGATAATGATGATAGCTGACACCAAAGTGTCTGAAGAATTTTGGTCGTATTAAATTTGAACAGTATTTGAAGTTAGGATTATTTAACTTTTTCTGCGCTTCATTACAGAGCTCATTTATTATTTGAAAGCTACGAATGCTGTTTGTCTTACTTTAAAAATGTTACTTATTCGCACCACAAACCGAACCCTCGCCTATGTGCACAGGAGGTCAACGAGCTAGTCCTTATTGCGTGAATAGAGTTAATTAAGAGTAAAGCATAATAATTAATATGGTTCGAATCGAATTTTAACCAATAAATTTATAAGGTCATATTAAAAAGTGTCATTTTTCAATTACAATCACTTACATATGGTCGTTGTGGGCTTCCACGTTTTTTTTTTTTTTTTGTTAAAGCAACTACAGTTTGTTTTCCTTAAATTGGTCGTTTGCACTCTTGGTTTCTCAGTTTGTTGTTGTGTTGTAGTTGTGGTCGCTATAATACTCGCTGTGTACAAACCATAAATAATACCTATGACAGCTCATATTTTCTTGGAAGACATTTAGTGTGCTATACTCATGTTCTTATATATGCACGTATGTATTAGAGATGTCCAGATTTTCAAAACTCGAACAACAAAATATTAAACAAATTTTTCTATGATATTCCGCAATGTTCGCAAATATGTACTTTCGCAAAATATATAAGAAAAAGCAAAAGCTACTCTTGTGTTTAAACTACATATCTACATAGAATTTTCTGGAGATAAAATATAAAAAATTGTTTTAATTTCGATTTACAGCGTTCAGAAAAGGAGTATGTTTTATTATTTTTGTGAACGAAGCTGAATATTATACTTTTATATTTTTTTTACAGAAATTACTTGAATAGAATAAACATCAAGGTACGGTTACGACTACACAAACATTTGCCGAAAACGTTTCTGCGCAAATCTGACGAAGAGTTGTTTATGGCGTTACATTATGTAAATATCGTATATCTGCTTCTTATTTGTTCTGACAAATAGATGACAAACCACTTTTAACAATGTGGTTGCCCTCTCTCTGAGAGGTCACACTTAGACCAGGAAGGATCATTCTGATACCACCAAGCTTCTCTTAAACTACTGTTGTGCATGTTAAATTTGGACAGTTCCGAATGGAAGAGCCCTTGTGGCATTACTTTTTGTCAGCTTTGTCACAAAGCACTTTTAGAAGCACTTTTAACGGCAACTTGTTGCTGCCGTAAAAATGGCCTATTACTTGCCGACATGAGGGCACCGATCGGAAGAAAAATATTTTCGATATTGGCGTTGTCTCAGTCAGTGATTGAACCCACGACCAACAGATCAGAAAGCCAACGCACTAACCACTGAGCTACAGTATCCACCAGCGCGGTCAGATTTGAAGACGATAACACAATCAGAATAGAGATTTATTATTGTGTCACAAAATTCTTGAGGATGACAAAAAGATCAACAAAACACGTGTGAGTTGAGTGCGACTGCAATTTGCTTTTATTTAATATTTTGTCTTTTTAGGAAGACCTGTGTTTGAGAAAAAAATAATGAACACTCAAATTTGATTTTCTAATGAATAACGGTGGATCATTTTCAAAACATTTCCTTTGCAAATCCTTTTTATTTTCATAGCTTTTTAAAAATCCCATGTAATATTTGCAGTTGCTTCTATTTGGGCATCTCTGATGTTCCTACATATGTGGTAGGTGCTGTTAATGCTACATAGTTGTTGATTTTAATTTAATTTTTGGATGTTGGCGGTTTTGACACTCCAGTTCTTCTTATTGTTGTCGTTGTTGTTATGCTGTGGCTACTGCTGGACCCATGTTGGCAATATTTCTTGTTATAATATAATATAATGCTCTAATAGACCACCTGTTATGACGCTTCTATGGTACAATATATTGCACATGTTAGTCTGAACGTGTATATGACTGAGTGTATACGTAGAGTTGTGTGTTTCACATTACTGTAGTTGCTCCTAGCAATGATGTTGATTTTTATATTTATGATGTTATATATTTCCCCTCATCAACACTTAACACTGAGTTTCATAGAAAATATCGTCTATTTGCTTTAGCTCATAATTTGTTAATAAATATTTACTCAATTATTCTAAAAAGTTACAATTCAGTGACAATAATGATTATCACATTAAAATCATTTTATCTACATGTTATAAAATATACAATATTTTTGTTCCCACTGCAGGAGCATACAACTGTATATACAATATATTACATTTATCCTTGTAAACTTTATCTTAATCTTTTTAATTAGTTTTAAGTGGGCACTATGAAGACCAACACATAGCACGTAACGTTAATGGATCATATTTGAAACCTGCATAATCGTTTAATTAACTGGTTTATGAATAATTAAGCAAAAAGGTAAGTATTTATTAAAGAGATTTTCAATGTGAAAATGGCTACTAACACGACCACATGTTGTATTTAGTTTATACTCAACATATAATATTCTTTTAGATAAAAGCCACTTTTTCTTATGAATCCGTAGAGAAAACTCAATGTAATGTTGAATCAAAATAATTCATGGGTTTAAAATTTAAGTTTGAAAAAGTGTTTGACAGATTCTTTAACTTTTTCTCGTTATGATTTATATTTTAGCTTTTGGGAGAACTAAATATGTTTGAATATAGAAATTTTACTATCGAAAATACGAATATTTTTTTAAATGAAATTTTAGTAAATTTGATCAATTAAGCAATAATAATGAGTAATTGGAATTGTTGAAACAGACCCGAAATGGTGGCTGCACAATCTATAGATCTGAGGTCTGGATTAAGTTACCGCAAACGCCGACTTGATCAATACACAAGTTTTTTTCTGAGAGCAAAAAAATAAGAAAACAATCTATTTCTTCCACTCTCTTGAAATAATATAACAAAGTGATTATGAGAAAATGATAATTTAAAGCAAATTTAAGGCATGGATTAACATTGCAAAGATAATAAGATTTCCAAGAAAGAGGCACACCACGCCCACATTTTATATAGCTCCCATACAAATCCTCGGAATTATCTTAAACTGTAAAACGCCCATAATTTACAAAATAATACTCCTAGGTCAACCATATTTCAGGTGTAGATTAGTATTATAGGCAGAAATTATGCTTCACTAAAATTACTGAGCCATGCCTACTTCTTAATGTAGCTGAATGGATATGCAAGTAAATATTTTATATCTATCTATGTACATGTGCAGGGTGAAATTTAATCGGCTCCAGCCGACTGTAAGCTCATTTTTTGGTTCTCCAGCAATGACATAACTCAGAACTCGATGTCAATACTTTGGTTTACTTAAAGTGGGTGTTCATGTTTTTGTATTACCCATTTGTTAAAATTAATGGAAAAATGTTCACAAAATGCTTTGCCATTGACTAATGCAACCCAACGTCAATATTTTATCCACTCTCCTTGATTCTCTACACCTAGGGTGCATACCTTGCCTGAAAATGTTCGAAGAGTGCGCAATTGGCGTTGAATAAGTGTGCAGAGCTGCATCAAATTTCGGAATGTTTTTCGCCGGAGCCTAGCCTTGGTCATGGCCCAAACATTTTCAATTGTATTGACTGCGCTGGTCAAATAATTTGATGAATCTCATGTCGCTATTTCCATGCGGTGCACAAACGACTTTTGTATTTGAAATCATTGTCTTCCAGCAAAATCCTATAGCAGCAAAATCCTGTGCCGTAAAACTTATTTGCTGTGATTTATACTGCAGTTATGAATACGATCAATGTACCTAAACAACGTTCTCAAAAAACACCGTAAACATAAAGTTTACGTGGGTGTTTTACTGTGCACACCAACATCCTGTTTGCTGTTGTACACCAAGTACGAGTCAATGGATTTGATAACCAAAACTATGATTCATCAGTTTAAATAACTTTGCTCCAATTGCTTTGTTGCAATAATTCTTTTCGTATTGTTGACGTCTATATATGTACGAGTATTACGACTGCATAAGCGTTGAGCGGCTAGACACACTGAAGTACCTGGATTTTGTTCGAAGAAGTGAACAATTCGCTGATATTGACGTGATGCTTAGGCATTACTCCATCCAATGCTTGACGAATGAATTCGACTTTTTCATTACTTTGGCAGCCGAAACAATGCTAGATTTTGGGCCACGATGATGAGAAACTAGGAAAATTGCTTTAAAATGATGTTCGAAATACTTGGAATTCATGTTTTCAGTTCAAAAATAATAAACAAAGACTGACAAAATCAGTATGTGTCTTAGCCAAGAGTTGCATCTGGTCACACCAAGAGAGAGATTTACATATGCACTTTACTTCCACTTTGCTGTTGATTCAACCAGCAAGTGAAATTTGGCAAATTATGGTAAACGTAAATGTCAAATTTTATAGATTTTTAATTTTTTTCGCGGCCACTCCAAACCCAAATGAAAGAATGCCTTTTTGTTCCATTATAATGAAAAGACTTTTGCTAGATTAATCGAAAAACCATGTATATATCTACTCATATATTTTGCATTTCAAATATCCACACGAAGGGAAAGGTCACGTTTCTGATAACATTGTAAAATTTGACAACTAGAGAAATGAACATTCTCAACCGCATTCAAGATGAATTCAAACATACCAAAAATGTGCATCATATGAAATGGTCTACAAATTGCTTGTTTGCACAATTTTATGTAAATGTTACTATTCAACCGACATACCAATATCAATAAAGTTTTGCAATGTAATGGCTAAGAGGCAGATGATGATGTTGATGGTAATGACGAATGCAACTCAAATGAGAGTTGCATTCTAAAATATCAATGTTTACCATGGCGAATAAAATAGCTCGGCCCATCTAATCCTCCCACTAAACTAATAAAGGGAGTTTTTTTAGTGAACGCTTTGCTGCCGCCTTTCTACTTATTTCAGGGTGTGGCAAACAAATGCATATCAACCCAAATGATTGTTGGCAAGGACCAAGCCATACTATATACGGTATATGTATATATGCTATTTATGCAGTGTTAACGCTGTTGAATGAGTTTCAAAGTTTTGGTGCTTATGGCTATTTACTTTGAGGAAATTGAAAAGAAATTATTTTCCCGCTGCTATGCTGAGCACGATTCGGTATACGAGGTCAAGGGAGATTATTCTGTCGCTAATGTTCTGCATTAAAATGAGTTGAATTTTTGGAAAATTTGAATATATGTAAAACAAGGAAAACAAAAACTAAATTTGATTAAACATTGTGCGAAAATGAGTTGAAATTTGAGAAAACAATTTGTGCGTTGCATTAAAATTCCAGCGCAATGTGCAACAGTTAAATATTGTTTCCTTTTAAGAGGGTTCTATGAAAAATAACTGTGGAAGAGCTTGTATTATATTTACACTCGTAGTCTTCCATATTCGCTATATTTGTATAAGAAGGCACACTAATTACTCTGAAGCTCAACAAGATTAACCTTAGCTTTCTGTTCATGCAATACTTGGACGGGAATTGAAAATGCAGAGGTATAAATTCTCTCTATTTTCATGTAAGGGGTATCATCCTCCCTACTTAACCACGGCCTTGATTGTATTCAACTTTGAAGTAACGCAGCGAAATTAGTATTCACACTGTTCAACTTAATAATAATGGTGGTAGTTGGATCAGTTGTTACTAGCTACTATGTACAATAGGTATTACTACAACTTAGACGCAACGTTTCTTGGTGACTGATGATGCTGCTGACGATGATATTGCAAAAGTTTTCATAATAAAGTTATTAATACAAACGAAATTCTAAAATAGCAAAGTGCAAAATTGAAAGTGTATTAAAAATGTATAGCCCTTTCCTCTCTTCCGCTACGCAATGCAAAACAAAAATGCTACGCTTGATTTAAGTGCACAAATTTCAAATTCGGTAAAGATTAACTACGAGTGCATATAACTTTTTATTTTTGTCTTTCTTTTTTCAAAAACTTCATCATTTCATAGTTTTTCTTTCTTATACATATGAAGACTCAAACTATTGTATGATTGTAAATATATTGAGGCGAGTCAAATAAGTATGGCGAAATTAAAAGTGAAAAATCAGTTGCTAAGCGATATTTAACTCTAGAATAGTTCTTTGTCGAAATTATCCCGCCCTAATAAAATAAATAAATTAAATATGTGGCACATAAAGCCCCAAAGGGTTCATTGGCCGAGCTTCTCTTCCATTACTGTTGTGTGTCTTAAATTTTGGACAATATTAGAAGGGACCTACTTATTTTAACCGGTTCCGAACGGCAGAACACTTGTGACATCACTTTTTCTGAGCTTTGTCACAGAGTTCTTTAAGAAGCTTTTTCATGGCAAGTTGTTACTGTCGGAAGAATTGCCAATTGCTTGCCGACAGGTGGGTACCGTTCGAAAGAAAAATCTTTGCGATATTAAATTTGTTATGCATCAGCCGGGGATTGAACCACGACCTACAGATCAGAAGGCGAACACACTAACCACTGAGCTACGGCACCCACTCCCGCCCTAATACTAATAATAATAATATTACATACGTATATTCTAAAATAGTTATATATAACTATTTTCGATTTGAAAACTTTTGATAAAGAATATAAGTAACTATATACGAATATAATAATTTTGATGCATAACTGGCAAAAAAGGAAAAACAAAAATAATGAAACAAATAACAAAATTAATGATAAAATTAAAAAATAAATATGTAGCACTTATAAGCCCCAAAGGGCTCTTTGGCTGAGCTTCTTTTCCAGTACTGTTGTGCGTGTTAAATTTTGGACAGTATTAGAAGGGATCTACTATTTTAGCCGGCTCCGACCGGCAGAACCCTTGTGACATCACTTTTTCTGGCTTTGTCACAGAGTTCGTTTAGATACTTTTTCATGGCAAATTGGTACCGCCGGAAGAATTGCCAATTGCTTGCCAACATGTGAACACTTTTCGAAAGAAAAAAATCTTTTCGATGAACCCACACAAATTAATAAGAAAAACATTAGCAAATAGTGGCTTATGCATAACTAAGTTTATTAAATAATATTGAATTATGCAGTTATTCAGCGTGATTTACGGTAGAAAATACGAGGAAAATCAATAATACATTTTGAAGCAGCTACCAAAGTACATAATGAAAAAGTCGAAGTTATTCGTCCAGCATTGGATGGAGTAATGGAACCGTGAACAAAATCTAAACCACCTCCAACACTAAGCCAAACGTAACAGCAACATCACGTCAAGATCAACAGATTATTTACTTCTTCGAATCCAGGTACTTCAGTGCGTCAGGCGGCCCAAAGATTACGTATTCGTAATATATAGGAATCGCAGTCAATAATACGATGAAGATTATTTCAATATCGTTCCACGATGCAAAAACCTTTGTAGACAGATATTCATATCGAAAAACGAATGCATTGAGCAATTGAAAATTTACACACAAAGTTCGTCGTTTTAGTTGTCGAATCCATCGACTTGTAATTATACAGCAGAAAACAGACGGTGGTGCCACCCTCAAAACCTATGTGTTTACGGTGCCTTTTTTGAACGAGGATTTGGTACAATGATCGTATTAACAAGAATTCTGACTTTCGAGCAAATGTGCTCTTTGTATCAACCACCGCGAACAAGTTTTACTGCGCAGGAGCCCTCGGATGGCTTCTGTTGGAAGACAATGATCCAAAATCCAATTGAAAATGTTTTGGGCCATCATCCAGGCCAGGCTCCGGGAAAAACATTCAGACATTTTAAGCAGCTCGACGCTTTTTCCATTGGACTACGCGAAAAATTTGAGACAATGTATGCCCAGCCGTTGCTCCCGAGTTATGGAATGTCAGGGAGAGTGGATAAAATATTATCATAACAAATCATAGAGAGTGTAATTCGTTCATTACTTCCTATCGTAATGCAAAACAATCACACTGTAGAACAATAAATATATAGGGGTAAGCGGAGATAATTTGCGGTATTTTTGCTCGTGAAATACTTCCATTTTCCAGCAGCTTTTAAGAATACCAATGAATTGATCGTTTTGAAGCTTTAACGTTTACTCTACGTATAGGGTAAAAGTTTATATTTTTTATACTCTGCACAATTATTTTCTTGATGGGCGTCACCTAAAGAGTGGATTAAACGATGTCCGTTCGTTCTTCGGGTGTCACATAGCGGCTGGTTCGGGTAATAACCTGAACAAATATTGAGATCTTTCAACAAAATACCAACCTCGGAATTTGTAAAATGTTCAACTTGCTATAACTTGCTTAATAGTTCATGTACGACAACAAATTTTGACATAACTTAACATGATTTGGTCCAGCTGCGCTTTCTGTTTACTACAGTGGTCACTGCAACTCTATGCATGAAATTTTTGAAAAAGTTTTACCGACTTGCGAAGTATTCCGCAAGCCATACCTGACACGCAGCCCAAAGTAAGGAAATATTTTTCAATTTAAATGTTAATTTTTTTCACCAGACTGAAGTATGACTTGTGTTACTAAGTGTTACCCGTTACTAAGTTCGTGATCGTTATAGTTTTTATTGAGAAGATGCACAACTAAAAGGATCAAGAGTCGGTCATTTCCTATATTTTACGGAAAATGAGCATATCCAGCTGTCTGATAATCGCTGTTCTTTATGAAATGTACTATATGGCTAGAGTTGGTCGAAAAGAGCTTCTCGTGACATTATTTACAGTTTCAGTTGCAATGAAATACGAATTACGATATGAATTTGTTGTTAGCAAGCGAATCAAAAATTTATTGTCATAGTGCATAGAAACATAATTGATTACGATTTTATTGATAGACGACATACTTCCAGTATTCTAATATATTCCGCATTGAATATATAAAACAAATTGAATTCAAAATATGGACTTTAATCTTTTGCACAAATAATAACAACAACAATCCAAAGACTGACTATATTCAAAGCTAAATTTTCATTTCAAGATACCGAGTCCCTATACAAAGGCAGAAAATAATTTCCTTTACATTCTTTCGGATTTTTGCTTTTATTTTCTACTTTCGTACAATGAAGAGAACATAAAATCATTTGTAGATAAAATGAAAACTTTTGCAAAAGAAATCAGATTAAAAGTGCACTAACTAAAATTGGACGTATAGCATATGTACGAGTGTATGTATAGAATACATGTGCATATACCTAGTAGGTCACCGACAACGATCAAACCTACTACCCACACAAATAGAACACTGTCTACATACAACTAACCACACATTTAATGGGTATGTGTTTAGTATAAAAGACACATACTGGTCCACACACACGCTGGAGTCAATGTCCAAAACGTAATATCAGTAGTAGCAATAACAAGAATGTCTACCCTACCCCGATGTCCTTTTATACGAGTATATGTAAATATTAGTACAAAATATCGGAAGGAAAAAGGAAAGGAAACAGAATCCATGACTAGAAATAAAAGAGTAGAATGTGATATATAGGTAATAGAAAAAAAAAAATAGTAATAAGTCAAAGGCAAACGTGTAAAAGAACTCCAGTTTAGAAACTCAAAATTGCATTTATGTACTTTTAATAGTTGTATTGCATGATAACCAACCACAAGAGACAAGAAAGAAAAAATAAAATTAAGCTTTCTGCACTTCCTGGGATTTTAAGTAAAACTTTGTAACTTCAATTGCATATTCTTAATATTTCTTCAAGATGTGTAGATACGTTTTATTCTACTAAAAACAAAAACCATAAAGAAAACAAATGAAATCCTTTGCTATAGGGCATTTCAAATTTGTTTACCCAAGGTAGTGTCCCAGTGCCAGTCAGAAAATAAAATATTATGTACCACCTACAATGAGAAAATGTCAAAATAAACACCATCCGAAGCACCATCCATCACAAACAATACACTAAGTTATCACAAATATCAAGAAAAATATTTGTTTTCGACTAAAAAGTAGAAAATAAAAATAAAATATTCTAAAAGAAAACGTAACAAAATAAAGAGGAAGAATGACAGAAATGAAGTAAATAAATTGAATTTAGTTTCTGATTTCCTGCATTCGTTCGCAACTCTAATTCTATTTTTTATTCCTTCTACGATCTGAGTATAAAGTCATTCGACTATAAAGCTATTAGAACCATGGCACACGAAAACTTATTTATATAACTTATGTACTTAAGTACATAAGTATACTACATATATACAAATACAAAACATATCTACATGCAGGGGTATTCATTCAGACTTACAACTCTTCTGTAGTGTTTCAAAATATATCCCCTGTACAGTGTTGGTGTGTCAATTTGAACAAGCATTAGAAATCAGGAGTTATTTTAAAAGAAATATCTGAAATATTTTGTCGGTCGATTTCATTAAAAAACTGTAAATCCTTCATGGAATCGAATGAATGCGATTAGCTCAAATGAGTTAAATAGTACAAATAAAGTTGCCAATTACTACTCAGACTTAATAAATGTAATAGAAACGATGGTTTTATATGATTAAATGACAGTTCGTAACATAATCTTTTCTTTTTTTTACAATATTTCATGAATTAAAAATCTCCTTTTATTGTGTAAATGCATATATTTTACCAACAGAATTATTTGAGACTATATGGATTTTTTTATATGGGCACAATTCCATTGATAACCAATGAGAATTGTAAAAAAGTCTAATAATTAATAAAATAGGCACAAAAAGTAAAATATCCTCTATATATACAAATCCATAATTCTGCAAACTTTAGGTTTTAAGTTTATTTTGTATTTCCTAAAAAAAAAACAAACTCCACCTCTGTTCAATGCCCAGTATATCGTACAATTCGCAGAGGTATAAATATATTAGTTATTATACAATGGCTAAAACTTTGTCAGTATATTGAATAAAAGTAATTTTAATTTGCATGAAGGTAGGAAGGTGAACTTTGAGAAAAAAAAAGCGAAAGATGAAGCAGCACATATGTATAAGAAGTATATATGAAAGTCTTATTTCCTTTTACATTCTACATTGCAGCCTTATTGTACATAAACTTCCTACAGAATAACTAACTCACTTAGTCACTCGTACAAGTCAATGAACAATAAAAAATTAAATATACGAGTTTGTACCAATGTACAATATATGGGTAGCAACATATTAATATACGACAACCATGTGCTTAAATTCAATTTGGCTGTTAAAGCTGTGTTATTTATTATTTCCAAGGATGGTTTGTAAATAGTCTCAAGGATATCAATATAAAAGAAATTATATTAAATTCGTCTGGGGGAAAATTTTTTTTGAAATTATACGTATGTACATATATGTCTGCGCATGCATGCGGGCATTTCTTGGGTTACGGATGCGAAATTCGTGCAAATAAAATATGGAGAAACATAAAGACAAATGGAAGAATGTGATATAAATGTATATTATTTAAATAAATGCTTTATAATATTCCATATTTCCATACCATATACCAGCCAATATAAAGTGGCATGGCCGAGAGAAAATTACTTCGATCTATTGTCGCGTCCATACTCTTTATATCAGTTGACATTTTGCAATCGATCTATTCCAATTTTTCGCTTAAATATAACATTCATTTCGTTCTACAACAAAATCCAAATTTGCATAACAACCTTTAACTTGCCTTTATTTTTCTCCATATTGTATGAATATAGACTATGAATGTAACGTCCGTTAACCAGGAAATGCCCATAAAAGAGCGCATTTTCAGACTACTGGAGGAAATAAAAAGTTGTAAATTTAATTGAATCACAGTATTGATCAAAATTTGACCAAAAGTGTTTAAATTACCAGACTAAATAAAAAAAGAGGAATGGATATTTTTAGTAGCAAGTAAACATTAGCTCATTCTAGCTATGGAACAAAACAAAATCCTTTTTGTTTTTAGCTGAAGCTGATTTCAGCTACAATCATAATTTAGTTACTTATCAAAATCAAAATCTTCATAGAAGTCGAAGGCAATCGAATCAGACTTCATCATTTCATAGCTAAGGTTTGGTATGAAAGCACGATACTCTCTAGAAGACCAGGGTGCAGCACTTTTAGTTTCTTGAAAGATGGCTCGAAAATGGTAAGGAAGATTAGTGCTGGGATTGTTTGTAATTTTAAGAGTAAAAACATACATATAGAAGCATAAGTGTTATATATACAATACGTACATAAGAGGGTCTTCATGTTTTTTATCAGTCTGTATTCCAAGGTCTCCATTCTTAAAAAAAAAATTTTTGTGGCGTTTATAATCACCGAAGTGCTCTTTGGCTGAGCTTCTTTTCCATTACTGTTATGCGTGTTAAATTTTGGACAGTATTAGAAGGGACCTACTTATTTTAGTCGGTTCCGAACAGCAGATCTCTTGCGACATCACTTTTTCTGGGCTTTGTCACAGAGTTGTTTTAGAATATGTTCCACTGTAAATTGTTACTGCCGGAAAATTGGCAATTGCTTTTCTGCAAGTGGGTACCGTTCGAAAGAAATATATTTTTGATATTAAATGTTTTATGCTTCAGTCGGGGATAGAACCCACAACCTGCAGATCAGAAGGCCAACAGACTAACCACTGAGCTATATATTTATGTGCTAAATGATGTGATAAAAGAATATGCTTGTCAATGGGCGGCAAAGTTTGAGTTTTACAAATAAAAAACACGCTTATTTAACATATCCAATTATTGCTAGAGTTAAGCACTCATCTAAATTATTTCAATTTTATTTGCATGCATTTGTGAATCACTCAAATTAAGTAAATCAAACAATTCTAAATAAATATTTTAATATGATTGTAGTTTTCATGATGTACTTGAATACAATATCAAAAAAACCAGCATAAAACAAAATACATATAAATTTATATAGCCCTTTGCCCCTCCACGGAACTATAGGACTTTATGTTGTATTTAATTAAAATTGAAGCCATTACGGCCTTAAATTATACTAGTCACAAATTTTTTTAAATTGATTGTGACTGATTGCGACTACATTTTACTACAAAATTTTCCTAATACATGAGAATGTGATAGTAGCAATCTCGCCATATTTTGGCTGCAAACTACAACTAGAACTATTATTGAAGGAATATTAACAACGTAGTAGTAAGGCACATGTGAAAAATATTTTCACTATTATATTGTGATGGCAATGCATGATAGATTTCCTGTTGGGAAAGGTAGCATGCACAGAAATAAGTTTATTATATATATCGACAAGTTTGCTTGTATATACATATGTATGACTAGACAATTGACCACAGAAAATAGCAAAAATAAAAATTTATATATATAAATTTAATAGTAAAAACATACCAAAAATAGTAAACTTTCATATGTACTTACATGCTAGTGCATATTTATATACACGAACACAAATAAAAGTACAAGTAATTTATTAAATGTTTGAAATTTTGACATATTATTTCTCTCTTATATTTACACCTATATGCTCATAAACTCATTCATTACCTAAATCCATAAAGTAATTAATATTTCCATTGGTTTGTATTTATCTAGATTTCCAAATCATCAATGATTATGGTGATGGTCATACTGAAGAGTTCGTGTGGTTTAAGTGCGCCTCCAATCATAATAATAAAAATACAAATACTATTCAGAGGCATCTGAGTAAGGCATTACTTCAGTGCTTAATCCAAAACAATCCCACGCGCTGATTATTCATGCGCCCCCAATTTCTGGTAACATTTTAACTATTCTGCCCTGCCCCTGATGATCCAGCCCTGATCATCATCATCAACAAGATATTAAAAAAAAAAAAACAAATGAAAACTTTTTTCGAATTTGTTTACACAAAATAATACAAGAGAGTGAACATAAAAAGTTGTCCTTCAAACTCGTTCAGCAGCACGTAAAACTATGAATATTTTAAAAATGTTGGGTACAATACAACTATCTAATGGATTAACGTCAGATAACCAATTAATTAAAATTATTCACATTTGCATTACATCCCTTCAGATTGGTCATTTTAAAAGATTTTTGTACTAGAACACTGATTGGAATTCCGTAGCATAACAAAATAACTACATATTAAGACAATGATGATTATTGTACTTTATGGAAAACTGGAAACTTCGGAATAGCCTAAACACTTTTGATATTTAATAGAGTTTCCATTGGATTTTTAGGGCTCTCATAACAACAACGCACACAATTGTGACTATGCCACAATTTGAGAGTCATTGTCTCGGGAGTGAACCAAACCAGTCTCAACGATGGTATTTTACCTCAGAAACAAAAGCCTTAATACTTATCTGCTCCACTAGGTCACTATTTTTTTTACAGTTTTTAAAATTTGGTTTTTTCGGTTAAAAGTAAAATCACAGAATTTGAAAAGTCATATTTAAAATTACATTTAGGATAGCTCTTGTCTTCATAAACCCATATTAAAATTCTCCGATGACTATTTTCTCGGAACATTTTAACCCTCTCACTACCACCCGTATGATGCAAAACATGGAAAATTGCAGAATAATTACACTCTAAGGAATGTTACGAGCACAATAAATTACACAGTGGCGTACACTTTCTCGGGAGTGAACCAAATTAGTCTGAAACGATAGCATTTTAAAAATTTAATTTGAAAAAACATATGTAAAATTACATTAAGGGTAGTTCTTGTCTTCGAAGATCTATATTAAAAATTTCCAAGAATTATTTTCTCTGAACATTGTAATAGCCTAGACAGACGGCAGCCTAATTCCGGATTACCGAGTTAATTCGAATTAACTCGGGCATTAACTGCAGCTAATTCGCATAAACTCTATGAGTTAATTCTCAAAATAAACGAGGATTAGGGCAATTTGCGATGGCAACACTGCTGAAAATTGTCTATTGTGAATTTTTCTCCATACATTTTACAAAATATTAGGTGTGTTCGCTAACAAAAAACTATCAACAATTGTTAACAGTTTTCAACATGAAAAGTGTTGGCGCACAAATAAATCCAGCTGTCAATTACGAACGGTGAATGTCAATTTACAAGTTTCTCATAGTTTTCAGTTCACGTACTTCTTGTAGATTTTCTCATATCAAGAGTGATAGATGACAGATATTGATAATGATAGTAATGTAAGTGGACAGACCTAATAAAACAGCAATCAGCCGTTTAGTTAATCCGCAATACTGCCGTCTGTCAGGTTATTATTTTATTCGGATTAAGTGCGCCGGTAATCCGGAATTAGGCTGCCGTCTGTTTAGGCTATAACCCTCTAGTTACCACTCCTATTTATCGCTGAACTCAAGCTGTTGACGATGATGGTCGCACATACTAGGAATGTGTTTAGCGTCTCAGCCCTCTAATGATATGGTATAGGACTATCTTTCTACAAGTCGCTGTACATAGGATATCGCTGTTACTATTCAGAACCTTTGAAGTTTCGTCAGGTTATTTCCGAATTAAACTGAATACGGAAACTTCACTTTTATACAATAATGGTGATAAAAGAATATATTCTTCGTGTTAAGACACTCAGAAGTCAATTCTGTTTATTCAATATTATTTTCATATTGATACCTTCTTTGTACTTTAATGAGTAATACATTTGCTTTGTCAAAGCAAAGGTGAAATAGTATTTATTTATTTTTGGCATAGGCATCACGAAACCCCGATTCTTTTAGTACAAGTTTCATTTTATTCACTGTCAGTAGAGTTGATGAAGAGTTTTATTCTTGTTGGTCAACTCTGTGAGCACCAGTGAGCACCAGCTGTAACAGCATTTCAATTACAATTATTAGTATCAATAGTAAATATACCATCAATACAATAAAAGCAAACAATATAACAACGTAATATATAAAATGAATATGATTATTGTAACACGTAGAATAACCATTTATGCAGCATGTTACAAGTAAAGCTCTCATATATCAAGTAAGTTTCTTCCAAGTATTCTTTGTGTTTGTTTTCTTTTTCATACAATTTTCCTTCCAACACTTTCCAATTCAATTGAAAGAAATATATTTTATATTTTATATTTTCGGTTAAAATCATATCTACATATAAAGTATACATGTACGTCTGTTGATGTAGTTGTTGGAACAATTTGTTGCATACTAAATGGAAAAATCTAAAAACGAATGGTTGTTTGTAGGTACTCTGTACGTACCGTTTGTTGTTTTACTTCATTTTTCTTATTTTTTTTTTTTTTTTTGCTGATGTCGAAAAAGAAAAATTCCATTCAAAATTCTCAATACTTAATGTTAGTCACGTTCAGAGCATTTCGAGACCATTGGCTTTCGTTGCTAAATCATCATTATCATCGTCATCATCACAAGTACCAAACGTCACCAGCACTATCATTATTATTGCTAAAACTCACATGCACACTACTACGGTATACATATCTACAGGGTTATGAAGGAAAATTTTTGTTGAACCTTTAAGCGCATTTCATTTTGAGTCCTTCATTTTTAAGACGGTTAGAGCATATTTTTCACCATGAAAAATTAATAAACAAGGTTATCAACAGCCTTGCTTTCTATAGTCTAATATAGTCTAATAGAGCGATAGTGAAATGGGGTACGAATTCTGTCACAATTGAGGTTTCACACGCAAGGTGATTTTTTATTTCATTATTTCAAAATAGATTTTCGTGTCATTAAATGATAACTTGTTCATTAATACAACACCCTGTAAATATACACCTATATGTATATAGTGGGAGAGCAATAAAGTTGTTAAGCATGCTAAAATTTCAATACTGGACTCTTCTTATTTTTCATTTCAACAGACTTTTACTCACACCTTGCACATTTTGAATATGCAAAAGGTAGATAGTAGAAGGGGATGAAACATGATTTAACGAATGCGAAATATGAGTACAAAAAGATTTCTATTCGTACTTTGCATGTAAAATGTTATTTTTGATTTTCTCTTCATCCGTAATGGATTTTCCTTTCATTTAAACTGTAAGAGTAGTTTTAAAGAAGTACGAGTACTAAAAAAAATAGCAGTGCTAAACTATTCCAAGTGCTTAGATGTCAGCTATAAGTGGTTTTAGCAAAAAGGATTTCTATTTTAATTCATTTTTTGTTTTTTTTCTTTGTATTTTTTTTATGACAAAGAGATTCTGCGTGGCGAAGTATCATACTTATGTATATACAAATGCTATACATACACATGAGAACTTAAATGGATGTAATATTATATTTTTCTCTGTTATTATGAAAATTAAAATCTTCATTTATATTATACTGATTGTTATATTTGGCAGTAGATGTAGTAATAATGTAAAAGATCTCACACTTGAAGAATTAAATGCTTTTCCCAGCGACATTATCATATATTTGAAGTATAAGAAGATAAAATGTGGATTACACAATTGGAGCATTAATTTATGCTTCGTTGCAATTTTTAATTTTCGGTTTGTGGCGTAAATATAGGTGTAAATATGTTTAGGAATGATGTTAAGAAGAAAAAATTAATGGTGCCGTTTATATTTCAAGTGACGATTCTAGTTGTTTAGATGAACGTTTCAGCTTTAGAGATTAAAAATATATGAAAGTGAGTCGCATGCTTATGAGTTATCACTTCCTTTATTGCTCTCAATCCAAGTATATTTAATGCCATCAAGTATTTTGTGTCAAAAATACCGATCGTACATTATATCGACCAACAAGATTCTTGAAAGAAGAAAAACTGAACTCATCCTGTTCAGCAAAAATCACAGAACGCCGAAGTAATTCTAAATCCGAAACTAAACTGGAAGAAGAATATTTTGCATAGCTTTGAAAAGACCATCGTAGTACTTTACGCCTGTAAAAGGGCGATATTGAAAATATAGGGACTGAATCCGAAATTAACCTGCTGGCTGTAGAAGGCCAGCATTCTCATAACAGGGGCACTAAACTGGGTCGCGGCAATAAGTTTGCAATTACTTTCTCTAGTTTAAAAGCTTATTTTGAGAAGCGTTTAGGGCCATAAAAATTCTCTACGATATATCACACTTTGTAATCGAGTAATAAATAAAAGAGTTATGAAGAAGGACTCGTCGAGGACGAACATTTGTATGACCATAAAATCCTCTCAATGTAAGCTTTCAAAGTGTAAGAGGCAATTGCAAATCGTATGGGGATCGACCCGGTTAAATAGGCACTCGAGACAACGCTTACGTTGATACTTAAAGTGATCCTAAATTCTGCCACAATTGATTTACTAGGTTAACAAGCTCGAGCTTGAGTCTAAAAGCCCTACACCAATAAGCCCAAAGAGCCTTTGGGCACGCTAGCATCTTAATTTACTTTCGTGCCGAAACCCATCTTGACTATGTCAAACCAGAATACTCATTTATTAAAAGGTTCCAATTTTGCTTCTGTCAGGGAAGGAGTCACTGTAGTGTCTTCCTATGGCCCATGAGGTTTGGACCACTTTACGCACTACTTCTGTAAAAGCTGCAGACACGAAGAAGAGCTCGAAACTGGCACACAAAGTTTGAAAATTATTTGTAGATAATTACTACTTTGAGGACCTAGCCCTGCTTTCAGCGATCGCAATAAGTAATCTTCTGAAATTTATAAATAAATCCAAATGGTTCAAGGAGGGAACGGAATAAAAATATAAGCATGGTTTCACAACAGTCCTTCTTCGCCTGAGTGTGTCCTCTCATAGAGAAGACGGCAACGGTAACCTAACCTAACCAATAAATCTGATCAGATTAGATGACATTAGAAAGATAAGATTTCGTACTAAAAACTGCAGTTTTATGTTTGCTTGACTCAGTTCTCACCGAGCGCTCATCAAAAATTATAGTTTTTCTTCGATAAACATGAAAATGCCATCCAGGCGGCAGAAAATGTGAATAGTCCTGATTTTATCTATATATCTATGTTCCTATCTCTATGTATACTGAGTTTAAGGTCCAGATACTGTGACAGTCAAAATCGCGCAATTTTGGTTCGTCAATTCCGTTGTGGTATTTTTGATGTCAAAGATGCACCACGCTCTGTAAAGCGAATTGTCGAAAATGTCGATCATGCAAGCACTGTTTAGATTTCTTAGTCGTTAAACATTGCAGAAAAAATCGCTTGGAATAACTTGAATAAGGTTGGATACAAAAAGAAGCTCGATGAGTGGGTGCAACTCGAGTTAACATAAAAAAAAATTATGGGCAGAAATCCATATGCGAATAGCTGCTGAATTGCAATAAAGCGATGGATCAGGACAACGAGGGACCACAAACATGTGACTCGCTAGAAAATTCGGGAGCTTGGTTTGGAAGTTTTTTTGCATCCACCTCATAGTCTAGATCTGCCACCAAGTGATTATCACATGTTCCTGTCTATGGCGAATGATTTGACTCGTAAAAAGTTCACCTCAAGAGAAGTTTCTGAAAATCTACTGTTTCAGTTTTTTGCCAACGGAGGCAATTGGTTATATTTTTTTGAAAAAATTTCATTTTACTAGACTTTAGATCTTCAATTATTAAATGGTTTGATTAAGTTCTTCGGTATTCAAAATGTGTACAAACTAGTGTTTTTTTTTTATTTGTCAAATGAGAAATGGTTTACACAAAATAAAATCAAAAAATCGTTAATGAGTTTCCTAAATTTCCAGTATTTTCTAACAAATGTATTTAATATATGCACATAGTATAGTAGCTTGCTATCCAAGATATTATCGTGTGTATTTTTTTATATTTTATTTTGAAATTGCATTTTTTTAATTAATTTCATAACTCTATTATCCATATGGCTTATGGACATAATAGATATAGAAAGCAACAACAAAACAACAAATGAAGGTAGGTCCCGTATATTCGTTACATTCACTAAATATGCTCAAACATATGCACCCCTATGACTCGTGCTAAACGCGTGCCTAATATCTAAGTGTATACAATCTACAATTTTACCTAAGAAAATCTGCATGCAAAAGAGAAATTACCTGACCAAGCGACCGCACGTAACCCAAAACAATTACAAAACCGTTGCATATTAACGAGTCATACTTGTAGACATGTGGGTACAAGTATACACAATATACCAACAAACACAAGAGTTCAGCTGTTAATAGCGCTAGCCGTTGTACTAGGTTATTTGGTAGAACACCCTTTAACCCGCATGCATTGACTTAACACGTTCGTTGTACAAACTCGTGCGACAGTGTAAAGTCAATAAACCCCGTACTTGCATACAGCATGTGGCATGTTCTAATCACATGTGCCTTTGAGTGCAATGATGTATACAAAAATAAGGTACACAGGTATGCGTGTGTAAACAATTTAGGTTATAAATTTCCATACAAAGCGGTTTTATCGATGTGACGACTAACTTTAAGTGTTTGTACACGTGGGTAAGTTCGTAAGCGGCCATCGATTTATCAAAAAGTAAATATGTTTTTACAATATTCTTCAAGATATCGAAATGAACTACATACAATCAGTGTTGTAGTCAGGGTGGATTAGGGCGATAATCCCACTGAATAGCCTTCATGAACTAATTTTAAAGATATAATCAAGTACAAGCAGATTGAAAGATTCATTCATTTTTAATTCACATTAAAAGAACTGGCTCTAAAGTGTACTATTCTCAGAGGACCTCTCCTACGTATATTGAAGTTTAATCTTTAACTAAATTAAAATTAAAAGTAGTGTTTTACGTTAAGTTAAGCTGCCAAGTTGTCAATGCCTTGACAGTAAATTCATATTTACATACAAATTAATATATTGTATTTCCTTTAAGGTTAAAATGGGGTTCCTCTGCTATTCTGCCCGAGAAGTAATGGCGGTTAAGTCTCCCTACTTCTATAAACTACATATATCGTTCACGCCTATTATAACATATGACTTTTCACAAAGAAAATAAAAATTATTAAAGGATCGCCTTACAAGGCGAGAGTATGATATTCATTTAAAGCCATTTATGCTTGTTGATGTCACTATTCACATTTTTAATAGCCACATTTTGCATGTTGCGAATCTAACAATTGTTGCATATTGAAAACTTCTCTTTATGCTATGTTACCATTTGTGTATCTCTGCATATACAACGCACATTTGTGTTGCCTCTTCTATAACATTCACACATTTTTCTTTTCGCTTTGTTATCAACATTGTAGGAGGTCATAACAAAAGTGCTTTAAATATATGAGTATTCAGGCATTTTTATCCGCATTTCTTACATTTCTTCTTGAGCAGTGGGTATAAGTACCACGGCATGTGGTGATCCAATAAACAACTCTATATACATATTTTTTTGTTGCTCTATCTTTCTCATATAAAATAGAGGATTTGAAAATCATCCATTCTCTAGTTATTGTATGTTACCTCTTTATATAGATGACATATTTATACACAGACAACTATGTCTTTATTCGATTTACATTTAGAAGATCGTCTCTTACAAAAGCAGCAGAACAGTGGGCTAGCTGACTAGTACAATAAATAAATATGAAATTTAAACCATTTCCAATAACAAAAACTGAACTAGAATAATTTGACTCCTGAAAATATGATTACGATTTGGTCAAAGGATTACCGAGCAATTCTTCTATTTATTTGGTCACTTTTATAGTTGCAACTATCGTAAATTAGTTTGTCATCGTTGGAAATTTCAATGTTTAATTTGTGATAATTTCAAAGTATTTTCTCGCGTTATACATGTAAGTATAAAGCTCCTATGACCTCAATTTGGAATATTTACTAAATGGGGTTTCACAAATTTTTATGTTAAAGACGAGTAAAATTTTAAATTCCGTGCTCGTGACGTATAACATATTTGAAATTTTCTTGCAATTGATAGCAGTCTGCATTTAGAGCTGCCAAAATTGTTACCATAAATTCTCCATTTCTTGTCCAATGTTCTCGTACAAATATCAGAAAATGCCGCGTCCCTATGAGTTTACATGCATTCTGTTACGTTTACTTTGGAAATTTCAAAGTTCTTATAAGCGTCGTTAAATAAGAATATTTTTCAATAGATACATGTCCATGATATTCCGAGAATATAATCATCACCGCTCACCGTCAGCATACAAATCATATAAAAATACTCAGTTGTTATTCTTGTGGTTTAACAAAATCGCAGTCCTATTCATAAGTGATCATATTGTTCCTAGTGATATTTTTACATTACACTACCACTGTATTTCCGTACTGTCTGATGTGAAATTTATGCAAATCTGTACCGTGCATATAGGAGTATAAATAAGTACATTGGAAGACAAACTCCCAAGGATTATTTAGCTTTAAGACACGATATTACTATATGAAAATCTTTACTACAAAGAACAAAATATTTTTTATATTCTTTCACTTTCACTAAAGGAATCGGTAACAATATCATTTTACCGATAAAGAAAAACAAAATTGTGGAAAAAAAAATAAAGAAGAAGAAAGCAAACCCAAAAATTTCTATATGAAAATGATTTCATTCAAGCAAGACTAAAGCAAAGGATAATACAACAACACCATCACCAAGCAAACGAAGCACACAAACATACAAATTATGCATATGAATAAGCACATTGAATATTTTTGCTCAAAGAATGCGTATCTATTCGTATGTGTAAATGTGTGTGCGTTGGGTTGTCTATGTGTATGTAATCGATATAGAGCAGCAAAGGCTGGCCGTATTGTGTGCATCATCATTGTACTGAGATTTCACAATCACCAAGCGATTGAGTCGATTACAGTTACATTGTGTCTATAGACGAGAGAGAAAAAACTGACAAAAAAGGAAACACGAACCTAGAAAAAATATGTATGTACGTAGATAGAAAGATACATGACAGAAAAATTTCTGGTTGCTTTGGTTACATGCAATATGCATGCACAATTCAATTTGCTTACAACACTTTAGCCATGTTTATGCACAATAAGGATTAGAATCCTTTTTCTCTTCTCCGTCTTCTGCTGATATTGCTCTATCATTGTGTTTAAGATGTAGTTACGCAGATTTATTATTTACACACATTTATGTATGTTATACATGTTGCCATGTTTTGTGAATGAATAGAATTATATATAGAACTCACCGATATAATAATATTGAAAAGTTAGCTTATTTCATTTGGACATAAATTGCTCGAAACATTAACCACAAAACCATTTTACAGCGTTAACAAGGCATGAATTTGCGGATCTGACTGCTTTCCTTTCAACAGAGAAGCAGAAAGTACCACGATAACATTTTCAACAATCAAAAATGTCAGAGCTAAAATTACTTAAATTGACTTAAGCGCTCTAATTTCATATGAAAATCATCGATTGTTTTCAAACCCTTGTTTTTAGGAAATCGACGTATTTATTTCTTACCATTTCAGAGTGTTTCAATATGATAGAATATGGACTTGGTGGTGTGCGCACCAATGACAGTGAAATACTTTTTAAAACATATTCATAACTGTAGTACTTTTTTTTTTTGTTCATTATTATTTTCTTATCTCCGATAAATGTATGGAAAATACATGCCAAAATTGTAAATCTAGCGAATAAGCAGTTACCAGTTACGCAAATGTGAATACACAATTTTGTGGAAATTTAAGCATATAGAAAATTCATATTTAAATGGTTGAATGAACGAATGAGCAAACGAACGAATGAATGAATGCATGAACCAAGTGCATAAATATATGAATGCGCAAATGGATGAATGAGCTAGGCAGTCCTTGGATTCTCCAAATCGTTCATATGTACTAGATATCGCAATGACTAAAAAGTAGAAAAAAATGTCGCAAAAGGTTCTCTTGCATGTGCATATAACGAATAAAATATATTAAATAAAAAAAAAGCGAATTGTTTGTTTAATTAATAATAATTGTGTTTTAAGAAATCGATTTTTCACAAAATGAAAATGGTATCACGAAAAAATTACATTGTCTTCTTACCATAATAAATAAAAATATGTGGCACTTAAAGCCCCGAAGGGCTCATTGGCCGAACTTCTTTTCCATTACTGTTGTGCGTGTTAAATTTTGGACAGTATTAGAAAGGGCCTACTTATTTTAGCCGGTTCCGAACGGCAGAACCCTTGTGACATCACTTTTTCTGAGCTTTGTCACAGAGTTCTTTTAGAAGCATTTTCATGGCAAGTTGTTATTGTCGGAAGAATTGCCAATTGCTTGCCCACAGGTGGGTACCGTTCGAAAGAAAAATCTTTTCGATATTAAGTTTGTTATGCATCAGCCGGGGATTGAACCACGACCTACAGATCAGAACACACTAACCACTGAGCTACGGCACCCAGAGAAGCCAAATTAATCGAAATGTTTTATATTGGCTAAATATCGTGGGAAAGAAATCGCTGCCATACAGAGCCGTTTTTCTATCTGCTACCGGAAATCTAATTCGTATAAATCTGTTAGATATTTGAGTGTTTATGAAATTATGGAAATCTAAGAAAATGAGATGTCCAAAAGTGTTTCAGAATTTAAATATGTCTTTTGACGTTTCAAGTTATCAATTCAATTTCCTAATGATCTTAATCGTACTCTTTATGTCTCTGGGGTCCACGGGCTTAGAGAAATGTTGTACATTGAACAAATGAATTAAAAACATTAATGATTTAAACTTTTCGAGGTTGGTCGAAATAGAATTTTAATCAAATGGTTAGATCGGCATATTTAACCCCAACGAGTTAAACAAGAGATTTTCGATATTGTGCGAAACACCCCATATACCATTGCAATGCATGACAAAAACAATACCCACTACAAATATGTAGGTATGCAAATTTCGCTACTGTTTCTGATGCTGATACTATTACTTTACTCTTCTCACTCTGCTGCTGCTTCACCATCATCGTACTTCTGAGTTGCATATTCTATTTTTATGCAAAATTATTTGAGCAAGTTTGAGTTTTTAATTCCTTCGTTCTGTCCTAAACAGCTTAATACATCTTCATCTGCTGTTTGTTTCAAATTGTATATCGCAAAAGGATAATCAGATTTAGTATGAAGACGAATAAGAGAAATCGTTTTTTTTTTTACAGAAGCGACAACAAGAGAAGAAACGGCCAGAAATGAGGTGTGTTATTTAGAAAATGATTAAAATAAATTGTTTTTCATATTTCATTTACATTTTGCATTGCAGTCTTAAATTATTTTTGAATTTTTTCATTCGTTATCCTTCTTTGCAATATTATGTTTAATGCATATCTGTGCCGTTGCCTTTACGTTCTATTCCATAATGAAATTTTTCTCTTACTTCTTCATTAGACATTTGTTATACCAAATTGCATGCTGCGTGTTACGTTCGTACAAAATCCTATGCGTATGCAAATTGCTAGCATGCTCTGTTGATCCTTTACTTATCCTGTGATTTTTTTAGTATTTATTGCTGACCTATTTGTAAATGAAAATTTACTGAGTTGAGCGCATGCATACGTACGCGTGCTCTAAGGTGTTTAATGAATGCAAATTTAATCCAAGTGTTATCCCTTCAAAATCATATTGACACACAAAAATATTACAAATTCTAACATTTGTTTTTTCCCAATCTCTATATATTTTTTCTATCCTCATTTGATCTCATTCATAAATATGCAATTTCATTCTTTTTAACCTGTCTTCTTTAATTTGAATTTAAGCTGATTGCTGACTTTAGTTTCTGTTTCCATTCCATCTTGCAATTTGTAAGATGCAAATGTGTAAGGTATGCACTTAAACGGTCGATTGTTTCCTAAATTGGTGTGAAGATTCTTGCGATTTGTGTGCAAAGCATTTGCTTTCATTTCGTAAATTCTTTTTCTTTTTTGTTTGTTTTCATTATGTGACTATTATTCAATCAGCTTAGGTATGAATTTCATTTATGTAAATGTTTGGAAATTCTTAATTCAATGATTATTCAGAAATTTCAATATTCTTACATGGCTGAAAGCAAACTAATTACGAGCATAACGTAATACAATATTTGTTATGATTTAATGCTTGTTAGAACATTTTTATGCCACAAATTGATGGAAAAATTTTCCATGGTGTTTTACCACGTAGAAAAATATCTTTTTCTCTAAATTAGACCCTGCACCCTAAAAAATGAGCATGGAAGGTGTAAAAAAAAATGGGCGGACCAAGCCTAAATTTTGTAAGTAAACTTTAGGAATATTAAATGCTTGTTTAATTTATAAGTGTTTAATGCTATATAATATTCTGACGTTATTCTCATTGATTGCCATACACCTACTTTCCGAATTTAATTATTTTTATTTTACATACCATAAACTCCATTTATTGAATCTATCTATTTCAGAAATTCCAATTAATAGAATCACAATGTTCAGCAATTTCACAGCAATTGCCACCATAACCAGCTTTCTGTCGATGTGAATATCCTAGTACTTTGTTGTGAAACATTGTGGAACTGATTGGCCTTTGAAACATTGACTTTAATACGCTATTTTGCTAACCAGATTTCAATGGAATCGAGAGATGAGGTTCTAGTAGTTTAGTAGCTTCTATGTGGTTAGAGTGACAGCAAATATGGCCGTATAATCAGCAAACGTCGATATGGATATACACTTATTTTTCGGAATATACGACGTGTATAAGAGATAGAGCTCAAAACGCTTCCTTGTGTAAATATTAAATTGACTTTGTCTACGCCAGAAGACGTGTGTCGCGCACTGCCCCGTATCAAAATTTTGCATGGGCTAGCAACCCCCTCCTTTTCTCTCTTTCGCTCTCCCGATCTTTTCTTTTTACTTTTCACTGCTTTTGTTTTTAATTTTTGATAGTGTTGATAAAACTCCCTCGACACAAGTACGTGTTTCCCGACTAATTAAATTGGAAAATAAATAAAACTAATTTTCTCGAGCAGTGTGCGACCCCTTTTTCCCTTACATTTATTTCATTTAAACATATCATACGATATATATTTAATATACACTTACTATTTAAACATAGAAGTAAAATAAATATAAAACATTTGTGACAGTGCGAAAAGAAGTGTTTTGTGTTGCAACAATATCATCAGCCGAGACCTAGAGCAACGTTTTTTAAGGTAAGTGCGCCACATCGCAGCAAGCCCACCGGCATTCCCGCTCGCTCCCCGCTGAAACAGACTTGTTGTATAGCCCTTCTGATGTACGAAAAAAACTCTTTTCGTGAGATAGATAGATAGCAATGAGAATACATTTACAGGCAGTAATAGTTTGAGTGTGTACATAAGGCCGTCGTGCCATACTTTATCGAAAGCTTTAGTAATATCAAGAAACACAGCAGATCAGAGCTACTTTTCTTCTAATGCAATGGACTTGCTCTATTTTGCCGTACTGTTTTCTAAATCCCAACTGATATTGGGAAATCCGTTGGTTGAGGATCATAAATAGAGATGCAGTATATTAATGATAACTCCACACGATAGAACTTTTATAAGGTCTTTAAGAAGCTAAGTCTAATAGTGAGGACTGTGGTGACTGTAGCAAGGGATTCGCAAGTTCAAGTGGTTTGTGATTTATAACCGATTGTGACGTCAATTAATTATCTTTACTGTATCATTGTTGATTCAATTTGCACTGAGCTACTTCTGTTTATTAATGTAATGAAAGTATATATTTTTAAGTCCTACCAAAAAGACAGAATTTATGCGTAATTAGTTGGGGCCAAATATATGCATGCTGCTCGTGTATGTCTACACGGCACACAACTGAACCTCAAGTTATAATTGAATATCATTCTCAGAAACTGCGATAATACGAAATTGAATTTTTTGATTATCCAACTTATATCGTATTAATGCACTGTATTTTGCCTGTAGTGTTTTACTATCCCTTAGATATTTTTTTATAATAATTCATACCATTTATCGCCCCCATGAAATTGAGTCCATGAAATTGAGTAGAGAATTCTAATTAAGAATATTTTTTGTGTTGTATTTCATAATCGTTAATCAAAAATGTCATAAATATTGCATAAACATAATAATATGTAGGCCGGACGGTTGGTTCATCATATTAAGAATTAATTGAAATTCTTTAATTATTACTTATCCTTTATATGTCCTTGGATATGTCCCAAACTGTTAACAAGAAAATCCCTAAATCTCAAAGTAATACCAACCATATATTAACGTATATACCTACATAAAGGCAATTATGATTACGCTAGTGGCAATAAAAAGGATATAAATTCATTTCTCTTATCCTTAAATTTTTAATTCATTTTCTATATGAATATTACATTTCTCATGTACCTTGGAATAACATATGTACCAGTCCTGTTCAGTTTTGGGGTAATATCCACAATACTCCACACCGAAATGCATTCATTCATTTGTTAAATTTCAATTGCACAAGTGATAATTATAATTAATTACATAATAAGCAATTATATCAATAAAATTTAATTGCTAAAACACACAAGCATGTCCATGCGCTAGAAGCAAACTAAAATAATAATTATTATTAAGTAATTATTATTATTCTTACATACACACGAGCACGTTGAAATACCACTGAGAGTGTTTTATTGTTATTGAATGCAAGTGGATGCTGCTAGTGTGAATTTGTGTGAAAGTATGCGTGGGTGTGTGCGTGTTCGTGAAGTACAAAATGACTATTAAGTTTCTAGTGTAGCAACATTGTCATTTTTATTTGTTACATACATACCTACATATGCATATGAATATTGCACACACACACATCCTCCAACATATATATAATGACAACGTTGCCAACTATTTTGAGCGACTGTAACTATATTTGTCTATTTACATATACATGAATGGACGTAGGGACGTGCGAATTATGGAAATGAAACTCATAGTTCATGAGCATGGCCAAATGATAGGTGTGTGTGTGTGTGTGAGGCAATGGTAGGTACATACTAAAAATAGTCATCTAGTTATGAATGGGGTGTGTAAGTATACTTATATATATGTATCTGAAAATGAGAAATTTGCATCACTTAACACAATTTGGGACTTAACACTTTTCCCTCAACTAATGTTTGCTTATTATTCATATCTCAATGTATACAATGTATATGTCTATAGAACATAAAGGTGAACTAAAGATGCATAATTTATGATCGAAGCTTTCTCATATATGTTATGGTCATATGCCGAAATTATGAATGTGTCATTAGAGATTTCATATGTACGTAAACAGATTAAATTCCATACTTTTGTGAGAATATTTCCATGGATACTTGCATATACTCTCAGCACTCGACAGTAATGATCAGTTTAGAAATTCGATTTTGTTTTGTCCAATGACACTACTTATTTCTAATTTGTAATTGAAATATGCAATTCATTAAGAAAATTCAAAAAACACTTCAAATATTAGAAATTTCTATTACCTACTGCGTAGTACCCTTTGTGTAGTTGCATTTTTCATATTTGATCATTTTCAATTATCTTGTCTCACCAGATTGATTCTACGTCAGCATGATCATAATCATCATATAATATTCATAATTATTTTATAATGTATCGAGCTTTTTCTATTTTGTAATGCGCTTATTCGTGAAATTATTCATTCGTAATTTTATCTGAAAGCTCAAAAGGATATTAAACTACGCGTCTGACAGAGAAAAAGAGAGAGAGAGAGCATTCCTAAGTAAATTTCCAGAGTATTAACCGGACTTGGCTCCATGTGGCTTATTTTTTTCTTGCTTCGAGCATCTAGGTGGAAGCAAGACATTGAAGAGAAGTGCATTTCTTGGAATTGAGCCTTTTTTGAAGGATTCTCAATAAATTTCGATGAATAATTGACATTTTGCGTTTCAATTGATTAGTCCTGGAACTTAGTTTGTGTTTGATTTTGATTATCTAGCAGGATATATCACGAGATATCTTTATATCTTTATTTTAGGGATACACATTTCTTTCCCAATAAAATATTTAAAAAACAATGAAATCAATTAGATCACTAATGGCGTGCATCCACAAAAATTTTAGCATGTTTACGTGCTGGAACTCTTTACCACTAGACGATGGGTATTTATTGAAAAACCAAAAAAGTCACAAATCGTGTAGCTCTAGCGCTCACCAGTCATGGTAAAATTAACCTTCTGGGTATGTATTGGGGTTTTAAGAGTCGAATTGGTATTATTTTCATCCAAATGGAAATTTTGCTTATTCACGTGTCTATTAAGGCAGAAATGATACTTATCGCTGAATGTGATTGCACGAAGCAAACGATGGTTGAATGGATTCAATATCATGCATCAGGTGGATCTTATATAGGTGTGAGCCAAGATTTTTCCTCAAAATATACCTCAATAGATTTTATAACGACGAAGACTTCCTCGGTACGCACAGCATGAGCTCGTATCGGATGAACACTATTATTAAGACTGAACTTAGAGATAATTGGACGCTTATGCGCATTGTAATTAATGTGAATTTATTTTAGAAATAAATTTCTACTAGTTGCAAGCGTTGAATTGAAATGTCGAAGACAGAGCTGGTTTTACAGTACAGTATATATGCAAAAACACCCTTTACAATATATTTTATCATTCTTTTAATTAAAATATATTTTTACTACAAGCATTTTAATACATGAATTTATTAATTTAATTAATTGATTATCATTAGGTGAAATTTGCTTGCTCAACAATACCTAACACTAGAATGCTATTAATTAATTTTGTTGAAAATTAATATTATTTAATTAACATTCAACATTAACATTGATTAAAGTGTTTTCCGAAGTATCGTCAAAACGGTGGAAAATCGTTAGAAAATTGTCAAAAATGTCAATATTTGATCAAGTGTCCTGTTAATTATGAACAAGCGCGACTAATAATGATAAATCCACTTCAAATTTATACTAATGATGTGAATGCTAATATTTGAAGTATTTTGTGTACATACGAGAGCAAGTATAAATATAAACGAAAATGCAAATAGTTGTGTACGATATTATTTGTATTAGAATGAAATACATAATGAAATAACAAAATACAATAACACAACAAGAACATCATCATCTTTACTTAATCTTTATACCTAATAATAATGATAATGATGATTGAATAATGATAATAATGATCTTCTTGCTGATCTCATCAGCAAGAAGATCAGTCCACTTGAAGAATATCAGGAGATATATATATATATATATATATATATATATATATATATATATATATATATATTCGTGATCAGCGTCGCCTAAATTTTGGTTTAACGATGTCCGTCCGTCCGTATGTCTGTCACCTGGCTGGTTCGCACGATAACTTGAGCAAATATTGAGCTATTTTGACGAAATTTTGCATAAGTAACCTTTGGTCCAAGGGTACGGAGACTCAATAACCACGCCCAGACCAAGCATTCAAAGTGACTAACCTCGGAATTTTCAAAATCTTTAACATGCTATAACTCACTTAATATACCATCTGGGACAACAATATATTGCACATAAAGTCACATTATACTACTACATAACCTTGCCAGAAATGGGCGAGCCACGCCTACTTTTTATAGTAGCTCCCATACAAAGTGTCTGTACTTCTTTTAAATTGAAACAGCTGTAACTTCTGTAATATAATGTCCAGAATAACCATAATTGGCGCTTGGATTAATATGATAGTCGGAAATAATCTGGAAAAAAATCAGAGTGCCACGCCCACTCTTTCTTGGGGCTTCCATACAATGTCGAGGGAGTTAAACAAAAACTTTTAAGCTCCATAACTTCTGATTATTTAGCGTAGAAGAACGAGATTTAAGATATGGATAAGTTTAATAAGAACAACTAGACTCACAAGAACTGGACGCGCCACGCCCACTGTTGATAGTAGACCCCATACAAAATGACCAAATTTCTTTTAAATTGAAACAGCTGTAACTCTACAATCTTGTGACTAGAATAACTATAATTGACGCTTAGATTAATATGGTAGTCGGAAATAATCTGACAAAAAATCAGCAAACCACGCCCACTTCTTATTGGAACTCCGATACAAAGTTGCGGAAATTAAAAGAAAATGTTAACCGTCATAACTTGCAAACTCGTCAGCCTAGAACAACCAGATTTGAGGTATGGATTAGTATTGTAAGAGCAACTAGAGTCACAGAAAATGGACGTACCACGACCACTGTTGATAGTAGCCCCCATACAAAATGACCGAATGTTCGAAATTGAATCAGCTGTAACTTCTGCAATCTTCTGCATAGATTGACACTTAGATTAATATGATAGTTGGAAATAACCTGTAAAAAAATCAGCGTACCACGCCTACTTCTTATTGGGGCTCCCATACAAAGTTGCGAAAATTACAAAAATTTAAACCGCATTAACTTACGAACTATTGAACGTAGGACAACTAAATTTAAGGTGTGGAATAATATTGTAAAATTAATTAGATTTACAATGAAGAGGTAAACCACGCCCACTTTTTATATAGCTTCCATACTAAGCCTCGGAATTATCTTAAAAACATCTTAATAATCCCCTTTAAAACCTCCATAAGTAACAAAGTACTTCGTCAAAGTCAACCATATTTCGGGTGTAAATTAGTATTATATGCAAAAATTGTTTCTCAAAAAGTGGAAATAAAAGAAAAAGATGGATATTCGGATATTTATATGTATATCTACATATGCAGGGTATAATTTGGTCGGCCGACTGTAAGGAGATTTTTTTTTATTGTATTATTATTATTATTATTATTATTTTATTTTATTTTATTTTATTTTTTATTTTTTTTTTAAGGTTAACCGGTTTCAAATTTTCATCAAATAAAAACTTTTTATATTTGACAACTCCCTTATCACTGTTTTTTTTTAAATATTATATGTATGTATTTTTGGTTTGTTGTGTTTATCAAATTGAACCTGGATATTTTTTATAACCCTCTGAGATTCTCTGAAGAAAGAACTTATGCGTTCAATTGCTGTTAATGCCATCATCAACATTAGCTTCACCAATTATATCTAACCACTGGACGTTTCACAATTTCATTCGTTTTTACTAAATATACATATAATATTTAATTTATTTTTGACTTTTTAAGCACTCCTACTAGGAGTATTCTTGCAAGAACCATTGTAAACAAACAATGCTCAAGTGTAATAAACGTTAAAACTGCTACAAAGTATTTTTCTTCTGATCTCTCTCTCTCTCTGCTTCTCGCTCTCGTTCTCTCTCTCTCTCTCTCTGTGTGTGTGGTTCTCTGTGTATATGTTTTCAAATTCGGCAAGCATAATCATGTCAGCCACCATCATTAGTTAATGTTGTCCTAATACATACTTGTAGTTATTTACAATCTCAAGTACTTATTTAAATTGAGTCCCTAACAAAATCATCATTATACTGCCCACTGTTGCCAATGTTATTATTGATATTTTTATATTTATTTTTATTAAAAACCTACTTACATTGAAAAGCGATTAGGAATTCGATTAGCATGTTAATGTCTCTTTCTGCAAATTGTACTTTTGTAATTATTTTTATTTTCTTTCTTATAAATGTTTGCTAACGTCAATGAAAAGGAATTTGGTCTGATAACGAGCTGTTTGTATACTACTTATCAAATATGTATGTAAATAAAAAATATCAAGAAAAATATCCTTAATAACCTTTTCCGAATGATAGCATTCATTACTCGCTTTACTAGATACATTTATTTATTTCTAATGCATATAATTAGTAAATCGAAAGTTTTCATAAATTAGTTTTGATGATTTTGTATTATGGCCAAATTTTTTCCATTTATAGTCAAAGTTATGAAAATTGACGTAACTTATAAACATAAAAATAAAGTAAAACAATTGTAGCAATTGTAAAAGCGGCAATAATTATCTCTGAAGGATATTCGACCATGAAACGTTCTAATCAAATTTTAGATAAGTAGAATATGAACAAGAAAATTGAAAAAGCAAAATACACATATGAAATTCACATATGAAAAAATTGCTTGGCATTTTTGGACAAAATTTAATTAAATCCAGTAGTGTGACCTAAATTTGTTGACTCAAATAATCAAATATCAGGTATAGTAAAAAGAAATCCACTACTTTTCCAACAGATGGCTTTAGTAATCTGTATCTCGGGTTGTATAAGTGCGATCGGGTTACGCTAGATGGCGTTAGAAAGATAGATAGAGATACAGTTTTTTTTCGATAAAGGCGAAAACGAAAGCCAGACGGCTGAAAATGTGAATAGTGTGTATGGTCCTGAACAGCCAATCACGTGAAATTTTGTTTTTTTTCGATAAAGGCGAAAACGAAAGCCAGACGGCTGAAAATGTGAATATTGTGTATGGTCCTGAACAGCCAATCACGTGAAATTTTGGTTTCGTCGATTCCGTTCCGGTAATTTTGATGTCAAAGATGCACCACGTTCTGGAAGGCCAATTGTCGGAAATATTAATAAAATAATGTAAATCGTCGAGCTAAACATTGCACATAAAACCGTTTGGAATCAATTACATAAGGCTGGATACAAAAAGAAGCTTGATCTATGGATATCACACGAGTTAACGCAAAAAAAACCTCATTGACCGAATTTCCATCTTCGAATCGCTGCTGAATCGCAACAAAATCGACCCATTTCTGAAGCGGATGGTTACTGGTGATGAAAAGTGGATCACTTACGACACGTCAAGCGAAAACGGACGTGGAATAGCGGTGAATCGGCGCAACGGTGGCCAAGCCAGGATTGACGGTCAGGGAGGTTTTGCTATGTGTTTGGTGGGATTGGCAGGGAATCATCTACTATGAGCTGCTCCCCTGCGGCCAAACTCTTAATTCGGATCTGTACTGTCAACAGTGAAGGAAGCAATAGCCCAGAAGCGGACATCTTTGGCCAATATGAGAGGAATTGTGTTCCATCAGGACAACAGTAGACCACACTCACCGATAGTGACTCGCCAGAAGCTCAGGGAGCTTGGTTGAGAGGTTCTTATGCATCCACCTTATAGTCCGGACCTGGCACTACCTTTCCTGTCTATGGCGAATGATTTTGCTAGTGAAAAATTCGTCTCAAGAGAAGCTTGTGAAAATCGAGGACCCTCTAGGACGAGTGTTTCTATGAGAGTGGCATTATGAAATTACCTTCAAAATGGTAACAAGTTATCGAACGGAACGGTGCAAATTTGACCTAAATCGGATCATTCTAACTATGCTAAAGAAAACTTCCAATTTAATGCAAAAATAATGGATTACTTTTTACTAGACCTTATATGTCGACTGCGTTGAACACATTTCATATGAACGTGCTAACAAAAAGTGAATTAACAAAAACTTGAGAAGAACTATAGTGAAGAGGATTTTTTCGATCTAAAGCATAACGTTTAAAGCTCTTTGAAATATTGTTTATACATCCACAAAAAAAAATGTTATCTATTTAATCATAAATTTCTGATTCCAAATTTAACGAAACATGTAATTCAGTTTGTAATTTGATGTGACTTTGAATTTATCATGGAGCTCCGGGCTTGGACTCCATGATGATGACTCCCCTCGTATATTTCATAATAAAAACATTTTTCCTAACTGAAATAATGTATGAATAGTGTTTTACTGCGCCACATTTGGCAAGATCGTTAAAGTTTTCTGTGTATGGATGCAAGTAATACTGTAGGTTCTTGCAGAAGATTTGTGTAATTATACATCTAATTTATTAGCTGACCGTAAACGAAAATCTTATCTTGTAAATAGAAAACTTGTAATTGGCATTTTCACTGAGTGTTATATGTTGTATGTTTTATGTTATATGTTACTCAATAATCCAAAATTAAAGTTTATTGGTTTACAAATTCCAGAAAAACAATTTTCGCTCTTTTAAATAATTCTTTTTTAACCCATTTTTGTTATCAACTTTTTTCTAAAAACTACAATATATAATTTTTCTTATTTTTCATATTCTTCTAAAAGGAAGAAGACAAGGTCTTTTCATAGGAAGAATCCATTACCTAATTTTGTTATTTGTCCAAATCATTCGTGTCCTTGCTATCAACTGTTGAAAATTTTGTTAAATTCTAATGCCGGACTTGACAATAGTAGTAAAACTGGTAATATCTGAATTCTGAATCGAATTTTTGTCGATTTCCAGCTAAATGTGAAAATTCATTAAATTGAGCTAAATTAATATGAAATTTCTTTATTTTTTTGCAAAAAGATTGCAATCTTTAGATTTGTATACTTAGGCTATAATATCATGAGTTGAACCAAAGTTTAGAAAATATTTAATTAATTCGAGTGCTTGAGTATTGTCAACCATTTCATTCGTTTCGGTTGTAAAAATAGTTCATATAAAAGCAATATACCTAAGCAGCAAAACCCTAAATGTGAGTACTTAAGTGGAGTATAAAATAAGTAATTATAATATATAAAATTTTAATGTTTTCAGAAAATACCTACATATAGGTGCACAGTATATGATAATAAACTTATCTAAAAATATAAATATAATGAACAAACAAGGAAAGGAATTTTTCAAAAATTTGGCGACTTCTATACGAACGAACGACGACGACGAACCTTTTATAAACTCATAAATTGTAAAAATGTGTAATTACTTAACCATCTATGTTTATAGTATGTATATAGAAGTATATAGTTTATACTCATGTCCCTAAAGCATAATAAGTAATGCTTGTCGTTCTCATCTGTATGTACCAATATGTAACTGCAATCACAACGATGTCCTTTCCTTTTGTTTTTATACCCTGCATAATGCAATATGCAAGGCATATTCATTTCGGTCAGATGTTTGTGTCCACTTGAAGGAATCTCAGGAGATATAGACATAGATATATATTCGTGATCAGTGTCGCTTAAATTTTCGATTTAACGATGTCCGTCCGTCCGCCCGTCCGTCCGTCCGTCTGTCTGTCACCTGGCTGGTTCGCACGATAACTTGAGCAAATATTGAGCTGTTTTGACGAAATTGCATAAGTAACCTTTGATCCAAGGGTACGGAGGCGATTGATATTGGGCATGATCGGTCAATAGCCACTCCCACACCAAGCATTCAAAGCGACTAACCTCGGAATTTAAAAAAAAACATGCTATAACTCACTTAATATACCATCTGGGACAACAATATTTGGCAGGTAGAGTCATATTATATTACTAGATAACCTCGCCAAAAGTGGGTGAGCCACGCCTACTTTCTAGCGTAGCTCCCATACAAAGTGTTTGTACTTCTTTTAAATTAAAACTGCTGTAACTTCTACAATCTTCTGTCCAGAATAACCATAATTGACACTTAGATTAACATGGTAGTCGGAAATAACATGGCAGAAAATCAGTGTGCCACGTCCACTCCTTTTTAGGTCTCCCATACAAAGTTGCGGAAATTAGAAAAAAATGTTACCGGTTATAACTTGCAAACTATTTAGCGTAGAATAACGAGATTTAAGATATGGATTAATATTCTAAGATCAACTAGGCTCACAGGAAAGGGGTGCGCCACGCCCACTGTTTATAATAGCACAATATAGTACAAAATGACTGAAATTCTTTTAAATTGAAACAGCTGTAACTTCGACAATCTTCTGTATAGAATAACCATAATTGACACTTAGATTAATATCGTAGTCTTAAATAATCTGGCAAAAAATCTGCGTACCACGCCAACTTCTTATTGGGTCTCCCATACAAAGTTGAGGAAATTAAACAAAAATATTAACCGCCATAACATACAAACTATTCAGCGTAGAAGAACCAGATTGAAGGTGTGGATTAGTATTGTAAGAGCAAATATACCCACAAGAAATGGGCCAGCCACGTTCATTGTTTATAGTGGCTCCCATACAGGATGACTGAATTTCTTTTAAATTGAGATAGCTGCAGCTTCTGCAAACTTCTGTCTAGAACAATCATAATATTAATATGGTAGTTGTACATAATCTGGCAAAAAATCAACATGCCACGCCCACTTCTTAATGGGGCTATCATACAAAGTTGTAAAAATTTTAAAAAATTTAAACCGCTATAACTTACGAACTATTCAACGTAGGACAAACAAATTTAAGGTGTGGATTAATATTGAAAAATTAATTGGATTTACAAGAGAGAGGTAAGCAACGCCAACTTTTTATATAGCTCCATACTAAATCTCGGAATTATCTTTAAATTAGCCCTTTTAGAACTCTCATAACATACAAAGTACTTCGTGAAAGTCAACCATATTTCGGGTGTAAATTAGTAGTATATGCAAAAATTGTTTTCCAAAAAGTGGAAATAAAAGAAAAAGATGGATATTCGAGTAAACTTTATATATATATATATATATATATATATATATATATATATATATATATATATATATATATATAAATATATATATATATATATATATATATATATATATGTGGGAGTAGACGAACACGGACGGTCTACAAGAAGTGGACAAAACTATTGACAACACTGACTAGGACGAAAACGGTTGACAACACTGTAGACAAAAAGACCCAACAAGAAAAAACATTTGAATAGGGCAACACTGATGAACATTCAGTATTCATACGAACAAAACAAAAAACGCACGCACGCGGAATATGCTTCAAAACTAGCGATAAGTCTTTGTAAAATATTTCAAGTATTTAATATGAAAAAAGTGATTTGTAAATCAAATAAAATAAACGAATTGAAATTAAAGAATAAACTGTTTAAAGTGAATACTACATATATATAAATATATATATATATATATATATATATATATATATATATATATATATATATATCTACATATGCAGGTTATAATTTGGTCGGCCCCAGCCGACTGTAAGGAGATTTTTACTTCTTTTTTTACTATCAGTACGTGCATACATTTATTCTTCTGCTAATAACTGTAGTTAGTTGACCGTTTGTTGCCTATATTATTCTGACATCATCCAAAGCAACAACAACAACAATATTCACCATTTCATCACAGTCGCCAACATCATCATTAACATCATAATGATCATCACAACACCATCCATCTATCTCACACGCTTTTTCCATATACACCTATACATACTATGTATATTTAAGCATAGCATTTATTCATTCATTCGTTATAATGAAACCCCCATCAACCGGCAAGTAAAGTGATACTATCAGTGATAAAACTTTTTAAAACAACTTTTTATTCCGCTGTTTTACGAGGTCGTTAAACACCCACCAAACACTTTTTGAAATGTGAAGCTCCCCAGAACAGAGCACAAAACAAGAATACGAACAATCAAACAAACGAAAAACTATTCCTAAATTTGAGCAATTAACAATGAAATTTCTTTTCACAATTCCTCCGCATTTCCGTCGAGGAAGACTGACTGAAAAGTTTGGTGACTATGTTTGGTAATGCAACTGGTTACATACCTATGTGTATAAATAATGGTATTTTACCCAATAGGCTGCTTAAAATACTGTAGAAAAGACACTCGGTCAACAATTACTTGACATGACCAGAGTCTAATATTTTATATTATCTTAACGTAGTTGGGTGCCATAGCTCAGTGGTTAGTGCGATGGCCTTCTGATCTGTAGGTCGTGGGTTTAATCCCGGCTGAAGCACAATAGTAATATCGAAAAGATTTTTCGAACGGTGCGTAGATGTCGGCAAGTAATTGGCAATTCTTCCGTAAGTAACAATTTGCCAGGAAAACGCGTTTAAAAGAGCTACGTGACAAAGCTCTCCAAAAATAATATATCAAGGGTTCTGTCCTGCCCGGAACCGGCTAATATAACTAGGTTGGTCCTGATACTGTCCAAAATTTAATACGCACAACAATACTGAAAGAGAAGCTCAGTCAAAGGATCCTTCGGGACCTATATGTGCACGCATGGAGTCCTTTAATGCGAAAAGCCACTATGAATGTGTTAGATCAATTGTCCAGCCCACTCATAATTCTATAAACACCACAGAAGTAATGGTTTTAATCGTTTCGATTTTTTTTTAATGCGTAATAAAAGTAAATAATTTTGTAAAATATATTCGAAAAACTTATCTTATCAACATCATCACTACGGTTACTCACAACATTTTTCAAATGCGCATCATACGAGGGCTGATTGATAATGAAGCCACCTAAGTAGGAAAAAGACATTTTTTTTTCAAAAACCATTTATTTCTCAACCTAGTCTCCTTTTACTTCGACACAATTAGTAAGACGATATTCCAACTTTTTTATACCATTTGAATAATACGATTTCGGGAACCCCTCGCGTTAGTTTCGGTAATCACTTCTTCGTTTGAGCTGAATCTTTTTCCTGCGAGCCATTTTTTCAAGTTTGGAAAAAGGAAAAAGTCACTATGAGCTAAATCTGGACTATAAAGTGGATGATCAACCAATTCGAAGTGTATTTCACGTAATTTTAGCATCGTATCTAATGTTGTGTTTTTGTTCGACACTGAGCAAACGCAGCACCTATCTTGCCGATAGCTTTTTCATATGCAAATGTTCATGCAAAATGTTGAACACACGTTCATATGAGATGTTTACCATTTCAACAATCTCACGCAACTTGACTCGGCGATCATTCATAACGATATCGGGGATTTTCTTGATATTTTCTTCAGTAACCACCTCTTTTGGCCTTCCTGTTGATGGTATTGTTGCAGTGTTTGTTCGGCCGCGTTTAAATTCAGCAATCCAATATTTTACCATGTAATCTGACGGAGCAGACTCACCGTAATGTTTATCGAGCTTTTCTTTTGTCTCTTTCGCCGTTTTCCCTTTCAAATAATAGTGTTTAATCACTGCACGAAATTCGCTTTTTTCCATTTTTCAAGAAACACAAAAGTTGATTACTTTAAACAACTACAACAAATAAACTAATAGATGAATTTGGGTTAAATTTTAACAGCTGACATTTGACAGTTCGCAATTTCAAAAAAAGTTTTTGTTTTTGTGCTGCCTTTTACGTAGTTAGGTACCTTCTTTATCAATCCGTCCTCATAATGTAAGTAGCTACAACCAAAGTGAAAGTATTTTCCAATTGGGTAATTAGATGGATGGTTTGCTATTCTCATAAGCCTTAATATTCTAATTAACCACAAAACTTAGCAACGACTACAAATAATAAATGGTAAGGAAATACTTGAGAGCAAAAGCAAAACAGTGAAAAAACCAACGAAAAGGAGCAAAGCTGATCATTCAGTGCGTAAAATAAGTGTGGGCTCATATACATGAGAGTACTACATAAAATTACAAGCCATAACGACAAATAGTTGGTAATATACTCGTGGCATGTAGATAGAGCGTTGGAATAATATAAAAGAAATGAGAATAAAACATAAACTTTTATCAAGCAAAGTAGGCGAATAACAACAGTAGAAAAAATTACTTAATTAAAATGATTGACTAACAACAGCAAAGTTTTATTATTTTCTTCCGCGAAGAGTTTGCCCTCACAGTTACTTTTCCAGGAAGAAAAAAAAAATAGAGAAAAACAGTGCTCCTCGTGTTGCTTCAACAAATTAGCAGATTGTGCAAAACAAAAACAAAAATAAATAAATAAAAACAATGATTCAAATAGATAAACAAATATATTATATAGCAGATAGACAGACATGAAATGGTGTGTTGCAAATGATGAGATTACTTTTGTCTGTCCACCGTAAACGTTTTAATGAAGAGCTGAAAAGTTCAGGAAATTTTTTTTAGAGGTAATGAAAGCGAATACAATATTCACAATAGAATGTCAATGGAATTAAATACCCGTAATGTTGCCATATTTATGACAATCATATTAATGTGATGTTCGTTATGGGTACTAGTGGAGGGAAAAACCCACAGTATACTTCTGAAAACTACTTACACTTCCTATGCTCATATGTCATGGAGAATCTTAGTTCGATTATTGCTTTTGAATACCATTTGTGGGAAAAAATTAAATCACCTCTAAAAATTATATCTACCTATACATACAGCTCTTCATTAAGTGGCAACATTAAAATAAATATGTGCAGAAGAGTGAATCATTTTTTAATAACATTTAATTACTTAATCTTGCATTTTGTTTTCCTAAAAGTGTTGTCTAATTAATGAAACTTGTTAAAAAATCGTCATAGCAGAAAAAGTAAAAGCAGTCAAACTAAAAACAAGCATTTCCTCCTATTTTTAATTAAATTACATTTAGCTTTTATTTTTTTGAACCACTATATTATTTTACAACTTCTTTTGTTCCTTTCTAAACTCTCAAAAAATACGTTACCAGGATATATGAATCCAAATAGGCTTACATATTGCTAAATAGTAGGGCAGTGCGATTAATCGTTCAGTCGAATACTGATTAATCAGTCTCTAAGAGCATTTTCGAGATTTCTATATTGAACAAAAATTTCAAAATTACAGAAAAGCTAAGTGTGAAAGATTTTTTGATTAACTAGCAATCTTTTTATTCGAACAATTTCATGTCAAACAATTTCAATCAAAATCTTGACTATTCAGTTAAATATTGAAAACTTGGATTAACAAATAATTATTTAATCAGAATTTCAATTATCCAGATTGTTCGTATAAACGATTAATCTTACTGCCCTAATATAAAGTAATAAATTGTAGTTTGTGAAGACACATCCATTGATTTAGGTAAATACGATAATATTGTTGCAATTAAATTTTTATTTAACTTGAGTTAAATTAAAATTTTTTTATAAATAAATACAAACTAATTGCCTTTTCTTGATCCATCTTTCACCACATTTTTCTGCTCGAAGTCTGAACGTACATTAAGTATCATACAACCGCGAAACGAAATTATCTCTTTACGCTTGAACAATGTTGAGAAATATTGCAAACTTGCTTATTTTCGAAGTAAGTACTGGTTACTGTTTATTGAAATGAAGTTTTGGCTGAAAGGAAACACATTATTTGTAATAAATTCATGTCACTGGTAAATATTATGAAAGATCGGTAGTGTAATTATTAAATATTTTCTTCCAAATCCATCAAACAGAGCATTGGGAAAACCTAATTCGCTGAATCCGGTGATGCTGGCCGTCTTTTTAGGTTAGCTCAGGTTTCCGAAAGACGACGGCAGTTACAACTGTCAGTGGTAATTTTAAATTGAACACAGTTTTTGTCAACTACTATCTGTTAAGAGATCCATTGAAAGCAGATAACCCTGACTTTCTTGCCATAGTAGGTATTTCTGATGAAATATTTTACATTTTGACATAAAGAGCCCTTTTGTAAAAGCAATTACATAGATTTTTTTTTTGCCACAGATTTTATTCAATCCTGTCTAAAATGTAGATTTAAGGAAAATGAAAATTCTATTTAACAAAAGTAACTGTAATGTAAAATGTATATCTGACTCTTTTTTAATCTTAACATTTCCTTCTATCTGCGTCTCCTAAGGGTACTCCTATAAAAAATGACCGAAAAAACACCTGAAAATCGACGATAACTACCCAGGCATCGACCCTAGAGCGGTGAAAAGTATAACTGACCACCCTTAAACATTCTTCGTTAACAATTCTTTACTCCATATCAACACTTTTTAACAAAGCTCTCCTACAAAAATTATACTTATCATACGATAATATGATGTTAAATACTGTTAAAACTGAAAACTGAACTTAATTGGGAAGAAATGTTGGGTCTTATTCAACATTTATGTTTGCCGCTGAACCAATGCATTTACAATTTGACCCACCTTAATGCACCTATGAATACATTTCATTTCGACGTCAATACAATTTTTTGTTTTACAGAAAACAGAAATGATGAAATGGGATAGAAAAAATAAATTTTGAAATTAAAGAAATTTTTCTTTCTCCAACCCAACAGTTCCATATATCATATGCATACACGCACGCACTTTTAACTCGTTCATTCACTTGCTTTCCAACTGTTGACCGTTTCTGCCATATTCTGTGGTATATTTTCTTGCGTGCTTTGTTTTTACTTCTTGCTCTCCCTTACTCCCTTTTCCTCTCACTTAAGCATCATCTGCGCTTTTAAGTTGGACACGAACTTCTATTTTTTCTGATTTTCAGCAGCAAATTCATCATCCTTTTCTTCTTTTTCTTCTACTCTTTGCTCCACTAATAGTATCAGAAAAATAACCAATAGTTGTAGTTGTTGTTCTTTCGCTGTTATTGTCATCGTGCAGTTGCAACACAATTCAATGCCGTGGCTCTTGAAGTTTGCTGCTGTTGACTGGTGTCGCTTGTTGCTTCGTGCAGTTATAGTCATTGTGGTTATTTATGCGGGTGATAGGACAAAAAAAAATTAAATGAAATAAATTTTCTTTTCATTATTTTTTATTGTTGCTGTTGTAGTGAATTAATTTTTATATATGAAACTTATTTATTTTTTCCATCAACATTTGCTTTTTTTCATGTAAGAAGTTTATTTTTAAAAGGACAAAGTTATAGTTCGCATGTCCTGACGTCAAGAATTTTTATTCTTTTTTGAAGTAAAGCAGCTGTTTTTTTTTTTGTACTTTGAACGCTAAGAAAAAGTGCAGCATAAGCATGAATGAAAGTGTAGTGTGGCATGAATGAGTACTACTTATAGTCTGTGGTTGCTGTTGTTGTTGTTGTTGTTGTTGTTGTTGTTGTTGTTGTTGTTGTGGTTATTGCAGCTAGAAGTTTTGTACGTACAATTTTTCTTATATTTTTTCCTACGCACAAAACAGAACATCATACTTGAAAGAACACAGGACATAGACCACTTAAGTTTATTAGATCTTTCTTGATTCATCGTAATTTTTCCACATTTTCCTTCTTTGCAGAGTTGCTCGTTAATGCTTAATTTTATTTAGATGGCAAACCTTTTTATTTTATTTTTAATATTTTTTTAGGAAAAACGAAAAGTGAGCAAGTAAAATTCATTTCCGCTTATTTTTATAAAAAATAGTGGTTGGCATGTGCACGAATTAATTCTACAGGGTGTGTAAGTCAGTATGATATTGTATTTTTATCGGCGTTTTGTAAGACGACCGGCACAGATAGGGCGCTTTTAGCATTGTCTAAATATAAGACACCTTTTTGAGTAATTTTGCTAGTCGTTTCCGTTATTTTTTTTTTCTCTGAGCCCCGTTCAAAATGCGATTAACGTTGACACACTTGCCACTGCTTGGCGTATGCTATCCAAAGAAAACTCTTTGCAACTGGATCTTAATGGGCTTAATTATGTCAACATAAGGTGACAGCTCATAAGGTCATTTATGAACCTGATTACTGAGCCTACGTTTTTATCTTCTCACTTGCGCATAACAATCAGTTATCGATTTTAGTAAGTAAAAATTATTTCGCCGGTTATTTTATTTTAAATACTTAAATTGAAAATCTAAAGCACTATATTATCATACCTTCCACCTGTTTCCATCGGTAACTGCAGCAGCTTCTTGTATTCGTTTGATATGACCGATCGCCCTAGCTCATTCAATTTATTTAAAAACGAAAAACGTAAGACATAAACCCGTAACAAATACGGGTTTATGTCGAAAAGACGATTTTAGCTTCATTTGCAATTCGGTTAGGGTATAATTTTCGAATGGAGAAGATAAATATTTAAGGTTTCGTGCCATATGAGAGGTGAGGCATAATGAAAGATTTCGTTCTGTTACAGTGCTTTCAATTGTTCAGTTGTTTGATGAGGTTATGTAGTGTTTGGGTGTGGTCCGGAAGCCCAAATTAAGTGGATTATTCGATTTTAAGAATTTCAGTTTTCAAAGAGACTCTTCAATATATGAATCATTATACTCTATATAATATTTACATAGAATTCCTTTCTAGCCGTTTGGAAAAATTATTTCGTGCATTTGAATTTAGAACTACAAGATATTAATACACACAAATACACATAGATAAAAATAAAGAAGAATTGCAAACATACAAACATTTATGATGGAAATGAAATGAATGTGTATGCGAATGTAAATGACATTCTGTAATTGAAATTGAATAAATTTTGCAATTTTGCTTTACTGCACATGTAAATATAAATATAGTATTAGTACATACATTTTTTTTCTTGGTAATACAATCATCAACGAACGCACAAGATACATTTCTTCCATATGTTGTCATTGTGGTTGCTACTCCAGCAATGTATATTGCATTTGCATTTGCATCTAGAGCTGCTGATTTCTACTCATTTCCACTATATGATATACGTACCTACATATGCAGGCGCATTCACTCATTAATGTATACATCCTTATGCTATCCACATGCTCATTCGTATATATTATCTTATACATTCTAATATGCTTCATACATAAACTTATATGCAATTCAAATAGGTGCGGTGCTCGACTTCACCCAGTTTCTCTTCCCACTATTCTTTCTATTCTTCTGCATTCATTCATTATCTCATCCGCATACGATTATTATCATTCACCATTCATTCCTTTGCTCATTCATTTCATCAGCATATACAAGCAACATAGTTATATAAGTGTGTTAGTGTACGTATCACAATCGTTGTGCAGTGAACGATTTTTATTTTACCAAATCACAAGAAGATACAAGCATGTCCTGAATTCAGAAGAAGAAATTGATTTCAATTGAGAGCAAAACCTTACGAACAAACATTCCTCCTAGATTCTTGTACGTGGATTAGTGTGAACCTTATTTGTGTGTTTATATAGTGAAATATGCAAATAAATTGTAGAAGCCTTTCCAAACGCTAAAAGAAATTTTCTGAGGCCATTAGAGGGCCCTTCTCATTTGGCCTGTCACTTTATCCACAATCTTGCCGAGTCGGCTCACTGTCAGCTATTACGCTTTACCCGAAGCTCCGGTTGGTTCCCAGTGGAAATGGTGTAGTCCACCTGCGGCATCGCAATAGGCCTCATTCAGCCTATGTGTGTCCACGCAAGCGGACAGCCGCCTCAACCTACCTACCTAGATGACCCTTAGAGAACTACCCTCTCAGGTCCAAAAAAATATTTTTGCGTTCTAAGGAGTGTTACAATATTCATATGTTATAAAATATAAATATGTTGCAATTACTGCTAAGAACCACATTAATGTGTGAAACAAATGAAGCATGCAAATACTAGTCAAATTGAAGATGGAATGTTAAAGGGATGCTACAACGGCATGATCGAATGATACTTGTATGCATAGCAGACGCGTTTAGTATGTAAGTAAATAAAGGGAATGAAGATTATATATGTCGGAGAATCGTATGAGAAGATGCGATATACGTTTAGTAACAAAAATGAGAACCGCGCCAGATACTCATAAAGAAGTTGTGGCACAGGTCGTTCAATAAGAATGTTAATTTATTGATAACATTTTCTTAAAATCTTAAGATAGCGCAACAAGACTTACCATAAGTGAAAGGTGAACAGTAGTCGAAGTTGTTAGAATTTTTTACAACTGTGTGATGATAGAGATTTCCAATCATATTATGGGCAAAATAAAACAAAAGGAAGCAAAACGATATACCTATATATAAAAGAAAGAGTTCTTGGAGTTTACATATGAGCATATAAATGCTCAACGATGATAAAACTCTTTGCTTTAGGAGAAATCAATTAGAAATAAGTCAGTCAGATTCCTTCTAGTAATACAATTATATATGTAAATAAATAGCTACAATCGATTTCATTGAAATTCGCAGCGAACAAAATTGAAAAAAAAACGTTTCCTTAAAAAATAATGTGCCAGAGAGAGAGAGAGAGGGAGAAAAAAATGTGTGACTGTACTTATAAGTACGTGGCATATCAATAAAACAAAATTTAAAATAAATAATAATTTAAAATATTTTAAACTGAAAACAAATAAAGTCATTCATCTATTACAGCCCACTGTTCGTATATTTTTCGTAAGACATTTCATTACAAAGCGTATGAGTACCTAGGTACCATATGTGTATATACATACATAGGCACATACGAGTATATATATGTCCATTAGATCGCATCCAAGCATATTTCTAAAAGTTCAATGTTTAAAAATTAGATGTTCAATACAAAATGTATTTTAAAAAAGCTTTTTTACAAATTTCATTACATGCGACTCTAAAGAAAATTCGGTTTCTGGAAATAATAAAAAAATATGGAATTCAATTTCTATTTACAACACTAATTCAAACGAACCTTCGTTTGAACGTGGACGTGGGATTTGTCAAAAATTTCAGTTATGTTCAGTGTGGAAAATATACAAGTTTCTTTTTAAAAATTCAAAAAAATTAACATTTTTTTATTTATATACGAGGCTGATTGATAAAGAAGCTACCTAAGTACGAAAAAGGTTATTAGCTAGATTAGTTTATTTGTTGTAGTCGTTTGAAGTAACCAACTTTTGTGTTTCTTGAAAAATGGAAAAAAGCAAATTTCGTGCAGTGATTAAACACTATTATTTGAAAGGGACAACGGCGAAAGAGACAAAAGAAAAGTTCGATAAACATTACTGTCTGTTCCGTCAGACAGTAATGTTAATAAACATTACAGTCTGCTCCGTCAGATTACATGGTAAAATATTAGATTGCTGAATTTAAACGCTTCCGAACAAACACTGCAACAATACCATCAATAGGAAGGCCAAAAGAGGTGATTGCTGAAGAAAATATCAAGAAAATCCTCGATATCGTTATGAATGATCGCCGAGTCAAATTGCGTGAGATTGTTGAAATGGTAAACATCTCATACGAACGTGTGTTCAACATTTTGCATGAACATTTGCATATGAAAAAGCTATCAGCAAGATGGGTGCCGCGTTTGTTCAGTGTCGAACAAAAACGAGTTCGAGAGACCACTTCACAGCGATGTTTGGACATGATAAAGCGCAATCCTGTTGATTTTTGGCATCGCTTAATAACTGTCGATGAATCGTGGGTCCACCACTACACACCTGAAACCAAAAATCAATCGAAACAATGTGTGGAAGCTGGTGGAAGTTCTCCGAAGAAGGCGAAGGCAGTGAAATCGGCTGGCAAGGTTATGGCTACTGTATTTTGGGATGCATTCGGAATATTACTTATCGATTATCTTGAAAAAGGATCCACAATCACAGGAAAGTATTATCGTGCATTATTGGATCAATTGAATGATGCAATCAAGAAAAAACGACCACATTTAAAGAAGAAAAAAGTGGTATTTCTTCAAGACAACGCACCGGTTCACACAGCATTAGATACGATGCTAAACACTTCGAATTGGTTGATCATCCACCTTATAGTCCAGATTTAGCTCCTAGTGACTTTTTCCTGTTTCCAAACCTGAAAAAATGGCTCGCAGGAAAAAGATTCAGCTCAAACGAAGCAGTGATTATCAAAACTAAAGCGTATTTTGATGGTTTCCCGAAATCGTATTATTCAGATGGTATAAAAAAGTTGGAATATCATCTTACTAAGTGTGTCTAAGTAAAAGGAGACTATGTTGAGAAATAAATGGTTTTTGAAAAGAAAAAAAAAGTTTTTTTTCCTACTTAGGTAGTTTGATTATCAATCCGCCCTCGTATTATTGATTTTTCCGAAGGTCAAAAATTTCCTCCATTTACGAAACATGGCTTCATTCATACGGCTGCCTTAGCCGACTTCGCAGTAGGGGATTCTGTTCGGCCCTTCAAAAAATAAAGTATAAAGGCGTCAAATAGCAACTCCGATATGGCCAATTGCTATTGCCGACACAACTGAAAAAGATCCATTGTGGCATTGGCTATATGGCATGGTGCGCCATCCTACTGAAACCAAAGATCAATCAAGTCCATGTCTTCAATTTCCTACAAACGGTTTTGTTTTTTGCATTTTACGCACGATAACTTAATTACGGTGTTTTGTGTATGACCAAAATCCACAAATTTTTCTTTTTAATTTTGGCCTTAACACTAGCAATCTGACTTTTTGTCTTTGTCTGCTTTTGGTGTATTTAAATTTTTGCACAGCCACGACTCTACAAGTATTGTGTGAAACTGCTTCACCCAATCTCTACGGCTTAATAGTTTCGTGACTAAACAGATAACTGTTTATAATTGCTATGTTCAAAATTCCGAAGACCATTCACATGGGCGAACGATTTGTTTTACTGGAATATGAAAATGGCGACACCTCCTTTAGAACTGTTGTAGAACTGGACCCTGTGAGGATTTTTATTTTCGCAATTAGAGATCCTTCTTTGTTCCAAGAAGTCAGCATGAAAACCGAATAAAATGGTTTCGGCTTGTAAAAACAAAAAAGTGAGCTTGTAATAGCAAAGTTTCAAAAAATGCATTCATCTATATGCAACTCTAGAACAAATTGTGTGAACTGATCATAAAATCTGATTGAATGAAAATAATGAGTAGATTAATCGAAATATTTCAGAAAGTTGGCATTGCTTTTCGTTTAGAATACAATGGTAATCAAATAGCTGAGGAAGATCAAAGCTCAGAAATCTTCGTCACTGTAAATAGAATATAGTACTTGTACGCTTTACCCCTAACCCGTGGTGTTAATAAATTCGCGGTTATTCGCTAATATCGGTATGTGATTTTTAATTTTTATATATATTAAATTTTAAGCATAATGTATATATAAAGCAAAGAACAAAATTTGACGTTAAAAATAATGATACATTGGACAATAAATGTTTCGTTCTTAGCAGTTTTCTTGGTCAACGACATATTTAGTTCTTACACATATTGCTAGTATGTTCCATGCGAGTTCATTTTCAAAATCAGTGGGTTCAAACAATATATTGTTTCAAAAGGCAATTTTTGATAAAAAAAAAACACCTTAATAACATATTCCAGCATTTCAAATATTAGCATTGATTAGATCTCATGCTCAAACTCTTTAAAAGTGTATTCTTTTACGCACAAATATATTGATTCATATAAAATGTTTTGTCCGAAAACTAATATTTAGTTTTATTTATTTTTCTTGGACACTTGCATATTGTATATTTCTTACGTAAATAGAAAAATAAGATGTGTAACTTACCACGACGCAATGACATTCAAACACATAAGATATTGTACAACAAAACTAATATTTTTCATTCATTGCACTTGTAAAGAGAAGTTGTACGCTATACGCGACTATCGGTATGACGGACCGCCAATCTTCACAGCAACACTTTCACAAGTAGATTATGAAAATATCCTATCGACATCATACAATATATTGAAGTTATGTGGATATGCAGATATGGAAGATTGAATTTTAAATAGCGATGCCGGATATTGTTACTATCTTTCACGCTCATTTTTAAAAAGAACTCACAATATGATCACGATACACGCACGGCGGTAACAGTGATCGGTTTATAGTGCTCAGCAAATGTTGTTGCTATATTTAAATTTGTCTTATTACTCAAAAAAAAAAAAAATCATGATGATGATTATGGTTACTGCCATAATCCATTTAAAATTGAAGAACGTCTTTGAAAATAGTTGAAAAGTGTGTTTCCACATGAATGTTTTGATCTCTTACTACCCACACATTGCATATTTTATATATATACTACGTTGATGTGTTGTATTGTCTTACTGAATTATTTTTTTTATATTGGAAATTTAAACTCTGCGTTAGATGAGAAAATTAACTACACAAAAATAGTAAAGAAACTTACAATATTTACTTATGTGCCAGACGCAAAAATACGGAAGAATAAAATCAAGGATTAACACCCAAACTATTTCCTCTTTACACAATTACCGACAAATTGAAAAACTATTCAATGCAAAACACCTACAAAATCCTCATACCCAGCTTTTAACAATTACCAGATAACTATCTTGGCATAAATCTCTATCCGAATAGGATATGAAAATGGTCTAACGTTCAGTGTAATAGCATATATTTGCATAACAAATACTCTGACAATTACATACATACACACACACACAGAGTACACGTAGGACATATAATGACACGAGGCCTCCTACGTTTAAGTAAAGTAAGTAGAAAATTCATTATGCCATCTAATACGGCTTATCCTACAGATTATTTTCGGAATATGAATACGAGTACTACAACAACAACAGCATGTTAAGCTGCAAAGTCTACTACAATAACAAGTCGAAGTGGATGCAATATTATCTAGCAACAAGTATTTAGTGGAAATGAAGAGAACCGATATCTGGCAAAAAAAAAAAGAAACTAGAAGGAAAACAGTTTTAATAATATAATAATTTTTTATGAAATCGCCTTAAAAATGACCAGAACAAATTATTCGAGATAAAAACATTACAATCGCATTATAACGCCTACTGTAGACAAGTCGCTGAAGGAGGACATATATTAGGATTAGTTTATAAACGGACCAATAAAAACAAGTAATAAAAAAGTCATTTTAAATGAGTAAATGATTATAAATATATCCATATGAATAAGTGTCATAGTTACACAGTGATGCAAATTTGACTGTGTATTGAATAACTTAAATACGAATGAATTAGAATAAGAAAAATTGTTTAATATAAAAGCTTTAATTAGACTGAGATGACCAATTTAACCTCAACGAAGTTCTCAGATCATAGAGACCACGGGACGATGACGTGGGGAAAACTTTCGAAGGATGAAAGTGAAATAGAGCGCATGGGAAATTTCCAGGGAAATATGAGGCTTTAACAGCTAAAAATTTTTGTCGAAGCTACCAGGCCCAGGAGGAAGAGGAAACTGTGCACTACTAACTCTGCCACGCAAAGGCAATATATAGCTAGGGGGTGCCTTTTTGCAGACACAACTGACTAATACGAGCACTAAAGACATTGATCACTTCACAGGAAAATCCCGATTTTTAAAGAATTTTATTTATGTGGTGCTTATAAGCCCCGAAAATCTTTTTGCCGAGCTTATTTTCCAGTACTGTTATGCGTGTTAAATTATGGACAGTAATAGAAGGGGCCTACTTATTTGAGCCGGTTCCGAATGGGAGAACCCTTGTGCCATCCCTTTTTCTGAGTTTTGTCACAGAGTTCTTTTAGAAGCTTTTCCATGGCAAATTGTTTCTGCCGGAAGAATTGCCAATTGCTTGCCGACAGATAGGCACCGATCACCGAATCGGTTCGATATTAAATCCCGATGGTTCTGTTCAATGGCATGAACGCCAACACACAGTATCTCAATGGGCCAATTTTTTTCCTAACTATAATCTAACATGGGTGCCGTAGCTCAGTGGTTAGTGTGTTCGCCTTCTGATCTATAAGTCGTGGTTCAATCACCGGCTGATGCATAACAAATTTAATATCGATAAGATTTTTCTTTCGAACGGTACCCACCTGTCAGCAAGCAATTGGCAATTCTTCCGACAGTAACAATTTGCCATGAAAAAGCTTCTAAAAGAACTCTGTGACAAAGCTCAGAAAAAAGTGATATCACAAGTGTTCTGCCGTTCGGAACCGGCTAAAATAAGTAGGTCCCTTCTAATACTGTCCAAAATTTAAGACGCACAACAGTAATGGAAGAGAAGCTCGGCCAATGAGCCCTTTGGGACTTTAAGTGCCACATATTTATTTTGTTATAATCTACCATCGCCTTATTTCGTTGTTATTATACTCACTGACATCAAAACCCCCAGCATAAAAAGAAGTGAAACATCTCTAGCGCAAATAGTCTTAATAACAAGCATTGTGCCCATAAACTTTACATCATACAGGCATGGTTTGTTTAAAGTAACATACAACAAAACTGGACCGTTTTGTTTCACTTGTTCAACTTGATTTACGAATTGCTTTATCAAATTAGTTTTTTAATAAAATTTAGTCTATCAAATTGAGCCGATTTCGATGGCGTTAGTAAGGTAAAAATGCATATGACGCAATGTATTGCTCGGATTGTCGGTAGAGACATGATATGTCGTAAATAGTATAGAGTATTGCGTAGCAAAATGCATCAAACTGAATAATTTCTGTTACCTGAAATTTTTTGTTAATGCTAACTTTGGTATATATTTGATATAGAGCATATAGGCTTTAACCACATATCTCTTCGTAAATTATTCGAAACTGTGCTCGGATTTCTGTCATCATCATCAGATTACTTTCTTGCCTTAACAAACTAGCAAAACAATCTGAAATACGATACTTTCTGATGTTAAAAACGAAACCTGTAAGCGGTGACAGAATTCTGACTGTATTCGGAGGCAGTAACCCACAATTCATAGAATGTGACTACTCTGGTCCGTCGAATATTCTTCTATTGTATTGTTGCTGTGGGACAGTGTACGAAAATTTGCTAACTTTTACTAACTCCAAACTCTATGTACAGTTATTACTGTTAATCGAATAAATTTTTGCTAAAGTATAAATATAACTGATAAGAATTATATTCTAATTGGCACTAAAACAAATACGAATATATACATACTAGTCGTTACTCAAGAAGGACATGCTTATATACCGATACAAATAAAGGCGATATGCAATTAAATCTTCCATACTCCTAGTAAGCACTTATGTACATATGTGTATGATAAGCGCCTAAATTGGCTATGTAGCTTAAATGTGTATTAAACAAGATCTATACTCACTTCTTCTACTCATATTCATACTTGAATGTGTATGCATATACATGGTACGAGTATATATATGGTTCACAAAAGGTGAGATTCGCCTAAAAGCAATCATTTCAATTAATATTAGACATGTACTCACATGAACATTCAGACACAATCAGAACAATAGTCCACAATCCATATTCGAATATGTATGTTTGTGCCCCTTCGTAGAATTCCTGTGGTTACGCCAACAGCTGGCTTAAATTTTGTACATGTGTAAAGTAGCTAGAGCAAAGCTTTGTTAACTTCACTTGAACGTCAATGCAAGTCAGTGTTGTGTTGCGTTTCTAAACGTTGACAATATAAATAGAACCTGCTGCACCAACAGAGGCATGCATCTGGGGTGGTATATGTGCTATGTATATAGGTGTACGTACTCGTATGTGTACGCATAAGATGCAAAAAATGCTTTAAGAGAATTAATAGAGAAGACACAGCAGCGAAGTTGATAAACTCATGGATTTGCATTTGCATCCTCTCAGACAGTGAGTGCCAAACGTGTATTTTTATTAATTGCTAAATTAATTCAATAATAATACTACTCTAACGAAGAAGGTTATGTATCGACCATAATATCTCGTAAAAGAATTTATTACTAATTATGTAAAAGCATCAATGGCTAGTTTGGATATTTTAAAACGCAATATTGCATCACTGCATAACCACTGCATCATTCATCCCTGCAGTCCAGAGGCATAGGAATTGTCGAACCAGTGGGTTCTTTTAGTAAATTGCACATTGGTTATTGAAAACAAAAAATGATCAATGATATATGGAAACAGCTGACTGTTTTGAAAACTTTCTAAATTTAACTTTTTAGATTTTATTAAAAAGTTTAATATAACAATTTTTGCCATAGAAAAATGAAAAATGAATCTCTCAAAATAAATGTATTGTTCTATAGTTTTGTGAGAATTCATTAAGAGTTCCGCAACGTAACTATTTTGCCATTTTTGTGAGGAATCTATACATATTACTACGTCCAATTATTGATCATGCGAAAAAATAGAATTTAAATCTTTAATTTCCTAATTTTGATTCATAAAGAAAAACATTAAGCTCAGTTTTACTATTGCTTCAAATTTTTTAATAGTGTACAAAAATAAAAAAATCTGATTATAAGTCGTCGAAGCTGTCGATGTATTGAAGCTTCAGCATTGGCTTTCATATTTCATCCGAACTCCTTCGATTGGGAATCTCTGCTCTCCTAACTCATTTATGTACAATCAAACTGCTCAGATTAAGTTGTAGGTCTACTATTTACGAGTATGTAGCTTTATGTGTCCGGATATATTGCATACTATTTATGTAGTTGTTGTTTGTTATTATTCATCTAGTTGTTGGATATGTTGGCATTGGTGTTACCGTTGCCATGTTGCATTGTCGCATATTTGTTTATGCATATTTTTGTTATTGTTGTTGTTGCGATTTAATTTATCTTACCACGTTCATACATATGGATGTGCATATTTCACCAAATGCTCGGCAAAGACAATCTCTAAATACAGCAAAACGTCGCATACATCTACGCACATATATCTACTCGCAGATGCCCCATGCATATAGATGTATGCAAGTACATAGGTGATGTTATCGTTGACAGTGGGACATGCTTTATTGAATTTCCTGTGGCATTTTGCTTATATGTCTATGAATATGTAGTAAGTGTGTTGTTTGAATATATTATATATTATGGATGTGTGGGTGGGGAAATAGGTTATGGCATTTTCATTTAAATTTACTTGCAATTTGCTGCTTTACACACACATTCTCTATGAATGTATATGTATATGTGCCCATGCGTATATGAAACCTGCACAAAAAACATAGGTTTTTTTCATTTATTAAGCTAAAGTGGATAACTTTCTTATAATATATTCCATAACATATAAAAAAAATAAATAATAATAAATTAAACATATAAACTACATTTTACTAAACTATAAACTCATTTATGTCTATATTTTACAAATCCTTTGAAAAGACTTCCAGCAAGTAGCGAAATGATTTATATATTGTATTCTAAAAATTTGGATGGATCTAATGTATGCACATCTAAAATATTCATTGTCTTTTCAATTAATTTTACATGAGATGGAGGTGTTTGAATTTATATGAGATTTATAACACTTATACTAACACATACATATATTGTACATATACATACAGTAACAACAAATTTGTATTTTGGAAATTTCAATAAAAAAAGCATATATTATACATAACGATAATATTTACGTTTACACACACGCACATAAATATTTGGCACTAATATTGTAGCTCCAAAAAATCACGGTCGAACTTCTCTTTCAGTTTAACTAATTCACTTTAACTTTGAATTTTGAAAATTTAGAATCCATTGGAAACAGTTTATACTTCCGTGATTCTACAGCCATCACCCTGTATAGGCTGGAACTGAAATAATAACTGATAAGATCAAATCAGTCTTAATTACTAGCAAAAGGTAAATATGACAAATGCATGTGTAGGTATGCACAAATGCATTCAAAATTTGATTTGCAATATGAAAATGAAGGCATACAAAGCAAAGCAAACCAAATGTAATCAACAGTAAAATATGAAGAACAGAAGAAGAAACAATAAGATTATCCATATTCACATATGCTTTATATATGTTACATATATGTATGTTTGTGTACAAATATTAGATATGATTGATATGTTTATGTTGTTGTTTACGTTTGGCATTAATTGCGTACCTGTTTTAATTATAAAACAACAAGACGCTCTAGTTAGTTTTGGTATAATAGCAAAAAGGATTTAAATGTTCCTGGGGGGGCAAATAAAAATTACTGCAATATTAAAACAAGCCAGAATTGAAAGCCACAAAACACTACAACAACAAAAACGATTTTATAGCATAACGAAGAAATAAAAAATTGTATGTATGTATGTAAATGTTAAAAGCTTTTGCTCCCCAAAAATGATTTGCTTATCATATTCCAAACCTCTCAATCAGTAAAAAATATATAATGTTTCTCGAAGTTGAAGTTGATGAACAGTCTATCAGGCTTCAGCCAAGAAGCTGTTGTATTCGCCTAAGAATGCTTGGCACCTTGATTCCTCTATCTGTTGGCTGATTGTTTTCTGAATGGGGTCTAATATGACTCCTTAGAGAAAATATTCTGTAGTTTTAAATCTAGTCATATTTAGATCTTAAAATGAATATATCCTTTAATGATCTTTCTGATCATTATCAATATAAAAATGAAATATTATTACAAAAACTTTTCAATCAAACTCTCGCACACCTTCATTGAATGCTTCAAATTGTTGTGAAATCAATACATAAATTTCGCATTCCTCAAGAGCTCTCATCTATGCATAACTATTCTTATATCCACATATCAATATGCATATATTTCTACATATATGTAATGTACGTAAATACTTGTGTGCGTATACATACTTGAACTTCATAAGATATGGGTATGCTACATATTTAGGTTAAAAATGTATACCAAATGGATTATAAGAGAAAAAAAAAACAAAAAAATAGGAAAACTTCAAGAAAATATGCAATCGCAAAAAAAAAATTAAACATTGGGTAGAAAATATAAATATTACTGTACACATTTGTACCCAGATATATGAATATATCAGTACAAACCTATATATCCATGTGTATAGTATATTTCTGAATCCTTGATGAATTGTGAAATTGACGAAAATGATATCGGTTTATGCATAATAATCTTATTGATATTTAAATGTGAATGTGTAAGTAACATACTCTTTGTAAATAGAGCCATATACAATATAGGCGTGTGTAGAGGAGGAAGGGAACGGTTGGCCGCTTTTTATTCTTCGATTTATTCACTCTTCCAGTTATTGTGAAGAGTAATAGAAATTAATTCACAATTCCGATGGTTCAATCTCTGACTATATATGGGACTATAAATGGGGTGAATTCTTACCATAGAAAAGCAACTAAGCTGCCTACATCATCACGGCCAACCATCCCCGCTTTCCCCAATCTATGTATTGTATGTATATATACATATCAGTATTTCTACCTATTGAAATGGAATATGCTTTGGGGAATTTCTCAAAATACTATTTTCTTGTATGAAAAAGTACATAAGTAAAAAGTAAAAAGTACATAAAAAAAGTACGCATAAAACTAGAGAGAATACGTAGTCATGTCTACTTTATAGTAATTTCTATTTTTGTGTACATTCAGTCAAAGATAGTTCAGTTAAAAGATCAGATTAATCTAATGATACATAAAATATAATAATATAGCAGGTAAGTACAAAATGTGGTTAAAAAGAGTACAAAAAAAAAAAAAAAAAAAAACAGTAAAATTCGTTATTCCGATAAAAGCACAATAACAATAGTTTTAATCAAGATTATAACATTTATAACAATTATAGAGATTTTGTTTGAAGTAATAGGTGTACGTACTACATAGAGATTTATAGTACACACAAATTCAATCTCTCTGAGGGATGAAGCAGTAAAAACGTACTCAATAATAGAGTTGTTCAGACACACACACACATTCGCACACAAGGTAATACAATAAAACGGAAATTTAAATTTCCACAACGGATTTTTCACTATTTCCGCATAAACTTTGAATTCAGGTTGTTTGAAAAATTACTTTAAAATATTAATATAAACATTTTTGAAATAGACCAGAAAATGCCCATTCTTGTCGAAGAGATGAAGAGATGTTTACTCTTTATTGTCAGTACATTCAGACAAATAAAAATAGCAAATGTTGAGATATTCGTAAGTATTTAGTCCGTCTGCACTGGGTCTCCAATAATACATATACAGCTGGAACAGTTTCTGTCTGCGCGACCACAGTTCATATTATACTAATCAAAAAGATTTTATGAGATTATATTTTCTAATATAAAAACATAAAACGTTTGTAAATTGAACGCTTTGTGCTGCAAATGCAATGATTCAACAATGGATTATTGAAGATCAGCGGTACCAAAATACAAAGTGTGGTTTAAGGCTCAAGTGTTCCCAAATAGAGTCAAATATTCTCTAGAACAATTTTCGGCTTAGAATGTATTTGTTTGCTAGCGAAAAATATAAACCAAATATAACATATTCCATTGAAATGAAGAATTATCGTGCCAACACGTTATATTTTTTAATTGCTTAATTAATACATATATCTATGTTGCGATTCTGGATACTCTAATTTTACGTGTTCTTTATATAGCTCTAATGGCTTTTTTTTATTTAAAACAATCTCAATGTACAACTCACAATGTTGTGCTGTTACGCAGATGTACTGCATAAGTATCGGATAATTTAAACTTTTATGGAAGGCCGTAATGCGAGGTATGGATTTGTTGTTGTTTTGTTTCTTGTCTAATCTTTAATTTTAAAATTATCAAAGATTTATGACGTCCAAAATTATGATCCAGTATAGTCAAATAGCCTGATAGTGTCTATATTTGGTGAGAAAAAAAAATGTTTTTACATTACGAAAAACATACTAAATGAATGGAAAAAAGTACGCATATTCTTGGGAAATGTTTGGGAAAACAAAATAAATGGGGGTGGGTTATATATTTAACCCTTGAGAAAGCCTCCCTACAAAATTAATGCTTTTGTAAAGTTTGTTCTCATCACTCTCAGGGTGCCTCGTATGAGGTAATATGACCGATTCCATTCACTCTTTCTCCCCAACATTACTTTCAAACATACTTATGCCTTAGGAATCTCTACTATGAAATTAATCAAGAATTGAAATGTAAATTCGACTCATTTTCATAATAAAATAGGTATAATTTTTTAAACTGAAATTTATGGGAACAAAACATCACAAAAATATTTTCGATTTTATATTTTATGATTCTTCCAATGTTATTGACTTTCTACATTTTTGTAATTAAAATTACCAAACTTTCCAAACGTTCCTCATTTCTGTTAGCGTGTAAATCACTAACTCAATGAACAGAGGGCAATACCAACTCTCGACCGGATACTACATATGTATAACTTTTGATTAAACATTGATCAAGTAATTGTTTCATGCAACATTACAATAACAACAGCAAGAAGAACAATAAAGAAATAAGCACCCTATAGCGCATACATTGAGAATATTCATATGACGATAGTTCCGAAATGCATTTTGATTATTTTTTTGATAATTGAGATCCATACACTTCAATTACGTTTAAAATTACACAAACACTTACGTAGGCAAACCTTCTATAAAACATAGGAAAGCAATTAAGTGAGAAAAATGTCCTGTGCCGGCAGTGGTGCTATCCTGATGTTAGTCGTGGTGGTGATGTTGAGAAATTTGTTGAACATTACTTGCTTCTGCTGTTGCAGCTAGCAGCATTATTCAAGACTAAATGTAAAAAGAAGGCACATCTGCCGCGTTGATTTCATGCATACATATGAAATATAGAAATATAGAGGGTTGAATAAATAAAACAAAAAATACAACGAAATGTTCCTCAACGCATTTATATGTATGTATGTTTTTATATAATAGTGTGATATACATAGGAGTCTATACGTGTTTGCCATTGAAATTATTTTTGTAACGTATTTGCTGATATGAATTTGAATTATTATTATACATAGTGAAAATAATCTACGCAAAGGGTAGATAATGCAGCTGATGATGATGATGATGATGATAGAAAACCGTTACAAGGACGCGTGTAATCGAATTTTTTATTATTTTTTTTTTTGTATTATTATTTTATCTTTCATGTTGGCCTACAAATTTCATACAACCTTATAAAATATTATCAGCATAATATTATCAGTAAATATTTTCAGAATCTACTTTACTTTATAATCTAACCATCATCAATCAATATTCGTAACATATCGAATTAATAAGAAACAATATGAAAAATGATAAAGGAATTATTATTGAGTAGAGGATAAAAGAAAAATCAAAAATTCACGCATTATTTGCAATAATGTCACGCTCGATTAAACTAAAACAAACGGGCCAACAATATCAATGCCCATGCAGGCATTTTTTAATATGCGATAATATACAAATACATCAATTTCCAAGAATAAAGGGTGAATTTAAGAATTATGATATTTTAAAAGATTTAAACGAAAAAATTGCCCATTCATTCCAGCTAAACAATAGTTGGATAATTTTCCGTAGTACTCCAAATGTCCTTTTCACCAAGTCCAATTTTAAGGATGGTATACCTATATACATCTACTGTTAGAAGTATTATAGATGTGCCTCCGTTCAATCCGAAGATGATATTTGGAGGTATTTTTTTCATAAATATTTGGCAAAATATTTGAACTTGAACTATTTTTTTGTCTCATAACCTCAAATAGTGTATAAAATATGTGGTCAGCTTTTACAAAACTATTTCCTTGGATAATCTACTATCAGCTATCTACCCAAAAACACTCGTTGAAGAAACCGCAACAATCCCATGTTACTCTAATCTCTTTCAAGTTTGAGTTGGATAGACAAAACACAAAGATAATCTTAAATAAATATCAAATGTGTTTGTATAATTAATCGATGAAAATGTCTTATATTTTACGAGTTTTTAAAAATAAACTTGAGCTTCTTCCAATATGGATGGGCTTAGTAGTGAATAAAATCTTTTTAAAATAAACGAAATTTATAGACAATTATTTCATTCCTTTCTTTACTTTCTCAATCAAAGTAAATTACATAATTTATTAATTAAACACCCTGTAAAACTAGTATGCTCATATTTTATTAAACTCACAATATCATTTTAATACTACCCACCTACAAATCATCTCTTGCAAAATATGCCACAAAAACCACTGTGTTATTACACTGTGCAATAAATTTAGGGGTCATAATCTGTAGAGATGGGTCATTCTTGCGCTAGATTAATGGAATAGCTTTGTATAGGAAATTAATTGCAATGTTCAAAGCAATGTTAATGTCAAATTACAATTCTGACAATGATGTCAATGACAAAATATAAGTGTAATAAATTAAAAGTTTACTTATTTTATAAATTTATATCTATCGAATAGCTTTGTATATCTGTGATCATATTACCAGCATATTTCTGCATCTTGAGTCTTTCCTTTTGGAATATAATTTAAAAAGAATAGATTAAAAATGACCCATGGAAATTAGAAAGAAAGTCAGATTATTCTACATAAAATACAAAACATCATATAATTTTAAAACAGATGTCCAAACACAAAGTTTTGTAGTAGATTTCCATTGATATTTTAAAAGTAGTAGTATAGTATAATTTGAAGCAATAACCGTTAAAGAACAACAAAAAATGAGAAGTGGAAACTGGTGGAACATTACATGTCTATACAAATTGAATTATATCAACTGGGAGCAGTGAAAGTAGATGCAATATAAGCAACATCTACAATAACAATCAGCAACAATATTGTTTACGTTTGGTTAGCAAACGTCAAAAGGATAAAGTAATAAATATTACATCTGCTTTTAGGCGCAAACACAAATGAAAATTTTCATATGCACATATATATATATATATATATATATATGTATATATATATATATATATATATATATATATATATATATATATATACATATATACATATATATATACATACATATATATATATATATATATATATATATATAAATATATATATATATATATATATATATATATATATATATATATATATATATACATATATATATATATTTATTTATTTATTTATTTATTTATTTATACGGGCACATGAGCCCGTATAAAATATGGCTCAATAGACAAACACACACAGACCTGTGTACACAACGTCATGCGTATGCATTAAATTTTAATGAAAGTCAGTAGTTTATTAAAATGAATAAATGTGCCTAAAAGCAGACAATGACCCATGCCGGTTGCTAGAAAACAAAACCTTGTTCGCACACATATATTCCAACATGCTTCATCTCACATATGCACATATTCGTATATGTGGAAAAACCATGCCTGTATTTATTTAGTTTGTATGTATGTGCTTATAGGTGACTTACCTTCAAAACAAGATACGACACATTGTGACATGTCACACAAATCATATTCAGCAATGAGTAGTTTTTGCTTTTTTTTGGTATACTTTTTAAAAGTGTACCAACACCAACAATAGCAACAAAAACATAACATATTGTAACAGAGTATATGGCACGTGTCGTCTCTACAATTTTTCCGGAAAAAAAAAACACTAAACAAAAATTATTATTAAGTGATTGTGATAAGCCATATAAACGTTAGATATTTTATTAGCTTCTAGTTCATCCACTTAGGAGCACGTGTCAAATAAATGTACATGACATGAGCTGCTGAGAAGTTATCCAAAAGCATTTTGCTTATGGACTTTTCGTTGCACATCCCTACAATATGAGTACAGTGTGACTATAAATTGAAACATAAATAATAAAGACATGGATTTCAATCCGTCTATTTAAAAAAAAAAGGAAAATATAATCAACAAATGGGATAATCAAATCTCTTGCATTTTAATGGAAATTGTACAGTTGTATACATAAAGTAAAACTAAGTACTCACAAATATGCTCGATATAAATTCTGAAGTGGAAAATTTGAGTGAGCGGCAACGGACTTTCATCTGTTAAGCCCACCAAAGATTTATACCTTTGTAACGCGTTTTCGTGGCTAATTTTTAATACCGGAAACATGTTTATCGAATTGTATTTTGTATGCAAATCCAAATGGTGTCTAGTTTGAACTCATAAAGAAACTGAAACATCAAGTGCTCTATTTGAAAGTCTTATAAATTAGGAATTTCATATTAAATTTGGAAAATTTCTGTTTCAAATGAAAGACAGAGAGCTTTTAAGCAGATTCTGTATAAAGATTTCGCTTTTGGATTGATATTTCTATACTCCATTTTAGTCTGAATGGTATGACCAACAACGTTATTTATTTTGCATCTATCGAAGCAATGAATTCATTTTTTGACCCAATTTCATCCACAACCATTTCTTCAGAAGCAGAATTTCAATACAGATATTCCATTATCAGCATTTCCTCATCCTTATTTTTCTTTCTGATCCACTTCTGCTTCCATTGTTTCATAATTGTACCTTTTTATCTCTGAAATAAATACTACATACTACATACTATCTTAGTAGTTCATTTGGTACTACACTGAATAGGCCAGCAGTATATTTTACCATATAAATTTTAATAAAGTAGATCATCTCAACACTATAAAACACAATTCATATTAATGTTGATATTTTTTATACAGTAGGATCATTCATATAAATACACATACATGCATATTCAATATAATCACAAAGAACGTCCCTTTTTCGGCTTGCTACAAAAAAAAAATTAAAATGAAAAAGAAAAATGTATAAACAATGCGAAACCTGTGGCAATAGAAGAAAAGTGAACTATTGTCGAGTGCTACAACAATCATATGTAGACAATGTAGGTAGTCGTTCTGCTGGCATTCAAGTGTGTCCTTTTTAATGAAATATTTTTCATCAAAGTCCTTTATATAATGTAGGTAGATGTATGGGGTGCGACGTGCGTTGGAGTGTATCATATATATATATATATATATATATATATATATATATATATATATATATATATATATATATATATATATATATATATATATATATATATATATACATATATATATATATATATATATACATATATATATATATATATATATATATATATATATATATATATATATATACAATCGCTTAGTGATGAATGGTAAATTAGAATGCTTGCATACATACACATCATTCACAGTATATTTTATAATGTTAGCCTTGTCTATTACCATAATGTTCTAAATGCAAAAAATTGTGCCAGCAGTAAATTAAAAATATTCATGTTTGTATTTTGTGTCTACGTTCGTATCTGTAATAGTTTGTATATCATGATGCCACGCGACACTATAGAAATTATACGTTTTGTAACATCTGGTGTTGTGTGTATCCGTCTGCATGACTAGTGTGTGTGTGTGTGTGTGTGTGTGTGCTTATATTTCCATATTTTAGTATTTTAGTACATGCTCATATAAAATTATTGTTTTATGTTTTACATACTTTATGTTTTTGTTTTATTGTTGTTTCTTCTTCTGATATATATATAACTATGGATGTGCTATTGTACTAGCTGACTGATGTTATTTTAATGAAATATCAAATGAAGCATTAATACATTTTATATTAAGTTTTTTATTTCTACGAAATTCCATTTAATATATAACTGGATTTTTACTACTCCTAAATTTTACTATTTTTAATCAAACAACTTAAATTTTCAACGATATTTCGATTTTTCACAAAATGTCAATAAATTATTTATATACTCCACCAACATATTAAGCTTATAGCTTAAACGAAATTACACAATATATCCATTAGAGAATGAAGTACAAATACAATATATTTTCTTAATTTTGCATAAGATCTCTGAGAAGATAATCCCTCAAAATCAAAGTAAAATTTAAGTTGACTGCACGAATTAGTGTGTAAATAAACTTTTCGTTGCATTAAACAATACTTGCACATAGATCATTCACAAACGTTGCTATAACTCGTCACCTTATCTCATATCAACTATGTGCATATCACACATACTTATCTATGTATTTAAAATATTTATGTTGTCATAAGAGAAGCTCCAACAAAGTAAACATTTATGAATCATACATTGACATACGAGTATTGTACGATATGTACATATAAATGTAGATTTGATATGCTCCAGATATGTGTATGTGTATGGGCTGTGTAATTAACATTCCTGCAGTACAATGGAACTGGTCAAGCAATAGTAGTCGTACTAGTTCTCTTTGAAATTGTAATCTTCGATTACCATTGGATATGTTACATATTGTTTGCTGTTGTTACCCTTTGTCTTTGAAAGTAGTCGATTCATGTCTTAGCACCCACAACTGAAATGTAAATGTATCTGATAGAAATTCATTAGCCCTTAACCAAATAAAATTATAATTCTAATTCTAATTGTTACATTTACATATTTATATGTTGTCACACATGTACGCCTTATATTTTCATACTCTTAAAGAATGTAGTCAGAAGTTTGTAATTATTTAAAAAAAACGCACAAAATGATACTTCATCTAAGTTTTGTTTAAACAGAGAAAAAAAAAGAAGTAAGAAGTACAAAATGAATAAAAGAATTAAGGGGCACAACTAGTTTGACCGTCTGAAAAAAAGGTGATTTTTGTGAATTGTTTGCATCGAATGTTTTAAAATTATGCAGATATATTTGTGCATAAATAATGAATACAAAGTAATTTTTCCAAATGAAAATATTCGATTTTCAGCAAGTTATCCACCATCTCCTGAGTCTGCAAAAAAAAAGTTTTCCCACTGCTGCAGTGATTGTAGCCTTCGCAGTGCCTGAAATCAAAAAACTAAAAATTTTATTAAACTATATTATACAATGACCCTCAATTGTAAAAAAAAAAAATTTAAATAGAACAAAATGGTGGTGTTTTAAAAAAAAATTAAAATCTTGCTGAAAAATCTGATGGTTTCTGGCCTGGCATAATTATATTTTTCATCCAATCATAAAACTGGAGGGTCATTGTATGGAAAAACAAATACAAAATAAGCTAAAAGAAGACGGTCGATCGGATGATTTGTTATCAAGTTACAGCTGCAGCAAATTTGAAAAATTTAGTTTTGAGAAAAACGCGTTTAAAGATAAAAGTACTGATTTCATTGTTCATTGCAGCTGCTCTATAAAAGGCTGTAACTCAGAAACTATTTGAGATTTTCACTTGAAATTTTAATATGTTAATTTTAAAGGTATAAGATCGAAATATCAAAAAAAAATCGAAATTTGTAAAATTTCAAACTAGTTGTGCCCCTTAATTTATGCCAGCTTTTAGTAACCAGTCATTCGTTTAATTGATTCTAACTGCATTGCGTTTAAGCAGATACGAACTAGTTCTCTTATAATTGGTGTTAAATATTTATAAAACGGTCCTTCTATATATTATTTCACCTCAGTCTGTTAGCGTTACTTTGTGCTAGTTTCATCATCAGTTCATTTTCGAATACACATATAACAAAAGTGAGATTTTCATTCAACTAAATCTCTAGGCATTACTAGCAGTTTTATGGTTAATCCATTTTTAGGTTCATTTCACTACTTTGCCATTGTAACTCATTCGACGTATAACTGTGATGATTAGATGATGATGGCCTGACGTAAAATGCAGGAAGAGTTCTCCGAAACTTTTTTTATTCCCAATAATAAAACTCAAATACATGATAAAAACGAGACATTTTACGGTCCCACTTTTCTAAATAATGTATGTGTAACATTTTAGTAAAAATCGAAACGTCTACTCCATCAATAACTAGCTACAAGAAGCTATTGTTTCTCACTTGGACTGCAGGGATTTTATACGACTTCAGCAAATTGTACATAATACAATGTATACATGCATGTATATGTGTACTTACTATTCCATATAATGCTTTTCTTATTTCAACTCTTTCAAAATGTGAAAATGTGTAATACAAGTACAATTGAACGCTTTGTCACGTTTTTACCTTCAAGTAAATTGATTATAATCATCATACCTCGTCACAATATGAGTAAGCATATTTAGATATATAAGTAAATACGTGAATGATAAGCTAACTCAAACAATCCATCTGTCTCACACCTGATATTCATCTACTATGTGTACATATGTAACGGAGTTCAAGTCTTCTAAGCGATTTTAAAACGCCCAACTACCGCTCGCATTCTCTTCCCATTTTTGCTTTGTATTCATTTAAGTCAATCAGCCAATCAGTCAATGCAATATTCACGTATAGTTTATGTGCAAATACCTGAAAAGATAAGTTTTACCTCTCTCGCTTTCTTATCTTGCTTCAATAAATTTTTGCTGATAAATTTCAACTTTTCAAATACATACATCAGGCAACCAGCATGTGTGTTCTTATGGAAACTTTGTATTGATAATAAAAACGAATATGAATTAAAGTGTTTAGTAAACTTTGAAATTCGTATGAATATGCATTAACATATGAGGGTAGATTGAGAAATTTAAGACATTTATTAACTAAAAAACGACAGCGATGAATTATTTTTATGTGCCACAGTAGTTTTGACTTTTGGGCATATCATCTTCCTCATCATCTTTCTTGGGATAAAACATGATAAATATTTATCTACGTATCTTATTCTCTAACAAATTATAGAGGGGTAAAATATATGATCGAGCATACTTACTCCATATCCCTATCACTATAGGGCACACTTATAAAATTTCCTTTTTGAGGAATTTAAGTATTTCTTCTCCCAAAATGCTTCCAGACGGATAATATATAGGACCGACCTTCATTAATTTTTACTAAATATTTATTTTTAAGATACTCTCTTACTCTTCACAGTGGAGCTTCCCTACCAAATTAACTTAAAACCACCTTAAAATCGTCATTTAATTCCCGCACTTACAGCGGTAAAATGTATGTCAAAAATATACTTCTGCACAACTTAGGGGGCTCCCCTATAAAAGTTATGTTTTTTAATCAATTTTGCAGTGATCTGACAGAGTCAAACAAACCACGTATTTTATTTCAGCGACCATAAGTACGTATATCCACGTAATTCGATTCCTCAGCAGCTGTGTTAGTTTTGATAGATATGCAAATATGACATAATAATAAATTCTGCTTCTATCTCCGCCTTGTACCCAAATCTAAATCATTCTGACTCTGATCGTCCATCCATCCTCACTGCCCAACACTCTTTTCCTGGACACATGTTGAAGATTAACGCATCTTCACACTGGCCCTGTTATGTTAAACAGTCAATAGGTTTTCTTACAGCTTCTTACTTATTTATATGGCCATTTCAACCGATTATCCAATATAAGCTTCTTACAGGAAGGATCAAAATATAGCAAACAAATAAAACTTAAAATTAATGGTTCTATTTGTTCATTTGTTTATTTGTTTCATGGAAATTTTTTTAATAAACAATACATAATTTCTTACGAATTTAAGAATTAAACGTGTTTGATTTTTCATATAAATTTTTTACACTAACTTCTTCTCTCATATCTTTAATGTGGTCGACTTGGAAGTAAAATGCTGTTAAAACTTCATAAATTTTAAAATAAACTCTGTATAAGAAAAGGAGATGGAGATAAGTTGTAAGCTGACACTAATACGTATTTAAGATAGTTACATACTAAGTACGGATATTACTAAATGGTACAACAACAAGTACCGAAAGCACATCTATCTGTATCCCATATTAAACACATAGGGTACAGGTGTGTACAGAATAATTAACTCCTCTAGGAAATTATACTATGTCATATTGTCTACTTCCAGATGCATCTATTAGGTTAACCCATTACCGACCCACACACACTAAGGGAAAAAAATTGTAAAATCAAATAAAAACGTATTTGATCTTACCAAGAACATCAACGAAAGTACTGTATAGAGTGTAATTTAAAATGAAATATGCGCATATTTGATATGCGTATAGTTAGACATACGCTTCGCATCGGAAAGGCCCGGGTTCAGATCCACAAAGAGACAACAATATTTTTTAAATTTATATTGCCTTTATTTCGTTATGAAATATTAATTATATAAAATTTAATTAAACACAACATAAATTTCTTACATTAAAAAAATTATTGAAGTATTAATTGATATAATATATATACATTAGCGATTTCCAAACGGTAAAAACCTTGTGGCATCACTTCATGGTAAACTTCTACTTGCCGAGGAGTTGTCAATTGCCTGCCGACAGGTAGGCAATAATTATTTGAAAGAAAAGTCCTTTAGATATAGTAAAGTTGCGCTACCGCAGTCGAAGATCGAACTCACAATCTACAGCCTAGAAGTCGAGCGCACTAGCTACTGAACTACAAATACATACAGAGATGTTGCATATACTTGTATTTACATACATCTTTAGCAATTAACAACGACAACCTCAAAATCAGTTTTTCTCTTCTTTTTTATTTTCAATTTAATGCTTCTATGCTAAGAGAGTGAACTATAAAATTGTGGAGATAAATCAGGTTGGCTCTTTCTTCATGTCAAATAAGTGCTTGGGTGTTTAGTGAAAAGCAAGAATTGTATGAGTGTATTGGTGTTTTGGTCGCGCTGATCTTGGTGGGATGGCATTTAAATATGCGCGTGTTAAATTTTGGCCTGAAAGTATTATTTTTGAATACGAAAATTTTTAAACGAGAATCAGATAAATAATTTTTATTTTTACTTTGCGTTATTTCCCTCAGTGTATGTTATATACATGTAACACGAGCCTAAAGCCCGAACCTATCCTAAGATATTTACAAAACTATATGATCGAGAATATTAGGGATCTTCGTGTAAGAAATTGAAATTATTGTTCTGGTCTATCACATATTTGCCCTACTGAATTGCGTAATAGGTATATTGCTGTATGAAACAAATTGCTAGCTCCAGGGCAAACTAATTGTTTTATGGAAAACTTCTTGTAGTAGCAAAATTTACTACCCAATTTGCTCTGATTCCACCTCGACTGTCGTTGGTGGCTTTGTTTTCTACTCGGTGTATGGATGTTGTATAGGTATGGTGTATGAGTAATATTTAGACTTGTGAGTTGACCACACGTTAGCCAGATGTTATTAAACTTGCTGTTATTATGATTATCATCTGTTACTTGCAAGTTAGACGCTTACTTAGTGGCGTAGCCAGGATTTTGGCAAGGGCAAGATGAAAAAGATGTATAAGAAAAAGAGTTTAATGAATGATTTTTAAATATCTATATATTATTATTTTCTCTTTTAACTAGCCCTTTCTATCCCTCTGATCCCACCTGGCTACGCCACTGTGAAGACTATTTATTTCCTCTACATTTCTTCTACATGTTCTACTCCCTTAAGATAATGCTATCGATTTAATTATTTCCAGAGGTTTACTAGCTTTACGAATTTTCTCTTATCACACTTACAACTCTTTGATAGTATTTTACTTGCCATAAAATGCAGACACATTTTTTATATTACTTAATAAACATAAAATTGTCACGTGGTATCTTGCGAAATACTGTTATATGCATATATTTGATGTACACCTAACATTTAAACATGATTATACGTAAGGAGCAGTCTTTTGTTTTACTAACTCTTGCAATTTAATTTGTTTAAAAATATATTTCTTCTTATGTGTTTGTAAAAACATGTATACCTTCATACTTCAAACGTACAAGTGAACTTATATAGTTACGTATATCGTATGCACACTAATATCATGAGAAACGAGTTTTTACACAATTACATCTGATAAATGTTGTAAGGTTGAGATTAAGCAGAAGATACGCATTTTCGCATATACTACTCGCATATATTCGTTTTTATGCACATATTTTCACATTTATATGTGCACATCTGCGTTTTAGTGTGCGTTGGTGTGTGTGCGTGTGTGATGTGAGAATGAACTTAAATTGCATTTACTTACTGCTATTTAACTGGTTTAGAGCGTACGCGAAGAAAACAAGGCATCATGATCTAAGCAGCGTAACAAAGTTGTAAACAAACAATACTGCATACTTTTAGGCGCTCGACAACTCAAATCAGCTCTTTAGTACCGATGCTTTTTATTCTTTTTCTTTTTGTCTACTTTTTCTTATGTCTTGTTTTCGTTTTCTTTTATTTTGACAATAAAACTTTTTTATTGTTGCTGTCACCGCTGTTCTTATTATTATTATTATTATTATTGTTGTTGTTGTTGTTATGTTGTCTTGTTGCTTTGTAAATAAATTTTCACATGCATATCTTCTGTTGTGTTGCTGTTGCTGACACTTGTACTGCTCCAATTACGATGGCAAATTTTTTGGTATATGCTCGTCGCACTATAAACCCATATACTCGTAAGTATGCTACAATTTTTGTAGATTTACATATCAACTAGGAAAAAATGGAAGACTTGAAGGTTTGCCAGTGATGAGGAAACATTCTCTTGGGCTTTGTTTGGGAACTCACAAGAATTTCAGTTTAACATTTTTTACATTTTGCATCATTCTTTTCATTTGCAAAACTGAGTAGAGGAATGCGACTTTCGAAAGGCATCGTCGTGTGTTGGAAATAAAAAAAAAAGAATAATGCACGTGTTGGTAACATCAAATTTGCTAGAGGGTACGTACTTAAGTTTGTAACAGTGTATATATGTTTATGTGTAAGTGTAATATTGTTGTTAAATATAATTTACTAGTTTACACTTCGTTCTGGTTGTGTTGGTAGCGTTGCTTTCGCTACGTATTGTTCTCATAATAGTTGCACATTGTTGTTGTTTTATAAAGCTCATGTTTAACATGCAACCACATACATGCACACACACACATATATGAGCTTAACACAAAACCACTAAAATAACATTTTGAAAAAAAAAAAAAAATAAAGGAAAAATTGCAAAAATGAAAGTTAAAAACTTAACTTTGCGGTAACAATACAATAACAACGATGTATTGCTGCTGCTGCTGCTGTTGACAAGGTACGACAAAAAGAAAAGAAAAAAGAAATAGTTCTGCAAAAGTGGAATAGTATAAGCACAGAAAGAATGAAGGATTTTATAGACACATACACAAAAAAAAAATGGAAATATGCGCCTTGGCAAACAAAACAAAATAAATACCGTGTTTGGAGTTAAATTCTGAGCGTCATTGTTATTATTATTGTGCTAGCAATAGAATATGCAGAATAAACAGTAGCACATATGCCTAGTGTGTACAGTCAATTTATATATGCTATTTATATATTTATATACACATTCGTATAAACAAACCCTACTTTATATGCATCCTATGTACATATGTGTGCTGATACCCACTGTGGATGCAGAAGGGGGCATTTTTAGATGCCAGAGTAATTCCAGTAATATTAGATTGAGAAAAAATATCAGTAGAAATTTCAACCATTTTAGTTATAGTTAAAACTCACATTAAAATATTTCCTATGAGATATTTTGTACAATGGTCATCGCACAGTGTTTCCGACATATCCATCTACCTATCTGCAAGTAATTGATTTTAATTAGGCACATTTTGTTCTGTCGCCATGTTCTAATCCTTTGGTCGAACTATTACTTTATCGTTCTCGAGCTTTTGTGGGTTTTCAAAAGGGTTCTGAAAAGGTTCTGAAGTAACAGACTTACAAGAAATTTCAGTTTGTTTTTATTTTTTTTTTTTTACATAGTATCCAGAGATGCTTCCACCTCTGTAATTCGTCCCAATGGTAGGTACTCGGCTTCTTTTCCTACACATTTTTTTAGGAATATAATCATTTGGTGAAAATCTCTGTCTTTATTAAATTTACATTATACCGCTCATTCGCTGCAGTTGGAATTATCAAAATGTTGTAAAAGAAAAGCTTCATTAAGTTTACGTTTATTTTAAGACTTTACTCAACATAGTTTTAAATTTGCATTGCCAAATAGGCACAATAGGCACAATTTTGCTTTATAATTTGGTTGCCAATTTACTTTCTATTGGCGAAGAACTGGACTGACTGACTTTCACGATCTTCTCTTGATGTCAATTTCTTATCACTAAAGAATTTTTGCATTGAAGCAACTGGTGGTATCATTTCTAATATTTTCACAAGTAAGCCAATTTCTCATCTCACACTCCATTTAAGAAATGGGTATGTTTCGTTCCGTTCGGCCTTCATTTCTTTCGTTAATTCATGTGATACCCAGACAATGAGATTATACAGATGGTTTTGCATTCGGATTTTAGCTTCTATGCAATGACGGCTAACATACCTGTCTACTTTGATTACTTCCATCATTTCATTGACATTTTCAACGATTGTCCCGCCTGTCCGGACTGCATTTTAATAAGCGAAATTAAAATTGATTGTGATAACGCCTTGAGTAATGACTGATGCATTAACTTTATCAAAGCAAAATTACGGCATTCATTTCAACTTCCAGATGTTCCAGATTTACATCACCTCACAACCGAAGCCAGAATAATAAAATTTTAAAAGAATGTCACATTACAATGAATTTGTTTACTTTACGACATTTAGCGAAAATAATGCATTTCTTTTTCCCCAAACTTATATGGAGGTACTTACAAAAAACAAGACATTTTTTAAAAAACCACATTTGGAATTTTTAGGATAGTATTTTTTACAGTGGGTGCCGTAGCTCAGTGGTTAGTGTGTTCGCCTTCTGATCTGTAGGTCGTGGTTCAATACCCGGCTGATGCATAACAAATTTAATATCGAAAAGATTTTTCTTTCGAACGGTACCCACCTGTCGGCAAGCAATTGGCAATTCTTCCGACAGTAACAACTTGCCATGAAAAAGCTTCTAAAAAGAACTCTGTGACAAAGCTCAGAAAAAGTGATGTCACAAGTGTTCTGCCGTTCGGAACCGGCTAAAATAAGTAGGTCCATTCTAATACTGTCCAAATTTAAGACGCACAACAGTAATGGAAGAGAAGCTCGGCCAATGAGCCCTTTGGGACTTTAAGTGCCACATATTTATTTTTTTTTTTTTATTTTTTACAGTTTTCATTGTAATTTTTTTTTTTTTTTTTTCATTTGCTTCAAAATCAAACATGTCTGTGTTGCTTTATACTTGTGAATTTTTTAACAGAGAAAAAAGCAAAGAAAGTATTGGTTTCAATGAAATGTACAATACTGAACTAACTTTGTATTATCATCGATCAATGATAAATTTAATACAAAATATTGAGTTTGCCGATAGAACTATGTTAAATGGCTTTGCCATAAGCTATAAAAGCATATGCATATCAAGTGATGAGAGCAGTGGTAGAATTTTGCCGCAATACAATATCAATTTCACTCCAGTATGCTACGGCTTGAAGTAACATCACTCGAAGTATCGCCTACTTACACCGATCGCTCTCTCATCAGTCTTTACAGCTTACAAGTTTTACAAGACTAATTTCAATTATTTTGGACAAATTTCAAGCAAATTCCCTTTTGAATTTTTATGATAAAATTCGTTTTTCACCAACATTCTGATATGACTTCATACTGGTGAGGTGGAGAGTATATGGTAAAATTATACATAATGCACATTACATAAATATGTGTATATATGCAAATAATAATGAATATTCATGCCGTAGCTCGGTGGTTAGTGTGTTGGCCTTCGGATAACAAATTTAATATCGAAAAGACTTTTCTTTCGAACGGTACCCACCTGTCGGCAAGCAATTGGCAATTCTTCCGACAGTAACAACTTGACATGAAAAATCTTCTAAAAGAACTCTGTGACAATGCTCAAAGTGATGTCACAAGGATTCTGCCGTTCGGAATCGGCTAAAATAAGTAGGTCCTTTCTAATACTGTCCAACATTTAACACGCGCAACAGTAATGGAAGAGAAGCTCGGCCACTGAGACCTTCGGTGCTTTAAGTGCCACATATAAATTTTTTTTTTTATTCATAGATAAAAACATTATGTAGATTCTAGGAAAAATAACAAGAAAATAGTTCACATATATTCTTGTCAACAACATTAGCAAGGACAATCAAATGCGTCTGCATATGTGCTCGTGTATGGTTGTATTTGTATGAGTGTTTTTTTTTTTGTTGTGAATATTATTGTTTGTCTTATTTTATGTCTAGGACGACGAGCATGCTACTAAATGAAAGTCACCTTGCTTGATAAGCTTACCAGTTTTTCTTTACTTTGACATTCGCTTATATCTTATTTTTTTATGAGTGTCTTCTTTCTTGGTTTGCCTCTTATTTCTAAAAAATGGGCATAATAAGACTAAAGTATACTAAATGAGATTTTAGGAACAATTTACATATGCTTGTATGTTTGAATTCCGGTATGTTTCATAGACATACATATTTATTTGAAAAGCTGAGGATATACCGGAAAAGGGGTGAAATAGAAGATGTATGTATGAAACTGAAAGAAAATTAAAAAGTATAAGGGTGAGATAGGGACGAGTAAAGACGACATTAAAATTCCTTTTGACTTTCTTGTCGACGTTGGTATTTTTATTCATCTTGTTCTCCGTTTTCGTATTATTCCTTCTAAAAAGGTTCCATTTCGTATTTGAGGTATCGCACCACGATGTACCGTATATGTGTGTACAAGTATTCGTTTAGAAGACTCACATATGTAGGTATGTACATCCTAAAAACTACAACAACGAATACATCCACAAGCAATAAGTGGCAGATGTCGTCTTAATAGTTTCAGAAGTAAAAGTAAACTATAATAAAAATATAAATACATAGAAACAAGAAATGCGGGTTTTACATTCGTTAAATGACGACAAACATAAGTCATATGTTATGCAGTTGGTAGAGTTCAACTTTTCAAATACTTTTAAGCTTCAATGATTTCCATATTTGTGAGAGTTGTACACACACCATAGTAAAATTATATTGAGTTAAAGAATTCAAAGTGTAAGCAGTTCAAAATATTAGCACGGCCCCTGCTTTTGCTTCCCATGTGATGGACAATTTCATATAATTATTTTTTTTTATTTTATTTCCTTTTTCTGAAAAAAAAAACTTCCTTATCTTGAACTTGCGGACATATGTACAAAATATGGACCCATTAATTTCAACCACAAAACAAATCAATATGCTCATATATGAAAAATTCCACATAATTTATATTTCTTCATATCCATTCTTCATATCTTCATATCATATACTGCATGCTTACATATTTATATGAACGTGTAAGAGTTCCATTAACTTTCCCAAACCAACGATCAGCCTCATTATACTAAATTGGATCTATAAAAAGAAAAATCGCCGAATTTGTTCTATTGAATTTCCCAAATTTCATTTTGTTATCATTATTTATTTATCATTTAGTACTTGTATACTTTATTTTCATTTAAAATATCCTATTAAATTAAAATTAATGTGATACATTACACCAACGACAATGACAATAGACAATATTTTGTTTGTGTTAACATAAACCTAATTTGTAACATTAACTTTATTTATATTAAAATTAAATTTAAAAAGCAAAATCTATATTGTGCGACGACAACAGTAAATTTTTATTTTATGAGAAAAAAAAACCATTGGCATTTTCTTAAAATATGCTTAACAACAAATTATTACATTTTATTACAACAATACGTTACAGCAACGATATATTTTAAGTTGACGCTAAGTTAATATGTTCATACATGTGTACTATATATTTTATTACATTAAGGCGAATCTTATTTTTCAATTTGAAAATATGAAGCATCCCTGCTAGAAAAGTTTATTTGGATATAAACAATACAGAATGTCTTATAAAAATTGGTGTATTCGAATAACAGAAAGACGTACCGGATAATCAACATATACTCAAAAAGGTCTTATTGGAGAGTGAGTCGACCACCATTAAATTTTTCCCTATGATATTCATAAAATCATTTCTTCCGGTAAAAGCTACACCATCATCATGACATTTCCTGCGTTTTGAATCCATTAGGACACTGGAAATTTCATAGCTGAGAGATCATAAATATTATCGTTCCAGCGTTTAGACCAATTCATTTTTCTCGATTTCATATATATTTTGCTAATTTTAGAGACAATTTCAAAATTTATTGTCTCAGTTTCCATCTAATATATCTCAGACTGCAAAGCTTTAATAATGAAGACCAAAAATCTTATTTAGGTTTTGCTAGAAATTATAATTTTTGCCTACGATGTCTTTAATATTTAAAATTACTTAATATCAGCAATTATTCTTAATTGTTTCATAACTGAGACAATTATCTTAACAATTAAATATATTTTGCAAAAATAAATGATTTGTAAAATGAGTTGTATTAGGTGAGCTTCAATATTTCGGATTCTAAATTATTGGGTTGGCGACTAAGCAATTGTCGAATTAATTTTCCATGTTTGCATACCCAAATTTACATCAAACTACCACCTTCAAATAGAAATACGTTTGCTTCTCCAGCAAGTGAAAATGTGACATCTAACCAATGTCAGAAAGAAAAAATCATAACATTGGCAGTAAGTATCAAAAATTTGTAGATAGTCAAGAGACATTCATGTATGAAATTGGCACTTAGTTACCAATCTAATAGAATAAAGTTCAATTATTGGAAAAATCGTGTATATAAAAATTGTTACTTTGTGTTTTGATTTTGTATTTATAAAGAAAAGTCTTATTAGGGTATAATAAAGGCTAGACGTAAAGATTCCAAATTCATTAGATCACATTAAAAAAGGAGCTGTACTGTCTTATTTTATTTTAGGCTATATTGTATGCTAATTTCATATACATTGGTAATTTTATAAAACTTGAATATCCCCAATTTCCACAAAATGTAATGTTTTCCCAAGCGAATTTCTACCGAAGGAGATGATGTGAAGGATTCAAAGAAATTTTACCTATGGCGCACACCTAAGGCGCACACTAATCTACATATTGTGCGAATATATAACACTCCAGACATTTCATAAAAAAATATATATATTATTTGGCTTATAAATATGATGACTTTTAGAAAAGCAAAATGTTCATGAGTTATATTGTATTTGTTTCGTGCTGAATTAAATCAGCAAAATTATTGAGAGATGATGTACACTGAGCGATAAAATTGAATTTGAAAATGTTATATAAAAGACTTTATATACTTATAATGCATAACAATAAGAAATAATATAATAAGTAGATAATGAAAAATAGTATAAAAAAATGAGCTTGGCTGCTACTCAAGATCATTTATTTTAGCAATTTGATTGCACTACTGAAAAATTTTTTCTATCAGGTACTGTCCATCTAGTTAGCAAATATTTGGCAACCCTACAGAAGAAGAGAGTTCTAAGCTAGCTGGATCCTCGCATACAGTTAAAAAACGAGGACTTATGGCCAAGAAGAAGGTTGACCAAAACCTCTTGTTCTGCACTCTACTGCGAATAGTTTAAAAGATTGAAGAGGACGAACATTGGTGAACCGTAACGGCAGACTACACACAGTGCTTGATGTTCGAACTATGATTGAAAGGTATCCATTGCATTTACACTGAGACAATACATATATTGAGGCTTTTATAATAATATCCAAATTTATTTATAATATTTTTTCCAGTGCTAATAGGGTTCTATGTATATACATGTACAAGTATATATGCATACATACTTGTAACTAGAGGTGATTCACATGTGGCAGCGATGCCAGCAATAATAACAACGAAAACAAAAACAATAGCGCCGTAGAAAATCGCTAACAACATAATTACAGTGCATGACATTGTATGTATTATATACGACAACATTGTATTTACCACATAGTAGCATGTAGTAGAGTGGGTCAAATAGGTACGGCAAAAATTCCAGATATTATACGTATATTAGTTGACAATTCTGATTTTGATTGATTTAAAATTAATTTCAAAACCTCCAAAAAAGCAACAAACAAAAATTATATTTAGATTAAAAATTTATTTAAATGGATACTGAAATGTAGTTTGCATATCAATACCTGCATTTTCTTGCTTATTCCTGCATTTAAATCACCTGATTGAATATTTCAAACAGTAGTCCATGCAGAAGCGCTTCATCTGTATATCACAATTTGTTTAAAAATTGTCGTATGTAAGCGAATCTATTAGAGATTTCGCAACGTATGATGGACTTACTGAAAATCAACAGGCATAAATAAAAAAATTTTTCTTTCAATCTTGCGGTAAGCGCTATAGCATTAATTTCGCAAATCTAATAAATGTATAAAATACGTAAGTAAATACTGAGTTTGAAACATATTTTTGTATTAAAAAATAAACGAAAAATTGAGTGCATTAAATAATGCTGGATTGATTCATGACCCTTTCTAATGTTTACATATATCAATGTATAATAAATCTAAACGTTTGTACCTGTATCAATATATTACAACCTCTCCTCACCAGTTCCATATGACCCATACTTATTATAGGGCACATCTACATGCATGTGAAACATTTATAGTGTTTATATGTATGGAACTAACAGAGTGATATATAAAGAACGAAAGAGAGGTGGAGTTTGTATGCGTAGCTCATGGAATCATAGCTGTTATTATTGTAATAATGAAACCTTGAACTTTGTTAAATCAGCAGAAAAATACTGCATACTTGTCTACATGAGCAGAGAACGGATTGGGGAGAACCAACCAGATGAACGAACTAAAGCTGAGATGGCGAATAGAACACTGAATTTACACAGAACCGTTTACATTGTTGACTTTGATTGAGGGTACAGCAACAAATAAGCCAGCAGCCAACTAAGAGCAATCAACGATAACAACAACAAAAATATACTCACATTCATACACATACATATCTATAATAAGTATGAAAAACCAAATTTTAGCAACGACGAGTAATAAAACAAATTGGCATAAATAAAAAACGCCGTACATATAAATATGTGCATATATATAATTATTATAAAACATACATCGCCGTCGTAGCTGAAGCCACTGAGGAGGAACATACACATTGTGTAGACATTGATGATATTATTACATACATTGTAGTGAAAATGGAGGTAACCAACACCTTTCGAACAATCAGAAAAAACAACAATATTAATAATGTATGTACCTGATGCAACAACTATGGAGCACACAATCATCAGCAACAATACTAGCAACTGCTCGTAACTGCTGATATTGTCTTGAAAAAAAAAAAAAAACAAATAAATAAAAATGAAAACAATGTCAATGAATTCGTTTAATTTAATTTAATTTATTTGTCTGCATACTTTTATGATATCGTATTTGAAAAATATGCTATATCTCTCTGGAAAGCTTGAACGGCTTGGTTATATGGGGGATGTCTATAAATTTATGTTACTATGAGTTCTATAAAATATATTACATAGGTATATGAATATGTTTAAGCTTGTGGTTGATAAAAGAAAAAGAGAAGAGTCAACAACCATGACATTGATAAGAATAAACTGATGTTTCCACTGCATCAAACAGTTGGATCAAGGAGTATGTATGACTTGTTGCTTCTTTTTAACTTTGTTTTGCTTTCGGTTTAATATACGCTACACCATAGTTATCTGATATATAAAATTTGATAGTATAATGAAGTAATCATTTGAGTGATTTTGAAATGGAAATCATATAGCTTTCAAATTTTAAAGCCAATATGGAAAATTCCAAGCCATTCTGTCCGCAAATATCAAAATATTATTATACAAAAATTTCAGTACTCTCTTAATAAATCGACGAACTTGTATATGTTCAGAAACATTGGCAATTTGATTTATTTACCAACAAATTTACACACAAATTTTAAATTACTTCCACATAAAAAAATTTGAACTTAATTTTAAAAAATTGACAATTTTGGATGGAAGATATCATTATGTTTAATGCATCATTCTGAAACATCAGAAATGCAATTATTTTGTTTACCCAATTTGTACTGAATACACATTTATGTTTATTAATATTGTCCACATGCAAGCATTTGTAAGCAAATCAAAAAAATTGTACGAAAAGTAACGTTATTTTTCAATGTATTATTCGGAATCTTCAACAATTCTTTTTTTTTTCCCTACTAAAATATGAATTACGAAAACAATTTGCCATGAAAAAGCTTCTAAAAGAACTCTGTGACAAAGCTCAAGGGATCGGCTAAAATAAGTAGGTCCCTTCTAATACTGTCCAAAATTTAACACGCACAACAGTAATGGAAAAGAAGCTCTGCCGAAGAGCCCTTCGGGGCTTTAAGTGTCACATATTTATTTGTATTTTTAAAATATGAATATAAATATAAATTTTTAATTAATTCCGCTTATAAATAAACCTAGTTCCCATACAAAAATTGGTATTTTCTTAGCAAATCGATAAAATTGTGTATATCATTCGGAAATTTTGCCAAATCTTTATTTTATTTATTGTACTATGTACAAATTTTAAATTCAATTAAAATAATTGATTTATTTCGCATACAAAAGTTGCATTTTTTTAACAAATCGATAATTTGATATGATTTTCCAATGTATCCTTCCGAAACTTTGACGTTTGAAATTTTTAGTAAAATATTATAATACTTTAGACCAATTGCGTTCATAAATAATAATGTATATAAGAATTTTAATTTTAATAAAAACTTTTACAAACAAAACTTTATATTTTATTTGGACAAATTTTTCAATGCATAACCTAGAGTTATCGAGCTAAAATTAGTTAAAACTTTAAGCGTATTATTATTGTCTCAATGTAATCCTTACAAATTTGTCAGTATTTGTTTAAATATAAAGAAATTTCTATTTTGAGACTTGGAGGGTTCAAAGTTATATGGAGAAAATTAAAGCTGGCCCGATTTTTAAGTACCGTCCACGAAGTTCCGAAGATTCGTTCGTTCTATTTGTATAAGTATAATGTCAAATATGATTTTATTTGAAGCCGTTTCAATGGACCGGAGTACTCCATATCAAGAATATTCTTTTACAACAATTATCCGAAAATTCCATAGCATCTGTTTTAAAAATGGGATTTGTTCACTCGGTGTATGAATATTGGATCGCTAACCCAAATATGAAATTTTGGTTTTAAAAATAACTTTTTTTCTAAATAATACCTTTCTTTCGGCAGAATAATCATTCTTCCTTAATATTCAATTTATTTATTTCCAATACTCAGTAGTAAATTACAAATCCATATTCACCCATCATAAACTAACTTTAAAAATTATAATTATAAAATAAAAGGAATGGCATTTTATATTACTACGAGTATATTTAACATTTTCCTGATATGAAGGAATTCATTAAATTCGACGTTTTGTTTTTTAATCATTAATCCCTCCATATGGAGCATTTGGCATATAAATATATAAAAGTGATTCTGATCCATTAAGTGTGTATTAAATTCGAGCAAAATGCTTATTTACGATATTAATAAAAAAAGCATTACCTTTCTGAACCACTCTAGACACATATTCGGTATCGTCTAACTTCATAGCTTCAACTTCTCTTCGTTCCGGATGGATCGAATATAGTAATTTTTACTTAATATTTTGAAGTCGTCTATTTGCGTTTTATCTGTCATTGCCACTGTCGTCGCTGTTCTTGTTCTGATTATTTCAGATGTGTCACATCACACTCATGCAGACAGACATTTATATACAGATATGTACTCGTCTGCTAGCATATATTTTATACAATAGCATATGCAACATATGAAGAGGGTTTTCGATTTCATATATACATTTATTGTTATTTTTGGAATAAAATTACATACTCCGCATACATGCGCATACATATATAAATATAAATATATTGTCGTAATACAAAAGAAAAACGTATAACAAATATAGATAAATACATATAATAAGGTGCAGTTTTTGCGAAAGTAAGTAATAAAAAGACACACTCAGTGACTGAAATATGATACACATATGTTAAATTATTGTGTGATATAAGCGGAAAATCTACAATTAAAGCACAAAAAGAAATAATCAATTGCAAAACAAAATAAACGTCCACAAATAAGTAGAGGCAGTAATAGAAAGCAATTCAACTTATTTTGTTGTTGTTATACTTTTTGATTTTGTGGGATTCTATCTAGTTATAAATTATATGAGCTAAGTTCTATACCGTAAAAAGTCAGAATAAAAATTTTAAATATGTTTAGGTGTTCTATCGAATTACTATCATCTGTATGACAATTGTATTTGTTTACAAATTTAATTTTATTGTTCATCATCTTTAATTAAAGACACAAATATGAATGTAATGATGTATACGTATATGGAGAAAAGCAATATAATTATTTGTGTCGTGACTCATGCTATACTTAAATAGAATACGAGTAGTACGATCACGTTGTTAATAACAAATGAAACATATGTTCGTGTTAGAATTGCTAATATTCTATTTCTCTAATTAAATATTTTTAAACCATTTAATTGGGATTTTTTTGCTTGTAATTATATGTGTAACATACACCGTGTATAAGGAAGAAGGTACAACCATGTTCCGCATAATGTTTAATTAAACAGAAATCTTGTCAAAATTATATTTTTCTAATTCTTAATGTAATACTACATATATTTAGATCCAAATATAGTAATCTATTATATACGAATGTATATAATATACGAACATACGAATATATATAATACGCTTGGAGAATTTCCATCTCAGAGGAGAGATTTTTGGACATATTTGCGTTGGTGGCGAGTATCGAAAAAGGTACAACCATGAGCTGTATGAGCTATATGCCGACACCGGCATAGTTAAGCGCATAAAAATTCAGCAGCTGCGCTGACTAGGTTTGTCGAGCAAAAGGAAGAACATGCTCCGGTTAAGAAAGACCAAGTACTGGAGCGCTTGTCAGCGCTTGCAATCTCTAACTGGCGCTAGCTAGTGAAGGAAAGGGTTGGCTGGCGAAGCACGCTATATTCGGCCTAAATCAATTTCCGATTATAATGGCCCTATAAGTAGGTAAGTATATATCAGGTGTAGTAAAAGAAAATCCACTACTTTTCCAATAGATGGCTTTAGTAATCTGTATCTCGCGTTGTATAAGTGCGATCGGCTTACGCTAAATGGCGTTAGAAAGATAGGATTTCGCACTAAATGAACTTTTCAGGCAGTTTTGTGATTGCTTGACTCAGTATTGTTTGAGCACGTGTCAAAGATGGACACCAGTAAAGAGAAAATACGCCATATTTTACAGTTTGTCTTCGATAAAGGCGAAAACGTAAGCCAGACGGCTGAAAATGTGAAAAGTGTTTATGGTCCTGATACTGTAACAGCCAATCACGTGCAATTTTGGTTTCGTCGATTCCGTTCCGGTAAAAAATATCGATAAAATAATGGAAATCGTCAAGTCTGACCATCATGTAAGCACTGTTTCTATTGCGCAGGAGCTAAACATTGCACAAAAAACGATTTGAAACCATTTAAATAAGGCTGGATATAAAAAGAAGCTCGATGTATGGGTGCATCATGGATCGAATTTTCATCTGCGAATCGATGATGAAGCGCAACAAAATCGATCCATTTCTGAAGCGGATGGTTACTGGTGATGAAAAGTGGGTCAATTACGACAACGTCAACCGAAAACGATCATGGTCGGTGAACGGACGCAAACGGTGGTCAAGCCAGGATAACATTCAGGAAAGTTTGCTATGTGTTTGGTGGAATTGGCAGGGGATCATCTACTATGAGCTGCTCCCCTACGGCCAAACTCTTAATTGGGACCTGTACTGTCAACAATTGGACCGTCTGAAGGAAACAATCGCCTAGAAGCGGTCAGCTTTGGCCAATAGGCGAGGAATTGTGTTCCATCAGGACAACGCCAGGCCACACACATGGATAGTGACTCGCCAGAATCTTCAGGTGCTTGGTTGGGAGGTTCTTTTGCATCCACCTTATAGTCCGGACCTGACACCAAGTGATTACTACCTGTTCCTGTCTGTGGCGAATGATTTTGCTGGTGAAAATTTCGCCTCAAGAGAAGCTTGTGAAAATCGACTGTCCCAGTTTTTTGCCAAATGAGATGAGGGTTTCTATGAGAGTGGCATTATGAAATTACCTTCAAAATGGCAACAAGTTATCAAACAAAACTATGCTTAATAAAACCATTAATTTAATGCAAAAACAATGGATTTCTTTTTACTAGACCTTATATAATAATAAATTCATTTTGTATAGTATTGGGGTGGCAACTAAGAAGGTGCCGATTTCATATGTGGATGTTTCTGACTGCACACATATTTTTTACATCTTTTGTCAATGTTACGATTTTCTCTTTCCAACATTGGTTAGCTTTTGCATTTTCCCTTACTTAAGAAGCAAATTGCACATTTTATGCTTGAAGGTGGGTTGGCAATTTCTTAGTTGTCAACCCAATATATTTGCAGATACTCAAAAATGAATTCTCTCATATAATGTTGTTCTAAATTATGACCAATATTTTTTATTATACAATTTACAATAGTTATTGCGTAAATGACACTTGAGTTGTCAAATTTGACGAAATTGCTGCGCCAATATGGTATATTTGACTAAATTATGTCAATTTTGACGATTATCAAAAGAAAACACACAACAATATACATACAGTGAGCGACAAAAGTCTACATACGGCGACCATTTCGGCTATCTGACATGTCCAAAAGCATAATGAAAAGAAGTAATGATGCAATTTTGTTTTAAATATGTTTTTATCATTACATAGCAAAAATTATCTTATTTCATTAGAAACTTAACAAGTTATTAATATAAAACGAAAAAAATTCAATGACAAAAGTCTACATACGGCGCGCATTCCACGCTTCTTTTTTGTTGTGTGTTGCGGCGCAATAACGGGAAAGTACCGCTAGTTACATTTTGCTGTTTTGCTTGGTAATAGACATACTTGGATTGCATTTAGTTGTATTTTGGCTGTTTCCAGAAGTTCGTGGTTGTGACAATGGCTTCCCGTAAAGAAATATCAATTGATTTGCGAAACTTAGTAGTAAAGTATAGAAATGAAAACAAATCGTAAGGTGAAATATCAAGCTTATTAAATTTAACAAAATCAACAGTTCAAACAATATTCAATAACTACAAAAAAACGAATGGTCTTGAAAATAAACCGCGTAGTGGTCGCCCAAAGAAGCTGAGTCGCAGAGATGTATCGTTCATTTTGAAAGAAGTGGATCAAAATCCGAAAGTGGCAGGCACTAAGTTGGCCGCAGAGCTAGCAACTAGGTCAAATACAAATGTGCATCCACGAACAGTTCAAAGAGCCTTGAATAATAATGGGTTTCACAGCAGAACTCCGCGTAGGAAACCGTATATAAGTGAAAAATATCGCAAACTTCGTTTGGAATTCGCGCAAAAGCATTTAGACAAGGGAATTGATTTCTGGAAACGAGTATTATTTACAGATGAGTCAAAATACAATTTATTTGGAAGTGACGATAGAGCCAAAATTTGGAGAAAACCAAATACCGCAATGAACCCGAAACACTTAGTTCCTACGGTGAAGCATGGCGGTGGGAGTGTAATGGTTTGGGGCGCTGTCGCTGCATCTGGAGTTGGAAATTTGGTATTTGTGGAGGGTAACATGGATCGCTTTCAATATAAATCTATTTTGAAACAAAACTTAAAAGCATCGGTTGATAAACTATGCCTTGGTGAGAGTTGGATCTTCTATCAGGATAGCGATCCAAAACATACCGCCCACATCGCGAGGGACTGACTGCTTTACTACGCTTCACGACAACTGTATTCACCTCCTCAAAGCCCAGACTTAAATATTATTGAACACGTTTGGGAGCTTTTGGAGCGGAAGATACGGAAACATCACATTACTAGTGCCCTAGTACTAAAAGAGAAGCTGCAACAGGAATGGCAACAAATAACGGCCCTTGAAATAGAAAATTTAGTCGTTTCAATGCCCCGACGTTTGCAAGCAGTTATAGATGCTCAACCAAATATTAAACGACGACTTATTTTAACTTTTAGTGCCTTATCAAAGTATTTCCTTTTGATTTTCAAATCGTACGTAGACTTTTGTCATTGAATTTTTTTCGTTTTATGTTAATAACTTGTTAAGTTTTTAATTAAATAAGATAATTTTTGCTATGTAATAATAAAAACATATTTAAAACAAAATTGCATCATTACTTCTTTTCATTATGCTTTTGGACATGTCAGATAGCAGAAATGGTCGCCGTACGTAGACTTTTGTCGCTCACTGTATATGTATGTATGTGATCAGAATTCATAATGTAGCTGATTACTTAAGTAAAAATTGTTACTTATAATTATTCTCTCCCATCAATCTAAAGTTTGTTTTTTCTACTTAAGAAGCTAGAAAGACTGATCGACTTACTTTTAAGAACTACGATTAGCAGTCATATGCGCTCCTCTTCACAAGGAAAGATCTGTTGCTAGTATCAAAGGTCAAAAAGCCTATCCATAACAAAGAATTTATACTGGCAGTCTTCATAGATATTAAAGGCGCCTTCAACAATTTTCATCCCAATTATGGATGCTCTGATACGTCTCGAATTGAACACTTAGAAGATTGATAGAACGGCTATTGTAAAGTAAACTGAATACATCCAAACTAGACGAATCCACGAGGATAGAACAACACCATCGTTGGCACTTGACTTGTTTCTAAACCTCACTCCACTTGACTTACTAGGTAAGCATATGGCGGCGAATGACAGTACGATAGATCATGCCAGCATTCTCAATAACTATCTCAATAGAAAGACTTCACTTTATTATATTCAGCCTCTTTACTCCATTTTTGAGCGGGAACTCAAGACTGCAATCATAGATAGACAAGTATGGGACAGAGGGATTTCCACCGAATTACATTCGAATCTTTGCAGGATCAAACAGAGCGATGTCTCAGCCAGAGACATTTGCATCCTGAGTGAAAGACAAGCTCCAATGTTCCAAAGCTCTAAACGCCTTTTTTCTTTAATCTAAGACACTTTGGACTGCCGTAGACCTTTTAACGCGATCGTACACCAGCATATTATACTCTTATGCTGGAGACCCGGTCAAAGAGGAATAAGAGGGAAATGTTGAGCGGATGAGTTCGATAGACAGGGAACGACTAAAGCAATTTTAAAAGTTCCACTACAAACGTGCAAACACGGCTTGGAACTTCAATTAACCTCCAAGGCTGTACAGAGAAGATAGAATTTCCCATCTGTGGAACGGCGAAGCAGTTGTGGTCATCAGTTAGCAAAAACCTAAACAAAAGACACATCTCTGCCATTGTAGGAGTGATTATGGGCTATTGCTTCATACGCAGTTAGAACTGGCTTAGGCCATCTGGCAAATGAGTTTTTGCAGGAGTTGAAAATATAAAGATCAGTTACGCATCTGTGTTAGAAGGAAAAATGTCTAGGTTATTATTACCTAAATTAGCTGGCACCACTCTCAGAAGTTTCAATAGGGAATCTTCTGAGGCTCACAAAAAGCTTCGATTGGTTCAATAATTAGGAATTGAACACAATCTGCGTGGTATCAGAATGGGTCTCTTTTGGCCTAGGTGAGATCTCTTGTTGAGAGGGTTGCCGCACTAACCTATGTAAATTTGTTACAAATTTCGTCAACGGTACAACTGCAAAAAAGCGTACTTAAGAGGGTGAAGTGATATTGTAATATGTAAGATGATTTCAAAAACTATTTGCATGAGATTAAACACTTTTTCCATAGCACAATTTGTCCTTAATATTCGTCTCAAAAATTTAATTAGAATTAAAATTGCATTATTTAAAAATAAGTCCCAGAAATATGCAAATCAACACTAGGAAATCACTTTGAAATTATTAAGAAATACCTTATTGAAGACGAAAAATGTTCTTATAATTAATTAATTTCAATATTAAACTCCATTAAAAGTTTTAATAAATCATTTAAAGTATTGTATTCCCATCGTTGTTGAATCTTATATCATCATAAAAGTATTATACAAGAAAAATTAAAATATTTAAACCTTAAATAATATATTTACATACATGTACACATACACTGAGTTTATACAAAGCATACAAGAGCTGTCCTGCTACTTATTGATCATCCAAATGAGGTGAGAACATAAAAAGAATTGATCATGCAACAAAAATGTCGCTAAATTCGGAGGATATTTATTGTTCACATACATTTTTGTGATTGAAGCTACCTTTTCTAAAGTAAACAATAATAATAATAAAAACAAAGATTTAGATAATACGAACAAATCGCAAAGTTGTACTACTCTTACTCTTAAAAGAACTTCATGCACGTAAAAGATACATTAAAACTATATAAAAACACAAGAACAACAATAATCATAAAATCGTTTATTAACAATAACAATAATAATAACAAAAAGAAAAAAACTAAATTCTTCAAGAGACTCATACAATACAACGCCTTACACATATGACTCACCCACACAGAAAGTGAATACAATTTTTTTATTACTGGATGGATGCTACTGTTTGTGTTTTATCGTTATAGTTGTCGACGGTCGTTGTTGTTATTTAGCTTGTAGGTTCCTACATACGACTTGTACATGTATCCAACTGGCTTTGTCAATTGTTGTTGTTGTTGTAGTTGCTGCTGATGATGATGACGATGACGATGACGTGTACAATGGCTGTAGATATAAATGTACATACATACTTATGTCTATCTATCCACATATTTACATACTCGTGAGTTTGGTTGGTCGTCTGGCGCTAATGATGAATGAATAATAATAAATATCGCATAAAATTCCATTGAAAATGCCAAAAGCATTTTTTGGTTTTGCTTGTTTGACGTTGGTGACTGCTCATAATGATCATAATCAGTAGGTAGCGGTAAATAAAAAGAGAAATGTGAAACACACATATTTACTAATATCTTACTACATACATATGTGCATAGACACGTTAAACAAAATAACATTGTTTTATATAGTCTTATTTACTATTCGAGTCGAAATGAAAATTAAATAAATATTTCATAGAAACTAGTTTCACATATTGAAAACAATGAGTGAAATAGTAAAAGTATTTTTTTGTTTTTATATTTCTTACCAAAATGTCCAAAAATCTAATAAGTTTGCAAGTATGTATGTAAGTATTGTATTAAAATTCAAATTGTGTTCTTAGTAGAGATTCCATTAAAATTAATTGATCGATCTCATTTTTGTACATTTTTTGGAGATATGAAATAGGCTTGGATCGGTTTTAAGCCTCTTTTATACTAAACTATTAAGCACCATTATATAAACCGGCATACCAAATATGGCTGTCTCATAGTAATTTTTAAGGAAGACTTATATGAAAAAGTGGGCTTGCCTCATCCAATTCTTGCGTGACGCAACTGTAATGAAGCTAAAACGGTTTAAAGTTTCAAGAAAGGCCAAAGTTAGTCGCTTTGATGTCCTCTGTGGTACTCAGTTGTGTCAGTTAGGCAAAGGGTCCTGTTTAAATTAGCTAAAGAGGTGACACAGATAAAAAATATACGCCTATGGGTAAAAAATTTCGGGAAATTTAAATGGCGTAGACATTTCGATAGGGACAAATTTTGAATATTTCACTTGATACTACTGTTTCTGTCATCGGTAACAAATTTCATGATTGTTTTTTGTGCTTGTGTTTTGCGAACAACCAAAAGTTAAATTTTTGATTTTTACAATGTCTGAAATTAATTAAGAAAGAAGTTGATTTAAATTTGTTCACGGAATCAATCAAAATTATTGAGAATTTATTTGAAAAAGGTTTTTCTGGACCAGAAATCCATACCGATATGGTAAATGTGTTAGGTGAATGTGTTCCTTCATATGCAATAGTAAAAAATTGGATTGCTGAATTTAAACGTGGTCGTAAAAGTATTGAAGATAAACCATGCACGTCCAGAAAGTGCATCGACATCAGAAATCATTGAAAAAGTACAATTTATTGTTTATGAAAATCCAAGTGCGGCTATGTGTGAAATAGCTGATACCATTGACATCTCAAATGAATGAGTACTCCATATTTTGCATGAGCGGAACGTATGAAAAGGCTGTTGGAAAACTGGTGCCGCATTCTCTACCAATTCAACAAGAACAGAATCCAAAATAAATTTCTCCGCGTAATTTGGAGCATTTTAAGCAGAATAAAACTGATTTCATGCGTCGTTTTATAACTATGGATGAGACCTGAATCTACCACCATGATTATATATTGAAACAAGAACGATTACAGTGGACTGAAGTTGGCTGTTCAGATCGAAAGCAGGTGAAGAGCACACGATCAGCATAAAGGTTATGGCATCAGTTTTTTGGGATGCAAAAGGGATGTTGTTGATTGATTATCTTGAGAAAGGTAAAACAATAAACTCAGAATACTATTGTAACCTCTTGGATAAACTGGATGCAGTAATTCGCGAAAAACGACCCGGTTTAAAGAAGAAAGGAATTCTTTTTCATCAAGACAAGGAATTAAAGTACAAATTGCTTACCATCCACCGTATTCACCATATTTGGCTCCCAGAGACTAATACCTATTCCGAAACCTGAAATAGTTCCTCGGTGGAAAGCGTTTTTCATCGAATGGAGAAATAATAGCAGCCGTAGAGGCATTTTTTGAAGACCTTCCGGAATCGTACTTTAATGATGGGATGGATTTATTATGGAGTGTACTGACTGTTAGGAGATTATACTAAATAAAAAATCAAAACTTAAACCAAAATAACTGTGTTTTTATATTTAGGCTAGAAACTTTTCAAGTGACCTGTATGTGTATGCCTTTTAACTTAAAGACAGTTTTTAAAACAATAATTACACGTATTAGTAGGTATTACTGAAAATAATATGCTTCCGTTTATCGCTAGAAAGGCATATTTAATAGTGCTGATTAAAAAATTGGCTAAAATTAAGATATGAAACCTAACCTCATTTCATTTTCATTGAGCATTTAATAAGTAAAAACAGTAGGGATGATACAATTTTCAAAGCTATTACTGAAAAACCACATTCTTATTTAAACTTAGTACAGAATACTGAGAATACATTACACCAATACATTAGAGTAGATACTACAATTCACTTTAAATGTATATAAAATCATATATACAGCGTGATTTTTTAGCAAAAAAGAATTTTACAACACTGTTTTTGGCAGCTCAGCTTTTTTCGTGTAAAATGTTACTGTCAAACATAATTTAACCATGAATCGACTTACAAACTAACAACGCATGCAGATTATTGAACTTTATTATCGGCTATCCGGAATCTTGTGACTAAATTTCGCACCAAATTTACATTATTGCACATTAAACCACCAGCACGCATACGTAGAGTGCGTACAGACGAAAATATTGCAGCCGTATCCGCCAGTGTTGTTGATGACCGTGAATTATCGACTTATTAGTGAGATATCGGCCGATATGTTGGAGAGAGTATACCAAAATTGGACCCAGTATATGAACCATTTGAACCAATTTACACGAAATCATCTTTAAACATTAAATTATATGGACCGTTCTATCGATTCAAATAAAGATTTCAAACATTACTCTAAATTTTATGTGTTTTTTTTAATCAAATCCGAAGGATCTTAAAAATCACTCTGTATTATATCGTTGTACGACGTTTATTTTCAGCAGGACGGTGTCACATGCAATAGAACTGTTGAAACTCTATTACGTGAAAAATTTCCCTGAGGTGTGATTTCTCGAAATGGACCCCTTGAAAAATGACACCTCAGATATTGTGGTAGCTCTGCGGTCACGTCAATTTTCAAAATATTTCTTTTTCTCTATTTTAAATTACAAATTGGGAATTGAGTTTGCAGAATGTTCCTTTTTCCTCCCCATTTATTAAATTACTTTACATGAAATTAACTATTTTTTAATAATAACATAGATTATTTAAACAAATATTACCATTGTAGTTAGAATGCAGAAGATGTTTATATACATAATTATAAGCGGAATATATAATTCAATTTAGCTTAAAGTGTTAAATAAACAATAAGAAATAACGGAACAATTTTGAATAACAAAATCAATATAAAAGAAAAACAGAAACGAGAAATATGTTAACGACAATATGTGATATGTTTAAGTATAAGGTATATACAACCAACAAACATCTGTTTTATGATTCAAATTCATTATTATCAATTGATATTCAATATTTCTGTAATTTATGCTTCTTTCATGATCATTTTTTTTACCTATTCACGTTATATAGTTGTATATTGAAGATTATAAACTTCATTTGACAATATACGAAATAATTATTTAAATTACCATATACTTTTACTGGATTAAATTTAAAATACAAAAATACCATAAAATAACTTATAAGCCACTATTACAATAGAGCTTACACCAATATGACTAAAATTAATATCACAATTGTAATGAATTAAAATTATAAAAGACAGGAGAAAATCGCATGATAGAAATTAAATTTTAAATCGAGATTGTATGTCTTTTTGTTTTTTATGGATTCGTCTTTAAATGTATTCCAAATTGTTCAACTTAACATTCACTTTAATCAAAATGACCATAAAGAATTGCAGCTAAACTGAAAAGTGCGACGAACAACAACTGAACTTATTTAAATAAAAGTAGTGAAAGTGAAAAAGAAAAAAAAAACAATAGGTGTTAAATTTCAAAAGAGAAACAAACGAGCAAAAGACCAACAAAAATGCTCAATTTGATAAAGTATTCTTATTTTTATTGATTTTCTTTTAGATACTTTTTTTACAAATTAACCATTATTGCTCGAAAAGATCCGACCAGCTTGCTTTAATTTACAACTTTATATCTTAATTCTTGTTTTATTCTTTTCGCTATGTTTTTAAAGAAATGCGCACGAGAGTTTAAAAATGATGTTTGCTGCTATTAAAGAATGTGAACTAAAGAACTAAAAGTGAGTGATTTGTAATAAAAATATAATTAATGAAAATATATATATATATATATATATATATATATATATATATATATATATATATATATATATATATATATGTATATATATAATACGTATGTTGCAGAAAATAACGAATGTTTCATTATGAACTGTATTTTTCAGTGTCAGAAGCGTCTGCGAATATACTTCCTCAGAAAAAAATCATATGTAAATTTTACTTAAAAACAACTAAGAACTTGGGAACTTTAAACATACCTATGCAGTCTTTAGTTAATTTCACTGAAAAATATTTATATGAAACTAGATTTCATTTTTGGTTATTTAAACAAAACTTTATTACAGTTTAATTTACCTAATTGATTTAGTGACATTTAATTTCTTAGTACTTAAACATATTGCTAAATTTCCTAGTAAAATCATATTATAACTAAGTGAAATTTCTTACATGAATACTAAATTATGTTAATGAAATATTTAAGTTCTAATGTAATTTTCCTTTAATTAAATGTAATTTTTTTTTGTAATTTTCCTAAATGACTAAATATTTTATCCTATCGTCAGTCGTGGCCAAAATATCAAAATGAAAATTTTCACTAAAATATCTCAGATATTTTCATTGCAATTCATTGCATTGCACTACAATTATAATTGGTTATAACGTGGATATAGTTTTCAGGCATTGTTCCTTTTATCCTGATTGGACCGGCTGGAACAGTGAATATGTTGTGGGAATCCGTGATGCTTAGTACATGTATATTTAACGTATGTATTCGCTGCAATTTTTCGATATTTGAAGGAGATGCAGTGCCCCATAACTGACTACCATAAGTCCAGATTGGCTTCAAGATTGCTTTGTATAATAGCACTTTGTATTCGAGATCAAAGCTGATGTTTAACAGCCACCATAACTGATTAATTTTAAGCTTGATCTGAGTTTTCTTTGCCTCTATATGATTATTCCAGGTCAGCCTTCTGTCAAGGTGAATACCCAAGTACTTTGTTGAGGAACATTGTGGAGCTGATTGGCCATTTATTTTAAGTGGGGGACGTGTATCTAGCCTTAGTGTGAAGGTTGCATGTACGCTCTTTGATTCATTGACTTTTATACGCCATTTTGCTAACTAGATTTCGAGAGAATCGATATGAGTCTTTGGCGACTCCAAAGTCTATGAGATCGGGTATCTTCCTCTTGTCCGTCGTCCAATATGTCGGTTGACCATTTGAAATAACATCGTAGCCGTGGTTAGTGATGATTGAGCATAGTCTTCTGCCTTTTGGGGTTATTAAGCGGGAGCCCCAGTGAGTGTGCTAGGCGTTGAAATCGCCAGGAACCAAGAATTTGTTACCAAGAGTTGAGAAAAATTCTTTATATTGCTGTTCGGTAATACTGTATCTTGGGGGACAGTATATCGCAGATATTACTAGCTTAGAGATGTATTCCAGACATATAGATGTTGCTTGCAAGTAGACGCTACTGAAATCTTCGAGAACATGATGTTTTATTCTGCTTTTTATCAATATGGCAGTTCTTCCGCGTGCCTTACCATGCGGATGATTTGTGGTGTACATTTTGTAATATGGTATTTGGTAGCAATTTTTGTCATTGAAATGGGTCTCAGATATCATCATTATGTCGATCTGGCTGGATTCAAGGAATTGAATTAGCTCCAAACGGTGCTGGCTTAAGCCGTTGGCGTTCCAGTGGCATATCTTGAGACGACTCATGGTCTGGATAGCAATGTTTGGAGTAACATCGATAGCATATGTTTGATTTATGAAGATCTCCACAAATCACACAAACAGCTGGCAGGGTACAATATGTCTTAGTATGTCCATATTCTTGGTAGTTGCTGCACTGAGGAGGTCCAGTTCTCTTATGGGGTTCTTCGATTGTGATTTTGCGATGCAATAAATACCGAATTTTATTTATGGGGTGTACTTCACCTTTTTTTAGGGTTTTTGTTTCAGGTTGAAGCTCAATGCGATATAGCGATTGAGGTATATTGCTCTTCTTCCTGAAGGGCGAGTTTGATTTCGTTAATATCAACGTTGGGTTCGACGCCTTTGAGTACAACGATTAAGCCCTTACTACTTTTTAGCTGATATGTGTAGTAATTCTTCTTTCCAGCATCAAATTCCGCAATTACTTTGCGATAATGAGTTTCGCTGTAGATTTGCACTTTCGTTTCCTCAATTGGCCTTTGCGAATAGGAACAACGTGGAAATTCTTTGGTCCTATAAGACTTGTAATTCTGGAAATCAACTTATCTGAGTTGCGTTCTCTTAAGAAAATAGGTGGGGGTTTGAAATTTTTCTTGGAGATAATATTTTCGTTACTTTCATCACCTGAAAGCAGAGCGTATCTATTTTCCAAACTAATAGGGGCAGTGTTCTGCTTTTGAATTTGTGTTGAATTCGCTTTACTACAGTAATGTAGCGATCAATTCCAGTTTGAACAGCAACTGGTTCTTTATTAGTCATCGCACTAGTTGATTTTACTACTTTGTCATGCACTTCAGTAGAAAGGCCGTTATTTGTTTGCTTTGATGTTGTAGCTGTTGGTGTTACAGCAGGAGAAGCGCATTGTACACTCCACGGTATAGAGAGAGATAGTATATCACGAGAGAATAAATTTATTTTCTTTGTCTGTATTTGTTGTTGTTGCAAAATTTGATGTAGTGTTAGAGTGAGGAATATGTGCAGGCAAAAGATTTGCACTGTTACTTTCCCTTGTGCAGTGTGTATGAACTGATTTTTTTGATAATGCACTTATCGGGGGGGTTTGCGCGGGTGATTGCAAATTATGATTTACACACACATTAACAGGCGATTGCCTTTGCCGGAGAGGAGAGCGCCGAACACTCGTATTACAAATAAAATCTGTTTGCAAACTATTTTATTATTATTATTATTTTTCTTTGATTTTATTTTTCTTTTTACTTACCTGTATGCACAATAAGTAACACAGAAATAACTGGTTGATTTTATTTAGCATCTTTTCGCAATTTATTAGATTTTTTAAACCGAATCAATTATTTATTTAACTCGATTAAAGGAGAGATCCAAAACACTTCCACTCTTATTGGTGAATATCGCCAAATCGCCAAATGAATGATAAAGTCATGACATTATAACTTTTGCTGGGTCCTTCAACAAAAGGGAAGTCTATATCCGAGCTTCTCCAAACGTTTGTTTATCATAGTAATTTTTAATATCCTTAAAATCCTTGCCGAGATTATCAACAGTGGGGAAGTCCTTATCTGAGACTATATATACGTTTTGAGCAGAATGTATGTTTTTACGTGGTGCTCCCATAACATTTGATACACAACCTCAAGCCGAGATAATTATCGCCACTCACTTTAGCCGCCGTTCAACGAGTGACGAACGACGTTGCCCGGTGGTTGCCACGTGGAGGACCTTCGCTGAAGAGAAGGTGTCATCACATAATAAGCCTAACAAATTATATATGTGATAACCAGTGAGTTGACTTGAGATTAGTTCATGTTGGATTGCGACTCGCTTCAATGATCGGACGCGATACCTTGTGAAATAATCCCCAAACCACCATATACAATCTAAATCAGCATCTATATTGTTACTATCCTTATTCATTTCATAAACGTTTTTATTATCTTCCTTTAAACAATGCCGTTGAATAAAATCACTTGTCTGCTATCCTAGAATATAGATAGAATATGTATATGTATGCCATTTCCTTAAATTCACAAAATTAAATTATTTCTATTGAAAATTATTGAAACTTAATAATACCTTTGAATGAAATGCCTTCGAAGAGATTTTCTGATTGTATGTACGAGCTATTTTAATTTTGATAATACATACTCCTCGTGGACAGAATAGCCAAGGGCTTGATGTAGTTGCTAAAATAATAGGAATATATTGTACATATAAGCAATCAAATTTAAATGAAATGTTTACAAATGTATACGCAGAATAGGGCAATAATCAAAGTTTATGTAATATAGGCAAGCTACATATCATTAGCTTAAAATGTTTTCACCAAAAAATGCTGCATTTGTGCCCTTTCGAAAAGGGGGTAATAGGGCCTACAGCATTAAATGACCTGTACAAAAAATATTTTCAAAAGAATAGATATTCAAATATTTATTTTAATTATTTTTTAATGCTATTCAGTTGTCTATCCTCTGTATCATTACATCCGTAGGCGTCTGTCTCTCTCTCTCTCCATCTATCTATCTATCTATCTACATATGTAATGCCTCTGAGCCATTGAACAAGAGTATATGTATTTTAATAGGTATCAGAACATAAATAGGATATTTTATTATTACATTTAAATTTTTGCTGAAATTGCACAAACACATGTATACACACACACACACACAGATGTTCAAAACTATGCCAAAAATATATCTATATCTCACTCTATTTTGCTATTTCTCCGTATAAAATTATTCTATAGAAATTTTACAATAACAAAACTTTACATTATATTTAAAGCTAATGAAATATGACAGTTGAATGACCTTTTTACCTTTAAATCGATGGCACTCGCACACATGCATACATATGTAATGCCAAATGCTGGTTTGTACTATATACGCGCATACACAATCGATATCATTGAATGTATGTGTAAATTGCATTTAAGGAAACCATCAGAGAAAAAGTAAAGATGATCACGGAAAAGGATAACGAATTCTATATGCATTGTCGACTCCCTTATGTCTCAAATTATCACATATATAATGTGGCTGATAATAAGGATAATGATGATGATGATGATGTGGCATTGTGTCTCATATGGAATAAGAAAATAGAACAAAAATAAGTAGAAGCAAAGAAAGAAGAACAAGAATAAGAAGAGGATAAACGAAAAATCATTCCCTACAAAAACTGTGTCATCATAGACGCATTTGTTGTTGTGCTGGCTGCCGCTATTACTGTTGTCGCCATGGTAAAATACTAAAATCACAATAAATGGCTTTTTTTCTCATTTCTTGTTTCATACATAATTTCATTTCGCGCTCGTAGTTGATTTTAAGCAAACACCAAACTCCTTGCCCAGCTGCTGATGTCGTTGCATCTGTATTTTATACGCGCATGTTATAAGACACACATACAGTCTTGTAGTACACCTCAATACAATTGGTATAGTTGCAAAGAAATCGACCAGTAGGAAATATGGTAAGTCGTTACTGGTACTATTAAGGACTATACAAAGAACGTTTTGAGCATCACAATGCATCATCACAATGCAGGGGATCGGATTGGAAAATCTTTGAAAATATAGAAAAATGACATCCTCAAGCGAATATTTCTTCGAGAGTAAACATGCTAGCAGATCTTTAATTTCACTAGCTGATGCTAAATTTTTTATTAAAATTTAGATTTTTTAAACAACACTCTGCCATAAATTTTTTGATTTTTATAAAGTACTTAAGTTGTTATAACTTTGTATGACAGACACATATTGTACAAATAGGGGCATATATATATACTGTTACAACATTGAACACACCGAATAATGGTTCGGGTGATGAATGCCTCGCAAAAGTCCATGAGTTGAATTATAACAAGGGCTTGGGACTTGAGGCCATCAAATGCCGTATCAGAGGTTTGTTGACTGCAGCTTTGAAAAAAAATAGCACGCTGATAACTTGTACAGAAAAATCTTGTTTACAATAAAAAAATGTATACACAGTTGTGGACCCTCGCCAATGAAGCTAAAACGATACAAACCTTGCTTCAATACAATTTACCAGCATTCATTTGCTCTGACGAATGGCCCTTTGGTGGTCCTGATTTGGGCCCGTTGGATTACAAATGGTAGGCAATTTTAGAGGAGATGGTTTCCCAACATTGATTCTCTTAAGACAGCTTTGATTCGCGCTGTGTCCAATTTTCCAATGGACGAGGCGACTATTGATGATTGGCCAGTTAAGGGCCAATGAGAAAACTGTCAGTTGAACTTCTACACATTGCTGTGGTGATGACCACGAAATAATTTTCGGAGGGTAGCACAACGACTTCAAAAGCAACTTCAAATTGCTTATTGTATTAGCATAGCGGTTCTTTGGATGACAAGATGTAATATTCTGTTTTACCATCTCTCAGTCACACTGCATTTTGATGAAATTTTTGGTAATTTTCTTCGTAACCCACCTTTATCCAAGGCATAAGGGTATTATTAGTTAGTTATAATTTTATAGTTACGGTGGCGTCGTATGTATTTCTTCTCTAAGCAAAGGTATGAGACTTGTTATACTTAGCTCAATGCGTTAAGCTTTATTCGCACATTTTCTTAACCCACAGCTTAATTGATTAAATCTTGCGATTATTTGTAAATCTTTATCGTGACAGAAATGTCCAAATTATCGTTTGTCACAATATTAATAATTAAACTCAAATACTTTTTCCTATTGGCCACATGTATCGTGTGCATTACTGTTGAGTATTTACAACTATGAGTATTGTGCTTCAAACGACTTGTGCTCTCAATATATTTTATATATGTACAATATGTTTTTTAATGTATATAAATGTTTGTTCGTATACTCAATAAAGCATATACGCCACTACTTCTTATGTCACTTAATTTCAACTTATACAGCAAGTTTATTTATATATACATTGGTAAATGAGAGTTCCTTCAACCAGTCAAAAAAATTAAAATTTTTCTATAAATGGTATGTCATCGATGATGGTTTTTATCCAATAGGACACTATTTTCAATGTCTCATTTTCTGTCTCCAATTTAAATTTTGTGGAAGTTACATATCCTATTAAAAATTCGACTACTGTACCAGTACTACTTGGTAATATTTATAGTTATTTTTATTTCATTTTATTTTATTTACAATTTCAATATCGACGACACTACGAGTATTGTAGACGACACATTTCTTTATGTGCTTCCGAGTGCATTACACTGTACTACATTCATGTACGTTGGGGTGAGGAAACATTGACGGTAGAAAACAATCTGCTGACTTGATAGTTGTTTCTACTTTATACTTATGGTTGTAAATGGAACTATTTGCCATACATACGATACGTATAAGGTACATATGTATACACGTACTTATATATGGCTAGCTAATAATAGCATCGCGATATTGTTGGCGTTGATATTCATATGATTGAAAAAGGGCGCAAGCAAATCTTACGAAACAAATATGTATGTACGATACGTATTCATTCATATAGAGTTACATTTTCATTTTCATTTGTAAATTTAACTGTGTCACATTTTCTTAATGTCTGTCGTTATTTGCTTTCATTGTAGCCAAGTATAGTTAATGTATTATATGTATGTATATTATTATGGAAATAAGCTTATTTAAATAATATTTATATGCACTGTTTCACCATTCGGAAATTAAGGATGTCAACATGTCAACTATGCTAAAAATAAAAGCATATAAGCTATAATTCTTTTTCTTCTTGCGCTAAAGACAACATGTATTAATCACATTAATAGCAATTTAATTTGCGGCATCTAATCTAATTAATACATAGGAGCACATTGATGATAGCTCCATTTAGCCATGATTTAGATAGAGAGTGGAGTACATAAACTTACAAATAGCTTCTTCAACACTAATACCGAACTTGGTTTCATAATATAATATAATAAATATAATACGTAGAAGTATAGAAATAAAAACACCACATATTTGTATCTTGGAATATGAGAAAATATGGAATAAATCTTGTGTACATTTTTACCTAAATACAAGCAACCTAGCAATATGTTCAGGACAGAGCAACAGCTGAAATCTAGTAGCAATGGTAGTCAGTTGAAGTTGAAAATGTTTACGAATTTAAAATCGAGAAAATCTGTTGTTCTTGCATAAAGATTGTTTCTAGGTGACTCACCTACTCACCGAGCTTCTCTTCCAGTACGGTTTTTTGTGTTTAATTTTTGGACAGTACTAGAAAGGACCTATTTATGTTAGCCGCTTTCGAACGGCAGAACCCTTGTAACATCACTTTTTCTGAGATTTGTCACAAAACTCTTTTAGAAACGTTTTCATGGCAAATTGTTACTGCCCGACGAATTGCCAATTGCTTGTCGCAAGGTGGTTACCATTCAAAAGAAAACTCTTTCATATATTGTGCAGCAATCCACGACCTGCAGAGTTTTTACTTCAATCTTAAAGATAAACATTTCTTATAAAACACAAATAAAAAATAATAATAAAATTGAAATTATACTGAAACAAACATGCAAGAATTTGTAAATTTTGCGCAGCGAATGTGACGTCATAACAATCCTAAACGGTTATTGGTTTATTTAGTTATTTTCAATCAATTGTCATAACAAAATTGATTATTGAATTGTTTGAATTGAACTGAATATTGTTTGCGACGGACATATTGTAGCAATGTTACTTTCATTTATTTTCGTCATATACGATATGACGGACTAGCATGCGCACGTCTAAATATTTAATGTGTGGTTAGTGTTTTTTTCTTGCATTTTTCTCCTCATACATAATTGCTACAATTTTCCCAATAAAAGTCAAGCATAATTCCATGTGTAATGATCACTAGGCTGACTACATTTTACCGATTTTTCTATGTTTGATTGTCTGTTCTTCTTTCTTGTCTTAAATTGGAAATTATTCGGAACTCTAACACGCACCATATACGTACACTGTTCTTTTCATATGTCTATCATTTATTCATAGGGAGTATGAAAAACAATCAATATAAAGAAATTCTTTCAAATATCGATCGAATAGCCATATAAATACATACGTATGTACTTTTCATAATCTTAAGGCACCTGCATAAAGAAGCACAATATACTAAGTAGGCATAAAAGAACAACATAAAGAAAATGCAACAACATAATGTGGAATACAAAATGAAACAAAATAAAATACTTAATTTACATAAGAGAAGCTTAAGCTATTCATTAGATGATTACTATTGCTATCGTGACTTTAAATCGGTGTGAAATAAATTACTTGTAATTATAAAGAAATTAACGGTATAAAGTTTGTCTAGAGTAAATTAGAGTTTGAATATACAAATGTTTGATGAAATCTATGATAGTTGGGTATATGCAACATGATAGTGTTCAATATAACATGAGCCAAAAATCATTATTAGAACAAAGTCATTGTGCAACGCTCAATCAATTTCTATCCAATATTTACAACATCATAAATTTGTTTCAAATTAGTGAGTGCATATGTTGGGTACATTACTACATTCTATTTTAATCTTATCATTTTTTAAAAGGTAAACTACACCAACAATTGCTTCATTTCAGTTTTTCGTTTGTCAAAATTCTTATCATTTAAAGTACAAAAATAAAGAACAAATAAAAAAAAAAATGAAAAAGACAAAGACTATCCATTAAGACTGCAGACTTAAGTACCTACCGGTGGTGGCTCTACTTAATAACAGAAATTTATGGTAGAAGTAAAGTAGAAAACAGCGTTAATTCTCATCACGAATGGCTCAACTCAAATTTAACCTTCACTACAAATTTAACTCATTTATTGAGAGTAAATTCAAAGAAGCAACTATATAAGTGACAATGAGCCAAAAGCAACTGAGCTCAACTATTGTTTGTATAGCCAAGTACGAGTAGGTATATCTCGTAAAAGAAAACCACACAAGAGAAGATTAGAATAGACAAAATTACTGATCTTCAACACAGTGTGATCATCACTTAATTACATTTGTACACATGTTTGTATGTATGTAACCATGTGGATCGTGCTATGAGTATACCCTTGGCATTAATCAGCTGTGCTATAGTACATAAATATTGTATGTAGATAATGAGGGGGACAAAAACACAAAGAGAATAAAGCACATGCGTTCTATAAACAGTGGCTCCCTAAGCCACCACCACGATTGTACACTATTATAAAGCAATAATAACAAAGAAGTGCATTATGCGTAACGAACATTATGACTATCTGCATGGAATGAGTAATAACCACCACCACCACCACCACCACTGCTACTACATATGACGTCTATCAACATATTACTTAAACAACACAGCTGCTCAATGGCAATATCGTACGAGAGCACATTCTGTACGGGCACAGATGTACAGATGTTGTTTTTGTTAGCGCCAAATTAAAAATTTCAAATTCAATGGTTAAGAAAAGGTAAAGCACATGTATCTTATACAGAAATTCAAAATATGAAATATTGAGACAATATTATCTAAATTGAGTGAGTGAATTTCAGAGGAAAGAGAGAGAGCAGATCATTAGCTGGCATTAATAAGAAGAGAGAAGACATATTGTTTGACATATTTCCCATACAAAAATCTATCAGAAAGCAGATACTAAATTGAGTTTAAAACTGTTTCTGTGTCTGCCAATATGTAATTATATCCCATACATTTTAATTTGAAATATACATATATGAAAATACCTAGTCAGTCCTTGGATCAATTATGACAAATATATACGAGTATCATATCAATTTTTATCTTTATTTTTCCATTTCAATTCAAAGAAATTTTCTCATATTTTTTATTAATTTACCGTTATTTTCAGATCAATATAACTACAACTATTTATTGTATCCGACAACTCTAGAACCGAAGAATACTATATTGGAGAAATGTGTATATCACTTAGAGAAATACGAAGGAACGAACGAATAGAAGTTGGAATTCAAGAACTGGATATTGTGTGTGTCCCGGGCTAAACCAAAGAACAAACACCCTTCTAAGACTCAATAGATGAGAACTCTGCCCTTTTTGTTAGTTCTGCTTTCAACGAAAGTATTTAGGGGCAGACGTAAAGAAGCTTTATGTGTTAAAAACAGCCATTGCGAAGCATTATTTTAGTGACCAAATTACGTCTAGAAAGTATTAAATCGGAAAATAGTTATTGGCTTTCGATTTAGTGGTTATTACTTCTAGTGATCATGGTCTTTTACAAAACTACTACAAAATATTTGTGGCCATGTTATCTTTTTTGAACTCGATAATGACGCTCTTCAAAATAAAAATCTTTATCCAAGTTACACTGAGCAATTGAGCATCGAAAACCGGCTATTTCCATTCATTTCAATTCCATTAAATGATGATTCCTATTTTAAATGTAAATGAAGTTCAAAATATATTGCTGAAGGGATTAATGAAAAAAAGCATAGTCACTGCCAAGAAACGAGCAGAAGTTTGTTAGAGTAGCTGAGTGAATAACTGAGTGTGATTTAGAATAAACTATAAAAAAACAAAACAGCACATTTATACAAACTCTCACACACACACAGACTCATTCACTCAGTGAAGACACTCGCACTCGCACTGGAACTCATACTCAAATTACAAATTATTTGCCGGTAGAATGTTTTGTCGATTTGTTGTCGTTGTCAACAAACGTTGCTAAACTGCGCGACCGTATAGACGTGGTAGTTATACGAACGTGTATGTAAATACGAACTGCAAATAAATATTACGATCGCGATTTGCAGTATTTTTTGCTTAACTCAGAGAAATATTATTCGATATACGACGAAGAAAGTTTAAAAGAAGATTATACATAACAAAAGCCAATAATAACAAAAAAGACTAAAAACCTTTAAAACGAACATAATTTTTCATAATCAAAACGTTATTGTACACCTATGTGTTTGTTAACCCATATCGCTATATGAAGAGTCAACTTTTATCAATACATGGCTTTGAAATATTGGATAACTTTTTTTTTTTTGGCTAAAAGAATTTGAAAAAAGTGTCAACAGCAAAAATATTTCAACAATAACTTGTGCGATTTATATGCTTGACAAGACTAGACAACCTTATTGTCTGCATCAAAATATTGGATTTTCTTCCAAAATTGACTAAGAATCATTTATCTTTTCGTTTAAAGATACAATAAAAGTGTAAGCAAAGATTTTCTTCTTTTTAAAGTAAATATAAATAAACAAAAGCTAGTGCCAAGACAGATGAATGTATAGAACGTGAACAATTACACCTAAAGTTACATAGAGACTTATAAAAAATATGTAAAATAATAAAACATTCGTGCGTGATTTGATTTGTTAAACAAAAAGCGAACAAAACAAACCAGATACCTTCTGAACATCTTTCTATATGTGCCTTATCGTTTGAAAACTCAAAATTGGTTTTAAAGAAGCAACAGCAGCAAAAAGAAGTAGTAGCACCAACGTGCGTGATGTTATGTTGTAGTGTTGGCCTCTATGTCCGTTTAAAACGTTTATAACATTTTGCATATGAGAATTATAATTTAATATTGTGTCACATAAATTATAAATAAATAAACATATAATATACGATTATGTACACTCGTACACTTAACAAATGGATATTTACTTATATGCATGGTGCCAATACTGACTATTTTTAGCAGTCTATTGAAGGCGGCAATTAAAGGTAAGTCGAGACGACAGTAGAAGAATAATTGATTGGATTGTGTATGGCTAGAGAATCACAGAAAGCAACAACAGTAATTGAATAATATAATGCTTGACTGCTTGACATTGATTAAAACTATTATCAGTAATAAAAAGTGCTACTTATCTACTCACCTTCTTTGTAACGACTTTGATTCGATTAGTAAGGTGTCGTACATAATTGGTTACTCAATTTTATGCATATGTTCGTGTGTTTATACTAATTTTTTTTTTTTTTGTCATTCTTCATTAGCATTAATAGGTATTTATATACATATTCACTTTTTGTTAATTACATATCATCATTAACACGTAGCAAGTATTTAATTAGCACGATTGCTTTCATTATTTTTATATAGGTGAAGGTTAAAATACCGATACAATGAGCTACTTATTGATAACTGTTCAAATAAAAGAAAATTATACACAATATATTTACATATTAGTAATTTCTGAATTGTTAATGCGTTGTTGCAGTCAAACGTTCGAGGCTTTTTTATTTTATTTAAATTGAAAGTAGCAACTGTTGCATCAAATAATGAGAAAGAACAAAATAGGAAAACTGATTTTAAACTCCTTCGACTGCGATAACGGTCATGGTTCTTTAATCCATCTAATGCCATTTATAAACCGTTTGTCTACGTTTGTCTTAATGACTCACAAATTATATGTATTTCTAAGAACTTTGAATTGATTTTTAAACACATTTCTACATGATCGCTAGTATTAGTATTAATTATATTGAAATATTACCCAGTTAACTTACCCAGTCCATTTCGAATAGTATTATACTTAAATCGTTACTGCACATTCGAAATATGGTAATTTTAATTAAATCAATTGAATTAATAATAAAAAAGAAATTATATTCTCTTCTAAACAAAGTATTAACTACTGAAACATTTGCAAAAATTGTATTGATCACCAGGAAATGAATTTATTTAACGGAATGTAGAAATATGTGAAAAACGGAATGTTTCGAATTGCCAACTCTTTTAAAGATACTTTAAATGCTTCTTCTAAATGCATAATTCTATCCACACATTTTACAGGCTCCAAAATTAAAATTTCGTTTAGTTTTTTTAATTAGAATTGAAAATTGCTTTGTTTTCAATGGAGAGTTTAAAGCGTCATACATCTCGAAGTAAACGAAAACCCAGCAACACCACTTTACTTCAGTTTTACATACAAATTTCTCGGTTTTTTAAGCAACTCTTTTTAGAAATATGACGCTAACAATGCAAAATGATGCAAATTTTGCATTTTCTTACAAATTATTTTAAGAATATATGTATTCTTTTCGTTTTAAGTTCACGTTGTGAATCACATTTGCAAAAGTAAACGAATATTGAATTATGCTTGCTCTGCATAAGGAGAATAATATTGCTATTTGTTTTAATATTATTTTATTTAATTTGTTTTTATAAACTTCATACTATAAATGGTGATACGGGAATCCTTATCATTAGCTCCTCTCTGTGACGTAATATGAGCAGTGAGAATATACACAATGTGCATTATGCCACACCTTAGATGAGGCATTGCGTAGCGCAATAAAATTAAAAATACTTTTTTTTCTTTCCTTTACCAATAAATTGTATATATGGAAATTATATGCCTTTTATTAATGTGGACTACGTAAAGAAGATGATTATGTTTATTTATAAAAGGTGGAAAAAAGAACAAAACGGTTAGGAGGAACAAAAAAGCAAAAAGACAACAGCACTTTTTAGTTTCGTTGATATTGTGATAATAGTAATTTGCATAAATGCTCATAAAATTATTCAAATCGATTTGATTACTTACTTATCATATTTTTAGTTTACATCATTTTATACGTAGCATCACACAAGGCAAGTTTACTATTACGAAACGGTTATTTTTTTCTATTATAATAAAATAGAACTTGGATGATTTTATTGTATGGATTAGAAAGAATTGTAGCAATTTATTGAATTTTCATATAATAACGAACAATTCGATTGATCGATCGAATGATATATTGATGTGACTCATGTAAATTACAATGAACACAACAACTTAAATGTTGAATAGAACTATAATTACGATTATAAAATAAATTGATTAATCATCAAATCGCATTATATCACATTCATCTGACACCTGCTACATTTGACATTTTCTCGGGGATATCAAATACGTCAAACAGCTTTTTCACCGATTTGCTATATACCCGGTGAAAGGAATTATTCTAATTGCATTTGACACTTGAAATTAATAAATTTTGGTTGAAATGTTTACACAATGAAATCGAATAAAAAACGAGAATAGTAATTATAGTTAATTTTTCATCATTATCATTGACTAAAAAGCCATTACATTGCCATTTTCGTAATGAGTATCGTATGTGTGTGCACATGTATATTATTTTTATGAACTTGTCGCAGTATTTATGTGTGTGAACGCGCGTGTAAGTATGTATTTATGAGCTTTCTACTATAAAATTTTATTTTTTTTATAGCACTTTAGCACACCGTTATTTTCAACACTACTCATAATACTCATAATAGTACAAGTTGTTGATGATGATGATGATGCTGCTGCTTCTGCTGCTATAAATGTTTATAATCGACAACAATAACAATGATAGTGAACGTGCATATTACTGTATGTATTTGCGACTGCGTTTTACACTATATGTTATTCTCGTTGCTGGTGCTGACACAGTTTAACTGTCATTCATTCAACGTTCAACACCAATATTATTGACAATAATTGCGCGAATACACTACGCATGGGTATAGCATAAGGAATGTAAGAAGGAAGAAAAAGACTTTTAAATAATTTATAATGTACATTTTTGTTTTAATTTTAAACTTCTTTTTGTGTTTTTTTTTTTCTTTCTTTTTTTGCTTTAGTTGTATATCTTTATTTATTCTTCCTATGTAATATAATATATGACATTTGGTAATTGACATTAGCGGGTTGTAGTGATGATGTTTTTATAGTCACAAGCAACAATAATATAGTTGGTTGGCAATTCATGTTAGCTAACATATACAGTATTGTGCAAAACTTAAGCAACTGGTATAGTGCTCTCATTGATTTCAAATTTACTAAAAAATAAAAGCGCTTAGATTGAATGTTTTAATATTTATTTGTTCCTTTATTAAATACATAAAAAACAACAACAACAAAAGTTCGGTATTCTTACGAAATTAACGGTAAACAACAAAAAACAAATTATACTCATATTTCATCTGTGCAAAACTTAAGCAACTCGGAGTGCAAAGGTGTTCGATATTTCTTTGTTCAGAAAATAACGGATTTTTTTCGGAGTTTTTTCTGCTTTGTGCATTAACATTGATCTAACTCAGTACAAAAAAGTCTTTCTTAGCGCACAGTTCTTTCAAACATATTGAAATCCAAAATGCAACGTGTCCGTTATAGTCATCAATTTAAGATGAAGGTTATATAGTTATTTAAGGAAGGAAAACCACAGAATGACATTGCAAAATCATTAAATATCAACAAATCTATGATATCAAGATGGATACGATTATTTGAAAAAACTGGTAGCGTTACAGATCGAAATTCAGGAGAAAGACCCCAAAAAAATTTCTTATAGGGAAGCTATTCAAATTAAAAAATTGATTAAAAAAAATCCGTTCATGTCTTCAAAAGATATAGTAAATACTCTTAATTTAAATGTCGATTCAAGCACAGTAAGAAGGCATTTGATTAAAGTTGGTTTAAAAAGCTACAAAGCGGTAAAGAAACCAATGCTTACACCAAAACATGTAAAAAAAAGGTATGTTTGGTTTAATGCCTTCAAAACAAAAACAACAACATATATTTTTTTTCCAGACTTGAATTTGCTAAGAAGTACGTGGGCTGGTCCATAAAAAAGTGGTTTGGAGTACTGTTCAGTGATGAAGATAAAATAAATTTATTTAATTCAAACGGAATAATAAGAGTTCGACATGCGAAAGGTGAAGGCCTCAATCCGCGATACTGTAAAAAGACTGTAAAGCATGGAGGAGGGAACGTCATGGTGTTGGCGTGTTTTTCGGGGAGTGGACTTGGTCCGTTGCATAGGATTGACCACAAAATGGACAGATTTATGTATAAGGACATCTTAGAAACTGCAATGTTGCCTTTTGCGGAATGGAATATGCCACTTCGATGGGTGTTTCAGCACGACAATGATCCGAAACACACATCGAAGTTTGTGAAGGATTGGCTACAGTCAAATAAGATTCAAGTGCTTGATTAGCCGGCACAATCGCCCGACTTGAATCCTATTGAAAATTTGTTTTCAATTTTAAAACGAGGCTTGGGATCAAAGCGCTTTAAAAATAAAGACGTACTATTTTTAGGCCTCAAAACTGAATGGGAAAATATAAATAAATCATATTTAACGAAATTAGTAGCTTCTATACCCAAAAGGTGTGCTGCAGTAATTAAAAATAAGGGATACTACACAAAATATTAAAAGTTGCTTAAGTTTTGCACAGATGAAATATGAGTATAATTTGTTTTTTGTTGTTTACAGTTAATTTCGTAAGAATACCGAACTTTTGTTGTTGTTGTTTTTTATGTATTTAATGAAGGAACAAATAAATATTAAAACATTCAATCTAAGCGCTTTTATTTTTTAGTAAATTTGAAATCAATGAGAGCACTATGTCAGTTGCTTAAGTTTTGCACAATACTGTATGTTGTAAATAACAGATGAAAGAGAAAAATGGGATCGGAATTTAATTTTCTCTCATCAAATTTCAAAAGTTTCACACAATAAATATTTATAATAACTTACCAATAAACACATATTTAAATGAACTGTTTTTACAACTAAATTTTATGGTCATATAAATAAATTAAAAAAATTAATATGTGGCATTTATAAGACCCGAAGGGCTCCTTGACCGGGCTTCATTTCCAGTACTGTTGTGCATGTTAATTTTTGGACAGTATTAGACGGGACCTACTTATTGGACTTGTGACATCACAGACTTCTTTCAGAAGCTATTCCATGGCAAATTGTTACTGCCAGAAGAATTGTGAATTGCTTGTCGACAGGTAGGTACCGTTCGAAGGAAAAATCTTCGATATAACCTACTGGTCAGAAAGCCAAGCCAGCACACGAACAACTGAGCTACATCATTACTTCACTAGGGTATGCACATATAAAGTATGGAATTCTCCTTACCGTTTTACAATAAAAATGTACGAGCAATGCTTTATTATAATATTTCGGTTCAATAAACTATAAACATTTTCGCCATTAACTTCATTAATTATTTTTATCGTTCTTGTGTGCCTCGCTTTGGTTTGTGTGCGTGTATTTAATAGAAAAATGCTCACCTTTTTTATAAAACAATTTTAGTGGAATGCAATTTTCATTGGCGCTTTCGAATTATACAAGTATACTAATACATATAAATATGATATAAATTTTTAGATGAGAATTGGAGAAAAAATGCGTAGAGGACAGAAAATTACAATGTAGCTAATACACTTATAACCACAGAAATAATAGAAGTTTACAAGCCAAATCCTAATTTTGCACAATTAATAATAACTATAATGCTATGAATGTTTAATAGAAAGATAATATTATATATATATATATATATATATATATATATATATATATATATATATATATATATATATATATATGTATATATATATGTATATATATATATATATGTATATATATATATATATATATATATATATATATATATATATATATATATATATATGTATATGTATATATATATATACATATATATATACATATATATATATATATATATATATATACATATATATATATATATATATATATATATATATATATACAGTGACTCAACTTTTCGATCGCATCGGTACTAAAAATGTTCTTTGTTGTTTGTCAAATTTCTGTTATTACTGTTAGAATAACAATTATTTGCGCAAAAACAAATAACCTTTCAATAATGAAGCAGACAAAAAAAGAAACTGAAAAAGTCCCGTTATTTTTGCATTGTTCGAAAAATTTGAGTTGAAGGCACTCGATCAATTAGTTGATGCTGCTACGATTGTGCATTAGAGTGATACGGTATTCCGGGACGTAAAATGTTTTACAGAACAGTGTTTAAAATAATAAAATTATTTGAGTTTTTAAATAAGGTAAGGTTGATTTCTTTGTATTCTCGTACAAAACATTGTTTTGATTTGGATTTCAGATGAAAAAGTTAAGCGACCAAATAATAGGAGAAATTAAAAGACTTGTTGAGTCCAAAGTTAATCATCGCGAAATTTCACGAAGACTTGGAGTCTCTTTAGCGAGTATTTCAAAAATTCGCAAAAATGCAATGCCAATGGCGGAAAAAAATAAGCCAGGCAGAAAAGCAATACTAAATGAAAACATCCAGAGGCGTATAGTTCGCAGCATTACATATGGGGCGTATGATAATGCCGCCCAAATTAATAAGCAGCTACAGATCAACGATGATATCCATGTTACAACCGAGGCCATACGAAAAGTTTTGCGTAAAAAAGGATACCATGGACGAGCCAAAATAAAAAAGCCTCTTTTAAAAGATTACCATAAGAAATTGAGACTAGAATTTGCCAAAAAATACAAAAATTTTACAAATAATGATTGGGCGAAGGTTATCTGGTCCGATGAAACCAAAATAAACCGATTTGGTTCCGATGGCCGCCAATGGGTCTGGAAAAAACCCGGAGAAGAACTCAAGGATCGGCACATCCAACCAACGTTGAAGCACGGCGGGGGAAATTTGATGATTTGGGGGTGCATGTCAACGGAAGGCGTTGGAAAATGCGTCAGGGTGCAGGGACTGATGAAAGCTGATCAGTATATCGCCATTCTTGATGAAGGACTCCTTGGAAGCCTCAATAACTGGAGAAAAAGTGTGTCGGATATCATCTTCCAGCAAGACAATGATCCGAAACATACCGCCAGAATTACGAAAGCTTGGATCCAATATAAGCAAATTAGAGTACTTGACTGGCCCCCCCAATCACCTGACCTCAACCCGATAGAACACCTGTGGGTTGAGGTGAAGAGGGCCATTTCTTCTATCCCTGGAGACTGTCCTGATTTAAACACTTTGTGGCAACGAACACAGATGGCTTGGCAAAATTTCCCATGGAGACGTGTAAAAATCTGGTTGAGTCTATGCCAAGAAGAGTTCAAGCCGTAATTAAAGCTAAAGGAGGCCACACGAAATATTGAAGGCAAATATTCCGTAAAGTAAACTTATTGATCGAATATATTTTTTTCTTTAAAATTAAAGTACATGACTATAGAACTGAATTTTTTATTTTATTTTAATTTTAAAATACGCTTTTTTATTTCATTTAAACTGGGTTCAAAACTTTTTTGAATTGCACTTAAAAATAAAAAATTATAAAATAAAGTGTTCCTTTTTTGATCTCATTCGATCGAAAAGTTGAGTAACTGTATATATATATATATATATATATATGATGTATGCATTTTATTAGATTTATTTTTCCATGATACTATATCACCATGGATTCAGAAATAATTAATTTTTTAGTAAATAGAAGTGGGTGCCGTAGCTCAGTGGTTAGTGTGTTCGCCTTCTGATCTGTAGGTCGTGGTTCAATCCCCGGCTGATGCATAACAAATTTAATATCGATAAGATTTTTCTTTCGAATGGTACCCACCTGTCGGCAAGCAATTGGCAATTCTTCCGACAGTAACAACTTGCCATGAAAAAGCTTCTTAAAGAACTCTGTGACAAAGCTCAGAAAAAGTGATGTCACAAGTGTTCTGCCGTTCGGAACCGGCTAAAATAAGTAGGTCCCTCCTAATACTGTCCAAATTTAAGACGCACAACAGTAATGGAAGAGAAATTCGGCCAATGAGCCCTTTGGGGCTTTAAGTGCCACATATTTATTTATTTTTTTTTTTAGTAAATAGAATTGTAGAGTGTAAAAACTTTATTGAACATTTCCATATAATGAATTCCATATAATGAATGATTTCAATGAGAATAAGTATAAAAATTTACTTTTTTTTTGTAAAAGCAATATTCAAACATTTACCAGACTTTTCAAACGTCCTCTTTATGGACATTCCAACCACATTTATTGCTTCAAATAAAATTACTCACTTATGAACGTACGACGAATGCATATATTACTCACCGTAACAACAGCAACTGCAAAAAAAAACCGGGCCAATAGCAATCTCATCATTATCAACAGCAGCATCAGAATTAACAATAGTAGTAACAAAGTAAAAAACGTGTTTTGTGGAAAATTCTTTGCAATAATGACACACCAGTATTTATACATAAATATGTATGTATGGGTTTGTTCATAACACTAATTATAGCGGCTTGTTTAACTCTTTCTCCTATTCTTCTTTCATTTTATTTGTTTTCTTTGAATACTTGATTATATTAATGCATACAAATTTACGCCAAAACTCGCGTAAACAAAATAGTAGGTAATAGTAATAACAATAAAAATGGAAAATTAGAAATATTACTTGAATTTCCATAAAATTTGTATGACATGATTATATTGTATTTAATGTTTATAATGAGCAAATGCCAAAGTGGGTGGATTTCCTATAAAAGTCAAGCATGTAGCACAAGCCAAAAATTTCGCCGACAGAAACCATAATTTTAATTGAATTAGGGAATAATAAATGACAACGACTGCAACAACAATGAAAATAAGTAAATTAAATATACACTATATAATATATTTTGTATGTACATGTATGAGAGTACAGGGTGTTCCAAATAAGTTGAATATTTGTTAAATTGGAAATATTTACCCTGAAATATTAACAATAGTTGCTATTACGTTCAAAAATAAACTCAAGATTTTATTTAATATTTTTTCATTTGAAGCTTATTTGTGAAATGTAAATATATAAGTCTTTTAATAGCCATAAGACCGTGTACACACATGTAATGCCATACAAGTCAATATTCATCGTTTATGTAACGTAAGCACCAATCAAGCAGTAAGTAAACGGTTCCCTTATTGAATTTTAATTAATTAATAAAGTAGCGTTAGCGAAGCAAAAAAGATACAAAAAAAACATAAATTTCATTTATGTATTTGGGATTAGTACAAAACCTCAATTGATTTTCTTGTTGTTGTTGTTCGTGTATATTACATTAATGAATGTAGACACAAGCGAAAAAATTAGGTTCTTACGAGACGGGCAGTGTGAACATATAAAAAAAGGGAAGAGAGTGAGAAAATTGGAAAATTTAACTGTGTCGCGCTTCCTTAATCAGAATGAACATGGTGCTGGCTGACTGAGTGGCTTTTTAGCTGTTGTTCAACATCGGCCTGGTCTGTGCATGCACCATGTTATGCGATACTGGGCGGCGACGATGGAGGGTATTAAGCAAATTAAGTTATTTAAATGCTGTACTAGCCAACGCAATCGTTGTACAGTATATAGTACAGGGTTTGTTTGTTAGACAGCTCGTGCTTAGGATGGGAATAGAGTCATATATATTATATGCGCTATGTAATTCTAATCTAATTTGTTATGCGGATAGCGCGTGAATGAGTATATGTATGGTAAGTATTTGTATTTGTGCTTTTATTTGTGGGAATTTGATGATGATGATTTTGGTGTTTTGTTTCTTCATTTTGTGCTCCGTGGCTTTTCTAATTAGTTTTAATTTTTTTGTTAGATTGTTTGTTTGCTACATTTCCTTTTGCACATAGTTTCGTGCCGGGTCGTTTTCTGTTGTAACGTTTCTCTTTTTGGTGAAATGTTTAATGAGTTAAATATACGTGCAATAAATTATACTTCATTACGTGTGGTAATTAATAATTATAGTGTTTTTTTTTTTGTACCATTTGCAACTTTGGAAATTATGTTTTGCGTCTGGTAAATGTAAAAATTAGGAAATCATTTAAATATTTGCCTTAATTTAAAAGCAGTTGGCAACACCTTATTTATGTAGATCTTTCAACAATGTGTTTGCACCTTAAAAAACACACACATGTAGATGTCGCTACTAATAATTCGAATACAACTTCGACTGACTGTCTGATTCATCATCACACAATACAAACGCCATCTCTTTTACACTAACGGCATTGTTAGCGATGCGGCATAATAACATTTCGAAATACAGTACATCGGTTCGCTCTCACTAATGCAGCCGTGCATAGGAAATAGTTTGAGGTGGAGTGGTTGTGTATATCGTTATTGCTGCGCTGACATTTTATTGAAAATTTCGAAACGCAAACGTCTTAAGCAGCGGCTGTTCGGTAAAAAGCAGACTGGAAAAAAGGAGTCCATTAATTTACAAGAATTATATTTTGAATTTTCGTGTGTCTCGTTATGTACATTATATGGTGTGTTGAATTCAAAAAGAATGAATTTATATAGTATAAAATTGATAAAGTGCAAAATGGCGTTGAATTAATATAACGAGGACAACTTAGCCGTCACCTTCGCGCAGTCTTTGACGGCGTATTGTCTGTCACCCACTCCATCACCCCATCGATCAAATCAATTATCGAAAGAAAAAAATATTACACATATATTTTTATTAAATCAAATAATTGGCTTCCAACATTGTGTACATCTAATAATAAACATATTACAGGAAGAATATATATATATATATATATACATATATATATATATTTGCTGACAACGACGACTACAACAAGAGCAATAAGAAATAAGGAAACACTAAACACATATAAGTAATACCGTAGATAATAGTGGCGACTAGTATTCATTGTTGGACTCTCGACTTTTTTTGTTTCTTTATATGTGCTCTTTGCGGTGACCCCGATTTCCAACCAACTTGTAAGTTTGTCAATTTGTTGCTGCTACGTTTGTGTATTGTCTCGTATTTGTGTGTTTTCAAGATGATCAAGTCGAAAAGGAAAGTTGCTTTTTCACCTTTTTAAATTTTTTCATAGTTTTTTTTTTATATTGTTAACATGAATCTTCTTCATGCATAAAGGATCTAATCGTGCATAAAAATGAATCAATAAAGACACTGTTTGAGAGTTTAAACGTGGAAGAATATTAGTGGGATTTATTTTTAAAAATCTCGCAATTTCCTAATCTATGTGTTCATTTAAATTATCATTGGCTTATCTTTCCTACGCGTATTCGTTATTATCATCGTACAGACTATAACAATGATCTAATCATCAACATTAAAAAATGGAATAATTTAAAATATGTATATGTATTTGAACAATTTGTTTGAAAATGATTTTACTTGATAAATTCATTCGATACTTTGAATACATCAATATATGCATTGCACTTTATACAATTCCATTGCAAAATATGACGTTATGTTTGTCAATGGTTTGAAAATATAAGTGGCTCACACATTCATACTCATTCAGATACAAATGTGTACAAGCATTTTCACAAACATACATGTTTAACGCCCTTGAAGTTTAAACGCTTTATGTGTATGCGCATAAACATCTCTGGAAGGTGTTGATGAGTGGGGGCAGGGAGTTACGATTGTATAGAGAACAATAACAAGCAATCGGAATAATTATAGTAGTGGTAGTAAATAGTAAATGCCTCTGTTGTTTCTACTTGTTTTTCGTTAATTACTATCACAATACTATTTAAAAATAATAGTTGGCTGACTGATTGGCGTAATTACTTACGATAAGTTGGATTATATAAGAAATTTTATTCGTGAAATGTGTTGTTCTTTATTCAATTTCATTGTGATTTTGTATAGTTTTTTATTTTATTTATTTGGCGATAGACATAATACAATGTAAATATTTTTTATTTTTTCTTGCGTTTATTAAAGTCCATTGACCTTGTTAATTTTTTTACATTGTATAGCTACTTCAGATTTCAAGTTTCATCAAAATTTGAGAGGTGATATTTGGTGTTTTTCGATTGAAGATCCAAGTAGCTCTAGTAGAAACTACATGAATATTTTGTCTATTACTGAGCTTAATATTTGATAAAGATTTTATTCAAATTTAATATCATTAAAATACAAACATTTGATCAAAGAAAATAATTATCTAAATAGAAATACAATATTCAGACCAATGAGTACAAGTGAACGTGCTATTGTTATTTAGGCAATAGCACAAACGGACAAACTACGATACATATATATCATAATTATCTAATACATCTTTATAGATTCGCCTCCATTTATTTGTTGCTTAATATTACGTAATTTTGTTAAAAAAAACAACGAAAAATGCTGGATTTTATACCATAAAATAGACGTCACTAAGTAGAACAAGACAGAAAAGTGAGCATATGAATAATGCATTAGTCAAGAATAATTACACAAATATTTCACTGATAAGATAAAATATTTATATATGACATTCCATAAGATAGCCAAATCATACATAGCTGACGTGCCAGCCATACTATCCTCTTAGTCTCTCTCTCTCTCTCCCTCTCTTATTTGAAATTATTTTTGTAATATTCCACAATATGAAAATTCAAAAATGTCGCATGTGTTATTGCTCTGCCATTGTACACAGGTACAATATATATTTATGTTATGTCACTGTATTCATATTTTCACAAATGGTGATTTTTCTTCAATTTTATCTATGTAGAGATGAACATATACATAAACATAAGTATACGCCTAACATTATGAGTACAATATCCGCTACAATGTACCTACAATGTGCTACGGCATGATGTCGTCTTAAACGAAAATAGAAGAAACCACTTTCATGTTATCCAAAAATAAACAACAACAATGCGAATACATTTAAATCATTTTATTTTTATTCAAATGAAACAATACAGAATAAAAAGAAGCAATTTTATTCTTCCCAATGTTCATGAAATCAAACTAATTTGTTGTTTTTATTGTTATTGCTGTGATTTTATATCATAATCATACGTGCATGCGTGCTTTGCACAACACAGACACATATGTATAATTATTAACGCATGTGGTATTATCACATTTTTTTGTTTATTGCCCTGTTTTATTTTTCTTTGCGTTTTTCAATGAAAAACAGCTGCCAGTTGTATTTATTTCGACGCTTGTTATTTTGTTTTCATTGAAAGACTCGTCATTTGTTGCTGATAGTGACTATTACATTTTATCGCATAGCGCGCATATAAAGCGAATCTGTTTGGAATTGTCGAAAAAGAGGTTGTTAATGTGATAGTCGATTGAGAGGGGGTGTTTTCGATTGTTTGTTAATAGCCGTCGTATAATACTCACGAAGTTGGAGTTAAAGAGGTTGCACCTTGAACTCTACTTGTTTTTAAGCTTATTTTCTACTTCTATATTACTTCCGACAACATAAATTGATATGTAGTATGTAGATGTAAATCATTCTTAACAATTTACATTTTGCTTACATCATCGAGTAAGTTTCGTTTTTCAATTAATCGCTTCGATATAGCAATTTTTATCTCTTCCAAGAAGTTTCAATACATGTAAATATATGTAGCATATTAAAATATAAATGAAAAATACCTGCCAGCACGTTCATTTTGCTGCTGAGCTAACTACATGACTCATGCTATTCGTAAACATGTTGATGTCAAAGCAAATCTGAAGCGCACACTTAATTAGTGATGCTTTCACACTTGTTGGTGCTGACTGATTTCCAACTTTATTTGGTTTGTTTATTTATATAAACAATTACACAATATGTCCAGTGATATATTTTTTTTATTCTCATTTAAATGGCTTTTTTTTCTCAACTAAATATTAGTGCGCATGAGTAATGGAGAAATAATCAAAATACAAAATACAATAAATCCCTACGTATAATAACACAATGCTTAACTTTACATATATGGTCCGCTAACGAGTACGAATACAAATAATGATCATCATATGTATGTACACACGAAAAAGGGGGTGGCTTGCTGTTGTCGCCGTCTGTATTTTGCATGCATGTATGTGCATTTGTTTGATTTTTCCACTTCTTGATTAAAAATAAAATTGAACAAAAGAAATTTGCATTGATATGCAAAAACATTTTGCATTTAAATTGCTGCTTTGTATTTAAATTGCAACATTCCAGTGAGTTCGAATGTGATACTTATTAGATGTTGTTTGAAAAGTCTGCGCATAATTATTGGAGAACATTTTATTCAAACACCTTTTTTTGGTGTTGTGCATGCTAAATGTGGACCATATTTCAAGGAAACTACTTGCATTAGACTCTTCCGGACAGCAGAAAAACTCTTGTAGCATCACTTTTCTATATTCATGCGCTAAAGCTTTCTCAATTTTCTGAAAAACCAACTCTATGAAGACGGAGATATATTTCATCACTTCTACATCTAATATATGTACGTTGTATTACAAAAAAAAAAAAAAAAATAAATAAATTTAAAGCCCCAAAGGGCTCATTGGCCGAGCTTCACATCCATTACTGTTGTGCGTCTTAAATTTTGGACAGTATTAGAATGGACCTACTTATTTTAGCCGGTTCCGAACGGCAGAACACTTGTGACATCACTTTTTCTGAGCTTTGTCACAGAGTTCTTTTTAGAAGCTTTTTCATGACAAGTTGTTACTGTCGGAAGAATTGCCAATTGCTTGACGACAGGTGGGTACCGTTCGAAAGAAAAATCTTTTCGATTTTAAAATTGTTATGCATCAGCCGTTACACACACTACTATACTATATTGTATTACAATATAGTATAAAATTTCAACAAATTCTTAGTTTTCCAGATTGGAATTATAAGTTTCAGCGGGTGTTTTTATCATTTGAGTACAAATTTCTCACTGATGAGCGTTGATAAATACGACAAAAAAATGTGGCAGAGTATATTTGAAATGAAAAAAACTTGAGTGTCTTCAGGCACTGAGTGCAAAAAAGTAGACGAATTTAGAACGAGAGTAATGTTCAAGATATGTAAACTACATGCAATAGCGATCTGCCCAAAATTATGGGTGTTATGGATACCAGGTGTACAAGCTTAAATCCGCTGTTTTTAGGTAAAAAAACATTTCCTCAATAGAAAGCCAAAAATTAATTTATTCAAAGTATTTGCTCTCACTAGCTATACATTTTACCCATCTCTCGGGCAATTTGTGCATACCATGCCAAAAGAATTCCTCATTTTTCGAGGCAAACCACTCGTCAAGCCATTTTCCGATGTCTTCATACGTTGGCGAGCGCGTGGCCCATCGACGAAAACAGGTGATAGTCAGAAGGGGCCAGGTCTGGTGAATAAGCGGAATGAGGTAGCACCTCCCAATTGAGTGTGTCCAAGTAGTTTTGGACCAGTTTTGACGTGTGCGATGGGGTGTTGTCGTGGAGAAAAATCACTTTCTCATGTCTTTTATTACAACCAGGTCTTTTTTCACCCAAAGCACGGCGCAATTTTACTAGTTGTTGGTGGTAGCGGTGAGCATTGACAGTTTCACAAGGTTGCAACAGCTCGTAGTAGATTACACCCTGCTGATCCCACCAAACGCACAGCATCGTCTTGCTTCCAAAGCGATTTGATCTTGGAGTAGAAGTTGCTGGTTGGCCGGGATCGACGCACGATTTTTTTCGTTTAGGATTCTCAAAGTATATCCACTTTTCATCGCAAGTCACCACAAGATGCAGGAACGACTTTCTTTTTTATGTTCATGGAGTACCCATTTTCCAAATTTTTAAACCTTTCCCATGGCTTGTTGAGTAACAACTAACTGTCCGGCAAGCATTTTTTGCGATTGGTTGTCGTCCTCATCCAAAGAGCCTGCAAATCATAGTCCTCAACTTATCTGGGTCTATTTTCACGCTTGTTGTCATTCAAGTCAAAATGGCCTTCTTTGAACCGACGAAACCAGTCTCTGCAAGTGATTTCCGATAGCGCACTGTCTCCACAAGCATTCGATGCGACTCAGCACCAGATTTCTTCAAATTGAAGCAAAAAAGTAGAGCTTCCCGCATATGCTCTTTTTCTGTCACGAAACTAGACATTATTATACGAGGAAAAATGTATGTTGTTGTATGAAATCACTGATGATGTTTACTAATTGATGTAAACAGATGTCGAACTCATAAAAAAAGGGATGTAGCTATAATAGCTCAATATGCTCATTACCACCATCTACGAGGATTTAAGCTTGTACACCTGGTACTGCGGAGTGATCCTTCTGTCATTGTAACTTCTTTCATTAAATACCTTTAATTTGGTTCCTCAAGTCAACCGTTAAAACTTAGATTTGTTTACGATTTGGGTTTAAAATTTTCGCAAACTTTCCAAACACCCTATGTAGACATGGACATGTGCTTGTATGCAATAATTGCAATATAGTTTGTGAATGTATGTACCTAAAGTAAAACAAAAATCAACTACAAAAAGAGCAATGAATGCGGGTACGTGACCCTTTTTTTCACGTAACAAAAAAAAAAAAGGCCATTGTGCAATTATAATTGTTATTGTTGTATTTGCGAGTTGTACATAGTGTTGACTTTCATATGAATGTAAATTCTGCATACATATGTTGAAGTTAAATGGAACGGAAATAAAGGCTGTGGTAATATCCGTCAATGCAATACTTTCCGTGTATTTACGGGATATTCTTGTATCTTATTGCACTTTTTTGTTTCATCAAATAAATGCACTCAACAACTGTAAATAGTGAGAGAAAGCAACTTTTTTCTGCCTTTTTGTTTTTTTGGTCATTTGAAATCACAAACAGCAACTATAATATTGTACTATAGAAAGAAAACGAAGAAGAAAATTATTTAATTTTAACAAAAATTTACAGAAATCGTTTTTGTCTTTCAATCATTCTGCTGACCTGCAGTTTTGTGTGTCCCAACAACGACAATCGAACATTTCAATTAAATACGAATACGTCAAGAAATGGCTTCAGGCGATGGTCTAGATTGTATTGAAATGGATATGACTGCCACAAATACAACAACACAAAGACACAATCAAAATACACCGACGCCACCAGTGTCACCACAAACATCAACGATAACGACAATGATGGTTCTGCCAACACCGAGCATTATAGCGATTAAGCCCATTGGACCTATGACGACCACACCACCCACCATAATAACGATAAATAATAATCAGTTTGATGATACCGCCGACACCGAAAGCCTAAGCCATGCAAAAACTGATATTCGAACAACCCCAACACCGAACAATATTGTGCCAGCTCTACCGTCCACCTCACGCCAGCTTGTACATCAAGCCGCCGTTGAACATGGTGGTGATGAGACAACCAGTTTTCTGCAGCACGAATTAGCAGTAATGGCAGCAACACAAGTACCACGAATACGCAGCGCTAGCTCAACGCTAGATGCTACAGTATCACGTAATCCGTCCACAGCTGGTAGGCACGAGAAGAAAATAGGTCATCGTCGGGTCGACGAAGATGGTGAGGTCACATACAAGCGTATCCAATCGAAACAGATAATGGGCTCCATTCAATTGGGCATCCAGCATACGGTCGGCAGTTTGGCCAGCAAGCCGAAACGGGATCTGCTTATGAATGACTTTTGGGAAATGGAGACAATCTCATTTCCACCCGATGGTTCGTCTATTACGCCAGCGCATCACTACAATGACTTTCGTTTTAAGGTGTACGCTCCGATTGCGTTTCGCTATTTTCGCGATCTATTCGGCATTGCTCCGGACGATTTTCTAATGTCTATGTGTGCTGCTCCATTGCGTGAACTCTCAAATCCTGGTGCTTCTGGTTCGCTATTCTACTTAACCGATGACGACGAGTTCATCATTAAGACAGTGCAGAAGAAGGAATGTGAATTTTTGCAGAAACTCTTACCCGGTTATTATATGAATTTGTCGCAGAATCCGCGAACATTGTTGCCAAAATTTTTCGGACTCTATTGCTTCCATTACAATTCCAAGAATGTACGTTTGGTCGCTATGAACAATCTGCTGCCATCCGATATTAAAATGCATGCCAAGTACGACCTCAAGGGTTCAACATTCCGACGAAAAGCTTCCAAGACCGAACGTCAAAAGGCGAGTCCCACTTTTAAGGATTTGGATTTTATGGAACATTATCCGAACGGTGTCTTTTTGGAGATGGATAAATATAATGCGCTCATGAAGACAATCCAACGTGATTGTATGGTGCTGGAGAGCTTCCAGATTATGGACTATTCACTGTTGGTGGGCATACATAATTTAGATTTGGCACAGAAGGAAAAACGCGAGGAGCGTATACGCAATGCACGAGCGAAGTTGCAACGTTCAGACGAAATACGCGAAGTCGATGATGCGCCTGAAGTAGATCAGGTCCAGATAAGCGTTTACAATCCCGCCGCGACTGCAAGTGGTAGTGGTGGCGCCGGTGGCAGTAGTGGCGCTCCGCTGAATCGCTCGCGTAGCATGAATCGTCAACGTTTGGTCGCACATTCCACTGCAATGGAATCGATTACTGCTGACATGGATGCACCCCTAGATGAGGATGACGATGTGCCAGCCGGTGGCATACCGGCACGTTCCGAGAACGATGAACGTCTCATACTCTATATTGGTATTATTGATATTCTGCAATCGTATCGATTGGAGAAGAAGCTTGAGCACACGTTCAAGAGCATCATCTACAATGGAGACACAGTCTCGGTGTGTCATCCATCGTTCTATGCGCAACGTTTCCAGAATTTCATGGGCAAAACGGTCTTCAAGAAAACGCCAACTTTTCCGCTTAAACATTCCCCATCGAAGCGCAAGACTTCGGCTACAAGCTCCATATCGGGCAGCGTAATAGGCATGCGTACTCCGCAGCGTACACCATCGCAGGGACATAATGCAGCACATGTGCGTACCACACATGTAATGAGCGGCTCATCAACACCGCCTCCCGCTTTCGATGACATCTCTGAAGAGGATATCACTGCCACAACATCATCTTCGACGCCGGGTTTTCGTGGCAGCGGCGCATGGTCCGCACGCACCACGCGTAATTATGCTCCGCGCTCATACGTCAGCTCTTCGAATCGCAGTGTGATTAGCACGACGGACGACAACTCCGACGACGACGACGACGACGATGATGATGGCTTAGCTTCGACTAGTAGTCGTCCGCATTCACCACGAGTGCAGCGAGCATCACCGCATCTCACAAAAACTAGTGTGCAGCTCACATCCATAGGTTGTGAGGAGGAAGAACAAAAGCGTGCGGTGGATATGTCACCGTTGACCATAACAGAATTGGATGCAAATGGTAAACCGATTATATCCACCACAAAGACAACAGTTATAAAAGGCGGACAAGCGCCCACATATACAACAACGCTAGTGGTGAATGATGTTATAAGATGATGTTATGGTGATGTTCACACATGAAATGTGATTGACAACGCAACGCAATAGGAGTGCTTTTAGAGTGGTATTATTTAGAAGCTTATTGAGTGAATCTCTTACTAAAGCCAATATTTGTATTCTTTTTTTACAGATTTTTATTAAAAAAATAAAAAAAACAATGCGCAATTGGAAAGCCACGAACGAGAATTTCACTTGGGGAAAAATTAGCAATTACCGCGACAGCTTTACTAAACAAAGTGTGTACAAAAAAAAAAAAATTGTCGAATCGAGTTTAAGATGGAAAGCGTATGATATTGCCAGGTGGCGGTTGGATAAAGATAGGATATTTTCAAACAAATTATCTGTATGGCTTGTCTCTTGTTATTCCATAAATATGTACGTACTTGAAAAAGTATTTGTTTTTCTTGCTCTTTTTCGAAGAATTGTTGCAGCAGTTTTTCATCATTAAATAGAAGATATATTTATTTTTGTTTCCGTTCTGCATAACATTTTTTGTTTGTTTCCATATTCGGTTTTCTTTTCAATCACAAAGAGCGTATAATTGGACTTAGAATTACTTGTTGTTGTTGTATGTATATATGTATGTAGATATTTATATTTATTAACTGGCATTACTTATTTTTAGGGGACAATGTAATACCATGTACTTGTTATTTATCATATAATGCTTGGCCGTGGCACTTTAGATATCTGTGGTTGTAATGCTAAAATAGCATAAGCATGTTTTTAAAACTCATTGGCGCATTTTCGTTATTAGTTTCGGTAATTGTTTTAAACTTTAAACTCTTGGCTAGTAAAACAAAGATATTGGTAAAAATAAAAACCGATTTTTTAAACTGTTTGTGTGTGAATTTTGTTGTAGTAAAAATTACATTTTTTATTTGATTATCAATTTTACACAAATCAATTTATATCATTTTAGATAGTAACCACACAAATGCATTTGTGTTTCTCATTATTTTTGTTAATATTTTACAAATGGTCAATGTTGCTTATTATAAATTATAATTTATGTAAGTAATTTTTTTTTTTTACATTTATACATCTAGAAGTAGTAAATAAAGTGCTACTACATACATACTTGTATTATTTTACTTATTACTTGGTTTATTCATACACAGTGTACATTAAGATGCCTCACCAAAACCAATTGTTGTGTGTGTACCAGCGAAATTTACATAACTAGCTAGTAAAGCTCGTTTTGAAAGAACCTCTAAAAATCTCATTATTTAGAGTGTCAGCAGATCTTGTACAATATCTGCGGTCGTGTATTGGGATAAACTTTCATGTTAGAGTCACTTTTTAAAGGGGGTTTTCAAAATGTTTCGCTGGTAAAAATAGCAATTAATTATTTTGTTTGAGAGGTGAGGCAGCTTATTATGCATGCATACGAGTATCATGGTACATATCGTATAATTTTGTTTGTATTATTCAATTTATCTTAATCTTTCAAAAAATAAATATTTATGTTTTAATGAATGAGAACAAATCATGAGGCAAAAACTCAATAAAAACGTATTTACTATGCCTGTTAGTCATTTAAAATATACTTTTCTTTCAGCATTAATATTTATAATACAAATACACAATATTCCAACAGAGGAATGAATTGTTTTAAAAGTGAACTTATATCGAATTAATATAATACTGTTATATGCTAATGTGTTAAGTAGTCTAGTTCAAATTTGTTAGCCAAAAGGAAAAGAAATAAACAGGAAGAGAAAAATTACTATTAAGAAACTGTATCTAGTATATAATCTAATCAAAAAAGTACTATAAAAATATATCTATATAGTATATGTATATTGGACATTCATAGTATTAGTTAAAGAAAAAAAAAAACTAAAATATTACGTTTAAAAAATTAATAAATATGATTTTTTCTTTAAAAATCTTTTGGATATAATTTGGATAATCAATGAAAAGAGTGACAAAAAAGGTATTGACAAAATGAATATACTTGTAGATATCGATAAAGGAAAGACTTTATCATAAGTGTCCATTCGGGAAAGTTAGGATGAAACTTATCGTCATTGAGAAATCGCGTAACAAGAGCATTTCACATATATATTATAAATGTATATATTCTTCCGGCAGTAACAATTTGCCATGGAAAAGCTTCTAAAAGAACTCTGAGACAAAGCTCAGAAAAAGTGATGTCGCAAGAGTTTTGCCGTTCGGAAGCGGCTAAAATAAGTAGGCCCCTTCTAATACTGTCCAAATTTAACACGCATAACAGTAATGGAAGAGAAGCTCGGCCAAAGAGCCCTTTGGGGCTTTAAATGCCACATATTTATTTATTTATTTATATACATATGTACATGTATTTATATACATACATATATATTACATTTTTTTACATATTCATATGCATTTTAATGCATTTTATGCATTTTTTTCCTCTTATTTTTTACTTGGGCATGCTGTATTGTAAGTAGTATACAGGGTTGATAGGGTTGATACGTTAGATTTGAATGCATCGAAAATGCTTAAACTTCTGATCGTCAAACATGTAGTTTCTTAAGTTTCAAGAACAGTTATCACAATTAACCACATAACGTACAGCGTTTCGCCCAAATGATCCAGTGGATGAGTTGGGACTCTAGATAACAACTGTGTAAATTTCGAGGTATAATAAATAATGCGAATACTTACGAAAAATTAAATATAAATTGCGTTAATCTGAATTATTTTTTATTTTTTTAAATTGTAATTTATAATATTAATTATCGATTTATAATCGATTTTTCACGTATTCAGTAATGTTTAATCGAATACAAATTTAAGGTCATTGAATATTTCGCGCGAGAAAAAAATATTAATTCATTGTGGATGAATAAATACAAGTCCATACATATTATTGTAGGTATAATTAATAATATATACAATAAAATACTTAGGTATATATATTTCATTGGAAAGGAACAACTGGTATAGAAGAAGATAATTTTAGATATGAATAGTAGCTCAGTGAAACAAAAATATTAGTTAAGCAAACTTGCGTAAGATTCACACTCTGAATGTGGAATGTAATCACAGTACACACTCATCACGATTAATGTCGGATTTTTTGTATGCAATTTACCAAAAGAAAAATTAATGGTTTTTCGATATATTTATGCTATTATACTAATGTGTTTTCTTGCTACTGCAACCATGTAGTATATATGTAGTTGAATTCTTTTTGTGGCAATGTTGTTGGTACTTAGTTCGCAAACAATAATCGTTACGCATAAGTGACTGCTCTTAAATATTAATTGATATGAGAAGAAATACTACTACATATAATGTGTTGAGCAACATATAAAGTAATAGGTACTACATATATTGTACATACTATACATATAAAGCTCTTACTGTCGCCATAGTTGTAATATTTCCACATAAGTTATACAGACGAGTACATGCATAAACAAAGTGGCAATATGATAGCAGAATTCTTTTTACGATGTATGTTTTTAAGTAGCGTATATGTAGAGTTTTGTTTTAATAATGTTTTATTATTATTATTACTTTTTTTTAAATCGAGTAGTAGGAGATTAATTGCTTGGTTGCTATGGTCATAAATATTACAATGATTTTAGTGACAGCAATCAGAGAGTATCAGTGGTAGCTAAAGTTATCACAGCATGTCCACACAATAATATTGCAGTCACCATCAATGAATATTTATAACATTGGCTTACGACAGACAGCATGTGTGTGCCATTGTTTTCATGATAATTACTGTCAATATCTTCATTAAACTCATTTCAAAGGCTCTTAGCGAAATTCATTGTGTGTAAAATGAAATTATTATTTATACAATACTAATTTTGTGGGTAAATGGGCATATGTATATACATATATACTTAATTCATATATATTTATGTGCGCTTGGGCGTTTATTCGGAAATATGATGGTCAAATTTATAGGTATGTATGTCATTTAAATCAGGCATCGGCAAAAGCTACTCATATGAGCTCTCCCACGTCACACGCATTCTTACGCTCTTTCAATTCAATCGTTGTTGAGACAGCAACGAAGCAACACGTGCACGGTTGCGCTAATAATTTTCTTATTTTTTCTTGTTACAGTGGACATGTATGATAATATGGCTGCAAGAAAATATTTTATGATTCCGAATGCTTTCAATGCAATGCAATGTCTCCTTTGCCACAATTCTTTATGTTTTAAGAAACATAATGTCAAAAGACATTATGATATGTTTCATAAGGATTTTGACAAATTTCAGGGTGAAGCAAGGGATAATTTATATATTGAAAAGGAAAAGCAGTTCCTTTTAAAGCTGAAGGAATGGATTTCTAAAGAAGAAAATGAAGATAAAAAAGGCGCTGGGAAGCTAAAAACCGCAATAAAAATGACTTTGTCTAACTTGATTAGCTTAAATATTGTTAAAAAGGAAGGCCTTTTTCTGATGGGGTTTATATGCAAGGCATTTTTAAACAAGTTTTGCAGAAACTAAATAGTCATTTGGTCGATGTCATTGAAAACATTCCTTTGTCCCCTAGAACTTTATCTCTGCGGACAGATCAAATTGGTGTATTTATTGAAGCGGAAATTGAAAAGAAAATTAATTCTTGCAAATTTTTTTCAATATGTTTGGATGAAAGCACTGATATATGTAAATGACCTTTGCCAACTAGTTATTTGTATTCGAAGTGTAGATTCCAACTACGAAGTTTTTAATTCCATGTTTTCATTAGAAACTTTCTATGGAAACGTGACCGGCAAGCTGGTATTTGAAGTCGTTTTAGAAAAACTTTCTAAAATCGAGCTAAGTAAGCTTGCTGGAGTATGCACGGATGGTGCAAGTGTCATGATTGGCAGAAGAGAGGGCTTTGTAGAACAGGTAATAAAGAATGATTCAAGTAGAACTTGTAATCTTGCGTAGCGAAATGAGCTTTAATATATGTAGTGAATCAGACATTATTGAGTTTTGGAGAAATTTAGACGACTCTTTGTATCCTCAACTCAAAGAAATTTCTTTAAAGTATTTATCACTTCTCCCTTCAACATATTTTTGTGAACAAATTTTTTCTGACTTAAAATTCATTTGCTCCAACCACAGAAATAAATTAAACAGGAGCCATATTAAAAATATTCTTTTAGCAAGAAACTGTTCCAAGAATATTGATATTAATAATAATATTAATTAATAAGCCTCCTTTTTTTTTATTCTTTTTGTTGATAAAAAAAACAAAATAAAACACAACTTTATACGCCAGACATATTTGATACGTTTTTTTTGTTCTTATAAGCACTGTGCAGCGCAATTCTCTCTCGCGCTCACCAATACACACTCAAAAATGATTTTGCCGACCCCTGATTTAAATGAATATAAAAAAGCGTTCACAATTTCACTCAAAGTTATGAAGCAAAAGACAGTATTGAATGTGTTCAGATTGACTGATTTTATTTTAGATTACAATTTTGTTAAAAAATAAATTAATTTATGAATAATACTGTGCCGTCCTTCTAGTCAAGTCTTAATTGAATATGATCTAAACTTTGACCATAACTATGAATCTGTATTCGCTACTGATAGTTTTAAACAATATACATGTGCAACAAAGCGTATGAGTAATATTGACCCCTAAATCTACCTATTTATAAAATTTGTGCGTTTGCTAACAATGCAGAACCCAGTGAGTGTTATACTCGGCCTTGGCTTCTCATATTGGCTGTGGACATGATTTTGGAACAAAAGTTTGTCATACATAGACAAATGCTGGAAGCATTGCTCCACCTTCATCGGCATAATCAGCACCATAAATTTGTGCGTTGTATTGCGCCGTATAAATGCATCCATACTTAAAAATATTTCTTTTTTTGCAAATAATTGGTAAATTGATTACTTCGATTTTGTAACCTACATCGTAGAGTTTTTCTACTGATACCTTTCCGGTTTTTGTATCTTGTTTTCTATGCTATGACTTGTTTTTATGCATTTTCTAGCATTATCTCATAAACCCTCTCTCTCTCTCTCTCTCTATCTTTCGCTTTTAATATTTTTGTTTTCATTTTGTACTCTCGCTATTTTTTAAACTTTACTTTGACTTCGAAACACACACAGTGTGTGTGTTTCTGGGTGTTCAATGCCCAATGCGTTTGTGAATTTATGTGTTGTTAGTATTGTTATAGTTGTTGCTTGTTCAATTGAATTTTACCTCTGTGTAAACAACAACAACAAAAACAATATACAGCCATTGTGCATTGTACGACTCGAGTGGGAAGGTGAAGCTATGTTTGTGTATAAAAATATTTACAAATAGAATAAGAAACAATAGCAAGAAACAAAAAATCGTTACATTTTTCATTGCAATACGTTGCAACACATTTGTACAAGCTTGTTTCGTAGTAGCTACTAGCAGCAAAACAAAATATGCTAAAGTTGCGCACGTGTTGTTTTCAATGTGTATTTTCGGGGTAATATTGGTGTTGTTGTTGTTGTTGTTGTTTTCCTACAGCAAACACATAATGTTAGTAACAAAAGGCTTACAGTTTACGATATTACATAGGTATTTGAAATAAAAAAGAAAACGAAGAAAAGCCAACAAAGGATACATACACATACATACATATTAGAACATATGAAATTTCTATGTAAAGCGTGATCCATTTCGAGGTTCCCTACTTTTTTAAAGAAAAAAACACAGAAAATTCAAATTGAATGGGGAATGTTTATTATCATTTGAAAGAACATTGTTTGGCATTTATTTTTTGAAGATTGTCTTTCAAATGTTGGCCGCGGCTACGTCTCAGATGGTCCATCCGTTGAGTCCAATTTTCGATGACTCGTTCGAGCATTTCGACTGGTAACTGGCGAATGAGACGCGTGATGTTTTGCTCCAAGGCCTGAATCGAAGCGGGTTTGTCCGCATAAACTTTAACCTTTACATACCCCACAGGAAAAAGTCTAACGGTTTGATATCACATGATCTTGGTGGCCAATCGACCGGCCCAAAACATGAAATTATCTGCTCACCGAAGTGTTCTCTCAATAAATCCATTGATTGATGCGATGTGTGGGAATTGGCGCCGTCTTGTTGAAACCAAATATCGCCGAGATCACGAGCTTCAATTTCAGGCATCAAATAGTCGGATATCATAGCACGATAACGGTCGCCATTGACGGTTACGTTCTCACCGGCATCATTTTTGAAGAAATATGGACCGATGATTCCACCGGCCCACAAACCACACCAAACCGTTGTTTTTTCTGGATGAAGTGGCAGCTGTTGAATCTCTTCAGGTTGCTCTTCGTCCCAAATGCGTCACTTTTGCTTGTTTACATACCCATTGAGCCAGAAATGGGCCTCATCGCTGAACAAAAATTGGCTCGAAAACGTCGGAACTTCTTGGAACTTTTCAAGAGCCGATAGAGCGAAGCGATGTAGCTTGTGAAGGTCGGGCGGCTTCAGTTCTTGCACAAGCTGTATTTTGTACGCTTTCAATTTAAGAACTCGAAGTAAAATGCGCCAAGTCGTTCCATACGTCAGTTCGAGTTGCTGCGAACGGCGCCGAATCGACTCTCCACGGTCTTCGTGTACACATTCAGCTACGGCCGCTATATTTTCTTCACTACGTGCTGGACGTGGTCTATTCGGTCGAATATTATCCAATAATGAATGCTGGGTCTCAAGATGGGTGATGGTGTTGCGAATAGTACGCTCAGTAGACCGATTATGTTAACCATAAGTTGAGCGAAGTGCTCGGAATACATTCCTCACAGAACGTGAATTTTCGTAATAAAGTTGAACGATTTGTAAACGTTGTTCAGGAGTAAGTCTTTCCATGATGAAATGCCAAGCAATACTAAACAAAAATGACAGCATGGCACGACTCACACGTGATCTGTCAAAAAAAGGCTATTGAAAAAAGTATGTCTAGTTGGATCACCCAATATATAGCGTTTATTGCGGAGAATGTGGTAATATGGGCCCCAATTTGATTTTATGTGATTAATATTGAATTGTAGTAATAACGTCAAATTGAAACAATTGATTCACATCTACATGGTGATCATATGTCGGCAAATGTGTATATGATCCCTAGAGGGCTATCGTAAATATATGAAAAGAAACATTAAAGGTACTGGAAAAGACATCAAATGGCAAAAATCGCAAATACAATACCCTTCTTCGGCTGCAGAGCATTTATTTTGGGTCCACGGTTCTCACATTTGGTCAGTCGTAAAATGACCACCATAAAATTTACATGCCGCAACACCGCTGGAATAGAAGCTGCCAGAATTTAATTCTATTTGGAATTTACACAGCCACGACCTCATCTACGACCATGTTTTGCTGCATGAACTCGTATTATGGATTACTGCAGCTGGTTTTGATTGGGTGATCCCCTATATTTATTGTTCTCAGGAATAGTTAAGTCTGAAATAGGAAGCTCGTATCTCGAAAGTATACGTTCACAATACAAAATTTGAGAGCAATTCTTTGTTAAAAATACTCATTTATGGTTAAAATTGCCACTGACTAATGACTTCGATTGCTTTAGCCAGCTGTTGTAAAAATAGTGGTCGAAAGATCCCATTCAAACTTGGCATCATAATTACCAACTGTTTATACTTTCGAATAGCGCGAGCAACTTACATCAACGATTTCCGGAACGACGACTTGTAAAAATTGTACTAAAATGCCAGTGCATTGCAACTGTGTTATGTGCAATTGATAATTTTTATAAATGAAATAAACATATACCCATCGTAATGACTGATGAAAATCACAATTGACACTTTGAGGACGAATTGTGGGCCATATTACCACCGTCTTCTCTAAATTTTTAACTCGAAATCAAATGAAAACTAAATCTCAATATTTATTATTGATATTATGTATTTTACTATTGATTTGTTCCTCTTCTCTCTTCTTCACCCTTCTTCTATCTTGTTGATAGCCAAGAAGCAAATGATTTCTATTTTTTCTACTTATAAAATCGAAAATTTTGTTAATTTAGGATACAACATTTCAAAATAAGCGTTTGATATTGAAACAATCATCAATCAAAAGAAATACATAGGTGCACAAACAATTGATTTACGACAACAAACTACCCAGTAGAAAAACGATGAGATCTGCGTGAGTGAGAAGCAATAAGCGAATATGACTTTCTCAAGAAATGATTTATTCTACGTTGCTCTTTTGAAGTTAGCACGATCTTAATTATGCAAAATATATTTTCGCGTTTAGTGTCAGTCATAAAATAAAACCATTGGAGAAAAAAGAATTCAATTTTAGGTCAGAAAAAGTAATTTGATATTACTCCAAAAGGAGGTCGATATGATTTTTCCAACGTTAAAACGTTGTATAATATGCAATTTTTCATTTTTAGAATAAAGGGAGCAATGAATTGTTGCTAATGCAGCGGATAACGATTATAGCATGATCCCATTTTCTGCTGGGTATCGTTAAAAATAAATATGAATGCAATCATACATATTTCAGTTTAAATGGAACAAATTGTGAGTTTACGAAGAAGAAAGTTTTTGAAAAGTGATTGTGTTTTTTGTTTCTTTCTGTAATGAAATCATTTTACTATTATTTTTATATTTGTTGCTATTGTTATTGATATTACAAAAATGCACTTACGCAGAGTTGCATTTCAATTGTATTGAAGATGCAATAATAAAGTGTTCGAAGGAAAGATCGGGATGTAGATACGAATTGAATTGTGAAAAATAACTTTTTTTTGCAATATCTTCTCTTTTGCCGCAATATATTGTATATTTTCTCTATGTATGTCTGCATTCACATAAAAGTATAAACTTTGTCTGCATTGGTTAGTAGGATAATAAACATTGTTGCGATATTCACTTGTGTTGCCATACACATTTTGTACGTGTGTTTTATGTATTAGCACACTGACTGATTGTGTTCTACAAATTCAAAGTGTCTATAAATTTTTATTTGTTTTTTGATCGCAAGTATATTATATCATATGCTCTAATGAAAATCCAAAAAGAAAGACGGATTAGTAGTGAAGTTTAAAATGATGCTCGTGTGAAAGATGCAAGGGTATGTATACAGTATTAATATATAATGTTTAACGATTTTTTCAAGCCTAAAGAAGACCTTTGCACCCGTAAATGTATACTTCTTTATGGAAAAACGTGAGGGTTTGCTTTGATAAAGATTCCGCAATGCTTCTGCATGACAGTTCGAAGCAATCGTTCCAATGGCGATTCAATTTGGCAGCAGATATGGTGGTGGGTACACAAGTTTGAATCGTCACGGATAACAAATTATATGTGGATACATTGTAAAATAATATGCATATTATATATTAGGTGTAGTAAAAGGAAATCCATTATTTTTGCATGAAATTGAAGGTTTTATTTAGAAACAGTGCTTACATGACGGTCAGGCTCAACGATTTCCATTATTTATAGATAAAATTTTCAACAATTGGCCTTGCATCTTTGACATCAAAATTACCGGACGGAATCGACGAAACCACAATAGCAAGTGATTGGCTGTTACAGTATCAGGACCATAAACACTATTCACATTTTTAGCCGTCTGGCTTGCGTTTTCGCCTTTATCGAAGAAAAACTGTAAAATATGGAGTATTTTCTCTTTACTGGTGACCATCTTTGACGCATTTAAAAGTTTATTTAGTACGAAATCCTATCTTTCTAACGCCATCTAGCGTAATCCGATCACACTATCTATTGGAAAAGTAGTGGATTTCCTTTTACTACACCTAATAATATAACTGCTGCATGAATTCTTAGGTTAGGTTAGGTTATGTGGCTGCCCTGTTTGTAAGAGGACACACTTAGACCAAAAAGGCCCATTGTGATACCACCGAGCTTCTCTTCCAATACCGTTGTGCGTGTTAAATTTGGACAGCATTAGAAGGGACCTACTTATATTAACTTAGTTTTTGTCATACAGTTATTTTAAGAAGCATTTTTGGCAAATTGTTACTGCCGGAAAAATTGTCAAGTCTTGCCGGCAGGTGGGTACCGTTCGAAAGAAAAGTCTTTTCGATATTAAATTTTGTTATGCTTCAGCCGAGGATTGAACCCACGACCTACAGATCAGAAGGCCAACGCACTAACCAATGAGCTACGGTACCCACTATGAATTCTTAATTCTTAAATTCATTTGTTTGATTCACATTTATGTTTTTTTGCTCTTTTCAGCATATACGGTAAAAACATAATTGCGATCGTCTGTTTATTCTCTGAGTATGGCAAAGCAATGCTAAAAATAAAAATATGAGTGTTGCTTTTTCTGCAGCAAAGTAATGCGTTGCCTCCATCGGCCACTTTCAATGACGCAAAAACAGCTTCGATAGCGGAAATAATTTCTCAGCTAAAATTGCTTTCAATAGGTCGCTTAGAAGCACATTTTTTGACTTAAATTGTAAATTGCTACTTGTGTACCATTTTATACTGATTGTTTTTATTCATTGTGCGAAGTTATTTATGTCGTTAAGTGTATTTATCTTTATTAGTCCTCAATCTTTAAAATAACTAAATATATTTCTAGTGATATGTAATTGTAAATTGTTTACAATTTAATTATAAAATTTTAATTCAATTGTCTTGTTGAGTACTCAATTTTGATACTAATACTTAGTATAATATCTATTTCCTTCTTATTTTTCCTCACTTACTCATGCTCACCATCTTATGTACGCACAGACCACAATTAATTTGTGTAAAATAAACTAAGTAAGTGAATGTGCAATGAACAACAACAAACATAATATGTTTGCTGAATACAGTCTATGCCTTTACATATATTGTACATGTTTATTGGTATAATATGCATATATAAATATAGGGTAGTTCATTTGGCGTGAGATATGTTAGATGACAAATATTATTAAATGAATTTTTCAATAGTGAAAAAAGCAGCATTGTTTTTATTATTACTTCAAGAAAATTGTCTTTTCATTTGATAAGTATCATGAACTTCTAATTGAAGTGTATTTAAGTGTAATCGTTAGTAGTTACCAAGTAAAATAACCCTGTACATGTATGAATATATAGAGAATTTACTATATGACCTAACCTCAGACCAGGCGAGCAATTCATCACTGACTAGTTTAATTACTGCATATCCGTTTAAACTAATACATACTCGTCCTATATACAATATATAATCGCCTTTACAGTACACGGATTCATACGGCTGAAAGTGCGTATATGCTTGCATACTATATGAATATGCGCCAGCTTCTAAGTTGCCCAAAATAATCATCTATTTTCATTAACATTTTAATCACACAAACATAAGCATTATGTAGTGAATATATGTAGTATAAGCAGTATATATATAAGAGTATATTGTCCTGAATGTGTAAATTTAATAAATACTACTGTTATCAAAATCATTAGTAGTTAGTAGCAACCAAACTAACATTTTAATCATAAAATCATCATAGGCTTCATTATCGTCGACACCAACTAGTTGGTAATAATAGTTTTTCAAATTCAATCGGTGCTAAATTTAACCAAATATATATTAATTAAATCGAAAATTACATAAATTATTCATTCAGTATTTATGTATGTAGAATATCTTTTCGAGTTATTCGTAGTATGTCTATTGGTTACATTTTTTGAAGTGTACGTATGATTGCATATACTCGTACGTATTTCCTACCTACCTGCAGCAATATGCAATAAATTTAATAAACATATTCTAGTTCTAAAAATATGACATAGAACAGTAACAATTACTAATGTACGAGTCACATATATATATGTAGATCCAGTAGGACATTTTGTAAGACTCAACTTACTTTATAGGCAATCAGCTAAAAAATGTTACTAAATACAAATAAATACAAAAAATACAAAATTAATATCGCGAAGGGAAAGTTTCGCAGTTCAAATATTGTGGCTGTGATTTTAAAGCTTAACTGATCAATTTTAGTAAGCACTTCAAATATACGCATACTCAAAGAAGCTCACATACTCATCGCCAATAAAAATTGAAGTTCGATGTGGTAGAAGTTGACTTTATTGGAGCTCAACTAAAATAAACTCAAGTGGAAAAAATTGTGATACTCAACTTGAGATTAACCAGATTTCTCCAATTGATCTCAACATAGGCAAAATCTGCTGCCATAATCTGCTGCACCTCTCTCATTATTTTATTGGTTTCCATTTTTGTAATCTTACCGCATGATTTTTTATAAATCTTCTTTTTATTTCTCAAATATTTTTCACTCTATACGTTTTCAACTGGTTTATTAAAAAATACCTCAACTCACTTCAAAATTGAAAGTCTATATTGTAAATCATGACTTTCTTAAAGGTTTGAGAAAAATATTTGCATTGTTTGTTGGGAGCATTAAAGCGAGTTCTCACATCCAAACACCTGTGTTAGTGTTTTCGAACAAATTTATTAAAGAATTTAGTCAAAGAGAGATCTAGCTAGAACATTTCCTACTGGGGTGTATGCCTAATAAAATAATATATGTATTCATGTATAAATATGCAAATGAATTAGCTGTTAAATTTAATGGAAATTTTAGGATTTTTAGTATGTATGTATGTATGTAATATGACAATAAAAGTATGCGACCCTTGAATATTTTCTATTTGTGAATAAACATATGTTAGTTGTGAAAATATCTATGAAAAACTTATGATGGTTACTAATTTGTTTTTCATTTTGATAATCATATATTTAAATTGAGTTTTGAATATTGCAATGGATAAATTAATACGGGAAAAGTCCATAGTTCCATTGGATGGAGTAGTTGTTTGTTTTTTCAATTTTTCAAAATGAGGTTCCTAATTAATGAAATTACACGCTAAAACTGCTGAAAGCCTACTTTTTCCCAACTTTAGGGCTCATGAGCGAGTTCGAAAATTTCATCAATTGGGAAGAAAATTTCTGTATAGTAGTTTTATATCGAATCGAATATTTTTTAGAATATGAGAGCTAAGAGATAAAGCCACCTTAAAGTACATATAAATCTACTGCACCTATACGTACAACTGTTCATACTTATATATTCTTTTGTTAAATATACATTTTAAAAATGACCTATAATTTAACCATGAATCGACTTGCAGATTATTGAATATTATTATCAAAATTCATACTCGGTTCATTCATTCATTCATTTATGGTCAGTTTGGGCGACCTTCTGAGACGGCTATTCGGAATCTTGTGACTAAATTTCGCACCAAATTCGCATTTTTGGACATTAAACCACCAACACGCATTTAGAGTGCAGACAGAGGAAAATATCGCAGCTGTATCCGACAGTGTTGTTGATGACCGTGAATTATCGATTTATTCGTCAGATACCGGCCGTTATGTTGGAGAGAGTGTGTCAAAATTGGACCCAGCGTATGAACCATTTGAGGTGCAGCCGCGGTCAACATTTACATGAAATCATCTTTAAACATTGAATTGTATAGATCATTCTATCGACTCAAATAAAGATTTCATATATTTCTCTAAATTTTATGTCTTTTTTTTATAAATCAAATCCGAAGGCTCTTAAAAAATCTGTATATAAAAATTTGGTTCGCATATCCATCATTTTTTTTATTTCCACTACTTTCTATGGGAACTACATTAAGTAGTAGGCATGGTTCGCATATTCATGACAAACGACAATATTAAACTTAATGCTAAATATGGTCGTTTTATACTGAAACCTTCTGAAGTTATCGCGTCTTAAACATAAAACAAATTCTAAGGCTGTGTATGGGACCTACAGTAACAGCACTAGTAGGCGTGGCTCGTCCATTTCTGCCATGATTCTGGCATGTACCAGTAAAACTTCACATCGGAATATATATACTTCTCTATATCGTCGGAGATTTTTTCAAGTGTTTACAAACATCTAACCGAGATGAATATATCATGCACTCAAAAAAGGGTACAAAAATTATATAAAAAGAATTACAATAGCGTTCCTACACAAAAAATATCATATACGTAATTAAACAATAGGAATGTTTATGAAAACATGTTGATGCAATCAAATAATTTATTTCAATCGTATTGACCATATCTATACGTACAATACTTATTTTCATAAAATAAATTCAATTTAAACAATTTTTTTTTTACTTTCACTAATTCGATATTTATTTAATGTGAAAATAATAATATTTGTGTTAGCCATTTTTGTTATTTTTTCTTATTTCTTGCCCATCATTTAAATAAAATCATTCTGTTACAATGTAAATGTATACACGCAAAAAACGGAAATTTGTTTTCATTGTAACGGAAATTGCGAAAAATATATACCCATACATATGTCATATATCAATAATAGCACATACATTTCTCAGCTACACGCTTTACATGTTCATAAATATCGTATGTTCATGTGTATAGATATATGTACATATGTATGCATATGTACGTACATATATTGTTTCAAAATGGCTTTAGTATAAAAGCATGTTCACAAAAAATATGAAAAATAAAAATAATAATAGAAAAAAAATAATAATAATAGGAAAACATTTAACAAATGTTGTGCTAAAGTAGTTTTTGCACATGATAAAATAGTGTAATAAAAAATATGGTATTGCCAGTCATGTAAAATATATACACTGGTGTGCATACAAAACAACAATCATAGTAATACGTAACAGCAAGCAAATAATGTTCAATAGTAACAAAATAATAATAAATTGTTTATTGTTTTTTTTTTTAAATATTATTTTCGAATAAGTCGAAAGCTAATAAAAAGCGTTACATTGGGTTGTTCCAAAAGTTATTGCGTTGTTGCGATTATCTGTGTGACACACCATTTTGGATTAGCATATATTAGACGGTACATCACTTTTTCTAAGCTGTGTCACAGAGCTATTTTAGAAGAGTTTCCATGCAAATATTACAAAAGGTGTGTATCGGTCGAAGGAAATATATTTTCTTGATATTATGGGGTTACACCACTGTAGAGCACAAAAAAAGGCATATTTCGGGAATTTTTGTAGGCCAAACAAAAGGAGATATTCAAATTCTGTAAAAAGTATTTTTTAATGTCACTCTTGAAGTCCAAAAAAACAATTAAGTTGCGCGATTCAAAAACAAAATGGCGGCTGTGCAGCATTTCCCCGCTGATGCGCTTTTTTTCACCGCGATGCACGGCCGGAAACCTAGCGCCTGCAATTTTCGATCTGGAACAAAAAACCGAATATTGTTTTATTCCATATTACAATAGCAAGAGACGTACGTAGGGGTTTTTGGATTAATTGATTTTTCGTAAAATGGCGACCCATTGAAGAAAAAGTTCGAAATTTCACCTAAAAAATCGTCAAAAAATTGCTTATAAATAAAAAAATATGCACAATTTCAAAAACCCCCAACGTACGTCGCTGAAGAAAACGATTTCAAATGTATTGTAAAAATTTTCAAATCAATCGGTTAAGATTTGTTCGAGTTATGTTTCCGGCCAGCTCAAAATAAGTGGTTTCGAGAAAAACGCGTTTAAAGTTTAAAGGTGCTCGGAGAATACCTCAGACGTCTTGCGGCAAAACTCGAAATTCAGACACTTAGACATTTTTCCCGCCTTCCATCCTTTAGTATATTATTTTTGAGACTATTAATGACTATTTAAGATAAAAAATTTTTTTTCCATTTTTTTAAAATTCTACAGTGGTGTAACCCTTTAAAGTTGCGCTTCAGCCCTAGATCGAAACAACTACCGACGGACTAGAAAACCAACATATTAACCACTTAGCTACGGAACGTACCCATATTAATGTTCATTTAATGTTAATGTTAATTTAATTTCAATTGTGATCGGATTGCGGAAGCACACGTTCCATAAGTTTGCAAAAAAAATCCTTTTAACAAAAAAAAAAAAATAATAATAAGTATTTTAAAGCAAAAGTATAATAGTAATTATTTATATTGTTAATTAAATAGCATTTTTCCTTATAAATAACCACAATAAATATGGGAAAAAATTCTGCGCTTTTGAAATAATATAAATAAACAAACCTAGCCAATATAAATAAAATTAATTCCAAGTCAATACAATTAAATAAATAATAATGTATATTGTATTATTAAAAAAATGTAAAAAAAAATGTGTCACTTATGCTACTCTTGTGAGAGTTAAATTTTTGGATAGTATGAGAAGAGACCCACATATGTTAGCCGGTTCCGAACGACAGAAACCTTATCACATCACTTTTTCTGAGCTTTGTCACAGAGTTCTTTTAGAAGCTTTTGCATGGCAAATTGTTACTGCCGGAAGAATTGCCAATTGCTTGCCGACAGGTGGATACAGTTCGAAAGAAAACTATTTTCGATATTACAGTTGTGCTTCAGCCGGGGATTAATCCCACAACTTACATACCAGAAGACCAACTGTGTTGTACAGCAAAACTGAGGAGAGTTTTTGACAAAGTTTCCGAATGTGAAGAATATGACCCAGAATAGTTTGTGGTTTTTAAGGTTTATCTGGGATCGTCAAGAGGAGCGCACACCTACACAATCTTCAAATGGCTCACCGGCAATGAAAGGCACTAACATCCTGTATTGTCTCTCTCGCAACTTAGCCTTCATATAATGTTTACAGGTCTTGTGAGTTTTTTTACTATGGACTGGAAACTGGGATAAAAAAGAAATTCTTACACATTTTCTTTGTGAATGTGGATATGACTTTAATATAATACCTGTCAAACTAAGCAGTCAATCTAAAGAATCTATTAGTATATATACGGACTGGGTTTATTGGGAAACTATATTAGATCTTTGAAAACCGATGAAACACTGTAAGAAATTGTCGTTACTAAGCAACTTATTATAATTTGGAATGGAGGTGAAACTGCGAAGGCGAAGTTGATACATTTTTTGTTGTTGTATGTTGTATGAAATGGCACACAATATTTAAACCTTGAGATTGCTATTTTTACGTCGCCACAATATCAAGATTCTCCATTGCAAAAAAGTCAATAAAATGTCAAAGCAATGTTGCCACGCATCATCATTGGTTGAACAAGATTAATTTTATGACAGCAAGAACAAGTACATAAATGTCTTTGATAACTTTACAAGTGCATTTTAAATGCATCTCTGAACAAATACATAGGTACTACGTAGGTATATCACCATCCTTCCATTTTAGTGCTCACATTAGACACTAAAGCATATTTTATGAGTTGTGCAAGTTAGTTAAATTGATGTTAGATTTTATGAAGCATGCTGAATATATGTATTTATAAGTAAGTATGTAATTATTGTATATATGCATGTACGTAAGCTTTCTTTTCACTGTAAATATACTCATAGTCACCATCTTTATGTGCTGAACTTTGAATAATTGAAGGACTGAAAGCATATGAAGGTGTTAAATGTATTTTTTTATATCACGCTTCTAGTGCCACTGCTTCTTTTTCTTTTGTGGTTGATTTGATACAGTAAAACTGTATGCATTGCTCACTCGCCTTCTTCTTCATTGATGTAGGTATAATATTATTTTGCCATTTTTAACACCCGCAGTCATAGCTTTATTATGCAATACCTTGTAGTCGTACGTGATTACGTCTTTGTTTCTTTATGTTTCTCTTTATTCGCACAATTTTCAACAAATTTTCTCAACATTTCCGCATTTTTCTGCTTATTTACAGCTTTAAAACTATTCATCGAAAGTAGTAGTATATATCAGCTGTAACAACAACAACACCAACGATACAATAGTGAGACTAGATAATAGTAAAAAAAAGAGTATATCAGCGAGAAATAGAAAAGTGTGAGTGTAGTAAGCGGGTGTTAAAGCAAACGAACAGTGACCATCACGATACACATACAACTAAAATCGGAGGACAGTGTGGTTGAAAAAAAAAAAAAACAAATACAAACGCAAAAAGCACACAACACAGCAACAGTACGTAGAGGAGAGTACATTGTCACAATATTGCAATATCAGCGCCATTATCATAGCATTCTACAGTCACGCATACTTCACAGTGATGGCATTTCAACGTAGCTATAGCAAAGTCTGGTGGGGCTCAGATAATCATCAGTTGCCCATGATGTCAATCGCTAACGGCGGCAATAGTGACACCATTGGGTTTTCTAGTAATAGTGGTTACTATTTGCAGCCATCTAGTCATTTAACAGAATATCAGAAGCAGCAGCAACAACAACAACAACAACGGCAACAGCAGCAGCAACAACAACAACAACATAATTATCATCAATTTGGCGCTAGTGGCAGTGGTGTTGGTTACCATTCATTGGATTACAACAATTTTAAAACGTACACCGCAAATTTATCGCGTATTTCGGAAGTTGATGATGAACAAAATACATCGAAATTATCGCAATGGGAGAAACGGGATAGTCCCGGTAGTTTAAGGTCACAAGTAAGTCTTTAAGTATGATGCTGCTTTGACATATTAAGCTCTTCATATACTATATACTCAGCACTTAGTTATATAGCGGGATCAAATTCACCTTATAGTTTCAAGAAAAATTAGGAAAATCAAATGAAAGCTAAGAAGATGAGACAGCTTAATTAATAATTTTTACATCGAATTTGATGTATTAAATTCTATATCCAATTATAAGTACTCATTGCTTATAATCAGTGAACTCATTCAGGTTTTATCAAAATTTTCATTATTTGTTAACATTTTAAAAGCTAAAATTGTATATATTATCTCTAAATCCTAATTCTAGATTTTCAGTAGCAACAAATCCAATCAAAAGCCATTAACAAATGCTAATGATGTTGTAACTCGTGTCGTACATCTAATTAAAAAATCTCTTGTCGAGAAAAGTCTTCCTAATTGATTTTTTCAGCCAAACTCTACTCTTGCGGCCTTGTGTGGTGCACCAAAAGTCCTGATTAATTTCTTTTTACACATAAAAATGCGAATTTTTGTGCAGAATTTATCGTACTTGACAATTGGTGATGTAAAGGCTTAGTTCTGAAACGATCAAGCTTGATAATCTTCTTGTTACAATAAGAACGCAAACTTGTCGACTTGTTACATGGAAGATTTTTGGAAATCCTTCACAAAATTTACTTGCCCATGATGGACAAAGGAGTCTTTTATATTTTATATTGTTCGTAGTCTTTTACGGAATAAAGGGACTCGTAGGCAGAATGCGTTAATGAAACCTTTTTGAAAGTATTGCATTTAATATCTAATCTTTTAAAGAAACCTCCAAATATACCTCCTATTCATATACATATAACAAAAATATTTGCTTACAAATTGTTCAAAAAACTTTCATTCATACACAGATAACCCTTTAAACTAGCTAATATATACGTACTATTCACAATAATCTAATACAATATGTACATTTCTTGCTTTTCTTCTTCTTGTTTCCGCTTCCGTCATCATCTACTCGCAATTTCAACTACAAAAGGATTCCGGTTTCTCTGATAACGACGAATCTCATAGTACACGCAGTCTTAGTAGTCGTTTATCAAAAACGAATTCACCAAGCAGCATCAAATCGGCAGTAGCTGGAGCAGCAGCGGTAGCACTAGCTGCAGATAGTGATGTCAGCTCACCCACACCATCCATCCGAAGCAGCAGCAGTACAGTGGCAACACCGCCAACAGTCATTAGGCGTGTTGCTAAATCGGAATTCTATTCACCATTAGTAAGTGTATCGCGACGTATCTCATTCAGTGGATCACCAGTATCGATGACACGTTCCACAGCGGTAAGAGAACAGCAACAGCATCATTATCAGGAAGCTGCTATTGAAGTTGGTGGTATATCGGGTGAGTTGCTGATGGCACAATTGGATGATATGCAATTGCTGCAAAATAATGATGATGATGTTGGTGCGACGGTTGGTGGCAACAATAAGCAAAAACGCCGTAGACGTGTTACGCGTAGTGCAACGAAACCATTGAATGCAACAAAACGACGTACATTGTTGGATACACGTGAGTTTGACGAGGAAACTATCGAAGATGATTATCATGACAATGATAATGATGATGACGATGGTGTCCGTCGCAAAAACGATGAAAGTACTCCTAACAATACATCCAGCAAAGTACCGGAATATAATAATGAGACTGTCTATTTGGGTGAAGCATCAAAGTCTTCATACAATAATGAGACGATTATTTTGGGTAGTCCAAATGGCGGCGAGAATACAAATAATAATTCACTGAATTGGGGTGAAGATTTGATAGCGACGATAAGAGCACGTCATCAACGTGGGTATACAGCTAGTACGAGTACACCGAAAGCTGTTGCTAAACAAAACCGACAAAGCTTATTTCTAAACTCCTATTCCATCGAAGACTATGAGAACCCTCTGCTGAATGGTCATACACCAGCCTTGCGAGCATGGCTCTCCGACTTACGCACATCTTATGACCATGAAGTTATGTCGACGCTGCAGACCAAATCCATTTCTCAGGAAGCATTCAAGAACCTTACTATTACTACGAATACGGTTGCGAAATTAATTCGTCAGCTGCAACAACGTGCAATGTATTTGCAAACGGACTTTGAACGTATCGAAAGGATACTCAGTGGTGACATTACAGCATCCCTGCATGATGCGATTCTAAGTGCAGAGCAATTGATTGCGAATGTTGTGGAATTTAGCAAAGTTCTCGAAAGGCGTGCCATATTCTTTACGGATGCTCGTATAGATCGTCGTCGGTTTGAAGATAATCTCGAGCAGATTCGTCTATTAACAAAGGACACACAGTACTCGCTGGAGCATCAACATTACATCAATTTAGAATCACTGTTGGATGATTTACAAGTACTGCGACGTTATTTGCTCATCATTATTCGACTCGTCTTTGAGAAAATGGTTCATGTCATCGTTGAGAGTATTGAAAACTCGCAATGCGATTTAATGCTGCGTGCCAATATCAATATGATTTCGACACTCTCGAATATTGATTATGAGGGATTTGCGTCGCTTACCGACGCCTTCGTACAGAACGAAGCCGTGCGTGCTCTGCTCATTGTTTGTATCGAAAACAAACTATCATCTGTGCGTGCGTTGGCTTTACGTGCTTTAGCCACCATTTGTTGTGCTCCGGCCGCTATTGCTCAGTTAGGTTCTTGCGGTGGTGTTGAAATAATACGTGATATACTGCAAGTGTATGTCGGTTCCAGTGGAAACACTTCCAAAAAAGCTGAATCATTGAAGCGCAGTGATGCGGAACGACGGGAGGCTGTTTCGTTATTGACACAAATAACCGCAGCATGGCATGGTCCAGAACATCGTGTGGACGGCTTAAAGGACTCCATTGAAGCTATTGTTGAAGGTTTGACCCAATTGGTGGGACAAACAACCTGTGGCCAGTCTTTGCTATTGTGCGCAGCTGCTTTGAATAATCTCAGTCGTATTGAGGCGACATCACATTATTCGATAATGTCAAATGAAGCTATATTCCGCTTAATTGAAGCCGTGGCCAAGAAAGAGCAACAAGATCAGAATTGGGTTTCTATATTTCTTTATGTAAGTATAAATTCTTTTACTATTATTTCCAACTCACACTGGTTTAGGAAACACAACATTTCGCAGAAAATTAAAAAAAAAGTCATAATTAACAATTGGAAGAATATTTATTTTTCTTTACTGGTTTTAAAAAATTTTGTGTAAATGTTCGACGAAAGCATTAATCATCTACCTTGGTGATATTTCAGTAATTTTGTGGTAGAATTTTCAATTTTATTGAAAGCTTTTCAAAATAATGGACGTACAAACAAATATTTTATGTGCTTGCTTTTGACTAAAATGTAACCATAAATATGCTACAAGTGCGTATGTTAGAGCTGGCCTCATAAAATTTATTTCTTGCATTTGTAGAGTAATTTTTCTTCAATCACTTCGGCAAACCATACACACTCACACCAAATGTGTTTTTCTCCTTCCATTAATTTGTTCGCATTTTTCAATTTCTCTTTTTTTCGTTTGTTTCATTTTCTACAGGAACAAATTGTTACGATGTTACATAATATGTCATTGAATAAGAAATGCCATCATCATTTAGCCAACGGCAGTATTATAAATTTCATCACGTCCACATACCAAACGGAATTCTATAAAACATATAATTCACGAGCTGAGTCTGATGCTCAACGACGCTGCATTAAAGCAATATTACATACGCTAACGCGTTTAGTACACGATTCGACATTGGGTTTAGAGTTATTGGAACAGCAGCAATGTTTGCCGGTTTTCTTTAAGTTGGCCGGATTGGTTGGAGGTGGTGGCGCTGGCGGCGGCGGAGATCAAGTAATTCATGATAATAATGGTCGTGATATGCGTGATATCTCACAATTGGCTAAACAGATAATGCTCGCTCAGCAGAAGGAACAACAAAAATTACAAGCATTTTTGGGACAAGATGACGGAAGCACTAACACTGGTACTGAACTAGAATCGTTGAGTTCCGAAAGTGAACTGGAAAAGGCAGCAACCAATAATAATACTGATTCGAGTACAGCAAAAAGAACACGTATGCGATTTAATTTGTCACGTCAAGAGAGCTATGTTTAGAAAATTGCATAATCTTATGTGTGTTCATTGGTACTAAGGGGTACGTCTATTTAACCCATTGTACAGAGAGAAGTCACAATTGACTCGCAATTTGGTGCTTACAGTGTGGTACACACGAGATGTAATCTAAATGAACATAATTTCGTTGAACGATAGGCAACTGAATGGGAATTATGATCATCAATGTGCCATCAAGTGATCTTATAAATGACGAAGGATCAAGCAAAGCTTAAAATGATGCTTTTTCTGATTTTTTACCATGTAAAAAATTGCTTTGAAAAGCCTCAATTTTAACAAAAGTATCATGAATATCTTTACATAGTGATTAAATAAAGTTTCGAAAACTTTGTAATTAGTCAATTTTTGTGCCAAAAACCTTTAACACGTTTGTATGCAGATATTCTAAAAAGTAATTAAAATTTTTTTTTTTAATTTTTGTATTTGAGCAAAACCAAAAATTATGTTAATATTGTACGTACTTAATCATATGTATAAGTTGGACGAATTTTTTCTTATCACTTTTAATTTGTATGAATTATTGTAATCTTTAATAATTTTGTAAATTAATCATTTTCTATAATTACATAATTAATAAGCTAATGAAATATTCGTATTTAAATAAAAACGAAACTGGAAATATTAAAAAAATTTATATTTTATTACTGTTGAAAATCGGTAACTGAATTCTTAACACTGATGGCAAGGTAAACATAGTTGGTATAAATCCGAAAGAATGGTGAGGTGGATAGACAAAAGATGTCTGTCAGGATGTTAAAAAGTTAGTGTCACATGACAAGGAACTGTAATTATTCTGCTCCGAAATTATAAAATTTTTGAGATTAAATTCATAAAAGGTTCTTTATTAAGTTCTTAAGTAATTTATTTTGGGTAACGACATTTTAATATTCATAAAAATGCTTAAATACAGGGTGGACCATATACAAGTTTCTTTTTAAAAATCTACTTACAGTCGGCTGGGGCCGACCAAATTATACCCTGCATATGTAGAGATATATATAAAAAGTTTGCTCGTATATCCATCCTTTTCTTCCACTACTTTGTATAGGACCTACATTAAGAAGCAGGCGTACCTCACCAATTTTGGAGGATCAATTTCTGCCTATAATACTAAACTACATAGGTTGCAATGGGTTGACCTAGGCGTATTAATTAGTAAGTTATGGGTGTTTTAATGTTTGAGATAAATCCGAGACTTTATACGGAAGATATATAAAAAGTGGGCGTGACGTATCTCTTTCTGGTATATCTAATTAATTTTTCAATATCAATCCACACCTTAAATTTGGTTGTCCTACGCTAAATGGTTTGTAAGTATGGGAGACCTATGAAAGAGTGGGCGTGGCACACTGATTTTCTAACAGATTATTTCTGACTACGATATTAATCTAAGGGTCAATTATGGTTATTTTAGGCAGGAGATTGCCGAAGTTACAGCTGTTTAAATTTAAAAGAATTTCAGTAATTTTGTATGGGGGCTGCAATAAACAGTGGGCGTGGCGCGCCAATTTCAAGTGAGTCTAGTTGCTTAAATCTCGTTGTACTACGCTAAATGGTTTGTAAGTTATGGAGCTTAAAAGTTTTAGTTTAATTCCCTTGACTTTGTATGGGAGACTCATGAAGGAGTGGGCGTGGCACACTGATTTTCTGCCAGATTTTTGCCGACTACGATATTAATTTAAGTGTCAATTATGGTTATTTTAGGCAGAAGATTGCCGAAGTTACAGCTGTTTCAATTTAAAATTTGTATGGGGGCTACAATAAACAGTGGGCGTGGCGCGCCCATTTCAAGTGAGTCTAGTTGCTCGTACAATACTATTCCATACCTTAAATCTCGTTGTCTTACACTAAATGGTTTGTAAGTTATGGAGCTTAAAATTTTTAGTTTAATTCTCTTGACTTTGTATGGGAGACTCATGAAGGAGTGGGCGTGGCACACTGATTTTCTGCCATATTTTTGCCGACTACGATATTAATTTAAGTGTCAATTATGGTTATTTTAGGCAGAAGATTGCCGAAGTTACAGCTGTTTCAATTTAAAATTTGTATGGGGGCTACGATAAACAGTGGGCGTGGTGCGCCCATTCTCTGTGAGCCTAGTTGCTCGTACAATACTAATCCACACCTTAAATCTCGTTATTCTACGCAGAATAGTTTGCAAGTTATAACCGGTAACATTTTTTTTAATTTCCGCAACTTTGTATGGGAGACCCAAAGAGGAGTGGGCGTGGCACACTGATTTTGTGTCATATTATTTCCTACTGCTATGTTAATCTAAGTGTCAATTATGGTTATTCTAGACAGAAGATTGTAGAAGTTACAGCTGTTTCAATTTAAAAGAAGTACAGACACTTTGTATGATAGCTACGCTAAAAAGTAGGCGTGGCTCACCCACTTTTGGCGAGGTTATATAGTAGTATAATATAACTCTACGTGCCAAATATTGTTGTCCCAAGTGGTATATTATGTGAGTTATAGCAACTTAAAGATTTTGAAAATTTCGAGGTTAGCCGCTTTGAATGCTTGGTGTGGACGTGGCTATTGACCGATCATGCCCAATATCAATCCCCTCCGTACCCTTGGATCATAGATTACTTATGCCAAATTTCATCGAAATAGCTCAATATTTACTCAAGTTATCGTGCGAACCAGCCAGGTGACAGACAGACGGACGGACGGACGGACGGACGGACATCGTTAAATCGAAAATTTAATCGACGCTGATCACGAATATATATCCATGTCTATATCTCCGGAGATTCCTTCAAGTGGACACAACCATCTGACCGAAATGAATATACCATGCATATTGCATTATGCAGGGTATAAAAATAAAAAAAAATCACTAAAATAAATATTTTTCTGCGTTTTATTGGTTTATAATATACAGGAAAGAGCAAACATTCGCATTATTTATGGAACACGACTTCATTCATGTGGCTGCCTATGCTGGTTTCGCAGTAGCGCATTCTATCAACTTAGCTTTCCAAGATCTTGGTGACTGCTTCTGGCTCTATCTCACGAATGGTCAATGGATTGTTCATATGACATCGGCCGTTCACCCGAGGTGGACAATTAAGGACGATTGTGCCATGAGCTGTATGGCTATGCGCGCCATACTGCGGCAACCAAAGATCGTCCAAATCCGTGTCTTCAATTTGCGGCCACAATTATCAGGCCACTGTAGTGCTCACCGTTGACCGAAATGGCTGTTCCAGCACCATTTTCGAAGAAAAGCGGGCCAATGATGCCACCGCTCTAAAATTCACACCAAACTGTCACCCTCTGAGATGAATTGGCTTCTCGATGTTCACGTGTGGATTTTCCGATCCCGAGATGTGGGAGTTTTGCTTGTTAACATAGCTGCCGAGATGACAACGCGTTCCGTCAGAAAATATGAAAGAAACTTTTTTTCGATAAACACTGTTTGGGCAATTCATTTCGTTCCGCGGAGATATGATAGTGACTTTCTGTCACAATTTCCAATGGAATATAGCTCTCACTGTAAAAATAACATATTAACGTAATTAAATCAGAATTCCTCATAACCACGACGCGTCTGATGTTATCCAAGTTCACTCGTTCTCCAGAGAATGGATTATGATGCTTCATTTGCAGAAAAATTAGGAAATAATCGCCATTCGATTCTTGTTCATATACTAAACTACATTCATATGCAGCATTTTGAAAATATATCCGCTCAAAATAAAACAGGGTGTAGCTAAAAGAAATATCTTAAATAATGTTTTCTTTACAACGTGGAAAGTCAAACATTACGATCTAAAATATATTAAAAAAAATCACCATACAGTCGGCTAGGGCCGACCATTTTATACCCTGCATATGTAGATTTATATATATAAAGTTCGCTCGAATATCCATCTTATTCTTATAAATATTTCCACTACTTTGTATGGGAGTGACATTAAGAAGTAGGCGTGGATGATAAGTTTTTTAAGGAACAATTTTTGCACATAATACACAAAATACACATAAATATGGTTGACTTTCACAAAGTATTTTGTAAGTTATGGTAGTTTTAAAGTTTTTAAGATAATTCAGAGACTTACTATGGAAGCTATATAAAAAGTGGCTTGCCTCTTTCTTGTAAATCTAATTAATTTTGCAATATCAATCCACACCTTAAATTTTGTTGTCCTACGCTAAATAGCTCGCAAGTTATATCGGTTCAAATTTTTGTTAATTTTCGCAACTTTGTATAGTAGCCCCATTAAGAAGTGGGCGTGGCATGCTGGTTTCATGTCACATTATTTCCGACTACAATATTAATCAAGTGTCAATTATGGCTGTTCTACATAAAGGATTGTGGAAGTTACAGCTGTTCCATTAAAAAAAAATATTTGGTCATTTTGTTTGGGGCCTATTATAAATAGTGGACGTGGCTGGCCCGTTGCTTGTGAATCTAGTTGCACTTTCAATACTAATCCGCACCTTAAATCTGGTTATTCTACGCTGAATAGTTTGTAAGTTATGGCAGTAAACATTTTTTATAATTTCCGCAACTTTGTATGGGTGCCCCAATAATTAAAAAGCGTGGCACGCTGAGTTTTTGCCAGATTATTTCTGACTACCATATTAATCTAAATATCAATTATGGTTATCGTAGACCGGAGATTGTACAAGTTACAGCTGTTTCAATTTGAAAGATGTACGGACACTTTGTATGGGAGCTACAATAAAAAGTAAGCGTGGCTCACCCATTTTTGGCAAGGTTATGTAGTAGTATAATATAACTCTATGTGGCAAATATTGTTGTCCTAGATGGTATATTAAGTGAGTTATAGCAAGTTAAAGATTTAGAAAATTCCGAGGTTAGTCGCTTTGAATGCTTGGTGTGGGAGTGGCTATTGACCGATCATGCCCAATATCAATTCCCTCCGTACCCTTGGATCATAGGTTACTAACGCCAGATTTCGTAAAAAGAACTCAATATTTGCTCAAGTTATCGTGCGAACCAGCTAAGTGACGGACGGAGGGACGGACATCGTTAAATCAAAAATTTAAGCGACGCTGATCACGAAATCTCCGGAGATTTCTTCATACATCTGACCGAAATGAATATACCTTGCATATTACATTATGCAGGATATAAAACGGGTGCCGTGGCTCAGTGGTTACTGTGTTGGCCTTCTGATCTGTAGGTCGTGGTTCAATCCCCGGCTCATGCATAACAAATTTAATATCGAAAAGATTTTTCTTTCGAACGGTACCCACCTGTCGGCAAGCAATTGGCAATTCTTCAGACAGTAACAACTTGCCATGCAAAAGCTTCTAAAATAACTCTTTGACAAAGCTCAGAAAAAGTGATGTCGCAAGGGTTCTGCCGTTCGGAACCGGCTAAAATAAGTAGGTCCTTCTAATACTGTCAAAAATTTAACATGCACAACAGTAATTGAAGAGAAGCTCGGCCGATGAGGCCTTCGGGGCTTTAAGTGCCACATATTTATTTATTTATTTTTATTTATAAAACGCTATGGATGCATAATAATATCTACTATCCTAATAAAAACTACTAAATCTACTGCTTAAGCTAATGTTCATGTTCGACTGGTTGAGGAAGTCTGTGATGAATAATTTCCTTCTAGTGCGAGATAACGGTATGTAGGGGCGAATAATATCTTGAAACAGAACCTATTTTATGAAGTTGTTATCTGACTAGTTTGGCTTGATTGGACCCACCATCTAGTAAGAATTCCAACGATTTTTATGCACGGTTCCCAAAGAGTGAGCCAATAAAACATCTCAAAAACATGGTTTCTGACTGTCACAATGAAGTACAAGTCACGCTGCGTACATTTCTTGTGCACCCCATTAAAAGAAGACATTAGATATAGACTACTTTTATATTTTTCATCATCTTATTAAAAAACCGATTGTAGAACAAATTTTTGTAATAGTTTAACCCATTATCTCTCTCTCTAATGAGCCTTTTTATACTTTGATCGGAAATGACCATTTCAACACATAACGAAGTTTTGTTTCATAAAAATGTTTCTCATAACATTGTATTATTGGTCGGTAAATAATTTGATTCCGATTACCTTCATTTATCCTATTTATAAAGAATTCACCAAACTACTATTCCCATCTAATTGTAATAAAAACTAAAAGCATTAAAATGACTCGAGCAATAATGTACTTTAAAAAATCACATGTATCCTTGGTCTTGGCAACACAAAAATGGCCGCAATAACATATCCTTATTTATTTAGATTATAAATACCTACATGTTATTAATAACATTTCTTTCTATTTATTATTATATCTAACTCATATTGAAATGGATTTTTTCTTAATTCTTCTTAAATATTTTTATCAATTTATTATACAAGTATACATTACGGGGGGCCATTATAGTATAGCGAAAAAAGTGGTAACGACATAACAATAATAAAAATTACCGTTAACTCCTACTATATCATGTATAGAATAGTAGAATTTTTGCTATCCGATTGGTGGGTGAAATTCTGATCTGCCCTGATAAATGTACTCGTATGTTCTACAAATGTGAAGTAGTGTATACGAACGAATACATATATATTCTACTTGTGCACATACCCAACCAAATATGGCTCTATGAAAAAATAAAGCATTCTTCAAGAGCATTCGAAAAGCAAAGCAATCGAAGTCATAAGAATATTTTTTAATTTTTTTTTCTTTTGGTAATGTGCATGCTTTTCAACGTTAATCATATTCCACAAAGCAACTTGCTATTTCTTTTCGTATCTCTTTGAGTATTCACATAAATTTTTGCCTTCAATATATTTAGCATTCAGCATAAAATGAAAATTTATACGAGTACATACGTAGGTATGTAGGTATATTTGTATATTCAGTTCATTTGAAGAAGAACATTTTGTATACAATTTTATATCTATATTTGCCCCAAAAATCTACTCCGTTATACTTTTTTTAGTATCACTCAAACAAAAATAAATTTTGTATGTTCCGTTTGAAGACATTATTTATCATCATTTGGATATATCAGGTTGGGCTTTAAAATAAAGTCAGTTCGTGGTATTTTAGTATTAAAAAAATTTTTAAAGTAATGCCCAATCTGCCGCATATTTAGGAATATGTTATATAACATATTCCTATATTTTTCTGTTTTGAATTTCAAACGATTGGTTTTTTAATTTGAAGTTGTTTAATCTTATTAGTCACTTTTAATGATTTTGCATATAAAATTCAAAAGAAATACTTTTTTTTCATCAAGAAATCAAACCAAAATCCCCATTTTTATGAATATTTTGAGCTAAAGTTAAACATATCTGGAGAGTTTCGTTTTTTCTTGTCCAAAAATATGTAGATATTTCTCGTATGAAATTGTAGTTTCTATACAATACGTTGCTAGTGCATAAGTCTTCTGCAATTGAGCTAGACAGTTCGATTCCCAGTTTGCCTGTTTGAACAGGTGTATACAGGTGTATACAGTTTCAAAAGATTCGTCGAATCCGACGTTAGTAATCAATCAATCAATATTATTTCGAACAACAGATATCTTGTAGCATCAAGTTGTAAACAGATTCACTGCAATATTGCAAAACGACGCAAGATGAGATCTGCAGCAAAAGTTGTGATGTGATTTCATAAAAATTACAAATTTCAAAAATAAAACAGAATAACTTTCATAAAACGTTTCATAAATAAATTATTTTTAGTACTTGGAGCGAAAAAAGAAGCAAAACAAGCTAAATATAATTGTTTCACGGTTGTTAATTGCTTACATAACATTTTGTTACAATATAAAATAGAAATAGTTTGAAGTCGACTACTGCACCAGTTGTCGTTGTGTTGCAAGGTGTTGCTGTTAATTTATTCGTCTGCATAAGAGATCCATTCTATCTAAGTGTTGAGAGTTGTTGCGGTCGCAGTCAATCTGTTTACTACTTCACTTTTGTTAAGGTTTATGGCAAAGAGAAAAGAAGAATTAGAGTTAGAATAGTTTCTCAATGCGAAATGGTGCTCCCGGTAGGGCAGAATTTTCAATTGCTTTTTCGCTATGAAATTTGTCATGACCGGGCTTCGAACTCACGACTTACGACATAAAGGTGAACAAAGCAATAGTTAACTAAACTACGATTCCTGAATTGTACGAATAAAATTTCACTTGTAATTTGGTCTGCTTATTTTTAGCAAGTTTTCATAACATTTATTAATAAATTTATTTTCAATTTACTTAATCGAAAAAGGCAGAAACGCAGTTGGAAATATTTGCCGAAAGCCATTGTAGTCAAGAAATTTTTATAAGAATTTAGTTACGGTCCTGTATATAGAAAATGCATTTAGAATTTGTTATACGACAGATCCTACAACATTTTCTTTAAGACAAGTGTTTTTAATTTCTAAAGTCCTTAGTATAACAAATATCTACGGGGAGTGTAAGGAATCGCATGGGCAACATATTGTATTTGGTTTGAGGTAGAGAGTTAGTTATCATCCTCATGTTCTAACACCATAGTCATTTGTCGGTTTAAGTATACTCCTTTCTGGCAAACACCTTGGCTCATAAGCCATTTATTACAATAAAAATAGTTTACTAGTAATAGTTTCACTATTTTCTTTAAAAATTAAGTACATGACTGCCTGGGTGCCGTAGCTCAGTGGTTAGTGTGTTCGCCTTCTGATCTGTAGGTCGTGGGTTCAATCCCCGGCTGATGCATAACAAATTTAATATCGAAAAGATTTTTCTTTCGAATGGTACCCACCTGTCGGCAAGCAATTGGCAATTCTTCCGACAGTAACAACTTGCCATGAAAAAGCTTCTTAAAGAACTCTGAGACAAAGCTCAGAAAAAGTGATGTCACAAGTGTTCTGCCGTTCGGAACCGGCTAAAATAAGTAGGTCCCTTCTAATACTGTCCAAATTTAAGACGCACAACAGTAATGGAAGAGAAGCTCGGCCAATGAGTCCTTTGGGGCTTTAAGTGCCACATATTTATTTTTTTTTTTTTACATGACTGCCTCTGGAGTCTATATTACTTGACTGTAGCGTGGATTCCAAAAACTACTGAATTAAACAAATTTTCAAAATTTTTTGTGCCATTTTAGTGAGATGTTATGGACTTGATACAATACTTTTCATATATTGCATGAATATCGTCCTAGTTCGAAACTATACATATTCTTAGACTCTTTCACATTCTCTCACAACTATGATTACATAAGCAAAACGTATGACATTCAGATAATACCGAATATAGGTGCTTTCATTTTCGTGTGCCATTTAACTCTTTCTTTTCTATACTGAATAACAGGGTTAAAATATTTGAATACTAAAATTTATTTCTCCATACATTGCATTCCATCCCAATATATGTATACATATGTATGAGCTCACACTCGCGCATACATACTTAGAAATATTCGTTCATTTTCATATGAGAATTTAGTACGTATATTTGCATATGTAAATGTTCACGTATGGATGTACGCGAGGACATACTTATATATATGTATATAGAGCTACCATATCGATGTAAGGTGCCATGTAACTGGAATGCTGGAGTCTGTGTTTGAGTTAGTATATATTTTTGCATAAGTAATAAATGTACTAGTCTTACTATATATATTCTTACATGCTGACATTTGGCATGTCCACAAAACGTATGAAATTTTCAAAATATTTTTTATAAAATATTACTATTCGGTGTATAGCAAATTTGTGTTATTAAATAATCTAGAGTGTGAAAAAAAGTTTGAAATAATTTATGTGATTTCTTTGAACAGAAACTACCCCTTGTTAAGTATGGTTATATATACCTTTCATAAACAATAAATTTTGTTTTACATTAGAGTATTAGAGCTACATGAAATGAAAAAAACATTTTTTATATTTTATTATAATAATTTTGATTAACCCCTTGAGCAAGTTGCATAACAGGATATCAAATATGATTATGAAATGACTTAATTATTTTTGACATTAATTTATTCGACATTATATCGGACTAACAGCATAGCCGTATATCGAAACATTTTGGACCGGTAATCGATAAAGCGCCATAATAGTTTATACAGACGGCAGCATTAATCCGGATTACCGGAGCACGTAATCCGAATAAAATATTAACCTGACATACGGCAGAATTGCAGATTAACTAAACGTCTGATTGCTGTTTTATTAGGTCTGCTCACTGACATTACTATCACTATCAATTTCTGTCATCTGTCACTCTCGATATGAGAAAATCTACAAGTACGTAAACTGAAAACTATCAGAAACTTGTAAATTGACATTCACAGTTCGTAATTGACAGCTGGATTTATTTGTTCGCCAACGCTTTTCATATTGAAAACTGTTAACAATTGTTGAAAGTTTTTTGTTAGCGTACACACCCAATATTTTGCAAAATGGATCGAGATAAATTCACAATAGAAAATTTTCAGCAGTGTTGCCATACCAAATTGCCCTAGTCCTCTTTTATTTTGAAAATTAACTCAAAGAGTTAATGCGGATTTGCTGCAGTTAATGCCCGTGTTAATTCGAATTAACTCGGTAATTCGGAATTAGGCTGCCGTCTGTCTAGGCTATAACTATGTAATAAGGTCATAATAGCGAAAAACCATATAAAGAAGTAGCGGTGTATGATAATTGTTTACATAGGCACTATCATTTTTCGAAAAATTTTTGTAAAATTGTACAGTGCGTTAAAAATCATATTGTAAGCATTTGCTCATGTCTAATTTATAAGTATGGAAATATCTATGTACATTGACTCATACATACACCTACACATGGATATCAATATTACACAAATCGAAAAGGAAGTTGTTTGGAATGATAATCGAATAAAATTTATGAAATTGCAGGATCACTAAATTGAGGATGTCAAGAGTATGAGCGCAAGAAAAACGAGTGAGGGAAATAGAGGGAGAGGGAGAAGGGGACAGCAAGATGTAAACAATTTTTTGTCCAAATATATGTGTGTAAGGTTAAGTTTGTTCTAGCAAGTTGAAATGGAGTTGAATTGAATGAAGTATTGAAACTAGTTCAGTGTAATATAATTTTGCGCATGTAAGGTATATTATACGAGTATAATCGTATTTTCGTAGAATTGGGATAACTTGAAATGTCTACGGCGATTCTAAGACGAATACATATACGTACATTTGGGGAGTAATTATAATATAAAAGTTATTATTTAATGAGCTGTGTATCCAAAGCGTGCTTATAAATATGAAGGGGCTGCTATTAAAATGTGATGTGTCGTAAATTTCGTAAATTTTTACTTACCGATGCAAGAAGTCCGTTCTATCTAGTCGAAATAGCTTCAAAAATCCCTCAGTCTCATCGTCGCGTTATTGTTTTTGGTCCACTGTGAACAAACGCGGCGCCTATTTCGACAACAGTTTTATCATGGACAAATATTTGTTCAAAATGAAGTCGACATAATCCTGAAACTTCACTTTACGGTTTGCCAAAACGATTTTCCGGACTTTCCTGATATTTTCCGATGTCAGCACCTCTTTGGGCGTTCGGTGTTATCGGTGTTTGTACGGTCGCGTTTAAAGTCATCAAACCGTTTCTTTACAATTGTCTCAATGGAGCAGACTTCGAACAACTCTTATCAAGCCAAGCTTTGGCCTGAGTGGTGTTTCCTCTCATCAAAAGCAATCAAAAATCAACACAAAAATTTGCTTTGAATCCAAAATCTCAAAAGTAGAGTTACTGAAATGACTGTAACTTGTGAATTAATGATCGAATTGTCATGATATCGACAAGTATCGTTCGAATGTTGGGACTTTCTAAAAACTGCATGGGCTTAGTGGCACCACCTTCTGCCGATGTGTTAGTTGCATGATTTTCAAAAATTATCTAAAAAGATGTAGAAGAACAAATAAAAATAATAAATGATATTCGAGAAGTGGCACGTATCACGTTCTGACTACAGCGCCTTCATATGTTATGTACAATAAATATGTAAATATTTCTAATAATAAAGTTAATGCGAAAATTTATTTTAACATATACATATGTCTTTATTGCTTTTTGGCTAGACAATAATCGCTGTGTATAGATTTCATATTGAACTCGAAGCATAAACAATAATAAGTAGATTAACTTTATATATATATATTGTAATATTAAGCTATGGTAAGCTCTTTATATTCCAATATTAAATATGTAAATTGAATAATTTGCTAGTCGCTCTAATTGATATTGATGTTAACTTAACTTAAGACATTCAAGTCGCCAATACATGCGCAAATATTATGCATGTTACTCAAAAATTTGCTTACCTTTTTAACATATCACAATTATTTGTATATGTTTGTGCAACAGTATAAATGATAAGTACAATTATTTACATTTATAAACTGTCTTTCATTTATTCACAGTAGAAATGAATAATAGGGAGGGTCGCTGAAAACATGCTGATATTAATAGTATTTCTTTGATCGATTGCTGTAGAGTTATCGTATATAAATTTAGTGAAAAAAATCTCCTTACAGTCGGCTTGGGCCGACCAAATTATACCCTGAATATGTAGATTTATATATAAAAAGTTTACTCGAATATCCATCTTTTTCTTTTATTTCCACTTTTTGAAAAACAATTTTTGCATATACTACTAATTTACACCCGAAATATGGTTGACTTTGACGAAGTACTTTGTATGTTATGAGAGTTCTAAAAGGGATAATTTAAAGAAGGTTTTTAAGATAATTCCGAGACTTAGTATGGGAGCTATAAAAAAAGTTGGCGTGGCTTACCTCTTTCTTGTAAATCCAATTAATTTTTCAATATTAATCCACACCTTAAATTTGTTTGTCCTACGTTGAATAGTTCGTAAGTTATAGCGGTTTAAATTTTTTTAAATTTTCGCAACTTTGTATGTTAGCCCCATTAAGAAGTAGGCGTGGTATGTTGATTTTTTGCCAGATTATGTACAACTACCATATTAACCTAAGTATTAATTATGATTGTTCTAGACAGAAGATTGCAGAAGCTGCAGCTATCTAAATTTAAAAGAAATTCAGTCATCCTGTATGGGAGCCACTATAACCAATGGACGTGGCTGGCCCATTTCTTGTGGGTATATTTGCTCTTACAATACTAATCCACACCTTAAATCTCGTTATTCGACGCTGAACAGTTTGCAAGTTATAACCGGTAACATGTTTTTAAATTTCCACAACTTTGTATGGGAAACTCAAAAAGGACTGGGCGTGGCACACTGATTTTGTGCCATATTATTTCCGACTACCATGTTAATGTAACTGTCAATTATGATTGTTCTGGACAGAAGATTGTAGAAGTTACGGCTGTTTCAATTTAAAAGAATTTCAGTCATTTTGTATGGGGGCTACAATAAACAGTGGGCACGGCGCGCCCATTTCCAATGAGCCTAGTTGCTCGTACAATACTAAGCCATACCTTAAATTTCGTTGTCCTACGCTAAATGGTTTGTAAGTTATGGAGCTTAAAATTTTAATTTAATTCCCTCGACTTTGTATGGTAGACCCATGAAGGAGTGGGCGTGGCACCCTGACTTTCTGCCAGATTATTTATGACTACGATATTAATTTAAATGTCAATTATGGTTATTCTAGTTAGAAGATTGCCGAAGTTACAGCTGTTTCAATTTAAAATTTGTATGGGGGCTACGATAAACAGTGGGCGTGGTGCGCCCATTTCCTGTGAGCCTAGTTGCTCGTACAATACTAATCCACACCTTAAATCTCTATTCTACGCTGAATAGTTTGCAAGTTATAACCGGTAACATTTTTTTTTAATTTACGTAACTTTGTATGGGAGACCCAAACAGGAGTGGACGTGGCACACTGATTTTCTGCCAGATTATTTCCGACTACCATGTTAATCTAAGTGTCAATTATGGTTGTTCTGGACAGAAGATTGTAGAAGTTACAGCTGTTTCAATTTAAAAGAAGTACAGACACTTTGTATGGGAGCAAAGCGAAAAAGTAGGCATGGCTCACCCATTTTTGGCGAGGTTATATAGTAGTATAATATAACTCTATGTGCCAAATATTGTTGTCCCAAGTGGTATAATATGTGAGTTATAGCAAGTTAAAGATTTTGAAAATTCCGAGGTTAGTCGCTTTGAATGCTTGGTGTGGGCGTGGTTATTGACCGATCATGCCCAATATCAATCCCCTCCGTACCCTTGGATCATAGGTTACTTGTGCCAAATTTCGACGAAATAGCTCAATATTTACTCAAGTTATCGTGCGAACCAGCCAGGTGACAGACAGACAGACGGACGGACGGACGGACGGACGGACGGACGGACGGACGGACGGACATCGATAAATCGAAAATTTAAGCGACGCTGATCACGAATATATATCTATGTCTATATCTCCGGAGATTCCTTCAAGTGGACACAAACATCTGACCGAAATGAATATACCTTGCATATTGCATTAAACAGGGTATAATTAGAAGCCAAAATTTTAATGAAATTATTAAGAGCTTCAATTTTATGAAGAAAATGATAGACGATTGCACACATTACGTTACAGACTTCACTTATAGAATTTTAGAGATAAGTGATGAATGGTAACAGGATTGAATGCACCTGAAAACCTTTTCAATGACATATGGTACAACATAACAATACGATTTAAATGTTTTTGGGATGAAAAAAAAAATGAATTAATTAAATCGTATCCATATATATATAAGATAAGCTTTTATTGAAATCTTAAACATTGCACATTAATTATTTTGTATGAGAAGCGACCCAATCTAATATTAAACAAGTACTTATCTTTATACATATTAATGAAAAAATATAATAGCATACTTTGAGGCTTGCATGTATTGTATATGACATATTTACATGTTATTTAAATAACATTAGGCAAAAGTTTCGCTGACCTCATCACACACTCATCTCATTCATTTCCATCACATTGGGATGGCAGTAACTTTTTCAACTTAGTCGTATTCACGCTATTGCTCATTGTGTTCATTAATCATGTGATTCGACCTGCTTCTTTGCTGCCTGCATACCTGCCAGTCAGTCAGCCGACAAGGTTTTTCATTAATTTCCACTCTTGACTTTCTAGTAGGTATACACACACATAAATTCTATACGTATGCCTACATACTATGTATACACATACATCAAATCTAGTAATTTTTGACATCATCTTTGCCATGACCACCTGTGATCTTTTGACAACAACAACAACCATCGTATAATAGCAACAACTGTGATGGCGGCCACTAGAGAAACATTATTTTTTGTGGAAACAGTTATAAGCGCCTAAAAGCATACCCAGTCGAAAATTGTGCACGTAAATTTAATTTTCAATATTTTAGCTAAAACTTGTCAAGCGTCAAATTGTCGAACTAATTATAATTTCTTACACTTACATATATGTAATAAAAAACTTATTGAAAACAAAATACCGAAACATTTGCTCTTTTATAATGATGACGCATATTCGCCCGTAATTGCAATGAAAAACTTATTTGCAGTAAGTTGCAAATTAAGGAAAAAATTCTGAAGAAAAATAAAATAGAAAAACGATTGGTAGAACGTCTATCAAATAAAAAACAACAATCAACTCGAATAGACCTATTTATATTAATTATTTTGTTGATTTCTTGATTTGGTAGAACCTGGTCGAGTCAGCATCAAGCATTTCTTACTGGGTATACGCAAGTATGCATATATATGTAAGTCAAATAATCATGTATATGCGTATAGGTTGGTGTGTGTTAGTACATTTATTATGCATTGTGTCCAAGTAAACTTATTTGATTCAATGCTGCCATCAGTCACATATTCATAAGTACGAGTACATTTATCAAACTTCAATATAAAGGGTATATTTGAATAAGACAAGATACTATGATTATAAATTATGTTCTTTTAATTTTTAAATTAGAATATTTAAGAAGAACAATGTGTAAATATTCAAAATAAATATTGGGAGTATAATTAAGTTCGTGCGGATTTGATAGCAGATCTTGCTACTAGTTTACTATTCCACTGTTTCATCTGACAACACCGTCATTTTGAAGTTTTCATTAGGTTTTCTTTTTCAGTATTTGTCATTTGTGTAAACTACATAGTTTCTGTGGGCTCCAAAAATGGCAACTTTTGTACCGAATAATGTGTGTTAGCGGCGAGTTCTACTTCATTACTTCAATATGAAAAAGAAGGCTGCCGAAAATCATTGTATTTGAGTCACAGTTTATGGTGACCATGCTTTAGCACGATTTAAAGTGGAAATTTTGATTTGGAAGACAAAGAATGACCCCGTGCGCCATCAAAGTTTGAAAATGACAATTGGAGATAAGGCTCGAGGAAGATCCATCACAAACGCAACATGAACTCGCAAAAATACATGGAGACACTCAGCCAACCATTTGCTATCATTCAAACGCAATGGGAATAATCCGAAAGGTAGGAAATTGGGTGCCGTATGAACTGAAGCCAAAAGACGTCGAACGTCATTTTTCTCGTGTGTACAACTGATACCCCGGCCATGTCTCATCATCTAAGGCCAAGTCGAATATTCATCGCGAGAAGATCATGCTGGGACCAGCTGGGTGTGGTGTATTATGAGCTATTGAAATCGGGTCAGATGACCACAAAGGATCTGTACCGATGACAATTGATGCGTTTGAGCCGAGCATTGCGTGCCAAACAGCCGCAATACGCCGATAGGCAAGAGAAAGTTATTTTGCAATATAATAATGCTCGGCCACATGTGTGGCGCCTGCTAAAACGTACTTAGTAACCCTCCAATGGGAAGTCCTACCCCAACTGCCGTATATCCCAGACATTGCTCCTTCCGATTACCACTTGTTCCAGTCGATGACACACGGCCTGGAAGAACATTTTTCCATTCTTAGGAGGAAGCCAAAACGATAGTGGCTAGCGGCGTACAATGTTTTGAACATTGGATGTATAACCAATTTTTCAAAATAAAATTTCAATTTTCGAAAATAAGCCCCACGAACTTATTTATACTCCTAATATAAAACTGAATTATTTAAAATGAAGCATATTTCTCTTAGGGATAAAATTGGATAATATTATTTATTTTCATTTTTGTATTTAATGGTTTAATTACCCTGTATATAATTTCACATACGTAATTTGGGCATATTCCTAGCTTTTTGTGTACTTGCTAGTTCTCACTGATGTCGCTCTACTTATGTAACTTGTTTGATTCGTTCTGTATGCATATGTACCTATGTGTGTGTGTGCAACTTTGATTATACTTACTTGAGCATATAAGAATAGCTGTCACGTCCGTCATCAGATCAGCATCAGATGTGCGTTGAGTAACGACGCGCATTGTTTTCACGAATACTCCATCATGTGTAGTGCCTACTAAGTTTTCTTTATATCGGTGTGTGTGTGTGTGCTTAATTTTAATTTGAAAAGCGTTGGCGGCAACAACAGAAAAAATGTCGTACACATACACACACATAAATGCCCAGATTAGTTTCCTATATTTGCATGTTTGTATTTGTGCTGTTGTCTGGGTACAAGAACATCGGGCTGGTCAATGCAGTAGTTGTAGTAAAAGGACAAATAGAAGAAGAAGAAGAAGAAACTGAAAAAGATCTCCTCTATGAAAAATGAGTCAAAATGTTACTTTCATCTACTGCTACTGCTTGTGTCGCATGTTGTATTGCATGTTGTTATTGTTTTTAGACAAACATGAAGATGAAACTTACATATATACTTGCGAACATTATACATATCCACGTGCGTTCATAAACAGTTGCAAACGACAATAAATGAGATGACCGAAATATGCATGCATATATGTGTCTGAGATGATATGAGGTGAGATTGTTGTGTTTCGGAATGTGTGTGGCACGTGTGTGGTGCCTAAATGGTATACGATTTTTTTCTGGGGTAGATGATTTGTTTTTATTGTTCATTCTGTTTCGTGTAATAATTCTTATTGTTGGTGTATGTTTAGGTCATTTCAATGACAAGCTATTATCCGGCAGCTATCTCTACTGGTTTCGAATTGACTAAATATTAGTTACTCTAGAACCTCTACTAGTTAGCATTGTTCTGATTCTTTTTTACTTAAGGTTTTGGTAGAATTAAATATAAACAAAAATTACCATCATGAAGATACAAGAATTCACATATGTTTCACTATAAGTAACTGTTCAAAATTTTATCCGATATCAATGATTATTTGTTTATGGCATAGCAAATGGTTTAAGTGCAATATTGATGCTCGCCAGAATAGTAGTAGTTGCAGAACTAGACTGAATATTTACTGTGGAGCATAAGGTGTACACATCTTCATACGTAACATACATATGAATTTGTTCGTACCCATCTTCTTTTTGTGAGAATATAGTATGTAGACGAGATTTATGATGACGGCATAGGCAAAAGCCGTTTTTCGTTTGTTACACGATATGATTTAATGAGTTTCTGTTGGTGTTGTTAATTTGTTCATTTCCAGAGTGGCCTATATTTTCAGTTCTATATTATTTTCTTCGTTTATTTTGCATGTGAAACGTATCCAGTTAGGCTAATGAAAAATTGCATAATAATTACATAATATTATTCACATTGTACCATCATCATATAGAAAAATCTAGAATGAATCTACTCTTATTAGTTGACTACGAATGATATGTTTACATCTGAAAATCTTCACGGTATTCAATCTGTTGAAGTTTCATTAAAATAAAACGTCTCTTTTGGTTTTTGAGCACGCCTTATAAGGAATCGAAGTGCTGTGCGAAGGACTTGTGCAACTTATTTCACAATTTCATGAACATTTCTGTTTTTTATACTGACCGAAATTTATGCTGCAGTCATGGTATTACCATGCATTACCAAATTCCATTAATATTACAGATACAAATATATCAGTATGATTTGAAAAAATATTCCATCATTATCATAAATGATTATAATTATTAAAAACAGGATAGTTACTTTCAGGTCTTGTTTCCATAGTAATTCCTTTTTCGCAATTATTCTCCAAATGTTAAAATGTTTTTAAGTACTTTTTTCTACGACTTTTATTAGTATTAATTTTTTTTTAACTTTTCATCTTAGACTCAATATTTTTGTTATTGCACAAATTGTTTTCGAAAGATTTGTACGAAAATTATAAAAAGCTTAAAAGTTAAGCTGCATAACATGCAAACATCGAAAATGTTTTAAAAAGTTTCTATAAAATGGCAATAAGTAAATCGTAAAATCAAAAAATCACACACAAAATGTTCGAGAAATGGAGAAAAAAAGGGAAATCAAACTACTTAGAACAATTGCAGAGGAAATAAAATAATGTTGATAAATATTTGTATGCTCATAGTTATGTATTTGGGTATGCACATGCAGTGTAGGATTGAATGAAAACTTTTCTTTGAATGTGATGTATGCGTGTGACCGTAACTATGATGACAAGATGAAAATATCTTTAACATATTTGATGAAAATGTTGATGATGTACAATATGACAAAGATGCTGCTGACGATGATTCTGATGATGAGAGAAAACTTTTAAATGTTTTCTTTATTTTTATTTTTGACTAATTTGAAGTATGATACATTCTCTCTTTTGTTTTTTATCCACTTGTAACATTCATAAAAATCTGCTTAGAAAACAGATTAGATAAGTTGCTCTGTACTTGCTGTTCTTGATTATATTGCTATTTTGTATTCTACATATTTGCAAAAGTTAAAGAAAGCATATTTACCTATAGGCGCAAATTGATACAGAAATACAGAGAGCCAATTATAAGAACATGTGTCAACAGCAAATAACCAAAAGTCTGTCTAAACTTTTTCGACTTTTCTATTACAGCCATCAACTTCATGCCATTCAGATACTCGTAGTATTATTTCAACACTAATTGTAATAAAATACACTTTAATGCTCTTTTAAAAGGACTGTCTTTGTTGATGCTGTTGTTATTATTGTTTTCTTTTAATTTTCACAATCGAAAATAAGTGAAAAAATAGTCGAAAGCATGAGAAATAAGAAAAGACCAAAATGAAAAAGACACTACCACACTGTGATGGTTGCTCTTCTTAACCATAAATATATTTTATTTATGCTGATGGTTGTTTCCAAAAGACAGTTGAAAGAGTAAACAGGATAAAGAGAAGATAATATTATTTTCTTGGTTCTTTTTTTTTTTCATTTACGAAAAGTTCAGAGTAATCAAGAGAATAAAATTGTTTAAATAATGTGTTGTTGTGCAAAGTGTGTCATCTGGAGGCTTTCATAATGTATATGGTACACTTAGAGCAAAAGTGTTTTTACATTATTGGCCAAATTGTGCTTCCATGTCAATAGAAATAATATTTTATAACACTATTATATGTCTCAAGGTTAAATACATGGCAGTGTTGGATTTAGGAGTGTCCGAAATTGTCTTAGCAATAGAGTGCAGATAAGTGGTAGCGCAATAATGATTTGCGCTTGTCAAGAGAGATTCCACAGTCGGATACAAGTTAAATATACATAATTTGGTTAATTTTTAATAGTAAAAAATTTACTCTTGACAATTGAAATGTGTAAAATAGATGCGAATTTACATAAGCTAAAAGATTTGATGTCTTCATGAAATATCACAAGTAAGCATATTTAATATATATCTGGCCATAACTGATTTTGACCGATTTTAGGAAAATACAAAACATATCGAAAATTGTGTCTTTTCTTCGCTCGCCAGTAATTCTCCATAACTTGATTCCTTCTTCTGTGTTGGAATCTTTCTTTGCTTCGATGTCTTGTAATTAATTTCGTTTTCAGCATGGCGTATAATAGCCTAAACAGACGGCAGCCTAATTCCGGATTACCAAGTTAATTCGAATTAACTCGGGCATTAACTGCAGCTAATCCGCATAAACTCTATGAGTTAATTCTCAAAATAAAAGAGGGCAATTTGCTATGGCAACACGTCTGAAAATTGTCTATTGTGAATTTATCTCGATCCATTTTACAAAATATTAGGTTTGTTCGCTAACAAAAAACTTTCAACAATTGTTAACAGTTTTCAACATGAAAAGTGTTGGCGAACAAATAAATCCAGCTGACAATTACGAACGGTGAATGTCAATTTACAAGTTTCTGATAGTTTTCAGTTCACGTACTTCTTGTAGATTTTCTCATATCGAGAGTGACAAATGACAGATATTGATAGTGATAGTAATGTAAGTGAGCAGACCTAATAAAACAGCAATCAGCCAGTTAGTTAATCCGCAATACTGCCGTCTGTCAGGTTATTATTTTATTAGGATTTAGTGCGCCGGTAATCCGGAATTAGGCTGCCGTCTGTCTAGGCTATAAGTGATATTTATTAATTGCTTGTTATAGCCTAGACAGAGGGCAGCCTAATTCCGGAGGCAACACTGCTGAAAAATTTCTATTGTGAATTTTTCTCCATCCATTTTACAAAATATTAGGTATGTTCGCTAACAAAAAACTTTCAACAATTGTTTACAGTTTTCAACATGAAAAGTGTTGGCGAACAAATAAATCCAGCTGTCAATTATGAACGATGAATGTCAATTTACAAATTTCTGATAGTTTTCAGTTCACGTACATCTTGTAGATTTTCTCATATCGAGAGTGATGATGACAGAAATTGATAGTGATAGTAATGTGAGTGGACAGACCTAATAAAACAGCAATCAGCCGTTTAGTTAATTCGCAATACTGCCGTCTGTCAGGTTATTATTTTATTCGGATTAAGTGCGCCTGTAATCCGTAATTAGACTGCCGTCTGTCTAGGCTATTATTTTAGTCATTACTCACCGGTATCCTGAAATGAGTTTCTTTTAGATTTTGAAATATGATTTTCCTACGAAAGTTTATAAAGTTCAAAAAATTTAACAAAGTTAGTGTCACTACGAGAGCGGTCCCAGAATTTCCCGACCTAACAAAGAAAACAACATATTTGGGCAAATTTTTCTTTATTTCTCAACATAATCTCCTGTTAGCTTTATACACTTTTTTCTGAGATATTATATAGCTTCGATACCCTGTTTATAGTATGAGATCATTAAAATAGACATCTACCGCAGACTCCACCTCTTCATTGTTTGCAAATCTTCTACCACCAAGCCATTTTTTCAAATTTGGAAATAGAAAATAATCCGAAGGAGCTAAATCTGACGAATAAGGTGCGTGCTGAAGCAATTCGAGCTTTAGCTCATTGATTTTGGCCATCGCAATAGCGGATGCTTGCACTGGTGTTTTTGTTCTATCGTGAGCAAAAGCTGCACCCATCTTGCACACAGTTTTTTCAACTCGAAATTTTCGGTCAATATACGATATATAGCACTTTTTAAAATGCCTGTAATTTCACCTAGCTCACACACCTACAGCCGGCGATCAGCCAATACCATTTTGTGGATTTTCTTAACCGTTTCTGGCGTGGCCACCTCAATTGGTCGATCACTACGGTGTTCGTCTTGGCAGCTCATGCCACCTCGTTTAAACTGTGCCACCCAATATTTTATGGTCGCAAACGAAGGAGCAGACTCCCCTAGAGTAGAATCTAGTTCGGCTTTAATATTCGTTGGATTGAGACCTTTCAAATGAAAGTATTTAATTACATAACGGTGACCAATTTTTTCCATGTTTACAAATTCACTGAGATCGTTAACTTTCGATGGCTCAAAAAAAATACTAAACAACATAGCACCTTGAAACTGAAAGCATATGTTTTGCAAGGTTGTCACTTTTCACCAAAGTAATTTTTTTCAAACTACTGCCGCCATCTATATGTCAGGTCGGGTAGTTCTGGGACCGTCCTCGTACCTTCGAATTCAATATTAATATTAATTATGTTCTATTAAGTTCAAATAAACTGACACCAATAATTAGGGGATATATTAAGCAAGTCTTTAAGCTCCCGTTACAAGTTAAGTGCATATACATATGAAGAGGACAGTCTTATCTTTAAAAGTAATAGTGTATTTTTTCCTGTGTAATTTTTCCAAATATGGAAAGCATAATTATGGGGGAAGACACCTTTTAGAACTTTTGATATCCAAATTAACTAAAATCTTTTAAGATGATACTGATATTTTGTTTCTAGTTGATTTTCTTTTTTATTTGCTTTTACTATTAGCAAATATTATAATGTTTACCTATCTAGTACAAGAAAACTACTTATCAATCATTTCAACTAGAATTAAGGTATTAGGAATATGAATATAAAAAAATCTCCTTACAGTCGGCTGGGGCCGACCAAACTATACCCTGCATATGTAGATTTATATATAAAAAGTTTACTCGAATATCCAACTTTTCTTTTATTTCCACTTTTCGAGAAACAATTTTTGCATATACTACTAATTTACACCCGAAATATGGTTGACTTTGACGAAGTAAAAGGATTTTAAGATAATTCCGAGGCTTAGTATGGGAGCTATATAAAAAGTGGGCGTGGCTTACCACTTTCTAGTAAATCCAATTAATTTTTCAATGTTAATCCACACCTTAAATTTGGTGTCCTACGTTGAATAGTTTCTAAGTTATGGTGGTTAACATTTTTGTTTAATTTCCTCAACTTTGTATGGGAGCTCCAATAAGAAGTGGGCGTGGTACGCTGATTTTTCGCCAGATTATTTCCGACTACGATATTAATTTAAGTGTCAATTATGGTTATTGTAGACATAAGATTGCCTAAGTTACAGCTGTTTCAATTTAAAATTTGTATGGGGGCTACGATAAACACTGGGCGTGGTGCGTCCATTTTCTGTGAGCCTAGTTGCTCGTACAATACTAATCCATACCCTAAGTTTCGTTGTCCTAGGCTAAATGGTTTGTAAGCTGTGGAGCTTAAAATTTTAGTTTAATTCACTCGACTTTGTATGGGAGACCCATGAAGGAGTGGGCGTGGCACACAGATTTTCTGCCAGATTTTTGCCGACTACGATATTAATTTAAGTGTCAATTATGGTTATTGTAGACATAAGATTGCCTAAGTTACAGCTGTTTCAATTTAAAATTTGTATGGGGGCTACGATAAACACTGGGCGTGGTGCGTCCATTTTCTGTGAGCCTAGTTGCTCGTACAATACTAATCCATACCCTAAGTCTCGTTGTCCTAGGCTAAATGGTTTGTAAGCTATGGAGCTTAAAATTTTAGTTTAATTCACTCGACTTTGTATGGGAGAACCATGAAGGAGTGGGCATGGCACACTGATTTTCTGCCAGATTTTTGCCGACTACGATATTAATTTAAGTGTCAATTGTGGTTATTCTAGACAGAAGATTGCCGAAGTTACAGCTGTTTCAATTTAAAATTTGTATGGGGGCTACGATAAACACTGGGCGTGGTGCGCCCATTTTCTGTGAGCCTAGTTGATCGTACAATACTAATCCACACCTTAAATCTTGTTACTCTACGCTGAATAGTTTGCAAGTTATAACCGGTAACATTTTTTTTAATTTCCGCAACTTTGTATGGGAGACCCAAAAAGGAGTGGGCGTGGCACATTGATTTTCTGCCATATCATTTCCGACTACCGTGTTAATCTAAGTGTCAATTATGGTTATTCTAGACAGAAGATTGTAGAAGTTACAGCTGTTTCAATTTAAAAGAAGTACAGACACTTTGTATGGGAGCTACGCTAGAAAGTAGGCGTGGCTCATCCACTTTTGGTGAGGTTATATAGTAGTATAATATAACTCTATGTGCAAAATATTGTTGTCCCAAGTGGTATATTGAGTGAGTTATATCAAGTTAAAGATTTTGAAAATTTCGAGGTTAGTCGCTTTGAATGCTTGGTGTGGGCGTGGTTATTGACCGATCATGCCCAATATCAATCCCCTCCGTACCCTTGGATCATAGATTACTTATGCCAAATTTCATCGAAATAGCTCAATATTTACTCAAGTTATCGTGCGAACCAGCCAGGTGACAGACAGACGGACGGACGGACGGACGGACATCGTTAAATCGAAAATTTAATCGACGCTGATCACGAATATATATCCATGTCTATATCTCCGGAGATTCCTTCAAGTGGACACAAACATCTGACCGAAATGAATATACCATGCATATTGCATTATGCAGGGTATAACAATATCATTACAGATTTATGTAATCTAATACGCATATAGTAGGTATGATATGTGGAGATTTATTTTGTCACATGCTTTGTTTAGATTTTTAGTTTTTCGAAGATCTACTCAAGTAGAATGATACATCTTTATAATATACGAGTATGTAGGTATATATGTAGATGAAGATTATATTAGTAATAGTTGACAAGTGGTTGAGACATTGGAAAATCATGATAGTTACGAGTGCATATTATACATACATATATGCAAATGATACTCATGTTATAAGATGTCAAGTAACTATATGAATAAATAAAATAGGACTGATCTACAATAATATTGTATGCATTGCAGCAACTATGAGTAGAGGTCATTTTATATTTATTTTTCCACTTTGAACCTTTTGAAAAATATTATATGAAATTATATTTACTTATCAACTGATGTACAATATTGAAATATATATTCATGATCTACTTTATACATTCTTTTGCTTACCATATTTTCTATATTTTATTTATGTATTTATAGTATATTGGTTTTGGATGAAATGTTTTTGATTAATTTACATACATATATGTATACATGTTTATTATATATTTATTGATAAGATCAAGTCTGAAGGAAATTTAATTGTTCTTGCTTATAGTGTTAGTGGAAAAATGATTTCTTTGTGCAAATAGCTTACCATAGATAGCTTAAAAATATTCACAACGATATTGCTAGTTTATTAATTCGTTGTAAAGTTAGGTGTCTTCTGTTCTTCAAGTTTTTGAGTTTCTTGTAAAAAATCCCGATCAAATCATTTTTACTAAATTTTTAAGTCTATGGTATACAAGGAACGACAATTATATATTAAGATTGCCTCTAGAAAACACAAATAAAACACGATATCTGCTAATTTTTCGGTATATTTATTCGAAATATTCTCCTCCTGATTCAATACACTTGTTACATCGATTTAATAGTGATTCAAACTCGTGTTCCAGCTCATTTTTTGGAATTGCCTCCAGTGCCCTCGTCGAAGCCCGTTGTATGGTCTGAATGTCATCAAAAAAGCATCCTTTCAACTTCAATTTCAGTTTTGGGAACAAAAAGAAGTGGCACGGTGCCAAATCAGGTGAATACGGCGGGTGATTCAACACGCAGACCTGATTCCGAGCCAAAAATTGACGAACAATGAGTGCTCTGTGACTCGGTGCATTATCGTGCAACAGAGACCAAGTTTTTTGATCACGGTATTCTGGTCGAAAACGACGGATTCTGGACATCGAACGCTTCAAAACTTCGATGTAACATGCGGAAGTAACTGTTTGACCAGTTGGAACAAATTCTTTGTGGATAATTCTTTTGCTATCGAAGAATGTGATGAGTATTGTTTTGATTTTTGATGGAACTTTTCGTGTTTTTTGGCTTGTGGTGAGTTTTTTGATTTCCATTCCGCACTTTGACGCTTGGTTTCTGGATCGTATTTGAAACACCATGTTTCATCACCCGCAACAATTGTTTTCAGGTAGTTTAGATGATTTTCTGCAGCTGCAACCATGTCTCTAGAATGACTGACTCTCATTAATTTTTGGTCCTCGGTCAATGTGTGTGGAACAAATCTCGCGCAGACCTTTGTTTTGCCCAAATCCTCGTGAATAATGAGTCGGATAGTTTCTATGTTGATGTTTAAGGCCTCTTCCATCATTTTCACTGAAACATTGTGGTCTTCTGTAACAAATCACGAACTTTCTGGATCGCTTCCGGTGTCCGCACTGAAATTGGCCTTCCTTCTTTTATTTCATCTTTCAGCGAATCTCTGCCATCCACAAACCGTTTATGCCATATATAGACATTTGATCTTGATAAAGAAGCATCGCCATACGCTTGCTGCATCATTCCGAATGTTTCTGATGCACTTTTACCAATTTTTGCGTGAAATTTAATGACCGCTCTTTGCTCCATGTTAAAATTTCAACATCAAAGGAACACGTGTTTTGTAAAATGAATGTCAATAAACATTAAATGTCAACCAAATGCCATGAAATTTTGACAGTTAGTAGAGGAAGCTTCAAAACGCATGTGCAAAGATGGCGCGCTTGGTTGCTGAGATATGGTTCGAGTCTTAATACGTACTTGTCGCACCTTGTATGTAAGAGAATATGAGCGCGAGCTTGCTATCAGGGCACTACATGTTACTGTATAGTTTGTACTAGATAATTTAAGTGCAGTTCCTACTAATTAAAAATTTTTATTACAGTAGAATAATAATAACTTTTGCCGAAAGGTACATTTCAAAAAACAAAAGTAGCCAAATTCTGAAGATTATGCCATTTACCGCAAAATATATGGATAATGTGAGGTGGGAGGTTTATAAATATAAAAGCTAATAAATAATATGCAGAATTTTCTAACGAAAGCTTGTCTGCTGGCATCATATTTATTTTCATGTGAAATATATTTTAATCGATAAAAGTTAGAAAAATATCTGATTCGTCTTATGTAGCTCTTCGAATTTTGTTAGCTTTGGCTAGCAATCTTTGAAAGCTGTATAGAATGTTGTATGAATTGTCAGATAACTCGATATGTGCGATAAAATAATTATTTGCGAAATATTTTTCGAAACTTTATTGATTAAGGGCCACTGTTAGTTTTGCGATTGAAAACTGTGGGTTAACTCTATTCAATGAGTTAACTTGCTGCTATGAAAATAGCCATAAGATACATTTTGTTGAAAACAAAATGTAGAGGTAACCAAAATGTGTAAAATAAAAGCACAGGAGAGAAATATTGCATACATTTGAACTGTTAAAACACCGGTATAGAGCTACTTAGTTATCGTGTGGGGCATATTTATTCAAATATACACATTTTACATGTGTATAAAATTGTCAACACCATGTATTACCACATATGTGTGTGACATATTTCTCAAATTATGGCTTTCGGATTATTTCGTTTCCTAGTATTTTTTTGTTCACAATTCAGTAAGTAAAGTAGAGTAAATTTGTGTGTGTTAGTGTGTACGTCACTGCATCTGTTATAATGGTTAAAGCAAATGTGGTAAATCTTAAGAAAATCCATACGAAAAACTACAATAAAATGAAAAATACACATCCGTACAAATAAATCTACTGTGTACTATACATTTACATCGGCATGACCTCAGTGAGTGACTGTGACGTTTTAGTTACATGCAGTTATACGTTTCTTTGTGTCTCTCTCTGCTTTATAGTGTAAATAAACATATTTACAGTATACGTTTATACAGGGTGATTTTTTGGCAACACTGTTTTTAGTAACTCAACTGTTTTCGTGAAACATGTTACTGTCAAACATGTTCATTTTAACCATGAATAGACTTACAAACGAACAACGTTTGCAGATTATTGAATTTTATTATCAAAATTCATGCTCGGTTAAGAAAGTGCATCTTGCACTTTCTTGTGTTCAGCGACGAAGCTCATTTCTGGTTAAATGGATATGTGAACAATCAAAACTGCCGTATTTGGTGCGAAGAACAGCCATAAGCATTGCAAGGACTGCCAATGCAACCCGAAAAATGCATTGTTTGGTGTGGATTATAGGCTGGTGGCATCATTGGACCGTACTTTTTCAAAAACGACGAAGGCAGGAACGTTACTGTAAATGGGGAGTGGTACTGTGCGATGATTACAAACTTTTTTTGCCCAAAATGGAAGAGCTGGACTTGACTGACATGTGGTTTCAATAAGACGGTGTCACATGCCACACCGAACGTGACACAATGTCCCAATTGAGAGGCGAGTTCGGTGAATAGTTTATTTCATGTTTGGGGCCGGTCAATTGGCTGCCTAGATCGTGCGATTTAACGCCTTTAGACTATTTTTTGTGGGACTATGTTAAGGCTCATGTCTATAGCGACAAGCCCGCAACGGTTGTCGCACTGGAAGCCAATATTGAAGAATTTATTCGTAAGATACCGACCGATATGTTGGAGAGAGTATGCCAAAATTGGACGCTGGCGCAGCCGCGGTCAACATTTACACGAAATCATCTTTAAACATTGAATTATTTAGATCGTTCTATCAACTTGAATAAAGATGTTATACATTTCTCTAAATTTTATGTGTTTTTTTTTAAATATCAAATCCAAAGGCTCTCAAAAAATTGCCCTGTAGTTGGCATATGAAAAGAGTTAAAAAAAAAAATAATATTAAATAATATGTATTGACAACAAATACTTGTCTGCATTAAAACGAAAAAAGATCGACATGATGCTTACTTCAGCTGGCATTGTTGTTGTTTTTACCAGCACATATGTTACATATTCGTATAGCTCTAGTTGCTTATGACAATTGTTGCTAAACATGTGGTGAATGACAGGATATGCCTTCAGTGATATACGCCACATACTACAAAATCTATGTATATACTTGTTTATTTCTCTTACGTCATTTTATTTTTCCTTTACTTACTATTCTTTTTATATACCTAGTACGAGTTAGTATATGGTTATAACGGATTTGACTGGCTTTCCTTAAAATTTGTGTGGATCTTGATAGTTGACATCTTCTTCTTCAACTTGAAAATCGTTTAAATGATTCTACTTAAACAGATTATTGTATTCTATAAACTACATTTTATTAAAGGAAATGATATGTTCTGTGAAAAATATTTTTTTTAAGAGTACTTTATATTTCTACGTTCATATGGTGTTTATAAAGTTTACACAATTTCTATAGATCTGAATTCAAGATGTAATGGAGTGTTACATTTTTAGAATATTTTTTTTTGTTTTTTATAATTTTAATTAGAAAGTGGTTAAATATATAAAATAAAAATTAATCTAGAGAACTGGGCTAAGAGACACATTCTAACTCCGCGAAGGGGGCACAATCGATCTTATAGGTCACGGTGCTACATCCCCCCAACGATAATAATAATAATAATATTAATAATAATATAAAATAAAAATCTCAAGTATAGAATAATTTGTTGATTTAAAAAGAAGAAATTTAAAGTAACTTGGACAGTCGATTTTCACAAGCGAATTTTTCACCAACAAAATCATTCGCCATAGACAGGAACATATAGTAATTACTTGGTGCTGACACCATAAAGTAGATGCATAAGAACCCCCCAACCAAGCTCCCGGAGTTTCTAGTGAATCATTATCAACGTGTGTGGCACAATTCCTCTCCTATTGGCCAAAGCTGGCCGCTTCTGGACGATTGCTTCCTTCATTGTTGAGAGTACAGGTCCGAATTTATACTTTGGCGGTAGGGGAGCAGCTCATAGTAGATGATTCCCTGCCAGTCCCACCAAACACATAGCAAAACCTTCTTGAGCGTCAATCCTGGCTTGGCCACCGTCTGCGCCGGCTCACCGCGATTCGACCACGACCATTTTCGCTTGACGTTGTCATAAGTGAAGCACTTTTCATCACCAGTAACCATTCCCTTCAGAAATTGATCGATTTTGTTGCGATTTAGCAGCGATTCGCAGATGGAAATTCGGTCCATGAGGTTTTTTTGTATTAACTCGTGTGACACCCATACATCGAGCTTCTTTTTGTATCCAGTCTTTTTCAAATGGTTAAAAATGGTTTTTTGTGCATTGTGTAGCTCCTGGGCAATAGAAACAGTGCTTACATGACGGTCAGACTTGACGATTTCCGTTATTTTATCGATATTTTCGACAATTGGCCTTTTTAGAATGTGGTGCATCTTTGACATCAAAATTATCAGAACGGAATCGACGAAATCAAAGTTGCATGTTATTGGCTGTTACAGTATCAGAACCAAAAACATTATTCACATTTTCAGCCATCTGGCTTGCGTTTTCGCCTTTATCGAAGAGAAACTTTAAAATATGGCGTATTTTCTCTTTACTGGTGTCCATCTTTGACACTAAGTTTATTAGTACGAAATCTTGTCTTTCTAACGTTATCTAGCGTAACCCGATTATACAACGCGAGATACAGTTTACTAAAACCATCTATTGGAAAAGTTATGTATTTCTTTTGACTACTCCTAATAGCATTATGAACGGTTTTATGACAAATATTTTTGACAACGGGAATGGAATAGGGTTGTGAATTTAAAAAATTTTGTTTGTATAATTTTCCAACATTTCCAAAATTATAATTTAGAAATCAGTTAAAAAACAATTTTGTTTACGATAACACAACACACAAAAATGGAATGGATTTATAAATCTATTACATAAATAACTACTACTAACTACTTTTCAACTCGAGAAAATCTAATCCATATAGATCGGGAGTTGCACACGAGTCTTCCAACTTTCTAGCTCATCCGTGGTCTCATTGCCTGGTACGTCCATGTCCTGGCACCCTTATAAAGTGAACATTAAACTGCTCGAACATCTCGTTAAGAGAGAGGGAGAGACTAAGAAAGCTATTTACAGAATGGTTATAGAATTGAAACTCGGCATCTCACTTTTTCTGTCTCTCTGAAGGTCTGTCTTTCTGCCTGATTTCCCTATTAAATTTGATTTATACATTTTTTATTTCATTTCTGTTGAAAAGTAACATCCAGTGAATATCCATTCACTATCAACATTAATAAAAAATTTGCTTGCTGCATTCAAAGAAGACTACTTACACATATTATGTGTGTTACTGCCACTAATACTACTATTATCAGTTAGTACTATACACAACTTTAGCACGCAAACTCAGCAATATATAATTTCCGACACAAAATGTCTCGAAATCTGGCATATGTGTAGCAATAAGTACCTATATATGTATGTTACTCGTACTAAGTCTATGCCAAGATGAATTTATCTACTTAAAACCGAAGTTGCTTTTATTTTGGATTTATTTATTTTATACTTTTTATAGGTTTTATTTTTTTTTTTTGCTTCCACTACACTGAGATTATCAACATGCAACATAACTGACATCAACAATAACAATAAGAACTACTACAACTACCAACGACAATGCCTCAACCATGCGTGATGCCACGCCGCCATCATCAACAAGCATTGAGCAGCAACAACAGTAACAATAAGACTCATAAAAAGCGCAAATATGCAGTAGCAGTAGTACTTAGTAAGTAGCGTTGCTGCAGTTGTGCTCTTTTGAAGTATTTTAAGTTGATAAATTGCGAATTTGGCTTGTAGCAACGGCAACCTCTTTTACTGACGTAATTGTTGGTAGAATAATAGTCGCTGGTTGATGTGATGAGCTAAGGATTTTCGCTTATGTAATAAGTATGATGTGCAATCCATTCATATGCAACGTTTAGCGATGGTAAACTTAGACGGTACTATGAAATGCTGATGATGATGTTGATGATAATGTTGATAAAAATGGCGATGATGAAAAGGAGAGAAAGGGAAAATCACATAAAATATATTGTACATACACTCGTATTATATGCAGTATGAATGAATCTGTTACTATGATTTAAATGGGGATTTCACGACTTCAACTCTAATAAAACACTCTTCAAAAACTGTAGATGTATCTGTATGCATATATGGATGTGTGCATGTGGCGGATGTTGCACTAATAATATTCCCATATGAATGAACTTAACAGAAAATGAATAAAAATAATTTTAAAGAGCGCAATATTTTGTTTCTATGTTACTATATAACATATTTAGGTGGCAGGTAGAGACTATAAAATGTGCAATAATGACTATTGCTCAGCGAAAGAAAGTGGTATATGTAAAGAGTATTTGGGGTAAATATTTTACTCCTATTATGAACAAATTTATTTAAATTTATTTGGTTTTACCATTGTTGATTTGAATCTGATAACGTATGCACTTGATTGTCGGAATGTGGTTCCATCATTTGGGCTATATATCAAAGTGGATATATGTGTGATTTTTATGTAGCTTAAATTTTACCCGAACAATGCAATATGGTGCCGTCCTCTACAAGCATGTGCTCAAAATAGTCGTAACAATCGTATGGAAATTTTTAATGCTCTCAGATCTCTCCCTTCTTCGACAATCGAAGAACTGAGAACCAAACGGAGTACGTTCTTCACTGGAGCATTTTTGTCCATTAATAATTGGTATGGTCGAGCCAGACAGCACGTCACTATATACATATTAGCGTAAAGTTTCTACTGTCCTTGGTTATACTTTATTCTGTATTCTAAAAAAACTCAAATAGGTTCAAAGATCTAGCGTTGGATTTTGCTTTCGAAAACTGCAATAATCTTCTTATCTGTGGTGGAAATTGTCCAACAACCTTCGGCATATGTGCGGAGAAAACAGGGTGGGCTCGACTTTTTAATGAGCCCAATTAGCATCCGTTGGCAGCAATTGTTATTCGCTAAATCTCATATCTAGGGTCGTATTTTATGCTGATGCTGGTTCCTGAGTAGACGAGGTCTTTAACAAACGCAAAGGTGTTGTTATCAACAGTGTCATATTTTCTAAGACACGGAGACTCGTTCGATATCTCCATATTCTTTAAATGTGAATGAGCGAATGCAAACGTTGTTGTAAATAGACAATCCCTTACTGTATTTTCAAATACCTATTTGTAGTGAGCAAATGGCTGGTACGTGTCGACTTGTCTTGATGAAAAGCCTTGCCACAGACTTGGCTCACATAAATTTTTAATTAAATACCGTGATGTTTTTGCCATCGAAATATTAAAAAATCATTTCATAAAATACTGAAAACTGTTACACAAATAATAAACAAAAATCAACGTAACGAGGGATGATAAAATATTCACATCTTCTATAGTATTTCCTTTAAAATCGACCCATAATTTTGGAATATTCCTCCAACCTCTCGCAATCAGAAATAAGACGCATCAACCATGGGGCTTAACAGCAACATACGAACCGTAAGTGAAAAATATACATTCATATACTTGTAGGTAATATGCACATATAAGCATTTATTATGATGAGGCAACTAAAACCTCAATAATGGTATAATAATAATAATAATCCCAAACGGCGACACAGACATACACACAAATATCAATAAAAAATACAAAAAACAAGCAGCACAAATAGAAATACTTACTTATACTCGTATTCCATTGCGACTAGAAGAGTATCCTCAGAAGTAATAATTTAGTATAGTCATAGAGCAAATACAGAGTATAAGTATGTTGCATGTTGGAACTAAAGTATTATTTATGTATTAGGCAACTTCTCATATTTTCATTTTCTGTAGACCAACTCGATCGCCCTCTTAAGGATTACATAAGGTAGGTATATATATTGATACGCAAACATCTTCTGAATATTACTAAGCAAGAAAGGATTTTTCACTTGTTTCTCCCATTTTTGGCTGTACTATCCAACCAAACAACCCCTTTTGGCTTACATACATATACACCTAATAAAAAGGGACAAATCATAAGCATACGTAATGTATATTTGCTTGAGGTTTGACTATAATGTCTATATATGAATGTGTCTAAATATCTATATGAGCGCGTAACGACACAGCAACATACTGTGCTGAATATCGCAAAGAAGTGGAGAGGAAAAATCCAGAGTCTTCTATAGAATATAGCTTATGTGTATCGTATATCGATGTATTTACGCTTATAGACTCTTATGAGTCAAACTTATACTACATACAAATGTAGACAGATATACATATATAGTAGTGCATATATCGGCAACAATTTTTATGACTTGAAATTTGTTTATAGCTGCAAATACATATTATACATACAATGTACGTCCTATATACGAATTCATAGCCATATTGGCAATAATAGCAATGTTTTAGTGGCAAGTATACTATATGTATATTTTGGCATAAATATGAAACCACAATAATAGCACACTCAATCGTTCCTATTCGTAATAACACAACATACGAGTTGGTAGTAGTTATTTGTAACATTTGTTGCTTTTTGTTGGGACTATTCAATGATGATTATAGTTATTGATGTTGCTGCCCCTACTGTTCGTTATATGTGTTTTATGTGTGTGTAGTTGTATGGTATTATTACAAGTATTATTTGGCAAATTAGACTCATCAATATCACGGGTAGGTTATACATTTATGTTATATGTGGTTAATATGAGTATGTGGTGGGTGTAAATATTTAGATGCTTTTAAGGAGATAGTGCGAAGCATTTTTGGCGTCTACGATTCATCAATTTTTGAACTTGAATTTATTGTACTTGAGCTTTGCGGTAATAAATTAGTACTTGCGAATTTTTAGATTGCATTTGGTCACGAATAAAAGTCCGTAAAGTCCATTCTAATCAAGCTGTGGAAACCGCCCAAACCGTTGTTTAATTTTCCAGATTTACTAGTGACTAGTTGATGATGACATTGTAATAATTACGCACACGTATAGTACTTACCGATGATACAAAAAAAAAGACCGTACAGTGGGCCTGTGACCGAATTACACCCTGCGCATGTAGATACGATATATAAAAGTTTGGCTCGCATATCCATAACAGTACTGGAAGTGAAGCTCGGGCAAGGGCCCTTCGAGACCTATAAGCGCCGCATATATATTTATTATATTTACTTCTTTGTATGGGAGCTACATTTAGAAGCAGGCGTGGTTAACTAATTTTTTTTCGACTAATTTCTGGCATAATATTAATCGACACCTGAATTTTGTAAATTATGGGGGTTTTAAAGTTTAAGATAATTCCGCGACTTTGTATGACAACTATATTAAGTAGTAGGCGTGGTTTGCTGGTTTCACGAACGCTTATTTCAAACGACAATATTAATTTTCGTATTAAATAGGATTGTTTTAAGCTGAAAACTGCTAGAGTAATGACGGTTTAAACATAAATCAAATTACTAGGCCCAGGAATCCTTAAATGTTGGTCAACTCAACATTCACCACGGCAAATGATGATTTGATGGATCAAAGCTCTATTTGCACAAAAGACCACCTTGTTAAATCCACAAATAAGCGGGAGGTTGAAGACTTTCAATTTAGTTAGACAGGGATACGTGCGATTCTAATGTCAATCTTGTGTTCACCGGAACTCACAGTAGTGAGGATAGTTTATGATCGCAACAGCATACCTTCCATAATATTCTCCAGAAGAACCATATTCAAGAGAGGTGGAAGTTCTGTTGAGGATCTTTGATCATCAGGGTGTTGATTTGATCTTGAACTGCGATGCCAATGCGCACAGTTCTGTGTGGGGCAGTAGTTCCTACAAGTCTACAAGTTCCTAATAGGGGAACAGAACCGACCGTTGTAGATGCACGCCGTCGCGAGGTCATCGATGTTACCCTTGTCAAATGGACAAGGCTTTGAATTGGAGGATTGTGCACAGGATAACCATATCGGACCACAGAGCCAGTCAGTTTGAGGTTTAGTCCGATAAAAAACATAGAAACGACTGTAGAATGGTAAGGATAAGGAATGGTAAGGTGAATATCTTGAGGAATTATTGCCAGGGAGGTTTAAGAAACCGAGAACAATCTTAGATGTTAACTATTAGATAGGGGCTACCAGCTTAGCAATGATCAAAGCATTTGAAGCTGATTGTCCTCTTACGCTAGTGGGCGAAGGAAACCCTCTCCATGGAGGGAGTCAGTGAAAGGGGAGACAAGAAGGGGTTTTAATCGTCACATGACATAGCGGTAATGGGAGGTGGTAAGTTCTTGGACTTTATTTACGTTACCATGAAAAGGTGTACTCAGAATGGTTGAAGAACGGTGAACAGCACAAGGTCTCTGAGTAAATGCTAGTAAGTCGAAAGCAATACCCTTTACTAAATGGAGGACAGGGCTAACAATGGACGACCCCCTTGTGCTTTTTGGATCGAACATCAACGTCTCCAAGGAAATAAAGTATCTAGGGGTTATCCTGGAAAACAAGCTTACTTCGAAAGACTGGCTTTTATTGGGATTACCGGAGCTATCCGGACGACCCTGGTAGAAGCATTGGAAATCTTTGTGAGGCTAAAGACACCCAATAACTGATATGGATTCAGCACGGGGACAAGAGCATCCTTTCACTGGTATTGCGATTACTCTTATGTGGGTGAAAGAACACATTGGTATAGAGCAAAATGCAGTTGCAGACGTCCTTAGCAGTAGTTGCTCTTATTAATGGTACGGTGAAGGCAAAGGTCGAAGATTGGATGAAGAAACTCCATCTCTCGAGATGGCAGAGTTCGTCCACTTGTAGACAGGTAAAAGTTTCGTTGAGGTTACCAAGAGGCAGTGAATTGGGGAGGAAGGAAGTAGAAGAATTTTGCAACCAACCAAATACATAGTACATGATTTAAGGAATGAAAATGGACCCAGGTAAAAGTGTTCTGATTCAGTTAATCTCTAAAATATATATAATCGTGTTGGCGTGGCTTGCCCCTTCTCTTGTAAATGTAATTATTTTTGAAATCCACACCTTAAATATGGTTGTCCTACGCTTGTAAGTTATAGCGGTTTAAGTTTTGTTTTCAAATTTTCACGACTTTGTGTTGGAGATCGATTAAAAAGTGTGCGTGGCTTGTTGATTTCAGCACATATTATTTTTGACTACTTTATTAATCTAAGTGTCAATTATGGTTACTCTAGGCAAAAAACTACCCAAGTTACAGCGGTTTAAAAAAAGTAATCCCTAATTATATTAAATCACCTGATGTTATGTTTGCTAGTACCCGAGTTTGCAAGTATTACACTTTAACACAATACAGGGTTATTGTCTGGGGGCGCAATGATTCCAATTCAAGAGGAAAGACCTCTTAAACCCCCAAATCTTTTTGAATTACCGTGCCAATTTTTTATGGTTAAAAAGGGAAAAAAGGGTAAAAATTCATATCGTAGCGAAATATGTAGTTCACTAGGAATAATATTCTAGAACAGTTTAATTAATTTGCTCTCTCACGAAAGGGCCTTTTTGACCCCTTTCAGGTCTGAATAAAATGGCATTTGGTAGGTAGCTAGAGGGTTGAAACATTTTAGAAAATTATTCGCTAGAAAATTTCACTAGGGGTATTCTCAGGCAAAATCTTTATACAAAGAACGTAAAAGTCCATAAAAAATAAAAACAAATATGTCTCCTTGAGATATGCAACTTTTTTATGGGTTCTACATACAGAGCTGTAAAAGAATTGATTCATTACGGAATGCACTCACCCTTAATTCATTTAAAAGATGCATCACCGAGGCTGCACTCTTTTGCTTCAAATTCGTTAAAGAATGACAGTCAAACCATTCATCATTCTCAAAAGCTTATAATTATCACACTTTCCCATTCAGTAAAGAGTGGGAATTTAAAAATATCAATCCCCTCCTTGCTAGGCTTAAAAATATGATGAATTCATTCAATATTATAATTGCCTTTGAAATACTAGAAATATGATATTATTTATTACCATGAAAATCATAGCTGCTTTAGAACAAAACCCATGGTGTTATTATGAAGGTAGCAACTTAACTGGCTTCTTATAGTATCAAGCAAGTGTGCTTTTTGTTTTTTTTTCAACTTCTTCTTCTTCTTTTCCCATGTGTTTGTTGTTGTTTTATTTACTTTTTCTCCTTCATTCATGAGAACTTTCCCCAATGGCTCTACCTTGAGTTATTATACCATAACAAAACCAATCAGCTGTTATTATTCACATAAATAAATTTGATGTAACTCGCACAGTTTTGTTTTGTATAACGCACAAGAATTCTCACAATCAATTAAATTTTCATTGTCTTTTGAACATATTTTTAAATTTATCTAACAAGCTTCACTTGGAAGAAATTCGCGTTTGAAAAGAATTTAATGGATCAGTATATATCTATGCATTATAGCCTAGACAGACGGCAGCGTTAATCCGGATTACCGGAGCACTTAATCCGAATAAAATATTAACCTGACAGACGGCAAAATTGCGGATTAACTAAACGACTGATTACTGTTTTATTAGGTCTGCTCACTTACATTACTATCACTATCAATTTCTATCATCTGTCACTCTCGATATCTAAATCTAAAAGAAGTACGTGAACTGAAAACTACCAGAAACTTGTAAATTGACATTCACAGTTCGTAATTGACAGCTGGATTTATTTGTTCGCCAACGCTTTTCATGTTGAAAACTGTTAACAATTGTTGAAAATTTTTTATAAGCGAACACACCTAATATTTTGTAAAATGGATCGAAAAAAATTCACTATAGAAAATTTTCATCAGTCGCAAATTGCCCTAATTCTCTTTTATTTTGAGAATTTACTCATAGAGTTAATGCGGATTAGCCGCAGTTAATACCCGAGTTAATTCGAATTATCTCGGTAATCCGGAATTAGGCTGCCGTCTGTTTAGCCTATTATACGTAAATATGCGTATATATACGTAAAATACGTAAAATTCCTGTAGGAAGTCAAACTACCAGGAACAAACTTCTCAATTTATTAAAAAGATTACGAAAAAAAAACAAACAACAAAATTGTAATATGAAATAAAACTTCTATAATTTTTTGCATTTAATACTTTCTTTATATTTAATATAAGCCAATGGCAACCCAGAAATGAAAGATCCAACAATCATACAGATATTTTGTAAATAACAAAACGCGAAGAAGAAGAAATGCTGTCAGCTTGCTACTGAATGGATATCGCCACTCCCATTCTCTTTAGGCTGCAGCCATGTGCTGCTGCATTCATCAAAATTTGAATTCTGTGTGAATTCTTTAGGGTTTCCAATTCATGAATGGAAAACGATTAGAACTCATTCATTTTTATCAGCCTAAAGACTTTACATACTGAATGCTAGAAAAAAAGGAGTTCAGCTTTTCAATATTTAAATAAAAGAATTAAAAGTGAAAATGACTTCACACTTTTACAGCTCTGTCTACATATAAGTTAGAATCATTCCGCCTCCACAAATACTGTGTCACTGTGTTATATGTAGGTTCCAGATTTGTACAAGTTTGATTTTATTAGTGGAATACAATATTAAAATAAATGAATCATAAAAAAAACTAAAATTTGTAAATACAAAACTTTCTGCTCCTTTCTTGGGTTCTTTTTTGTTGGAGTGGAGGAATTCGACCATGATATGACTGAAAATAGTCTGACTTAACAGTAATATGAATGTTGTTCACTGAATAAAAGGAAAGGAATATAATCTGTAAGCTTTATCTCTGAAGTATTAGTTTTAATTTTTCTCAGAAATACACAAAATTAGTAAGCACAAATCGTTGCAATAATACTCTCCCTTTCGACATCTCCCTCTGTCTCTGTGCAAATATTTTCTTCCGAATTTATTTGATACATTTAGCTTTCGTACTCAAAATTTAATGCAATTGAACACTTTATAAGCATATTTTAACAAAAGAAATACGAAACAATTGTGAGGAAGTGAATAGATACTGAAGGACATAACAATTCACATAAAATACTTTGTTTACACGAATATACGATACATATGTGTGTATAATATTCGAGTAAGGTACAAGTAGTTAGTAGTTACTGCTATCACTATACTATACTGCTATCGTTACTGCTGCTATCATTATATTAGTTTTTGTTATTTTCTTCGGCGACATTTTTATTTTAACAATTTAAATTTGCTTTACTTTGGCTTTTAAAAATGTTGATTTACTTTTATTCACATCTTGAACATATTTATTATTTCTATTTCATTTTGAATTAAGATTTTTTTTTCCTTGTTGTTACTATTTGTTTTTAAATTTCATAAGTAATTTCCTTTCTGTTGATGCTTGCGAATAAAGTTGCATCTCAGTATATTCATTCCATAAGATCTTATGTATTATCATCATCATAATCAGCATCAGAACAATCATTAACATCATCACCATCATCATCGTCGTCAAATATAGTGTAATAGCGTTAAAGAGATGTTGAATTGAAAGAAATACTGAAAAGATATTGCTCAAAGATCGTCTGTAGAACGACGCTGATAATATAACAACTATTTTTGTTACAATAATTTCGGATTTCCTGACTGAACACTAATACTTATATGAGCTATTAAAAGTGGCATATCGAGTTATGTCCGTAAGGAAAACCATCCATATTAGAAAATTTAATTTTCTAATAAGTTTAGAGTAAGTTCTACTTAGCATGTACTTGTAAGTAAGCAGCAGTATTATTCAAGTTTGAACAAGACGTTTCAGGTTAGAATCTCTTCTATTCATATATATTCTAATAAATTGTAAACTCACATATTGTTACTACTATTGCAAGCTTAATAGAATTATTCAGAGTTTGCTTAAGTTATCAGCAAATTGCATTAGTAACTATCAACTTGGCCAGTGACATTAAGAAAATATTGATGGTTGGGCATCAATAAGCTCTTTTGGCTCTTCAATACAAATACAATAAATACAAAATATTCTAAACAAAATCGAGCGTCCATATACTTGTTTTACTCCGTAAATTTTTTCTTGGACATCCAAGGTATGGAAGGTATTAGAAGGGACCTACTTATTTTATCCGGTTCCGAACGGCAGAACACTTGTGACATCACTTTTTCTGAGCTTTGCCACAGAGTTCTTTTTAGAAGCTTTTTCATGGCAAGTTGTTACTGTCGGAAGAATTGCCAATTGCTTGCCGACAGGTGGGTGCCATTCGAAAGAAAAATCTATCGATATTAAATTTGTTATGCATCAACCGGGGATTGAACCACGACCTACAGATCAGAAGGCGAACACACTAACCACTGAGCTACGGCACCCGTCTATGAACTTACCTCTCATAATTCTAATGAAATAACTTCAGTTTACGACCATTCGCTCCTTCATTCACTTATTCATACTCTATAGTATATTTTATTAGTTTGCATTACTTTCCATTTATTAGTCATTTGCGTTTTCAGATATTTCTTAATAGCATATTTTTGTGGGCGCTTTAAAGAGATCGTCAAAAAGGCAAGCAAGTAATTCAATCATGTACATACTCAAATACGTAAAGTACTAAATAAAACTTGAATGATTCGCTATTTTAATGGACAATACAGTTATTATCCGAATTTTTATCACATTTTGCGTAGGTGATGATGACGATAACGGCAAAAGGCAAATATCTGTATATATTGTATACTCTTTGCCTATTAACTATTTAGTATAATGAGTTTTTTATACACATACACACATTAACAATTTAAGCTATTCGCATCACACCATATTTATGCAGAGTTAAAATGTACAAAGTATTAATTCGCATCAACCATTTGTTATCGTTTATGTGCCAAGTTATATATTTCGTTTGCTCTTATAAAGCATCATCCTTAAAGTATGCAATGGCAAAATATACAATATTCTGCATCATTCAGGAGTTATACAATAAATGAGAGTAAAGGAGGTATGCATGCATGTGCATTAAGCTCCTTCATATGTCATACAAAAAAATAAATAAATAAATAAGTTTAAAGGCAGGTTTTCTCTAATAAAAATGTATATAAAATGGTTTTTTTCGGTAATAGAAAAATATACAATAAAAATAATAGGCGGCTTTTTCAAAATGGTTTAATTCACGAATGGTTTTCTATTGCGACGAAATATTTTGTATAACAGCAACCTTGTTTGGATGAGGCATCTTAATGTGGATATATTGAAGAAAAGGCTGCTGAGTAAATATACTAATAATTCCTCTATGTTATTTTCAACAGTAAATTGAATTTACTTTGTGCATAAATATAAATAGTATGTTTGTACATACTTATATTTGCGCATTAGAATAATACACTCGTACACATATTTATACGATATGAGTAGACAGAGTACTTTGAACATGATGCGCTTTGTGTCATTTCCCAAGAAGAGCAGAGGGATGTTCTACATATCATATATGCAAATAAGGAGTTGACGTAATTTACATGCACACATACATTAACAAAGTGCAGCCAATGCACCAATAATATGCATATAAGTACAATACATACTTTATGGCTTAATGAAATGGAAAAGTAAATAGCACAAATGGCAATATAAAGGATGCAAATTTTCTAAACACAAATGTACATACTTAAATAAATATGTGTATATATTGTATATATGTAAATTGTTGGATACACGAGTATTCCCTTATTCACATTATTATTAAAATTGTATAAATATTAATTGCATTAATAACAGTGTGGATAATTATGTACATACATTGGTGTCTCGTCATGCGAGTAAAGTTGAGTAAGTTATTCATAAAGTATTTGGAAATTATTTAGCAAATTTATATGCCGATTAATTGATTAAATGATTAAAATTTTACTGTAATGAACGTCTATTAGTTTTAGACATAATAATAGTAATTATCTTGCATAAGATTAAGTTCTTTATGGGCATCCCAATACTTAAGGGAGTAAGAAATCAAATACACTCATACATACACTCCTAAACTGTGTATAGTCAAAAACATTTTAAATAATTACTTAGTACTCTTGAAACGAATTTAATAATTTGTTTTTCTTATTCAAAAGTATAAGCAGCAATTATGCATTGGTTTCTTCTTCAAATTATAGAAGCTAAAGGCACCACAATCATTTTAGTATGTGCCAATATATTAAATTAAATATTTCATATTTATATTTAACATTAAATATTTTGTCATACATGGTATTGCATTGTTTTATGTTTTTATGATAATCTTGTCGTTTTTTTTTTTGTTATTTGATTAAACATAATTTATTTTGATTCATTTGAAATAAACTTTATTTGTTTTTGTATTGTTATGCCGTATTAAAAAAAAATTCCTATAAATGATAATAAAAAAAATCAGAAAGGAAGGGACAATAAATAGGAATAATAATTTTCTCTTTTTTAAAGTAATTTGCCCAATATATTGGACAATTTTAAACTCAAGTAAGATGAACAGGTAAAATATCGAGAGGTTTGTGATCTTTTCGAGCCCTGATTAGTAGGTATTGCGGAATTCCATTGCTAATTCGGCCATTTCATTCAAAAGGTTAAATTCGATTTATCTTTAAAATGACAAAGTTAGTCATAGTATTATATACCATGGATTGTAAATTTTACTTTTTTTATTATACCTAATTCTTTCGTGATGGTTGAACTTTAGAATTGCGGTAAAAACAATTTTGTGGTTAATGACTCAAAAGGATTTAACCACTGTACCCTGGAATACTTCAACTATCCAAGAAGCATACTTTGTCCGCATTCTCACTTTTTGTTGCACTCAATTTTTTCAGAGACAGCATATTTTAAATGTTTTATGAATTTATTTAATATCAAATACATATATAAGTATAATTCTCCAGTATAATTGGTAGTAAAGAGAAAAAGTCATTACCACCACTTAAAAGCAGGAAAGCATTCACTCATCTAGGCATCTACTGAATATCATAAACTAAAAGAAAAAATTGTTTTTCGTCCATTGTTCTTCGATTCGAACAATAGATGATTATACGAGCACTCTGCAAATGAGCTTATGCATGTAAACATGTACTATCGCTAACACTGTTGTGGTACAACAAACTATTTATTTATATATATAGTACATATGAACATATGTACATATGTATCTTTACATAAGCTGGCTCTTTATTCATATTTTTTTTTTCAATTCTACTACTTATTCACATCAAGTTATCCTTGAAAGTAAAGTAGGTGAATACTCAATGGTATTCATGACTTTGTTGCATTGGTTACGTTGTTTGAAGTACCTACGTATACAGTTAGGTACGTATAACAACAAGACGAAGATAAAGAATTGGAAAAAAAAATAAATACTATAGAAAAATAGTAAAAACTAGAGTGAAATGAATGCAGGAAAAAAAGAAAAAGAATTACTGCACGTCCATGATGCTCCACTTATTCGATGCTTACGTGATTTATATGTTCTCCAACTGACGACTTTGGATAATACAATATTAACAAGAAAAACAAATACCATTAGGTGTATCCAAGTTGTGCTCCACAGTACATATGTACCTGTTATAATTGTGAGGAAGAAATCATTTTATTGCTTTTTGCTACATATACCTTCATATCTGCACAAATATTGGACGGACTGGTTGAGTAACTCAGTGCTAGAGTATGAGTGACTTGTTGACTTATTTTGCTAGATTATAATAGAGCAGAACAAATCATTTTTACTCTGAATGTACGTGCTGTAAGGTTTACGAATGTAGTACGAGATGATTCGCGCTGTGCTACTATGTATGTAGATTTACTCAAATATACAAGAAGGTAAAGGTACATACATGGGATTAAAGTTCGAAGGACAAAAACTTTACAATTACAAAAATGAATGTGTCCTTTTGAAATTGTTTATTTATTCAGACTATATACGAATAAGCATTGTTTGATATTTGTTGCGCCTAAAAACATGCTATATGAATTGATGCATATGCATATGCTGCAATTTTGTATAAATAATCACTTTTAGGTTTTTACTTATAATCAATAGCTTGTTTTTTTTCAAAGGTAAAAATTAGTTTAGGGTGATGGAAAATTCAGAATATCGATTTGTAATATTTGTAATCAAAGTATTCAGTACTGAGAATGTTGACTATTATGACTAATTGATAACCTGCGGAGTTTATATATTTAAATGCATATAAATTAAATGAGTGTTTAGGTAAATTATTTCAAAAATGGACACTGCAAGCCAATTAAACTTTTCTCTTTTTCCTTCCACTCAAGAAGTGAACTTTTTTTTATGAACTTGAAAAAAAAAAACATCCTAATGATATTAAACAAATTCTTTATGCAATAGTAACCTCATACATACCTGCATTTACTCTGAAACAAATACGATAGTACCTGTGTGTCTGTACGTATCGCATATAACCCGCATAAAATTGTACTAACAAATGTTAATGTTTGCTTCACTACAATAGTAGAACTCCGTGAAACAGCTGCTGCTCAATCTGTTTAACATTATGTTAGTCACTTATATATGTATACGTTCTATGTACTCTACTCACACATACAAATCCATACATATTTGTTGATTTTAACTTTTCTTCTTTGCCCGTCACATACAGCAACTCAAGAAAGGAGCCGGGTTAGTCGGGTTAGTCGCCATTCTTAGTGTTGATAGTGTGGTAATAGCAGTTGTTTCTGCAATACGTTTTGCTGATAAGTTGGTATTGTCATTGAGGTTGGTTGGCTATTTTGCTGATTTTGTAGCAGGGTGAGGCTTGCTGGTAGTTGATTAATTGTTTCGGATCTTTGTTTGATTGTTTATTTGTCTATTTAGTTGTTTGTTTGTTTGTTATTCGAAGTTCAGCACGTTACAATTGACTTTACTGATTTGAAGCATTATATTCTGCATAGTACATGTACGTCTTCAGACACAAACACAAACACAAATAGATAGACACAAACACATTATTGTTAACATAACATTCGAGTATTCATTGAATTGTTAGAAGAGTAGAACAAACAATTGTTCATTTTATCGCATCATGATTACGACATAGTGGCTGCTATGCTATGCTGCTATGTTGCAACGGAAGATACGGAAAAAGTATTTATGTATGTATGCATGTGTAGTAAGCAGAAGAAGATAAATTGTATTTTCATAGCGTCATAAGAATTACATAAAAGCAACTCAATTCAAATGCAATGAGCAATAAACAATGAACAAGTACATAAGTGCCATATCATCTATTCACCAATCTAATTCATTCATTCATTTATTCAAACCTTCTATCGTTTGTTTATACAATTCCGTCGGTTTTGGTTTTTCGACTGTCTCTCCTGTTGCACTATGGGGAGTTGATAAGCAGCACATTTTTAAACCACTGTAAGGAAATTGTATATTTCTGACAGTATTGTATACTTTAAAAATTACTTTTAAGAAGATATTTGTTTTATTTCTAAAATCAACTGAAATCAATAGTGGAACATACTGGCCAGAGTCCTTTCGATATTATGATCTGCAACCGCAAAAAGCTTCATATGTTTTGTTCATTAACAAGATCGAAATGCTGAAATGTTGCTTTTACTGCAGATGGGTCATAATTGTGTCGAAATGAAATACGGGTGCCAATATACTCAGCATAAATCAATTATAGCATTTTGAATTATAAACAACGAATTGATGTTTTAATCAGCAATGTCATGTTTCAATGGAATCTACTGGAGCAATGGGAAGATAAACATTTTGTTTAAAATATATTTGAAAATATTTGAATGCACCCATAGTCTTCAATATACATTTACATGATGTCCTAATCGGCATCACTGAAAATCTCCTTCCATATTGTGATGGTTTTTATGAAATATTCTAGAATAACTAACGCGTCAAACTCTCAAACATTTCATTAAACATTAAGGCTGAAATATTCCATTGTACGACAGTCGTCATTGTAGATGGGTCATACTCATCTGAGCTGTACGATACTTGGAATCACAACAACAAACCACTAACAACAATTTGCTTACAATGGAAATTAAATTTTAGCTGTGGTTTCTTTTCTTACTTCTGGTCGGTTTTGCATTTGCTTTGTTTGATGTTCATCTTGACGATGACGCTGTTTTGGATGCTTAGACTATGCGTGTAATTCTTCGAAATACCAATTGTTGTTGGTGGTTAGTTGGTACTTGATGAAAACGATGATAATAAAATTACTTAAATTCTTAATAATATTCTTGCGAATGTGTAATTGAATCTATGTATCTAACGAGTATTTAAATTAGAAATCGTCTTTTATTGTGGCTTAGAAATTACTTGTGTTGATGAAATGAGGCAAATTTCGAATGATGCTGAAAATTCATTAAATGCGACGAATTTAATTTCATAATTTGTATAAATTTTTGTACGAAGCCACAAAATAAGTTTATTTCATTTTTTTTTGTCATTATCTCACTCACGAGATATTTTTTATGCCACTACATACAAATTTTTAATTAAACAAAGGAAATTCGAACGATGCTATTTCATTGAACAAATCTTATTATAGAATTTGACTAACCATTATTCGACGAATTGTTGCAATTGTTTGATCATTAAGAGTGCATATACGAGGAAGTAAATGTATTATTAAGTTGTACTTGCAAATAAGAAGCTTCAGATATCACTGTTGGTTCAATACTGATGAAGCAATTAAATAATTTTTATTTCTCAATATAGGTTCTTTTTCACTGCATTCACATTAGTTCGGCGCTGTTGTAAGTTTAAGTTTAGCAAATATGATTTTTAAAACTTCTGATAAAATGTCTTTTTTCAAAGATTTCTTCTTGATTTGATTCGAATATTATTTTTTCAAATTTGAAAACATGTAATAATCGAGGTGAACCCAACCTAGAAAATGCACGGTGCATTTTAAACATTCCCCACTGGTTGCTGAATTTTTGGTCACTTCCGTCAATTTTGTCCCATTCTCTGATTTGTTGCGCCGATTTTGTGTGATGGAGCCAAATTTCAATAGCTTTTAATCAAGCTTTTCATATATAAATCGTTATTCGAAATTGAAACAAACTGAGCCATACGATATTCTTCTAATCTCTGCTAATTCATGATATTTTCGGGGTATCCAAAATAATATAATGAATATATTCGATCAATATTTCAGTAGCCACCTGTTGTGGGTATCCGAGAGCTTTATCGATGTTTGTCTTTTAACAACGCGTCATTCTGGTATTTCATTTAAAAAATTTTATATTATATTTATATATATATATATCAATTCAACGTTTTGTTTTACGATATTTTTGGCTGCAAAAGACAATATTTAATTAACACACAAAATTTTGTTTTATCATCACGGACGAAGTTATATATCAATTAGGTTTAATTTTTGTTCAAATTTTGAAATTTGAGAATAATAATTCAATCGGATTTATATTAGAGCCTTCAGCCATATAGTATGAGGCTTATAAAAGACGCGTAGGCTAAAGTCTACAAAAAGGTTATGAATCTAAAAAAAGTTGCGAAAGTAATGATTATGATTTTATATATCTTTTACGATGAAGCTGACCTTGAAGGTTCAAAGTTGGCCTTGCAAAATGATAAGCTGTTGAGGAGAAAGAAAAAAAGTCTCACCGAGTTACATTTTACATCTTTTTGTGCGCTAAAGTATACAACTTTCTGGCTGTTTCAAACCTTTTTCGATGAAAATACGGTTTGAAAACCGTCGAAGCACTACAGTGTATTTCGTCTTATATTCTTTAAGAGTATGGTGCTTTATCATTTGGAAGTGTGAAGTGTGTGTGTATGTGACCATCACCCAGTGTTAAAAGCAATACAAAAATTTGATAAAGATTATTTTAGATCATTTAGAGGCAACATTTTAATTAAGCTTCGAAAGAACTTCATAAACAGTTTCTCACAAATAATGAAAGTAGCAAATTTTTGATAAACTCTTCCTCCAACTCAGATATTAATTAAGTTATTTAAAAATAAGAACATTTTCAAAAACTCATATGACAAAATATGCTGTTTTTATACCCATATGAGTATTACAATTAGAATATAGCAAACAAAATAAGTTTGCATTTTCCATTAACAAGCAAAAAGAAAGAGCAATAAAATTTCAAGTAGGATTTTCATGTGAAAAGTGTTAAAATTGTAAAAAAAAAAAATTTCGCATTTATTACACTTTGTGTTTCGTTTTTTTGTCGTTCAGAGGAACAAAAGTATAAAAAATGTCAATGTTCTTTTGCAAAGAGTTTGAGAATACTTATTCGTATTGCAAAAGTAAGTTTTATAGTTAATTTACTAGAATTTACTCAATTAGACTTTCTCGGCACATACCTTTCCTGACTACTCCCATATATATGTATATGCGAACATTTGAATACGCGCTAGAGCTGTTATTGCTTTTGGAAGTTTATGTATTCATGCACATTGGTAACAAAGAAAAAACTTAATTACGCTTTTTTAATTGTTTCAGTTGTAAGTAAGCATTGAGAGAAAAAAAGAGAGCCTGCTAACTACAACAACAAAAACAAGAAGGTGGATAAATATTTACATGCACTTATACAAATGCTGGTGCAAATGAAAATTATTTAATGTTAATAGTTAAACTTGCTTTTTGCCGCCATCACCGCCACTGCCATTTCACTGTGTTTCAATTTTTGTTGTTTGAGGAAAAGCAAAAAACAAAACAAAAAAAAAAATATTATTTAATTTTTGATATGACAAACTTTTACAACACTTAGAAGGAAGGCACACTTACACGCAATTCGTGCACAAAACAAAAGTGCCACAGGAGTTGCAGCCATATTATGAATGGTGGAATGAACTAGTAGCGGAATGAAAAAAAATTAAGTTCAAGTTACAAAACTTGGACGTTTAGGTGAAATGTATATTTTAGTTAGTGAAACATTTTTGTCCCTTGCACTTTTATTGCTTTACTAAGTTGGAGACCGTACGTAAAGTCTACAAGTAGACTGAGATGAACTAAAGTAGAAAATGGAAAAAACCCTATTGCAATATAATGAAAAATTCAAAAATGTACAAATAAAATCTATTCCTACATTCCTATTCTATAGAAGTGACTTCAAGTTTTTGCTAAAGGTAATGCCACCAGCTACTTCGTATTTATTACTAAGATGAACACTACTACTATTGCAACAGCTACGTAGTGCAAATTCACAAACACTTTCACACAAAAAAAAGGCTACAGGCATAAAAAAATGCTTATGTTCACTTCTGCTAGTATAAACGCCTAGAAGGCTGTAGTGTAAAATGAAACGCGAAACGTATGCAAATTTATTGCAAAGAAGGAATGCCGCTTTGTACTACTTCATATGCATAAGTGTTTTTTCTTCACGCTTACTGTGTGGTTTTTTCTTTTTTGTATTTCTTATAATTCTTTTGCTTTGACTGTGTTCTAGAGAATAGAGATAGAGAGATTCAAAAGAAGAATAAATGACGTTAACAAAAGCATAATACAAACAGTTTGTGTTACTATGAAAATGGCTATAAACTATGCTGTGCATCTGTGTGCAAATACTCAATGTAATGTAAATGGAAAGATAAATTGAAGAATCCTTATTCGTCATAGTACTCGTATGATTGTGCACTGATAAAATTCTGGCAATTTTAAAATTGTAAAATACGAAAATACTTCACAAACAAAATCACAAATAATAGTAAAAATACTATGCTATTCCTATTTACATACTAAATATTCTATCCTCCAAATAACTTAGCATGCTTAAAGGCGCAGGCAGAATGTTGTTATATAACGTGTAGATTTGAACAAATAGTTATACTTTATATACACATTTATGTATGTATTATTTTCCTCTTATTAAAAATATTTGCATAAAATAATATTCTTTTCATTTTTGATACATGTAGAAATTGTGTGAAACTAAGTTCTGTCGAAGAGAAAAAGAAAATCAGAAATAAATAAATATATATATATATATATATATATATATATATATATATATATACATATATATATATATATATATATATATATATATATATATATATATATATATATATATATATATAAAGGGTTATCCATTTTGCGGTTTCAAAAGTAAATGTAAATAAAACACATATAAAATATTTTTTATCATGATATTTCTTTTTTATTATAAAGTTTGAACGTTGACATTATGTGTGAAATACTACATCATTTAAATGACCACCACGCGAATTGTTGCAAGCATCGATTCTTTTGAGGTAATTTTCAACCACTTTTTGACACATATTGGGCGGTATCTCAGCCATAACGTGACGAATGTTGGTTTTTAGGTGCTCAAGAGTTAAAGGTTTATCTGCATAAACACGGTCTTTCGCGTAGCCCCACAAAAAATAGTCAAACGGTGTCAAATCGCATGATCTTGATATCGCCACGACGAGAATTTACGTGGCCAGAAAATTTCTCTTGCAATAAAGTCATATTCGCTCGAGTTGTGTGGCATGTGGCACCGTCTTGTTGAAACCACATATTCTCTAAGTCGTATTCTTCAATAGCAGGCAAAAAAAAGTCGGTTGCCATATGACCATAACGCTCCGAATTGACGGTGACAGTCGTTCCATCGTCGTTTTCGAAGAAGTAAGGTCCAATCACACCTCCGGACCAAAGAGCGCACCAAGCAGTGACTTTTTGTGGATATAGTGGCCTCTCTTCAATTACTTGAGGATTCTCAGAACCCCAAATACGACAATTTTGTTTGTTAACATACCCACCGAGTGAGAAATGTGCTTCGTCGCTGAAGAAAATTTTGTTCGAAAAATCGCCGTCCACCGCCTGTTATTCAAGCACCCAATCGACGTAGCTACGACGTTGTGAATGGTCAGCTGGCTTCAGTTGTTGTGTGAGCTGGATTTTATATGGATGTAGGTGTAGATCCAAATGCAAAATACGCCATAATGTGCCGTAAGACAGTTCTAATTCCTGAGAACGACGAGGAATCGACACATTCGGGTCTTCGGCAACGCTTTCACTTACAGCAGCGATATTTTCGGTGGTACGAGCGAAACGATGATGCACAGGCCTTACAATATCTGTAACCGATCCAGTCTCTTCATATTTCTTCACAATTTTGCCAATTGCTTGCGTAGTGGGACGATTATGTAAACCATAATCTCCTCTTAAAGCACGATATGTGGCTGTGGCAGAATCACCATTTTTGTAGTAGGTTTTTACAATTTTAATGCGTTGTGCGATAGTTAAGCGATCCATTTTCGCAAATGTCAGACTTTGAACCGAAAAAGAAAGAAATTGTTTTAACAACTCAGTTTGACAGATGTCGAATTCTAGCCCTATACTTTTGAAACCGCGAAATGGATATTATGGATGTTATGAAGGGAGCTACATAATAAGTGGGCGTGGCTTACCTCTTTCTTGTAAATCCAATTAATTTTTTAATATTAATCCACACCTTAAATTTGTTTGTCCTACGTTGAATAGTTCGTAAGTTATAGCGGTTTAAATTTTTTAAAATTTTCGCAAATTTGTGTGGTAGCCCCATTAAGAAGTGGGCGTGGTATGTTGATTTTTTGCCAGATTATGTACAACTACCATATTAACCTAAGTATTAATTATGATTATTCTAGACAGAAGATTGCAGAAGCTGCAGCTATCTCAATTTAAAAGAAATTCAGTCATCCTGTATGGGAGCCACTATAAACAATGGACGTGGCTGGCCCATTTCATGTGGGTATATTTGCTCTTACAATACTAATCCACACCTTCAGTCTGGTTGTTCTACGCTAAATAGTTTGTAAGTTATGGCGGTTAAAATTTTTGTTTAATTTCCTCAACTTTGTTTGGGAGCCCCAATAAGAAGTGGGCGTAGCCAGATTATTTCCGACTACGATATTAATCTAAGTGTCAATTATGGTTATTCTAGACAGAAGATTGCCGAAGTTACAGGTGTTTCAATTTAAAATTTGTATGGGGGCTACAATAAACAGTGGGCGTGGTGCGCCCATTTGTGAGCCTAATTGCTCGCACAATACTAATCCATACCTTAAATCTCGTTCTCATAGGCTAAATGGTTTGTAAGTTATGGAGCTTAAAATTTTAGTTTAATTCACTCGACTTTGTATGGGAGACCAATGAAGGAGTGGGCGTGGCACTCTGATTTTGTGCCATATTATTTCCGACTACCATGTTAATCTAAGTGTCAATTATGGTTATTCTGGACAGAAGATTGTAAAAGTTACGGCTGTTTCAATTTAAAAGAAGTACAGACACTTTGTATGAGAGCTACGCTAAAAAGTACGCATGGCTCACCGAATTTTGGCGAGGTTATATAGTAGTATAATATGACTCTATGTGCCAAATATTGTTGTCCCAGGTGGTATATTATGTGAGTTATAGGAAGTTAAAGATTTTGAAAATTTCGAGGTTAGTCGCTTTGAATGCTTGGTGTGGGCGTGGCTAATGACCGATCATGCCCAATATCAATCCCCTCCGTACCCTTGGATCATAGGTTACTTGTGCCAAATTTCGTCGAAATAGCTCAATAGTTACTCAAGTTATCGTGCGAACCAGCCAGGTGACAGACAGACGGACGGACGGACGTACATCGTTAAATCGAAAATTTAAGCGACGCTGATCACGAATATATATCTATGTCTATATCTCCGGAGATTCCTTCAAGTGGACACAAACATCTGAACGAAATGAATATACCTTGCATATTGCATTATGCAGGGTATAAAAATACAAAATATGCCTTTTATGATCGTTCGAAGATTCCATTTTAATTTTAACAACGTGTACTTCTATCCGCGATTAAAATCACTTGTTTAATGCACAATACATCAGAGAAAATAAAAATAGTTCCTTTATCTCCCACGAATCATTTTTTGTACGCAAAAAGCGCCAACTGAAAGAATAACGCAGGAACTTATGGACTGACCTGATACATGTTAAATATTTTTTACATCTATGTAATGGGAGCTACATTAAGTAGTGGAAATAGCCTAGTAATTTTAATTTGAATCTACACACAAAATGTTTGGCGAAGTACTTTGTAGGTTTTGGCAGTTCAAAGTTGCAGATATAATAACTCTGTGACTTTTCATGAGATCTACATTAAATAGTTGGATGGCCTTCTGGTTTCTTACTAACTAATCGATAATATTAAACTATGCATGTCTCAGATATGATTTTATGGTAACCACATACAAATTGTGGATAAGGCATGCCTATACCTCACAAAATTATGTCCCCTAGATGAAAGACCATGTAAATGATAGAGGCTCAGAGTTCAAAATATATCACGACTTTGTATGGAAACTACGTTCAATAATGAGTGTGGCTTGCCCATTTCTTGGAAACCTAGTTATCCGTAAAATACTAATCAACAGTTTATATATGGTTGAGCTACGCTTGATACATCGTATAAATCCCTCAATATTTGTTCAAGTTATTGTGCGTATCAGCCAGGTGACAGGCAGATGGACGGACGAATGGAGTAACATTGTTAAATCGATTGGGTTGGCAACTAAGTAATGGCCGATTTCACATAACAATACCGATGCTAAATTTTTTTCTTTTGACATTTGTTAGCTCTCAGTCTTACTTCGCTTTAGAAGCAAATTGCGTGTATTTTTGTTAAAAGGTATTAGTTTCGCTTATTTACATTTTTATTTTCGTAAAGGACAGAACGCAGCGCAAGCTGCTAAAAAGTTAAGTGATATGTATGGCGAGGAAGCCTTAAACGACAGACAGTGTCAGCATTGGTTTGACAAATTTCATTCCGGAGATTTTTCATTCAAAGATGACCACCGATTAGGTCGACCAGGTGTGCTTAATGAAAATCAAATTAAAGAAATAACCAAATCGGATCGTCTAATAACTGTACGAGAGATATCAGAGAAGTTAAATGTGGCATATATAGCGATTGAGAAACATTTCAAAGGTATAAAAGATGTGTATAAAAAAGCTGTATGTTATATGAAAAAATCGGCAATAGCTTAGTTGCCAATCCAATTTAATCTTACTGAATGAACTTATACCACCATCAACAGTGTATGAGAGTTCTGAGGAGCCAGCGTGAAAATTCATCAAGTGAATTCATGAAAATCATTTTTCGTGCGATACTAGGAAACATTTCTCAAATATCTTTGCTGGACGTGGTGAAATTCAAACAGCTCCTTTCATTCCCATGATAGTTATAGATAAGCAAAAATATTGCTGGAAGCAGTGGCGTAGACAGGGGAGGAGATCAGGGGATAGATCCCCCTTGGCCGATGGACTTGTTAAAAAAGAATAATAATCATTACATTTCTTTCCACCACATCTTTTTCATCTTATCCCCCCTTTGCCAAAATCCTTGCTATACCACTGGTACGAAGAATTGTAAATTCCTTGCTTTTGTAATTCTGAAGAAATGTAGATAAGATGATCAAGACGCAATTAAAATCGGGGATCTCATACACAGAATATCAATGATTTAATCATTGATCTATGGTATCCACTTATCCATACCATTCATGTTCCTTTTTCAGCATGGATATGTGAGTCCACATAAATGTAAGGCTTTGTGTTTCTAGATTAAAATTCATAATTACTAGTTTAACGTAAAGGACGTAGTAAAACTGTGTTACATTTAACATACATATTCTTGTTAATGACTTTTTGTCACTCTCTTTGTACATAAAAAAGTTGTTGGTGAAAAAATTACATATTTGTAGCTTGAATGTAAATATTTAAATCAACATATCACTCTATATAAGTGATGAAGCAGAATGATTTGACTTCTTCATAAGAAGAATGAGCAACTTTTTAATTTGATATACATTTGTTTTTATCTATTTCTTATCTTATTATCGATTTTTTGCGGTCATATACATATACACAGCTAGTTACTTCAAAATATATACATAGGTAGCTCATCATTATATTTTCCAGTTGGTGGAATTTTAATATTGACCACCGATGATGACGTAGGCATCATTAGTGAATTTGTCTTTAATGAATATCCATAATCTGGCCGAGAAAAAAAAATTATACTTTTATTGGTTTCTTTGAAATTATTTATTGACTTTATTTCTTTGTTGTTCATTGGGTCATTTTCTTTTTACGGTTCTTTCGGTGTTTGTTTTTTCTTTTCTTTTCTCATTTACTTATATTGATTGTAGATATTAAATTTGGTCTATTCTAATGAGATGTTAATTGCAAAAGTTGATTTTTTATTTGTTTTCTTTCATTTATGTAAATGTGTGCTATGCTTGATGCAAAGGCGATTGGTAATATTGGTGTCGACGGGCATATATTTCTGATGGCCATTTCATTGTTTTTACATTTTTATGATTTTATATTGTGTACAGTTCGGTTTTTTTTTTAGCTTCTCATGATTTTTATTCCTATAGCTGGATGAAATAAAAAAATTACTGAAAACGCTACCAAAAATTTGACCATAATAAAAAAAAAGCTTTTGACATTGCTTAAATTTGGTTCTGCACATAAAATTAAATTTTTGTATGTAAGTACGTACGTACTTGTGCATAAATTGGATATGAATTTCGCACAGTGCGCAGTGAATAATTCTATTTTGACATTAATATTTTTATTTCTCACGATTTTAATTTTAATACACTTTTAATACAATAGCATTTCATCAGCAGACTTTAATTATGATAATTAACAGCTAATCATATATTTGCGACACTCGTAAATATAAGATAATTTCTATTTGAAAAATAGAGTCGAGCCATCTCGGGTGCAGTGATTTAACGTGACACGTGGACCATAATTTTACTGCTCCTTCAGACTGCTACTGTATCCCCTCTAAGCGTAGAACTCAATGGTGAAACTGTCACCATCTAGGACGTGGAAGAATTTTGCTATCTTGGTAATCAATTTACGAAAAATGGAGGAGCTACGTCGGATGTAGCTGCACGTATAAATAAAGCTCGCATAAATTAGACATTAGTATGGCACTCGTGGATCCTGTCTCTGAAGTCTAAATTACGCATCTTTAACACCAGGGTGAAGCCGGTATTACTACACGGCTCTGGAACTTGGATGGTCACTGAACGAATTTGCGGGTATCTACAGAGATTTATAAATAAATGCCTCAGAATCGTTTGCAGAGTTTTCTGGCCTCGCACCATCACAAATGCAGAGTTGTTGCAACTTACCAACAGCGTCCCAATAAACACAGAAATCAAAAGGCGCAAATGGACCTAGATTGCCATGAAATCAGTTATATGGCCCTTGACAGGACTCGATGGAGAGCCTTCGTTTCTCACCTATGTTCCGATTAGGAGCGATATTTTGGATGCGACTCTATTTTCATTTGTAAAACATGTAAAACATGTATTGTTTGGGATTTTCGTGTTGTATCTGAAATGTCAAGGAAATAAACAAAAAATACAGGCAGGCTTATATAAAAGCTCTCAGATCTAACACCATAAAATCTAAGCTAATAAAGGCACGTAGTAGGATTGAAATTAGACTTGCAGATATCGTTATAATTTGGTTTCCGGACCATATGACCATCGAAGCAAATTAGAAGATAGACGAATTGGCTCACCTTGAAGCTTCTCTGGATATGATTCTAGCGGTATAGGCACTTTTACATGATCAACAGCAGCTACTATCCATACCATCTTCAAGTGATCGAAACGCGTTAATTTCCTCTGTGAGTGCCCGATGTTGGCAATCAGAAAAAAGAAGAAATCTCTGAAGAATCCATCTGACATTAACATTAAATTGTATTTTATTTGCTATATACTTTATATATAGCAAAGTGTGTGATATCTTCAATTAGCTATAGTGTTTTGGTATAATTAGTGCTGGTAAGAAGTTCTTAAGTTGTTGGGTCAATTAATGGTACTCGTATTTCACCAACACGTCAGTTGTTCACACCTTTGGGCTAGAAAGATATAAAAATGCATCAAAATGAAAAAATAATACTTCCATAATGTGAGTGATTATAAAAGAATGAAGAAGAAAAGAGCTTCCGTTTATTTTTTGCTTTTAGCTTCAACTGAATGTGGCTCGAAATAATGTTCATATAAATCATCATAAAATACATTAAAAGAGCTCAACAAAAGTGCTATGGAATAATTTGTAAATTTTTTGTTTTTCACTATATTTTACTGTGTTCTCTATCGGTTAGTCATTAAAACAGGCACACTAAACGATGTTTGTCCCTTTTATTACCATCATCATGTATTCTTACACTGACAGTTACTTGAGCTACATACTTGGACAGCAAGAAGTGCATAGAAGTGTGTTAAAAATGACACGTTTTGGCAATTTTTAGTTGAAAACACATATTAAAAATATAATTTACGGTAAGCGCAGGAATATTATAAATTTTTCACGGAAATGGGCATTTAAGGTTAAAGGCCATTAGAGATTTATTTGGTGGTCACTTTTCATGTAAGTACGCTATTAGTTTCTAAGAGATATATGTATATGTGTACTTGAATTGTTTTGGAACATTTTGATTCATATTGTAACTACATACCTATATATTTCACATGCAGTTGCAAATATTTCATTCACAATTTAGTTATTTTAAATGCACTTTACTATATTTCTCGGCGCCTAACAGTAGGCAATAAATTAGTAAATATCGCATGCTTTGTGAGCATATATTCGACAAGTTATTTAATTAAAGTAATTGTATTATTGCTTTATGATCTCATGTCAAATTTAATATTACCTAATATTTTTATTTGAACAACTTAAATTTAGCTCAAGTGTTATATCTATAACCTTTTTGACATTTACTTTATATTCTTACCACAAGCATTGCTATATACATATATGCATACATATGTTCGCAATTATTTACCTTCCATTCATTTGTTTTAAGAAAATTTTACTCTTTTTTTCTCAAGGACATCACCAATGCTTTGTCTATATACATATATTTTACCTTAAACATAATGAATATCTACGTTTGCATGTATTTGCATACATACACATATTCATGTATGGGTATAACGTCATAAAACAAATCTCGTAATGAGCAATACAGTCATACAAAAATTTCACTCTTTCATTTCCTGTGGCTGCGGCAACGGCGGCGGTGACGACGGTAACGGCGTCACTGCCAATGGTACTAAGTGAAAAATTACTATTCTCGATGGCTGCCGAAGAGACGAATGCATGAAATGGCTATGCCAATAGGCAAAGCATTCAGGCATTCATGCAAATAGCATGCATCTTAGTATTTGTAAAAACTTTGGGCCAGGTCAGCAGCATTTGAGAGAGGCAGAGAGAGAGAGAAATTGTACAGAGAGAACTGTAGATTATCTGTTAAAACTCTACAAAAATTAAAATATGTACAAGTATAAGAGATAGAATGAAATAACGAAGAGTATAAAATCCAATATTCAAGAAAGGTCCTTAAAAAAATTTGGGAAATTTTCTCTTTTTTGTATATTTTCTCTTTTCTGTTTCGTTTTAAATTCAGTTGAGTTTTTCTATGTTATTCTTCTGGTGTGATGTGGTGAAAATGTTGTTCAGTATTTCTCATCTTTAATTAGAATATAATAATTAATTACATTTGTCAATGCATTAAACAATATTAAAGCTATGATATGTTTGAAATAAAAGAAAATATGTTGTTACATAATTTGTTGGGTGTAATTAACATTATTTCCAGTAGATTATTGTATTTCCGTTCGATAAAAAATATGCATTGTCTCGCATCTTGGGCTGATTGGTTAATTTATATGAAAAAATTTAGCACTTAAAATGTACTATGTATATCCATTGTTTGCACCAAAGTGAGAAATGTCAAATTATGAAGAATAATTTGAATATTTAGACAATCGTTTCTCTAATGCCTGGTTTACAATATGACGAATTAAAAATATTTGTTTGAAAATTTTTTACCCAAAAATCAAGCCCTGTGACCTAAAGAATTCGTTAGTCACAGTCACGGTTGTGGATTCTGGATTGGATTTTGGATTTGGCAGTTACCGCGCACCGTTCCAAAAAGTAAAATTTTGTCTTTTGAAAGAATGGTATTAAGTTAGTTAAACCTGAAGTGAAACATACAAACGAATATACAGAAGATAATTGTGCTGACCATTGAGCTACGCCACGCACATAATAAACCCACAGATTTGCACAAAATTCAACTAACTTTTGAAATTCTAAGAACCACATCTACAGTTAAATAGTAATAATGACAAATGACAAAATCACAATTCATCTTCATATTTGGGGAATCATCTGAACCAAATTTAGTCGTTAGAAAAGTATAATTATTTGAGCAAAGTATATGAAATTTTCAATAGGCTTACTTGCCTATGTAATTGGCCGTTATAACAAACAATCGCATTTGGTTGTGTAAAGGTTTTCGTTATTAGGCTCTGCTATCTAATCGTAGAAGTCAATTGCAAATTTAAGCATGCATAGAGGTTTTATAGTATTTGGTACTTCCATCTGAAGTTCGGTTTCCATTTTCGGTGATGGGAACTATTAATTGTATTATTCCATTAGTTTCAGTCATTGAATCTGATGAATGGGAATAGTTCAGCTACATGTTTTTTTTTATTGGCAAGGGGTATATTTTACCCCTATTTGTTTTAATTAAAAAAAAATCAATAAATATGCGGCACTTATAAGCCCTGTAGGGCTTTCTGGCCGAGCTTTTCTTCCAGTACTGTTGTGCATGTTATATTTTGGACAGTATTAGAATGGGCCTACTTATTTTAACCGGTTGCGAACGGCATAATCTTTGTGGCTAACGTTCGAAAGAAAAATCTTCTCGATATTAAAGTTGTGCTTCAGCTGGGGATTGAACCCAAGACCTGCAGGGCAGAAGGCCAACGCACCAACCACTGAGCTACAGCACGTGATAAATTTAATTATGTCAGAATCGGTATATAATTAATTGCATTTGTAGGGCTATTGGTAAATATTTGGCATCAAAATGCAGTTAATATCATATTTATCAAGCACTATTTCACATGAGTATATCGATTTTCATTTTATTTGTAGAAATCAAAGAGAAATTCTCAATTGCTTTCTAGATATTGTACGTCATGAGGTGATACAATACAATGGCACCAGGCGCCAAGTGCCATCATTTGAGGTCGTTGTCGAATGATTGTATAAAAAATTTTGATTTTTTTTTCCATTTTAATATTTATTTATTGAATATTCTGCTTAACTGGAAAACTAACACTAAGTTATAGAATCTTACATACTAAATTTGTTAATCATTTGTGTTTCTTACCGTTGTTTGAACCACAATAGTGTGGAAAAGTATGTTCACATCAGATTCAACGTATGGGTCCTGTTTAATCGTTGGTGCTCCAGGAATAGCTGCAAACGTTTAGCTAAGGAATTTGGATGGTTATGAAGTTTGAGAGAGTAACTTCTGCAGAAGTTTGTGATTTCATCCGAGATAATGGGATATTTAAGTCTCTGTAGATGTTTTCATTCCTTATATACCAGGATGCTTTTACAATCATTCGCAGACACTTGGATTGTGTCCGCTGGAGTTTTTAAATATTAGAAGGAGATACGGTGCCCCATAACTGGATATAATGAGTCCAGATTGGCTACAATATTACTTTTGTATAAAAAATGAATTTAACTCAACAGCCACAGTTGCGGTTGAATTTTGTACGTATGTATTTTTTGTAAGATTTTTATGCAAAATATTTAACGATGACAAAATCGTAAATAAGATACTAACAACTTAGCTTGCCTCACTTCGCTGCTTATTAAATTTCCATGAAAAAGGCAACAGGTATGTTCGTGATTTTCTTGATCTTCTTAGAGCACTAAAATCCTTTTTTTGTCGTTCTAAAGACGAAGAAAGATAAAATAAATGGCGTTAAACACATGATGCAACAGCAGATATATACTTGTAGTATATGTATAATAGACCAGTTGAATATGCTACAACATCTTTTCATGAGCGTCTCATTTGCTTAGTCATAGAGAAGTTTTCAGCATCATCTGTTCATGTAGTATATTCACCCACACCCACACCCACACACACACACACACATATATATATATATATATATATATACATATATATATATACATATATATATATACATATATATATACATATATATATACACACACACATATATATATATATATATATATATATATATACATGTGCGTGTGTGTGTGTGTGTGTGTGAATTGATATTCTGCAATATTGTACATATTGTTTAATACGCAACTTTAACCATACTGTGTAGTATGTAGTAGTATGTTCTCAGTTCATATTAATGTGTGTGTGTATATTATGTTTTTTTTTTGGAGCAGGAAGACGGGTTTATTTATATTTTTATGACTCACTCGTTAGCACCGAAACTTTTGGTTCATAGCACAGATTCTATTGCCACTACATGTTGCTACATGGTGTCGGCCACAATGCACAGAAATTAAAAAGTTTTAACATTAAGAGAAAAGCATAATATTTTGTGTGTACTAGCAGTCGTAGTATTAGTGAATGGTACGTTACGAAGAACGAAGAAGTAGCAATAGTAGCTAAGAGGCATTAGTGGTGTAGTCAAAATGCTAGTGTTGCTAATAGTTGATAGCCATTGTATGGCATAAATGGTATAACTTCACTTTGTTCAGAGGAAAAGAGAATTTTCATTAAAACCAAATGCTGACCTTGTTTATGATTATAGTCCTGTTTTTAATGCCTTTTTTATTTATTTCAGTGTGCATGCATACCTCCTTGGTAGCCTCTCATTTTCATTTGGCTTCGACTTTACTAACTTGTGCCTATGATTTGCATTTCATTTCATTTTGTTTCACTATACATTTTCATGTGTAGATGTATGCAACTAAGTACATAGACTTGTGTATATTTTGAGAATTTCCTTTTGAATTTTATTTCAAGCACGCCCTTTTAATTTATTTGTATTGTTATTCGGTTTACTTGAAATTAAATTTAATAAGCGCACGTTCGTTATTTATTTGGTAAGTGTGAGCCTATCATGCGTTTGGCATAATTAACTATGTAGCAGTTAGATTAGAAGACAGTAACGCAGACATTTATTATCTCTTGGGTAAGTTTTACATATTTGATCTAGTAGTCATCGGAGAGTCATAACTCGGTATGTTTACAAAATAGTTTTTTTTGTGGTATTTTATACGTTTTCCTCTCAGAGTAATCCTATTATTAAATATATACTTATATATGTTGTAGAGGTGGGGTGTCCTAACACATACATGTGACAAGAACAAAGAATTGACGACTTTGGACAAAATTAAATATTTTTCTAAGGGCTTACTTCGTGTGTTATTTGAAAATTTGTTTAAAAGAGTTGTCTAAGTAGATCGTTCTATTTGATATTTCAGCATTGATTACACATTGCCCTTTCGTCGAACTATCGGATTTCCCTGCATCGGCTTTCAGCGTTGAACTTGATATGACTTGAGATATTGCAGATAATGCTACTTCCCTATTTATATATTTCTAAAATCTGAACTTTGAGGAACCAATTCCGAAAATTTTAGTGGGAAATTTTCATTGTCGAAGGAATTGGAAACTATATACAGAAAAATGGACACCGTTTTCCATTTCATTCTGAGAATTATGTCCTATTCGGTTATACCAGACATTATAATAATACTCTCCTAAAATTTTATTAAATTTTTGCATTGCGAAAATTAAACTGCAGCACATCTATGAAATTATTTATGCAGTAGGTATTGAGATTTAAAAATTAAAAAATTTAAAGAGTCGAAAAATAGAATTAGCCTATCCTCAATGTGCAAGATTAGGAAAATTATGAAGATGTAGCAGATGCCATTAGCAAAGCATTCCATAATTGAACATAAATACATACATTCGATATTAATATATAATTTTTATCCTCATTGGAAAATAAGCGTTTTCCAATGCAATACGAGGTACGAACTCGGTCCCAGAACTACCCGACCTGACATATAGATGGTGGCAGTATTTTGAAAAAAATAAGTTTTATAAGGTTGTCACTTTGGTGAAAAGTCACGTTGTTTAGTATTTTTTTTTTTTTTTGGGGCCATCGAAAGTTAACGTCCTCAGTGAATTTGTAAACATGGAAGAAATTGGTCACCGTTATGTACTTCAGTACTCTCATTTGAAAGGTTTCAGTCCAACGAATATTAAAGCCGAACTAGACTCTACTCGGGGGGAGTCTGCCCCTTCGTTTACGACCATATTGGGTGCCAATATTGGCCATGCCAGAAACGGCAAAGAAAATCCACAAAATGATATTGGATGATCGCCGACTGATCAATATAGAAGCTATGCATATATATATGCATATATTGACCCAAAATTTGGAGATGAAAAAGCTGTGTGCAGTTTTTGCTTTGATTCGCAACCATGGATGAGACATAGGTCCACCACTTCACACCTGAGACAAAGGAGCAGTCAAAAGAGTGGACTGAAACGCCTTTTGAAGCACCACTGTCGAACTTTTTAAGCATTTCCTTTCACCAATCGACGCGAGCCTTTTTTGAGTTATTGATAAATTATGGGGTATTCAATGACCGCAAATTTTTTGTACAACTAACTGTTCATGGCAAATCGAATGTATTGACGTGGAGCTAATGTGCAATGATGCCTCTATCTCACGATATGTCAATGACGATCTTGCATTATCAGTTCATGCATTGCATCGATGTTTTGTGGCACAACAACTGATTTTAGACGACCCGTACGGAATTTGTCGGCGACCGAACTACGACCACGATTGAATTCACAATACCAGCAATGTACTCTGGTTTTTGATGGTGCTTTATCGACATACAAAGAACTGAGTTCATCGACGCATTCTTGTTGAGATAATCCACGTCGAAAGTAGTGAAAAATTATCCAACGAAACTATCTCTTGAAATTTTTATTTTTGGGCCAAATTGATTTTCTTAACTCACTGTAAACGAAACAAATAGCATCAAAACGTTGTGAGCACGTTTCTTCTAAAAAATGTTAAACTTTATTATGGTGTTGCCAGATTTTAGCAATTGGCATTAGTGTTGCCAGACCCGGAAATATAAATATTAGCTCTCGCAATTCTATGGTCACACTTACTATACACAAGAAAGTTTTGATTCGGTAGTTTTGTGTTAAGTGTTAGAAAGTATAATTTTGTATCTGAGGTTGGTATGATTTTCATCCGATTACTCCCATTTCCTATTATATGAATTTTGTGATAAAAGCAACTTTACATACCCAGTTTTAGTTAGAGAGGTATATATTTTCGCTCGCAAAACAAACATTTGAACACATATTTTTATATGAGAGGCGGGCGTGGTTTTCCTTCGAATTCGCCAATTCACAAGATCGTCTGTTCATTGGCGAAAATTTTTTTATTTATAGATTTCCAGCTTGATTACTGTATAATTATGGAAGTTATCGTGTGAGCAGTAGGACAGACAATGATAGCCAAATCGATTTAGATCGAGATTCTGATCAATTATTTTTCAATTTTTTCCTATTTCTCCTTTCCATTGGGTACTTCTCAATATCTGATAAGAGCGTTGAGTATTACCAAATACAAGTTAACAATAAACAAAGTGTTGAGTTTTTATTTTGACATAATCCAGTGATAGAAAATATAAAATAAAATATATAAACGTTCACAGTAAAATCGCAACAAATAAAAACGTAAAGTCCGACCGTAGTCAATCAAAAATGTGCACTAAAGTCGAGCCTGAATAAAAAATACGAATGCCTTACTTTTTATTTTGCAAACATTCCACGTGCACCTTTCATTGACTGCGGTGTAAATTTCAAATGAATTAAAGCTTTAGGGCGAAATTATCGGAAAAAGTATGAAACAATCAGCATTAATTTTGATAAGGAACATCTTAATGGATAATCTTGCGCTACAACTTTCGATACCATCTCATACTTATGACACATAAATATGTGTATATTCTATTTGTTTTTCTGAAGATTAACTATTAAAGCTAATTCTATCAGATGAGCATCCTAATAATGTTTCGTACCTCAAGTTTTTTATTTAGTAATTAAATTGATTTACATATTTCGATGTGGCTAGAAGGAAACCGAATAGCTTCCCATGTGACCTACTCTTCCATGTGTACCGAAACATGGGAAATGGATTTTATTTGCAAACATCGTCAAATTAAATTCATTATTTCAACTGCCCACACAGAAAACCACATTACTTTATTTATGTGTGTAGGTATGTACCTACATCCTGTAATTTAATGGAATTTCATAAACATTTTATATTTATTAATGACATAAAAAAAAATAAAAATAAATAAAAAATAAATAAATTAAAGCCCCAAAGGGCTCATTGGCCGAGCTTCTCTTCTATTACTGTTGTGCGTCTTAAGTTTTGGACAGTATTAGAATGGACCTACTTATTTTAGCCGGTTCCGAACGGCAGAACACTTGTGACATCACTTTTTCTGAGCTTTGTCACAGGGTTCTTTTTAGAAGCTTTTTCATGGCAAGTTGTTACTGTCGGAAGAATTGCCAATTGCTTGACGACAGGTGGGTACCATTCGAAAGAAAAATCTTTTCGATATAAAATTTGTTATGCATCAGCCGGGTATTGAACCACGACCTACAGATCAGAAGGCGAACACACTAACCACTGAGCTACGGCACCCACTATTAATGACATACCTGAGCAAATTTCCTTCTGTTCTTAGCATCTGATTCTGAAACTTTTTATGTGAATTTCTGTATGTGTAGGTGATATTTTAAGAAAATATGCTTTCTCCTACTAATATTATATTTAGTTGCAATTATTTCCATGTCATTTAGTAGCGTCCCGTATCGCAATAAGCTACTATTCTACTCTTGTTGACAAAATTTTAATAATGTTAACTTTCAAGGACTGTCTTCATTTATTTGCCTTGCTTGTTGCTTGTTTGAGCTCTGCTATCACTGCTCACAGTTAATGCCACCAACTGACGAACAACTGATTTTATGAAATAATTTTCATTAAATTGTAAAGTCTATAAAGCAACTGACATAAATTCAACTTTGTGCTGTGAGTGATTTGCAAAAATTTTCCATTTCAATTGTTCGTAGAAAATGTAGAAAATAATTGCCATGTTTATGTATTTCGTCAAGAGTGAATTCAATGAAATGAGGTAAAGTGACCGCTTCCAGAGTCGAAGAGTGGAATGATGTCAAACTATGGGTATATTGTATAAGAAGAATTCTCATCAGAGTAAAAAGTGAAAGTATTATGAGCAATTATGATACTTTTCATATGCGAATCGTAGACTTGCCCACAGCCGTTCGCCCTTCTATTCAGCATACCTTTAGTCAAGTTTCATTCTCAATACTCAATTTCGAAAACAAATATCCCTCACTACAAATGCATTCCCAACATTGCACTCGTACACTTGTAGGCTTTAACTCAACTATAATTTGAAAGCTTCCAACATCATTCGAATCATATTTTGAAGGTCATCATTGGTTATGCTATTGTCATATATGTGTAAGTATGTATGTGTACAATTCCATTTATTGTTCCCTTTCGAAGGATATGCCAACAATGACATAACAACAATTACAACAACAAAAACAATCGCTTGAGTCAATAAAAGAAGAGAATAAAAAGAAAAAGCAAAATAAAGAAAAAACAAAAAATGAATTTATCCAACAAGCAAATATACATATAATATTTGTACTTCATCATAAGTTTATCTTTCGCCCTATGAACCGTGAATTCATGCACACAAACATTTTTACAAGATGTCGAATGTCAGTCACAATAAACCATTTTCAATTGGGTAGATTAATTGGAAAATATTATTTTTCATATCATACGTATTGTATATGAGTGAGCCTTGGAAAATTCAGAAAAAATTTTGTTGCACAGACATCTACATTCGGAATTACCACTAACTACCAATAAGGTCTCACAAGGCGATGAGTAAAAAAAATGTGCAGATTCGCAACAAGCGTCTTAAAGTTTTGATATGCCGTTCAATTTGGGTTCCGAAAATGGTTAAACAGCTTTATTTGATTTCTTACGACATAATGTATCCCTTATCAAATCATTATATCTAAATTTAAAACAATGGATATTCCTGATGATTTACTTGGAATATTTTTTAAAATTAAAATTAAATTAAATTGAATTACAAAAAAGTGTGAAAATCGAAAAATAAGTACATTTGTTAATAGGTATGACTTTTAATCTGGTTTACTCTTAAAATGTTTTTTCTACTTAATACCAAATAATTGGGATATAGATAGCTTCATAATTTGATCAATGATCCTTTGAAAAAGTAATAGTATTCTTCGTCAACTAAGTACATAAAAATGCAAAAGGTAAATCCTCTTTACTGAACTTTGAAAATAATCTCTTTTTTTTCGGAATAAGAATAAGCTGAAGAGAAATCATAACAACGATAAAAATATTTGTAAATATCATATGTATGATGTATGTATTTTGTTACTGATTGAAGAGCCAATCAAAGAGCTTTACATGCAATGAATTTGCGTGGTACCTTTTGGGCGTGTACAGATTTACGTAAAAGTACTTAAATGAAAAAGAAAATTATATATATTTATGATTTATTTATTTATATCTACTCATCTTCATCATAAATATCAATCTATACTTATGAATAAGTGTAATGCTCATATTGTTAGATTGTTGCGTGCATTCAATTTGCTTAATGTACAAATAAGCGGATATCCTCTTGCTTCATACAAATCACAATGCAGATACGCCCCAACATATTTTTAAAAGGAATTTTTTTTTTCTATACTCAGCAGGTATTTACTCATTGAATTAATAGACTGTCGAAAGCAATTGTAAAATTGTGTTGTCATAAGAGTCAGGAGTCAGTTTCCACTTGAAAATATTTTCACGAAAAAAAAATTCTATAAGCATTTACAATGATTTACTACAATTTTTGTATGGAAAATCATTTATATAATTAGACATATCTACATATATTTTTGTACATACATACATCCATATATATATTTTTTTGTATGTGATGATATAGTTATTCTAACGTGCACGTAATTATATAGAACTTTTTTTACAATTCTTCTTCTTCTTCAGTTCATTTGCTTTTTAAATTCCATCTCTTTGTTTTTTCCATTGTTGTTTACTTTTTTTCATCAGCTCCTTTCTATTATTATACCCTGCATAATGCAATATGCATGGTATATTCATTTCGGTCAGATGTTTGTGTCCACTTGAAGGAATCTCCGGAGATATAGACATGGATATATATTCGTGATCAGCGTCGATTAAATTTTCGATTTAACGATGTCCGTCCGTCCGTCCGTCCGTCCGTCCGTCCGTCCGTCCGTCCGTCCGTCCGTCCGTCTGTCTGTCACCTGGCTGGTTCGCACGATAACTTGAGTAAATATTGAGCTATTTCGATGAAATTTGGCATAAGTAATCTATGATCCAAGGGTACGGAGGGGATTGATATTGGGCATGATCGGTCAATAACCACGCCCACACCAAGCATTCAAAGCGACTAACCTCGAAATTTTCAAAATCTTTAACTTGCTATAACTCACATAATATACCACTTGGGACAACAATATTTTGCACATAGAGTTATATTATACTACTATATAACCTCGCCAAAAATGGGTGAGCCACGCCTACTTTCTAGCGTAGCTTCCATACAAAGTGTCTGTACTTCTTTTAAATTGAAACTGCTGTAACTTCTACAATCTTCTGTCTAGAATAACCATAATTGACACTTAGATTAACACGGCAGTCAGAAATAATATGGCAGAAAATCAATGTACCACGCCCACTCCTTTTTGGGTCTCCCATACAAAGTTGCGGAAATTAAAAAAAATGTTACCGGTTATAACTTGCAAACTATTCAGCGTAGAATAACGAGATTTAAGGTGTGGATTAGTATTGTACGAGCAACTAGGCTCACAGAAAATGGGCGCACCACGCCCAGTGTTTATCGTAGCCCCCATACAAATTTTAAATTGAAACAGCTGTAACTTAGCCAATCTTATGTCTAGAATAACCATAATTGACACTTAAATTAATATCGTAGTCGGAAATAATCTGGCGAAAAATCTGCGTACCACGCCCACTTCTTATTGGGGCTCCCATACAAAGTTGAGGAAATTAAACAAAAATGTTAACCACCATAACTTAGAAACTATTCAACGTTGGACACCAAATTTAAGGTGTTGATTAACATTGAAAAATTAATTGGATTTACTAGAAAGTGGTAAGCCACGCCCACTTTTTATATAGCTCCCATACTAAGCCTCGGAATTATCTTAAAATCCTTCTACTTCGTCAAAGTCAACCATATTTCGGGTGTAAATTAGTAGTATATGCAAAAATTGTTTCTCGAAAAGTGGAAATAAAAGAAAAGTTGGATATTCGAGTAAACTTTTTATATATAAATCTACATATGCAGGGTATAGTTTGGTCGGCCCCAGCCGACTGTAAGGAGATTTTTTTTGTTTGTTTTTGAGTCTGATTGTGTTGCTCTAAGTTATTCGAATAGGTGTAAACGATTACGTGTATGTGTGTGAAGAATATCAAGCGAGAAGGTGAAGGATATCAAGCGGAAATTGATTTTTTCAATCAATTTACTTTCGAAAAGGTGTAAAAATTAATGCTTTTCAAGAATAAAAAAAGCAATTGCTTACAGACATGCACAATATCATGGTAAATATGGAAGAAATATTTTTTATTTCTTCATAACAATGCTATATTCATTTAGAATCGCATATTGGAGTATCGAAAAGGAATTTTAATTTACATTTTGATGGTGACACAATTAGCTAACAATATAAATTTTTACTTATGAAATGCATTTCGATTTATTTCCAACAACAGAAGAATTGGAGGATCCCTTGCTTCCTGACGTTGGTATACTGACGAGTTTGGAATGGATATTGGCACCGGTGAAAGTATATTTGGTTCAAACACTAGGATCGCCATACTGCGAGATTCTAGACAAATTAGTTGGTACCACTGTAAAAACCCACAAAACCCCACAAAGAGCTGCGCAAATAGAAATATTAAAAGGCGTTCGACAAGGGTGCATACTATCAACTCTCTTATTTAATATCTATTCGGAAAAAATCTTTCAAGAAGCTCTTTATAACGCACAAGAAGGCATAAAAGTAAATGGAAGGAATATTAACAACATCAGGTATGATGCCGACACGACACTCTTCGCGGACAGTATAAAAGATCTACAAATCTCTAGATAATATTAGTCAGTACAGCAACAAATATGGCCTTAAGATCAATGTGGCCAAAACTAAATTCATGGCTGTATGCAGGAGAAATACCCACAGTAAAATAACCTTATCGATACAAGGTGAACTTATAGAAAGAGTGTCCAAATTTCGATACTTAGGAAGCTGGATAAATGAAAATTGGGACTGTACCGAAGAAATCAAAACACGAATAGAAATGGCAAGAGCATCATTCTGCAAATATAAAAAAGTTCTCTGCAGCCATGAAATTAATATGCCAGTACTTTTGTACGCCATGGAAATATGGACCCTTAAGGTAGCTGATATGAATAGAATAGAAGCCTTCGAAATGTGGATATACAGACGTATAATAAAAATCTCATGAACGGATCGTGCTACCAACAGTGAGGTCCTTCGCCGAATGAACCAAGACAGAAAACTTCTTACAACAATCAGGCGAAGGAAGACTTCTTATCTAGGGCATATTCTAAGAAATCGAAAATACAGACTGCTGCAACTCATCCTGGAAGGAAAAACTGAAGGAAGACGTGGCATAGATACGAAGCAATTGTCATGGCTACGCAATGTTAGACAATGGACGGGAATTGGTCACATAAGAGAACTATGGAATGCGGCAAGGGACAGAGAAGCTTTCACAGAAATCACAAACAATATATTTTGACATTATACACTACATAGTTATATACTTTTATACACATATCTATTTATACATTTACTCATATTTGTACGATTGCTAACTTTCGAAAACGAACAGGCAAATAAAGAAGAAGAACCACTGCACATCAGTCCTGAACCGTACGTTTGGATTGCATGGATTTCCACGCGCTCACTCGTTGATGCAAGGGACAGAAAAGATCCCTAGAATTCGCACAGAAACAACATTCATAGTCTGATTGTGAGAAGCCAAAGGGCTCGCCACAGTAAACATATGTCCCAATCAAAGAGCTTATAAAAATCTTATTTAAGATAGGTCACAGGTCATCATACCATCAAATATCACCTCCATAAAATGAGTCCATCCAAAAGGACAATTTGTTGCCTTTGTTCGGAAGAAGATGAAACTTTCGAGAAAACTCTGTGCACTATCTAGCATTAGCTCACAATAGAAGAAAGATATTCAGTACAGCGCTTCTTAGTCCGTTTGAAATGAAATGAGGCACTCGTTTGCCTAAATAGGATTTCTTCAACAAAAATGTCTTTTAGGTAGCAGTGTTCGGTTTTGGGCCACCATTTGAAAAAAAAATCAGACCAACTTTTACGTAATTTTATATTATTTTATGTTTTACAGTCAAAATTCATTCGCCAGAAAAGCTTGTCGTATATCCTTTCGTTGGTACACGCACAATTATTGAATACAAAATTCGATAAAATGAAGTGACCTTCAGTCATACAATGCTCAATATATTTACATACGTAGATGTATGTGTGTTTGTATCCCTTTAGACATCCATCATATCAATACAACAGTAACATGTTCATTTTATGAAGTTGATGTGAAATGTTCAAAGTATCTTGCAAATTAAAAATTCATTTCAAAAAGCCTTCTCAGCTTTGCAGAAGATGTATGCTCATAAGCAAATATTTAGTTAATGAATGTACTTACATACATATATATCCTTTTCATTTATTCTTTCGCTTTTATTCTTTTGTCTTTCAAAATGAATTATTAATGACAAGTATGGAAAAATTTTAAAATATTTTAAACATTTTGGGGGTGATTATATAATTGTCTCTCTGAAAATCACAGTGTATGTGTATTTTTCCTTTATTATTTACAACTGCTTACATGTTTTAATCGTCTAGCTGTTTTAATCTTTTTCCAACATTTTATTTGATTTTTACTTCATAATTTTAATGTTTATTTTTGTGCTTTAATCTTTTTGTTTTTTTTTTTTGTATAAATTGTTGTTCTTAAACAAATATAAAATTATGTTCAAGATTGAAATCATTTGTCAGTCGTAAATATAATATCTCTTCGGCCCTTGTAATATATGCAGGAGAAAACGCCTAAGTCTTAATTCCTTGTTGCTTTTATTTGCTAATATGTTTCATGCAAAAAAAATTTATTACATCGTAAGCACGTAATATTCTACTGCGTAGTGCTAAATAACGCACCTCCAAAAGGGTGTAAAGGATTTCTTGTACCTTAGAGATCGATTTGTATTTCTATGCAACGCAATATATTTTAATAAAAAACCAAGTCCTTTGCGACATTGCTATGGAATGAAATTAAACGGTAGGTATCTTAGTCAAGTAATGGTCACACAAATCTTTTTAAAGTATTTTATACTAACTTTTGAACAGTCAATTACTGTTCTGCTAGTAGAAGCTACACCACTGAAACTAAACAGACTTTGGAAATTGTAAAAATACAGAAATTACTATACAATAATCTGGTCTCTACTCTAATTGAGGACTATATAGATGATTGATGTCTGGCAGATACAACACTTATCTGTTCTTTAAGTAAAAGGTTTATATGTATTTTAGGCGATTTAAGGTTATGGTTGTGGTTCTAATCCTAGAAGAGGAATTTGAAAAGAACACCAAGGAAATCTGATTGCGGTAGTAATCTCATATTCAGAATACGGACCTTGTATGCAGTTCGTAGAAACGTTGTCGAACCCCGTACACGAGTGTTCCCTACTTTCTATTTTCACTATTGTGCTACATAATTTGATTGCCATTTCAGTATGTCACAAACATATTAGAAAAATTATTTTACAGTCCAAACTATACCATGCACATGTAGATACTTGTATATACATGTTGACCTAAGTTTAAGATCATTCCGAGCCTTTGTATGGAAGCTATATAAAAAGCGGTCATGATCGCAGTAGTAATCCAAGTGTTACAGCGGTTTAAATTTAAAAGATAGTCGGTTAGTTTCGTTGGGAGCTACTATAAACAGTGGGCATGGCTGCCTCATTTCTTGTAAATACAGTTACCCTTACAATAATTATTCACAACTTAAATATGGTTGCTCTATACTGAATAGTTTGTAAGTTATGGCGGTTTAAAATCTTGTTTCATTTCCTCGACATTGTATGGGAGTCACATAAAGAAGTGGGCGTGGCTTTCTGATTTTATGTCGCCTTATTCCTGTCTACAATATTAATCTAAGTGTCAATTATGGTTGCTCCAGGCAGAAAATTTCGAGGTTACAGTGGTTTAAATTTAAAAGAATTCTGCATTTTTTAAGTGGTTGCTATAAACAGTGAGCGTGGCTAGTCCATTGCTTGGAGAGCAACGCCTACTTTTTATAGTCAATCATCTGTCTAAGAGAACCATATTTGACACTTATATTAACATTCTACTCCTTTGTGTAGCTCCCATACAGATCCAGGAAATTAAAGAAAATTTAAGCGCCATAACTTACAAACTATCCATCGTGAAACAACCACGTTTAAGTTGTACATTAGTATTGTAAGGATAACTAAATTTACAAGAAATGGGCGAGCCACGCCCACGTCTTTAAGTGACTCCCATACAAAGGAAATTAAAAAAATACGTTTTAAACGTCATAACTTACAAACTATTCCTTCAAGTGGTTACAGACATCTGACCTAAATGAATATACCTTGCATAGAATTATGCAGGGTATAAATATTGCTGTTAATTCGTGATGTTAAATATAATTTGTTCCTATTCACCATCTTCAAAGTCTAATCCGAAATCGTGTGGTCTTATAACGGTACATCGCTGATTTAAGTGAGCCCGGCGAGGTGGCCTACTACTTACCTATTTGCCTATCTATACCATAGTCGTTAAATAAATATATTTTTTGCCATTATTGCGATTTGTCTATTGCGTCATTTCATAATTATCACTGCGTTAGTATGCTTGACCATCATCAGAGGGTAAGATAAAAACACTTTGTTTTTTTTTTGGGAGGCACGTACTTGTACTTTTGTATATACCTATGTGTAAACTGCTATGCATGAGTACACCACTCGTGATGTGATGGTTAAAATGATTAGTACCTCCACATTGACTCAAGCGGCCGTTGTTTTTTCGTTTTGGGTTGAACAAGCACATGCTTGCTTATTTCTTAATCCATATGCTTCGCTGCCATATTTCACATGGCTTAGTTTTGGTTAACAAAATAAATTTAGCGTATAATCACAGAGCTTTAGAGTTATACCTTCGTTATTCTCACTTTAGCCACAACTTTGCCAGTGGCTAGTTGATCCCAGTTGTTGTGCGTGTTGTGTGATGCGTTTTGGTCTCTTGCGTTTATTTTGCAGCTCTGCGTTTTCATTTGTCCCTTCGTTTATTTGTTTCTTGTTAATTTGCGGTCGATTTCTCCCCTCGATGTGAAAACCGACATGACAGCTGTCAGTAAAAATGGATAATTTCCATGATATTCATCATTTTCCCCCATTTATTTACCGACCGTCTACCCACAAAAGGGAATATGATAAAGAAAGGTTCAAGTGAACTTCAGTGAAGTGTCCACTGCGATAGCAGACTGAAAAAGAGGAAAGAGTGAGAGAGAAAAATTATGGGTTGCAAAAATAAGAATAACATGTAGTCGAATTAAATGTACTTTACATGCACAACTTTTATTTATAAAGTGTTGAATGACTATATACAATCATATATAATATATTGAACAAATTAATAAAGATTAACAATTTGCTACTGAGTGTGAAGAAAGATTTTCTTTTAATTTTTAAATGCTTTTATTAAACTTCTTTACGAATAAGTGTCTTATTGGTTTTAAACAATTTAACAGTTTCGGTTATTGTTTATATAAATAAACGAATTTTCACTTTAAGATTCCAAATTTTCCGAACCTATTTAAAATGATTTACAACAGTTTTATTTAACAATTTATAAATGTTACCACTTCCTTTTCCTCATAAATAAACAATTTATTTATATTTTCCGATTTGTTCACATACCTGGCCTATACTTAAGCGTAGGCTAGTATAGGAGGAAATTATTTTGTTTGAGTTTGTACACAAACCGAGACTGGAAAAATCGGCTTTAATGTCAGGAATTTTGGTTGTAATGTTTAAATTTAGCAATATCCCATTTGCTTTATACGAATAAAATCATATGAAGTTAAGCTTCTTGCTTTTTTTGCTTTTCTTAAACACTCTTATAAAAGGTCAAATCTTGCCACTGTAAATAAACTAACGTCCAATACTCAGAAAATAAAGAAATTTTGTACTTAAGTGTCTTGGTGACAATACATGTTTATCTTACAATTTTACCGTTTCCTTTAATCTTTAAATAAAATAACAAATGTTCAATTTAAGGCTCCAATTTCTCCGAAACTATTTAATATAATGAAGTGCAATTTTTCCACAATTTATAAATGTAAATTGTAAAATTATGAGGAAGGGGTACCCCGATTTTCCGACTTGCTAACTTATGGGACGGTGTCTCTTCATATGCTTGGTTGGTATAAATTGATTCGAATTTGGGGGAATCCCATTTGCGTTACATTAACAAAATCATATATAAATAATTTATAAATGGGATATAAAAACTGTATTTATTATAAATATGAAACCAATGCAGTGTAAATACATTGTTCGGTACTCTTAAATGCTAACTTTAATTACTGATATGAAAATATTGAACATATTGAAATACTTAAATAAAAAAATAAAATAAAACTTTAACAAAAGAAACATTTTCTTAATGCTTTTCTTTAACTTGAAAGGATTTACAAAAAAATTAAATTGTACCAAAATGTAAAAAATAAAAAACCTTCAAAAAAATAAAATTGTGCTCAAAATAAAAAATAATTGTTATTTTCTTTAACGAGTAAATGAATCGAAATAGAAGAAGACAAAATAATCGCTAGTTTATTTTTTCTCATATGTGAAACTTTAAATTTGTCAGCAAGTCTTGTAGACCACTTTCTCTTATAAATAAAATAAATCATGTAAATAAATCATATTGTTCATAATTTTTTCGCACTGGATATTTATTATCCTTTTTCAATGGTAAAAACAACAACGGTTTTAATGATGACGATGATAATAACATAGTTAGTTGCTGCACTTTTTTCTTGAACGCCGTTTTCAATCATCATCATATCCACCTACAGTATCGGCCTTGTCCATTGATGTAAATACATGTTATTGAGGTATTGCACAGTAGTTCGAACTGATAACGGGATTAGGTGAATATGTTTGGGATCAATTAGTTTGCTCATATCTCTTATCTCATGATGAAAATGGTTATTATTAAAATATATAAAAAATGCTTAAATGCGAACAAAATGGAAACATGGTATAATAATAAACAGATCTGATCAGATCTATTGATAATATCACGCATGGCTTTCATTAGGCCGTGAGTTCTATACCCGGCTGAACTGCCACTTTTATATCGAAAAGATTTTCCTTTCAAACGTTATCCCCGTCTCGGCAAGCAATTGCCAATTCTTCGGCAGCTTGTAAAAAAGCTTTGTGACAAAGCTAAGAAAAAGTGACGTCACAAGAGTTCTGCCGTTCGTAACCGGCTAAAATAAGTGGGTCCCTTCTATGTTAATACTGTAGAAAACGTAACATGCACAACAGTACTAGACGAAAAACTTGGACAAAGAGTTCTTAGGTGTAATAGATGTGCCATAGATGTTATTTTTTACGATTAACTCCATCATAATAATATGTTATTTTTATTTAAAGGTTCAATGACTTAGTTTTTATGTAAGGTATATTTGTCCCGCTTTTTACCCCGGAGTTATTGAATTCCTAAACAGGATCGTAGGAAATCCCTTTGCTTCTTCTACAAAGTTTTAAATTTTTTCAATAAATTTCAAATAGTATTTGCTATTCACAGAGCTGAGCTGAGCGAGCGTTTTTTTCTGAGAGTTTTTCTGAAATTAAAAAAGAAACACTTTCTTTGAAATGAGAATAAATTGAGGATGAGAATAGTCAATTGTAAATGCGAATACGTTAATTGAATATGAGAAAGGTCAATAATAAATGACAAAGTATTAATTTGTGGCTGTAGCTCAGTGGTTATGCATTGGTCGTGGGTTCAATCCCCGGCTGAAGCATAACAAAATTTAATATCGGAAAGATATTTCTTTCTAACGATGCGATATTTCACGAGGTTAGTTTATCTAACAGTGTGCTTAAACGCTTAAATTTCGGCTTTTTGTAAATTTAAGCGTTTAGATGAATACCATTTCTGAATATTTAATCAATAAAATGTTTCAAAAATAGTGAAATCATTTTTTGCAAAATTTTCCTTCCGAAACCTTCCTGTGTAACCGAAATTTTAAAATCCAAATAGTAATTCTAATTGTCAGCTGATTATTTCAAATTTTTAACTCCGAAATCCGTGAGTGAAATTTGTTGCTAAACTTTACACTGAATGGAGCACTGTGTCTCTTATTTATTGTTGGTACCGTTTTTGTGTTGCAATAAAATTGATCAGGTTTACTTGTTTGATGCTGTTATTGATGTTTTTATCATTTCTTCTACATCATATTATTACTTTTTGTTAGTTATCCGTTCATATCCTGTATTGTGTGTATTTGATGGCTGTCAGTAATCATTATATCTCTCCTTCTACATCAAACATATGCATCACATATATACAAACAATACCCAGTGAGAAACTGTGTTGAAAAATTTACTAACGAATTCTTTGGACATTACGTGTGTAAAATCTATGAAACCATATTAAAGTCTATTGAAGCAGTACCTAAGTTTAATTCATAGAAAATTGATAATCATTTTTTTTACCATTACTGGTATTTTCTCACTGGGTAACTATATACGTATATAGAGTTATGTTCGATTGACTATTAAATTGGTTCAATGGATTAGTTGAACACACACAAGAGTGGCAGTAGTGACACAGTGACAGTATTAGTTAGTGTTCATATGTATCGCATTAGTCACACTAAAATTCGAATTCATTTAGTTTCTGGTAAACTCACAAATGATTGATTAAAAATTGTTTTTTGGTTTAATTAATATTCTTATGCGTAATAATTAAAAAATTTCCTCTAAGTTTATAATATTTGTGATTAACATTGATGAATTGTAGATGAAAAGTGGTAGTTATTTGAGAGTATGCAAACTTAATTAAATTCACTTCAACACCATGTTCATGTATGCAAAAAAATGCTAATTTTATCACTCATCACCATCATTTTCATCATCTGCATCATCAGAAGGACATCATCAAATTATCTTTCACACTAAACATTCTCTACATGATACAGACCGACTCAGCAATTTGCACAGCATTAGCCTATTATGTAGGAGTACTCGTATATACAAGCGATTGAATGATTGATTATATGAATGTTCGCTCACATTACATGCACATACGAGTATTTCCAGGTGCTCATGAAGGATGTACGAATATAAAATTCAAATGAATTAATTTGTTACTATTTGCTATATGTACGCTTTACTACTTTCATCGAAATACAGAGTATGCCAGTGGATTAGAGATTAGTATGTTAATTTCCAATGATAAATTTTGCAATAGATTTTTTTAATCAGAAAAAAAACTAAAATAATATGAATTTAAACGTGAATGATAGATGTGTCATTTAGCATTTTGGTAAAAAACAAAAACAAGAAGCACAAATTTAAACACACTTACAAGAATAATACTCATGATAATCTAACTTTTATATCACACCCTCTATGTTCAATAGAAATTGCACAGAATGGCAAGTACTTAACATTTGATACATGTGGCTACAATTACATGCTCAAAGTACAACACACAGTATACAGGATATTTAATATGAAAAAGCCGTCATATAGAGCCTTTTAATTAGTGGCAATGTGGCATAAAATAGTTATACTTATGCGTGGACACATACATACATGTAGGCACGGCAACAAGCATGTATTTGCTACCAGTGCAGTTTGGTAGGCTAGTTAGGCCTGTATCCAACATTCTTCTTTAAAGGTGAGTGCTACTCTTGTTCATATAAAAAAGAAGACACTTTTTAAATCAATTTCATAAACTGACCACTGAATGTAGTTGAAATTTTAAATTATGTAAAGTGTGTCACCTGTCGATTGGACATATAGGAAGAGAGTTCAATGACACACTCCTATGTCGACAGAAGTTGTTTGTAATTAACAATTGATATCACGATAATTGAAATCTATTAATTTTTGGCATTGGTAAGTACTCGTATCATATTAAAATCGGATAAGCAATTTTTCACAAAAAATTCATAATTCCATTTTCGAGGTCACTTTCATCGATATACAATAAGGGTACTTATGTATTTATCACTGAATATCTCAGCTTGAAAAAAGCGATTTCAAGAAAATTACATTTATTTGCAGCTTCTACTTTAAATAATATTTATACTATCATATGAGTGCCTAACGAATTATGCATGAAGGAATTTTGTTGTCTGAGATATTCACTAGATATTTCCATGTGCTTGGTGGTCTGGTGGTGTTTTCGCAAGGTAACGTGTCTAACTGCCTCAACCAGGTGGGGCTAGCGCAATCCTTGTTGAACTCATCGCAAGTCAACTCACTGGCTGTCATGTAGTTTGATCTGAGCGCTATGTGATGATACCTTTATTTGTTAATGAGGGGTAGTCATATAGCTTGCTCTGCTTACTCTGTGATGGCGCTTTCATTATTATTAATGGGGGCCCTCCATGTGGCGACCACCGGGCAACGTCTTCCTGGCACCCGCTGGGAGGCGGCTGAAGTGAGTGGCGAAAATCTCCTCGGTTAGAGGTTGTGCGTTGGGTTTGGGACCCGCCACATAAAAAACCCCCCCAATGAAAAAAACAAATATGCCTCGGAGAAGGACTACCGTTTTTGTTGATGACCCCCGCAAACGAAAAAAGGACCACGATTTACGGATATGCACCTGGAATGTCCGATCCCTTTATAGGGAGGGTGCCTCTATCCAGCTGGTTGATGTCCTCGAAAAATACAGAGCTGACATCACCGCTCTCCAGGAAATGCGATGGACAGGACAGGGCTGCTCCAAAAGAGCGTCCTGTGACATCTACTACAGTTGCCATGCTGAAAGGCACGAATTAGGATGTGGATTTTTGGTCAGCAAGAGACTACGACATCTTGTCTCGCAGTTCACGCCTGTGAACGAACGGCTGGCCACAATCCGCATCAAGGCAAAATTTTTCAACATCAGCCTTATATGTGCCCACGCTCCGACGGATGAGAAGGACAATGTGACCAAGGAGAGCTTCTTTCAGCGCCTCGAAGAAGCTTATGACCGCTGCCCCCGCCACGATATCAAAATCGTGCTTGGCGACTTTAATGCCAGGGTGGGCAAGGAAGGTACCTTTGGTCCAACTGTCGGAAAATTCAGCCTCCACCAAAACACCTCCGATAACGGAATGAGGCTGATTGACTTCGCTGCAGCACGAAACATGGTAATTGGTGGTACCAGATTCCAGCATCTCGACATCCACAAAGCGACATGGCTGTCTCCAGATCATCGTACAAGAAACCAAATTGATCATGTGTTGATTGACGGAAGGCATGCTTCCAGTGTGATGGACGTGAAATCGATCCGTGGTGCCAACATCGACTCGGATCACTACCTTGTTGCAGCTAAGGTGCGCACACGCTTATGTGTCGCAAATAACAAGAGAAGTCCCACACAGAGAAAGCTCGACGTCAGTAAGCTGCAATCACCAGAGACAGCAGATGCATTTTCCACTCGACTATCGGATCTGCTTATGCAGAACACTCCCCCACTTGATGATACATGCGCACGGTGGACACATATATCCCACTCCATGACTACTGCTGCCGAGGAGGTAATCGGTTACTACCGGCCTCTGAGGAATGAGTGGTATGATCAGGAGTGTCGCGACGCTACCGCAGAGAAAGACGCCGCCTACAGAAAAACCCTGCGTGCAGGCGTAACGCGAGCTGTTAAGGAGCGGTATAGAGAGAAAAGGAGTGCAGAGAGACGTCTTTTCAGGCGAAAGAAGAGGGAGTTGGAAAGACGCGAGCGTGAGGAGATAGAGATGTGTACCGACAAGAATGAGACTCGAAAATTCTTTGAAAAGATCAAGCGCCTGAGTGGAGGTTTAAATCCTGGAGCCTCTTCTTGTCGTGATGGAAATGGGAGTCTGGTTACGGATGTCCAGAGTGTACTGAGCCTATGGAGGGAACACTTCTCCACGTTACTGAATGGCGATGCTACGAACAATTCCGCCAGTGGAGGAGAATGCCCGATAACCCCAATTACAGATGATGGTGTTGATGTTCCACCACCCGACTATGACGAGGTTGAAACGGCCATTTTAAGGCTGAAGAACAACAAAGCTGCAGGTGCTGATGGCCTGCCTGCCGAGTTGTTTAAGACCGGAGGCGTTGAGCTGCTCACCCGCATGCACCAGCTCATAAGCAGAATATGGTCGGATGAAAGCATGCCTGATGATTGGAGGCTCAGTGTTCTCTGTCCTGTACATAAAAAAGGAGACCCCACAATTTGCGCCAACTACCGTGGAATAAGTCTCCTGAGCATCGCGTACAAGGTTCTATCGAGCGTACTCTGTGAAAGATTGAAGCCTATGCTCAGCAACCTGATTGGACCTTATCAGTGTGGCTTCAGACCTGGTAAATCCACCATCGACCAGATTTTCACACTGCGCCAAATCCTGGAGAAGACCCAAGAAAAACAGATCGACACACACCACCTATTTGTTGATTATAAAGCCGCTTTCGACAGTCCGGTAAGGGATTACCTCTACGCAACAATGTCTGAGTTCGGTATTCCTGCAAAGCTCATTCGACTTTGTAGAATGACACTGCATAACTCCCGTTGTGCAGTGAAAATTGGGAAGGACCTCTCCGCACCGTTTAATACCGAACGGGGTTTCAGACAAGGTGATTCGTTATCGTGCGACTTCTTCAATCTTATTATGGAGAAAATAATACGAGCTGCTGATCTACGACATAATGGCACTATCTTCAACAAAAGTGTCATGCTGTTAGCGTATGCCGACGATATTGACATAATCGGCATGAACACGCGAGCAGTCAGTGCAGCATTCTCAGAGTTGGAAAGAGAGTCGCGTCGGATGGGTCTCACGGTGAACGAGGGCAAGACGAAGTATCTAGTGTCAACAAACAAAGAGTCCCGGCGTCTTGGACAGCACGTCACTGTTGACAACTACGCTTTTGAAGTAGTAAGGGACTTTGTCTATCTTGGAACCAGCATTAACAGCAGTAATGACGTCAGCTTGGAGATCATGCGTAGGATAACTCTTGCTAACAGGTGTTACTTTGGGCTGAGTAAGCAATTGAGAAGTCGAGCCCTCTCTCGAAGAACGAAAACTACATTCTACAAGTCTCTCATCATGCCTGTCCTAACATATGGCGCTGAAGCCTGGACAATTTCCACCTCGGATGAGCGAATACTTGGAGTTTTCGAGAGAAAAGTCCTACGCAAGATCTTTGGACCTATTTGCGTTGGTGGCGAGTACCGAATAAGGTACAACCATGAGCTGTACGAGCTGTATGCCGATATTGACATAGTAAAGCGCATCAAAATCCAGCGGCTGCGCTGGCTAGGTCATGTCGAGCGAATGGAAGAACACGCTCCAGCTAAGAAGGTGTTATATTCGGAACCTGCTGGAGGACGACGCAAAAGAGGAAGACCAAACCTCCGGTGGAAAGACCAAGTACTGGAGAACCTGACGGCGCTTGGAATTTCTAACTGGCGCCAGCTAGCGAAGAACAGAGATGGCTGGCGAAGCATATTATTTTCGGCCTAAATCGATATTCGGTTGTTATGGCCACATAAGTAAGTAAGTAAGTATTTCCATGTGCTTATTGTACTTCGATAGGTACTGAAAATTGTAGTATCAATTTTTGATTCACCCAACAAAGAAATTTCCGTAGGATTGAAAATTAATAAATAATTTTAAAAATCTGATTAAAGAAATAAATACTGATAGTAAGTATTAATTTTTGCCCGCAAAACTTTTAATAAATATTGCATCATAGAGTTATTTGATTGCTGAAATTGACATTTGTATATATCATGCAAAATTGTGGATACTTCTCTTTAGATTCGAATTTTCTTGCAGTCTTGCAGAGTAGATTCTATCATCTACCAAATATTATCCTACAACCAATTATATTCGGTTTCGATATAGTTTAGTTCAAGAAATTCCAATGACGTCGCTGACTGGCGGTTGCTAATGTGAAAGAATATTATTTTGTCGTTTGCGATTTTTAACTAAGTTTAGCTATTAAACACAGCATGAAAATTCAACATTAGTTGAGTCAAAATATTGATTTTTTAAAATATCATCTTATCGCTTCACCGAAAAGAATAAACATAAAATATACATATTAAAGCACATTAGCAACAGAAATCGTTCGAACTGTTTAATTGAATTTTTTGTTAACAACTTATCACTTTTGGTTTGCAGTAAAACATAAGGTGCTAGCTTAACATTAAAACATAAGGTGCTAGCTTCACATTAAAAAAGACACCACTTCTGAGGCAGCTCCATAAGTTGTATTGGAATAATACATTAAGCAAAAATCGGACGCCAAAGTAGAGTTCTGAGACCATATGTTATCTCAAAAGGTATTTTTTGGTCTCTAGCCACTTGGTCCTGTCAGTTCCAATTACCTGAACTACCTGTGTATGTAAAAGCACTTTATCCGCTCTAAAACTCTCTCAAAAATTGTGAAATATTGACGGTAAATCTCAAGTCACCTAATTACTGATTATGAGCGATTAGTTTAAATTCAATATTTGTACATACTTGGTATGATAAAATGTTGTAGGTAAGCCAATCTGAATTTCTGAATTATCAACCAAAAAGTATATTTGAATCTTGTGAAGTTTCAGTATTCTTCATCCATGAAACGGCACTGTTTATTACCGTACTAATTAGTTGGCTTATAGCATAGCGTAGCAACAAGAGTCGCAGTAGCAGGTGGTTTAACACTATTCCACTATGTTACATTTGCATCAAAATTTTCAATTAGCATTCGAAATGAGTATCATGTGCATGTTGAAAGTAGCATTTAATTCTTTGAAATAGTTATGCATATGCATCTATGTAATATATTTTACAATTTCAACGTAAACTTAAATAGTGACAACTTCATTTACTCTGTGTTTTTCAACTATTATTCTATTGAGGGACAGAGAGAGAGAGAGAGAGAGAGAAAGAGAAAAAGAAATAATAGATTAGTGAATACTTACTATAATTATATTTTACTTATTTATTTAAAAAAAATTTTACTTATATCTTTTTGACTTATATCTTTCATCTTCTAATTAGTGGTACATATTACTTGGTATTGAAAGCAATTAGAGTTATGTGTATATGTCCCTGGAATAAAATTGATTTCATATTCGTTTCAATCGAAGGATTAATTTATGTACCGACATAGAGTATTTTTTTTAATTCAGTGTATAGAATTCAAATTCTGTAGCTATGGCAGAATAAATATTAAAAAATAATAAATATGGTCCTAGGCCGACTTTTTAACACGTTGAGCCAGAAGATTGTGTGTGGAAGATAAATAAAAAGTAAAAATTTGAAGATTTTGAATGTATCTATATTAAATAGCGAACATGGCTAGCCTATTTCATGCAAAATTTTTTCCTACTACTATATTAGTATCTCTCATAAGAGAGGGCGGCCGCTCTAACCTATATTAGTATACACGCTAATATTGTTGTCGGACAATACACAAATGAGAGATTGATTGAAATTGACTTTACAATTAATGTTTTGTCTTGTGGTAGATACCATTGCAATTGGCACTGACTACGTGAAGCTAAAGTATGTATGTTTCCATTAGAGGCAAATCCTATAAGCTATATTATTATTTGTTGATTTTTAGATATGTATGCGTTCATTATGTATATACACTACTACCGTGTTACCTTTTAAGGCATCAAGTATCAAGATTAAGTATTTCAACCTTCTATTGGCGATTCCTGGGTAGCTATGAGGTATTTTCAGGTATTATTCGTGAATTTGTATTTGCATGTCATTAAAAGATGGAGATACATACTCGTAATATACTTTAGCCATTTAGGGGCATCATTAGGTTGTTGGAAAAGTTTTTGATAAAAATTTTAATTAAAGGGGTTTCCATTAGGGACATAACAATTTTATCTATTAATAGAACACAGAAATATTTGAAATATTGAGTTCAAATTTATTGTGGATATATTGCAAGCATTACATTTTATGAATGAAATTCGATTTCGGTCATATGACCACAAGAGCCCGTTTACAGCGCACCAAACAGTAACCTTTTGCGGGTGCAACGGTGTCTCCAGAAGCACTTGTGGGTTTGTTGCTGACTAAGAATGCATATTTTGCTTATTGACAAAGACATTGAGCCAGAAATGAGCTTCATCGCTGAAGATGATTTTTCGCTCTTAAAGTTGCGACCACCGACTCAGAATTTCGGTAGTAATTTTTAATAATTTCCAAACGTTGCTGGTTCGTTAACTTTACCATGATGTAAATGCTGACTTTAACTAACGTTTTGACATTGACAGTTGATTAAAAAAGTTTAAGGATGCGTTCATATAAAGATACGAAATTGTTATGTCTCTAATGGAAAACCCTTTATTTAGGGGAGTCATACAATGACAAGGACATATGCTGCTAGTAAACTCGGTAACTCAAAGTTGTGCCCCAATAACTTTTATATTTTGTTCACAATTTGGAAATCTTAAAAATTCTTAAAATATAAGGTATTATTTACTAAATTATATATTAAATTCATGAGCATTAATTCTGCAGTTGGATGTAGTTTTGAAGGAGCAAAGTCACTAGAGGAACCAACGAGATACAATTATATTAAGTAGGTGAACTGGTTTCGTTTTGAGCTGCTCGTTAAGCTGCTTCTCTCTATTCAGTTAAATATCTTTTTGTTTTTGTTTTGTTTTTTTTAATTTGCTCTTTTCTTCCTAATACCTAGTCGAGTTGACAACTCACTTTAATAGTGGCACCTTGAGTATGGCAATTCAAATAGCAACATCTATAAAGAGCCATCAATATTTACTACTCAATGTGGCATTCTACACTTATTACATACATACGAGTACCCTTACAAATGCGTATAAAAATGTGCTCATCATTTCTGATGTCCGCTTGTTAATGCATGCTATCTTGATTGGCTTCATTGACTCTCTGTAACGTATATATGTATTGTATTTTTTATGGTTTGCTAGCAATAGTAGTAGGCATATGAGAGACTATTATCCTTCTATCGTACTCTATTTCTTGATTCTTGATTCTTATCGTTGTACTTCGATGAATCGATGAATGTCACATCAAATTTCATGTTCATTTCGAATGCATCGAACATACGATAGATGAGCATAATAATGTCATATCATACTTGTTCTTTTGCTGTACGAACTTTGAAGGACTTATTTTCAGTCAACAATATTGTACATTCTATTGACTGTATTGACGAGTGAAGGTTTGAACGTACGGAAGTTTCCGTATTCTTACCATATACGTATTTAATAAAGCATAATAGGTTGTTTTTTTTCTCCAGAATATGTATGCTATTTTTTTCACCTCACTCTATTGCTAATGCTGATAATTTCCCTTTTGTACTTTCATTCGTTTTCGAAACGATTGACCATATTTGAGTCCGTTCTTATATGAATGGCTGGTTGGTTGTCGGTCCTTTATTTTTATGGTAATTTTTTTTATTATTATTATTATTTTGTTCCTACTATTTTTCCATTTCCTTACTAGATTTGTTTTCCCCTCTATTATTTTCTCATTCATTGTTGGTATTTTTTGTGTTCCTTGGCATTCTCCATGTCATAATTCCATTGGAAATTGATTTTCCTAATGAGAAAGGTGGACACATTTTCTTCGTACATTCATTTTTGCGTAAAGTTTTCTATATAAAATTATGTGGGTGTATTCGATTTGTTCCATTCGTTCGATTATTCTGACAAAGAATAATGAATTGTTATGGATTTCATGAGAAAAGTTTTATTTTTCTTCATCTCGTATATCTTCATCTACGTACGTATATGTGTGCGTGCTTTGTATGGTACTTGTATCTCAGTTTTAGTTTGCTCGACTTCATATTTTAATCATCAACAATATTGATTGAAAGTGAATACACTCTTGATCAACTTAACAAACAATATTAATGCGGTAGTGACACCAATGAAAATAAAAATATAGTATATAATAATAATATTAATAATAATAATAATAGTAATGAAAAAGCATACATATATAGAAAAAAGGATTAAACCATCTGGCACCAATATGAATGATATCAGAAACTACAAATATAATTGATATAATATGAGGTGTGTCTTTTGACGATTTTAATTTCACGATGTAGTTATTTTTGCAGCAGCTCAATATCCCATTGTGACTTGTTGGAAAAATTGAAACATTCACCGCACTATGCTAAGGGGTCGATGACACAATTTGAATTCCACAGTACGATATATGAATTAAACTTGCATATATCCCTCATTACATTCGGCCAATTGGCAATTAACAAATCTAATCGATAGAGCTCACGGATTTCAAATGAGAGACAAAAACTGACATTGTAAGAAAATACATTTTTATCATCCTTCTGTTTTACTCACATTTCCTCTATGAGGGCCGATCAAACACTCCTCATATTTGAAGGCAGGTCTGAATTTCAGAATGATTTAGTCTAATTAGCTTCTATTTTGTATCACTTGTGTTCCGTGCTTCGTGATAAAATGTAATATCATGCGAAGAATAAGTTGGATGCTGTCTATTGGGTGCTTTTACCTTATATGGCCACCGTGAAATATTGGTTTAAGGAGTTACACCACTGTAGAATTTTCAAAAAATGGAAAAAATTTTTTATTCTTAAATAGTCATTAATAGTCTCAAAAATAATATACTAAAGGATGGAAGACGGCAAAAATGTCTAAATGTCTGAATTTCGAGTTTTGCCGCAAGACGTCTGAGGTATTCTCCGAGCATCTTTAAACTTTAAACGCGTTTTTCTCGAAACCACTTTTTTTGAGCTGGCCGGAAACATAACTCGAACAAATCTTAACCGATTGATTTGAAAATTTTTACAATACATTTAAAATCGTATTCTTCAGCAACGTACGTAGGATTTTTTTGAAATTGTGCATATTTTTTTATTTATAAACAATTTTTTGACGATTTTTTAGGTGAAATTTCGAACTTTTTCTTCAAAGGGTCGCCATTTTACGAAAAATCAATTAATCCAAAAACCCCTACGTACGTCTCTTGCTATTGTAATATGGAATAAAAAAATATTCGGTTTTTTGTTCCAGATCGAAAATTGCGGGCGATAGGTTTCCGGCCGTGCATCGCGGTGAAAAAACGCATCAGCGGGGAAATGCTGCACAGCCGCCATTTTGTTTTTGAATCGCGCAACTTAATTGTTTTTTTGGACTTCAAGATTAACATTAAAAAATACTTTTTACAGAATTTGAATATCTCCTTTTGTTTGGCCTACGAAAATTCCCGAAATATGCCTTTTTTTGTGCTCTACAGTGGTATAACCCCTTAACGATGTTATGGGTTGAATGTGTTTAATTCAGTAAACATTGAAAACATCCACGACGTCATTCTTGTATGAAGTTCTCTGTACGCAAGTATATTGAAATCATCATGATTTTTTTCTGACATTGAAGAACTATTTCTAAAAATTGGTAAAGTTGGTAATATTTTCCTTCGGAAGCTATAACTTTCCCATTTTTGAGGGAGCATATAGGGAACTCCTAATCTTTTGACTTCAAGAACGTATTGACCCAATTTTCGATAGTCGGGTTTCTCACAATGATTCAGCAAGTTTCTTCGACCAATATAGTAACCAATTGCTGAGCTTCCCTCACGATCTATATCGCTTGTATCAAAATATCTACTTTCTAAACCGTCTAAACTAAAATTTACAAGTCGAAAGTAATGAAGCATTTTCCCCATAATCCTCATCTATAAGTATAAGCATAACTTTCTGCTGCACTTTTCTTCAGATGATTAAACATGATTAGTTATGTACAAGAAAAGTGTCATCCTAACGGGTGCCGCAACAATGGACAACTATCGGACACAGATCACAAAGTCAAAAGCAGTTGGGCAGTTTCGGTATGAAATTGAAGGAGGTATGGCCATATTTGGTTAAAGAAAGCGCTAGTTGATCACTATGTCATTCATCTTGGTTCAAAAATGCATCTCCATCCGCCCTGCAATTTTTTTTTCTGTTCTTTTAACAATTTGTTTTTGTAAAATTGCAGAATTTTTGAAAATACACATAAACAACTACATACCAAGTAACAAACTAACGAAGTAACGAGCTTGCTGTGAAGTCACCTATTATAAACTATTTCAACAAAGCGGTTACTATTTTCAAGTGTATTCACAACTTTTGATTTATGAATACGCGCCTTTACATATATGGAAAAATTAGTTTTACTTCACAACAAGGTACATATTACTTTGTTTGTATGATTATCGGAATTTCAACTTTTCTCAAATGCATGATCGCCAATATAATACTATGTACTATAAACTTTATATTGTACAAAGAAGATGAACCAAAGAGTATGATATACTATATTTATATATGTATGGTAAATGTATGCAGGTATAATATATACAAACTAGATATCGAACACATATGTACAATCGTGAAAAGTTTAAACACCTTTTAATTAATTGCAACTTAAAAGTAATTTAGTAAGAGAAATACGAATATAAACTGCCACGTATACACAAATACACATCTACACTATCACCCAATATCCCATTATTGTATACTTACTATACGAGTAATACCTACTACCAATGTAAGAGATACTACTTGATGCGTTGCGTTCGAATGGTGTTGTTGCGACTTATAGTATTGGATGTATGTACATACATAGCCAAGCTTATAGTAAATTATGCTGTGAACTTACAATAACAACAAATGTGAACATCGACAACAAACATTAACTACAATCTTGACATTGCAAGCAAACAAGAAAGCATGCACACATGCATACGAATATATGTACTTATAAGTACATGCGACAGGCGGCTGGTGTCTCAAATAGCAACCAACCCAATGACACCAACAGCAACCACTAGCGACAATGATGACGACAAGCTTGTAAAATACACTTATAGAATTAACAGCACAAACAACAGAATGAACTAGTATATGTATATGCGGCAACATATGTGTGTGTGCATGTATGTTTACTTAAACTGTGCTGCGTGCAAATCTAAAAGGATCAAGTTTAAAGTTAAGTCGGGACATTGTAAATGTGACGGGTCTTTACTTTCGCCTGTACCCAATGACTTCTGGGTGTATATGTACTACATCTGTATGCATGTACCATTTACACAAAGGCCATACAATCATACAAGTATGTACAACATATACATACATGTATTTGTGTATATTTAACTAAGAGATATTTGTCGTTGTCTTCATTCTTGAAGAAATACATTTATATTATAAAAAAAAAAAAATTAATAATAAGGGGTAAGTAGATGAAGAAAAAGGATATATCTATATAAAGAGGAAGAAATGGAAAAACAACGCGAATGATACTGGCTGTGCTGGTTAAACACAAATTTAAGGAAGAAGCTAAAGAGCGTGAACTTGCAAGTGTTGTTAACAATAATGTTGCCATTGTTTTCTTATGCTTGCGTTGAAAGGATAACAAGGATAAAGTAACACAAATATATCTATATTAATATATATGCATGGTAGAACAATAACTAGGAGAAACGGAAGTATGTGTGTATGCGTTCATTTGGGGTCAACTGTTGCTTTATATAGTCTCTGCAATGACACATGGGTATATGTGTATGAGTAATACTCATATGCATATGTACGAGACAACCGATAAGGATGTTTAGGTTGGTGTCTGATTTAGTTATCCAAGCACCTTTAAGTAGTTAATAGGTAGTTATGTACATATATATTCATGTATATCCCAGGCCAATTCAATCGGACTTACACATTTTACCAGGTCAGAACGACATTTGAAAATAAGCGATATTTCACCGACGTAGCCCAAGCGTTTGATAATCCACAATATTAAGAAGTTATTTTCAACAAACATCTACGTGTATGTTGTGCTACAAAACTATCTTCTCCATATGTGGAGTAAAATAAATCATTTGTGTCATCACTATGAAAATTTTATGCTGGAATTCGCCAAGGTAGCGTAATGGGTAATGGATTGCTATACCTTGCGATCCAATAAGAGCTTCCGGAAGTCCTTTTGTTTTAAATAAAACCAATTAAAATCAGTTTAATAATCAAAAATTGAATTTAGGATGTAAGTTCGGTTACGTACGAGCGACGTAAAATAGTGGAAATACTGAACACTGATTTTCGAAATAAATGTCCACAATTTGTAAACATTGTTTTGGCGTAAGTCTATTCATGGTGAAATGTCAATGAATAATGAAGATAAATGTTATATGAACATGACAGATGTCACGCGTGAGAAGTCAGAGATCTGTATTGGAAAAAGTACCTCCTATTGGGTCACTCTTTACTCATTACTACTTCGCAACACTATGGTCACAATATTTGCAGATCATACCGCTATCTTAAGCACGCATTCGAATCAGATTTCAGCTGCATCAAACCTTCAAAATCATTTTGATATCCTAAATTCTGAATCGACTAATCTAAGTTGCTCACGCTCAGGTCCAAGATTTGAATGAGAAATATTCTCATATCCATTTGGAAGTACTGATTAAATGAAATATGCATCATTTTCTATTGATTTAATTGATTATATAATTATACTAATAAGTGGCGAAGTATCAGAAGAAACTTGTAAAAAGGTATACCGTTGATTTGTGTCACTGTATAAAAAATAGGGAAAAAACCCGCTAAAAAAATAGAGTGAAAGTATGTGACAGCGATAATGTCATTGATTTTGACATTTTTCCAAAAACAATCATCAGTATCGATGGTATGTGTGCATTGTAATATTGAAAAATCAACAACAATAACAACAACAATGCCTTATTACATCAACTAGGCCAAAAATGTCACTAATGTCAATGTCTCAATTTACAATTTTTGCAGTTATGCTCCAATTTTTTTAGGATTGAATTGTACCCTCAAAATGGCGTCGATTACATTTGTTGACACTGATAAGCTTACGTGCTGTGTTGTAAACAGTTCAATACCAAATACCAATATGTACGTAATAACAATGAAAGAAATGTAAGAGATTTACTACAACAATTTGCATTGGTTGATTGTCAGTACATAATTCTTTATTTTATTTTTTATTTTAGTTTTCTCAATTCACTTTTAATACCCCTTTCATTTATTTCTGGCCTTGTTGTTGTAATGGAAGTTCGGAAACTTGTCAATTTAGACAGTTGTTGAGGGTTGAGGCAGCATTTTTCAATTTAAAATAGGGAAATTTTAATTATTTTTTTTTATTTCATTTGTTTTTTGCTTTTATTTTAATGAGAATATATACTGAACTGAATTTGATAGTGAAACAAGTTTCATGGAATTTATTTCACTTAATTGTTCGTATTATGAGTCATTACTTTATTGGTAGCCTTGTTTGATTTCAAAGAACGAGAAAAAACTTGTCCAATTAAGTGTAGAATTATTTAGAAAGAAAGAAAAATGAAATAGCATTAAAAACAGACCTAATTAAATTCGCATAGAAAATGTCAAGTGTGCGAACAATTGCCTTTGTGACCTAATACTTGATCCGATTAACTTGTTGTTTTATTGTATTACATGTGCCATTTTATATTGATGTTTTGCATATACTATCAGGTGTTTTTGAGAGCTTGAGAATTTTGAATCAAAATAAAAGTTAGAAATTTTATTGGAATGAACGTTTTTTATTTTAATCTATTGGATAATTTCATGCCATTTGTTTTGTAAATATGATTTCGGGCATATATCCACAACGGCTACGGGTTACATGCTTCAATTGATCAGTTCAATTTTAGACCACTTTTCCAATAAATCTGGACGTATGTCATCAATGGTGGCTTGAATATTGGCATCGAACGGTTCAAGAGTTGCTAGTTAGTCGGCATAAATTAATAACTTCACATAGCCCCATAAGAAGCACGCGCTGTATGGCATGTAGTCCCAAACCAAATGTCGTCAATATTTAGCTGATCAATTTGTGGAAACAAAAAGTCAGTAGCATGGCTCGATACCCTCGCCATTCAGCACAACGGCAGCTCCATCCTCATTTCGAAAAATATAAGGACCGATCATGCTGCCAGCGTGTAAACCTCACCAAACAGTCAATTTTAATGAATCTAATGGTGATTCAATGACAGCTTGAGCAATTTCGTTTATTCAGCTAACCGTTTAACTAGAAATTATGCTGCCCATAACATGGACGAATTGCTCTACTCCTATATTCCTATCGAAAGATCCCATGCAGTAAACCAAAAAAAAAACATTACAAAAACTCCCGATATTATAAAATTTAACTTTAATTCTCTTGAAGATCAAGTATTGTAACAAAGGTAATTGTAGAATTATTATTAATAATAATTCCCAATTGCTATAAAGCGTAAGCTTCTACCGATTTCTTTTATGGTTAAAATGGAATGAGGATTTAGAGTTCAAAACCATTTTTGTTTGCATCGAGTTTCAATTATTTACGTTTTCTGTAGAGCTCGAGATCGATGGAATAATTTGTATCTTCATTTGTTTAGAAGTGCCATTTCCAATGGCCGTACCAAAAAATAAAGCTTTAACATGTTGCAGCTGTTTTTGAACATTTGCCTCGAGCTCATAAGCCGTTTATTTAACCCTATGACCGTCCAAAGGACCCATTTAGACGATACCTCATATATAACTACTTATTGTTTTGTACTAGCTGTTTTTCTAGCTTATCCCTTTATTGACTTATATCCATATGCATATGCATACATGCACATATTTATAATGGGAAATTATAATAAATGGAACAGTCGAATTGAAGTAATGCCAACAAATTGCAAAATCTAACTTTTCACTGAAACACGATCCACTAAATTCATCAAACGAGTAGATGTACATATTTCATTAAGTCGAGAAAAAGCAAAACGAAACAAAAATGCTTTCAAGAACTTTATAATAAAATTTGGACGAAATTATGTTTTTGTTCATACATTAACACAATGACGACTTTTTTTGCTTTTAGTGGTAATTTTACTAGCAATTTTATATTTGTATGTAATTCGTTTTTCCATTGAAAATGGTTATAAATGAATTTGAGGGTACTTAAACTTATATGAAAATAATGTTTTTTTAATACAACAGAACTTTGTTCAAAAAAGATAAACATGAATGTAGGTACTACATATATTCTGTTGCGGATATAGAATAATATTTTATAATTGAAATTAAGTGGTTTTTTTCAGAGCAAATATATGAAAATTTACTTGTGTGTATGTATAATACATAAGTTATTGTAGCAAGTACAGGGTGAGTTTTTAAGAGCCTTCGAATTTGATTTAAAAAAACACATAAAATTTAGAGAAATTTATGAAATCTTTATTTGAGTCGATAGAACGATCTATATAAGTCAATGTTTAAAGATGATTTCATGTAAATGTTGACCGCGGGTCCAATTTTGGCATACTCTCGCCAACATATCGGCCGGTATCTCAAGAATAAATCGTTAATTCATAGTCATCAACAACACTGGCGGATACAGCTGCGATATTTTCCTCTTTCCGCGCTCTACGTATGCATGTTGGTGGTTTAATATCAAATAATGTAAATTTGGTTAAATTATAGACCAAACTGAACATGTTTGACAGTAAGTAAACAGCTAAACTGCCCAAAACAGTGTTGCCAAAAAGAGAGTTGCTAAAAAATCATCCTGTACTATAGCCAAGTGTGAAAATGGTCTACCCATATATTTATATATGTACATACTGTACTTATATGTTCATCTATATATATTTAAAAAAAATATCTCATTCATATACAAACATAACATTGTAGTTCATTTGTATGAACAAAATATATATTCATATCACTGGTTGGTTTGAAAAAGTGAAGTCTGGATGAGTTTATACAAATAAATGTGTATTTTGGGGTATCGACTATGTGTGAATATGAAAGTTTATGTGGTTGCCTTGAGTTTGGTTTTTTAAAAATTATAATTATTGTAATGAATATTTAAGTATATATAAATACGAATGTACCAAGGTTTATTGTAAAAGTGCCTTATAATAAATAATTTAATACATATGAGAAAATATATCAGGTCATATAATTAGGAACATCAGTTTTACTTGTCAGCTATTGATTTTTAATGTAAATTGTAAAGGGTTATCCATTTCGCGGTTTCAAAAGTATAGGGCTAGAATTGACATCTGTCAAACTGAGTTGTTAAAACAATTCCTTTCTCTTTCAGTACAATGTCTGACATTTGCGAAAATGGATCGCTTAACTATCGCACAACGCATTAAAATTGTAAAAACCTACTACAAAAATGGTGATTCTGCCACAGCCACATATCGTGCTTTAAGAGGAGATTATGGTTTACATAATCGTCCCACTACGCAAGCAATTGCCAAAATTGTGAAGAAATATGAAGAGACTGGATCGGTTACAGATATTGTAAGGCCTGTGCATCATCGTTTGCTCGTACCACCGAAAATATCGCTGCTGTAAGTGAAAGTGTTGCCGAAGACCCGAATGTGTCGATTCCTCGTCGTTCTCAGGAATTAGGGCTGTCTTACGGCACATTATGGCGCATTTGGATCTACACTTACATCCATATAAAATCCAGCTCACAACACAACTGAAGCCAGCTGACCATTCACAACGTCGTAGATACGTCGAATGGGTGCTTGAACAACAGGCGGTGGACGGCGATTTTTCGAACAAAATTTTCTTCAGCGACGAAGCACATTTCTCACTCGGTGGGTATGTTAACAAACAAAATTGTCGTATTTGGGGTTCTGAGAATCCTCAAGTAATTGAAGAGAGGCCACTATATCCACAAAAAGTCACTGCTTGGTGCGCTCTTTGGTCCGGAGGTGTGATTGGACCTTACTTCATCGAAAACGACGATGGAACGACTGTCACCGTCAATTCGGAGCGTTATGGTCATATGATAACCGACTTTTTTTGCCTGCTATTGAAGAATACGACTTAGAGAATATGTGGTTTCAACAAAACGGTGCCACATGCCACACAACTCGAGCGAATATGGCTTTATTGCAAGAGAAATTTTCTGGCCGCGTAATTTCTCGTCGTGGCGATATCAAGTGGCCACCAAGATCATGCGATTTGACACCGCTTGACTTTATTTTCTGGGGCTACGCGAAAGACCGTGTTTATGCAGATAAACCTTTAACTCTTGAGCACCTAAAAACCAACATTCGTCACGTTATGGCTGAGATACCGCCCAATATGTGTCAAAAAGTGGTCGAAAATTACCTCAAAAGAATCGATGCTTGCAACAATTCGCGTGGTGGTCATTTAAATGATGTAGTATTTCACACATAATGTCAACGTTCAAACTTTATAATAAAAAAGAAATATCATGATAAATTTTATATGTGTTTTATTTACATTTACTTTTGAAACCGCAAAATGGATAACCCTTTAGTATACATTTATTTTGGTTTAATAAAAATAATCATGTTAATTATTGTATTATTTATAAAGGTATGTGTATTGAAAGAAATAACGCGTTCATTGCTGATAAACAAATTTATTATTAAATACAATATGTAGACACTCACAAATTAGAACCACTTTGTGGTTCGAATTCTCGAGTTGTTGTAATTTCTGAACATTTTTTAAAGCAGAAATAAAGCAAAACAAATATAATTTATAGTATTTTTTATTTTGTTATTTTCATGTAATCTGTTATACAGGATTGTGTTTTTGGTTTCTTAGTTGAAGATATTTCGAAATTATTATGAATCGCTAAAAGATTAGGTACGTGCTTAGATGTACCAATATTTTTGCACCACGTAATTAAGTTGTTGTTTTAAATCTTTAAGTATCGAATGCCATGACGACGTTTACATTTCGTAAACCACCCATTGCTAGCATTGAATGCATTCGCATATTTATCAGGATATAATTTGCTAGTATTTCGCTTAGCGTTTGCCTTTAATATGGGCCCAGTCAATGTGCACTTCTTTTCGCGGCGAGTCAAGAACCATGCATACGCTTGATTTTAATCTTCGCATACTTAGTAGAATGGATACCTTTTGCTTTCGCTCCTTCATAAGCCTTGGAGATAGCATCCAGAATCAGTTCTTACTTGGACTTTATGTCGCAGATTGCAGTCTTCGTAACACTAAAATCACTAGCTAGTCGCTTGACTCGCATACCTTTATCTAGTTTATTTAAAATTTCAACCCTTTGCCCCAAAGTAAGTATGGTTTTTTAGGTTTGAACCATGGTATAATAATGAAGGCAGAGCATTTGTAAAAGGTTTCTCTAGACTCCACTCTATAATGTCAGAAACTATATCCTTACGGTGTTAAACTCGTTTGTTTGTTGTTTTCTTTTCTACTTCTTCTTATTCTTCTTTCCCCATGTTGTTTGTTGTTGTCGTTTTATTCACTTCTTCTCCTTCATTTGGGAGAACTCTCCCAATTGGCTCTGCCTTTTATTATTATAACATGGGTTTGGAGGACATTTTTACTAGCAGCTTCCACTTTATACGGCTTTGGAAATAAAATTCAATTAAACTTTGCAAACACATACATATCTTCGGTGCATACGAAGAAAGACGCACGAGTATTTTAACGACGAAGAAAGACGCGTAAAAACATAAGACAAAGAAAGACGCGTAATCATTGTTGACGGCGAACAAAGACGTGTAAACATAATTGACGACGAAGAGAAGCGCGTAAACATATTTGACGACGAAGAACGAGATATTTATCACTCGAAAGTTGGCGTCGTTACATTCATCTACCGGCTATTTAATCATTTTAAAGTTTAGTAATTTAATAGTAATAATTATTACTTATTTTAATTGATTACTGATTATAATTAGTGTATTTAATTTTTTATGTGTTTTGCCTTGTAGATTGGTTGAAGGAGTGAGGTGAACTTTTTTCTCCAAATAAAGAAATAACTTATTAGTGAGTCTTGAGCACAATTGTATAAATTGCGATAACAAACCCACGAAATCTTCTAGGTGTTTTTCTGTACACAAGTAAATATTATTAAAGTTCACTTACGATTATTTTGTAACAAATTATCTTTATTTAATCAAAATAGAAATTATATGATATCCATGTTATATATTAGTATAATGTGTAAATTCTGTTTACGTTTATTGACCATGCTACTATGAAATTTGTTTTAAATTAGGAACTGTAAAACATAATTTCTTTTCTATAGAGACTGGTCTTTTATAACTAAAATGCTCAAATAAACTTGTGGGTGCACGTCCAAATTAAATTTTTTAAATTTGTGTGTATAATATTTGTTAGGAATTGCAACACGAGCCAAAAGAAGTCACATAACGTATGCAAAAACTTTACTCTTACACATAAAAAAAAAACGAGATGCATAACTGCAAATACCAAACGTGGACCACTCTAATATAAAAGTACAAATCTGTAACAAAATAAACATTTTGTGCGGGATACTTTAAAAAGTCACTTTCACACTTTGCGGTCAAATAAACATGATGGTAGTGTGTCCATAAAGTAGCATATGCATGGACTAGAATTGTATAGTAAAGTCACTACGACCTCATTGCCATAAACATACACATATATAGTATCTATGCACACATATAAATACATAAATATGTAATAGGTACAGAACACCGCATGCATTGAATTTTGTTCCAATCCTACTCTTTCCACTTCAGACCAACATTCACATACGCATGGTATGGTACTTTAAGTCAAGTACACGCATCTGCAAAACGTTCACACATGCATGTGAGTGTTCTAAAGTATTTTCGCCCAAAAATATGCACAAGTGGCATTTTCATATTACATTCATACATAGCATAGGATGTGTACTAGTTAATCGTACATATGTATGTGTTGACGATTTTGTCAAAAATTTTGTTGCTATCTGCACATGTTGGTATGTAGTATATTTTCAATATGCATGTGTCCTGATGTATGTATACATATGGTATGTGTGTGGCATTTATTTCAGTTTAAATAAATTAATTGCAGATTTAGTTTAGTTAAATTGGGGCGTCAAAAATACAGATCGATGTAAAGTTTTACTTTTAGATTATACATATAAGCACTTTATACAAAAGCATGAAGAATAGACAACGAAAGGGAGCGTGAAAGGGTGAAAGCATTAAGTACACTGAGAGAAAAATCAACAACAATCATTTATTTAGCTACAATATTTGGAAGTTTTGAAAGTAAAATCTTGCCATTTGACAACTGTTAAAAGTTTTTAATTGCAGCTCAGCCATTTTACAATATAGATTATTTAAAACCTACATATATCAGGACACTCCATAAGTTCGTGCGTTTTTCTTATGTATTTTTTAAATAAATAAAAAATAAGTTTTCAGTATTTATATATTATCAATAATATATTCCCTGCATTATTTACAATGTCTTCTCAACGTTTAGGTAAATTTTGAATTCCCTGCTCAAAAAATTTGTTGTCCTTGGAGCCAAAATACACGTCAATATCTCTTATTATAGCTTCTTTTGAGGTGTAGTTCTTATTACTTAAATGGGGCTGAAGGCCGCGAAAAGTTGATAATCGCAAGGGGCAATATCCGGAGAGTATGGTGGATGCGGCATGTGGTATTGCGTTGTAGTGGTGAAACAGAACTTTGCATCTATTGACTAAAGACGGTCGTTTTTTTCAAGTGCTTAAAGTGCTCAAGATACCAGCGGCCATATCCCACCAACAGAGGCCATCTCTGGGGGTTGGTTCTGATGTTTCATCTTTATCTAACCACTGGCGTTTGCGAACAATATCGATACGGTTCAAAAAACCCTGATTTTTAAGCTGAGAACACACATTCACATTTATGCTGAACAAACTTTCCCTATGATAGATTTAACTTTCCAGCCATCATATCGGGTATCAAACATGGCTCAGTCTCCACGAGTTCCAGCAAGGCATTAGAGTTAAATACTTCAGGACGACCAAAGTGTGGGGCATCCTCAACGTCACAATCACCACTTCGGAATCTGAAAAACCACTTTTGCGCAGTCCTTACACTCACGGTATTCTCCCCATGAGTTGCGTTTATTTCTGCAGCTGCAGTTGTTGCATTTTGTCCACTCTTATAAAAAACATACAAAATATGCTTATTATGATTGTTCGAAGATTCCATTTTATTTTTAACAACGCGTACTTCTATCCCCGATTAAAATCACTTATTGAATGCACAATACATCAGAGAAAATAAAAATAGTTCTTTTATCTCCCACGAATCATTTTTTGTACGGAAAAAGCGCCTACTGTGAAACTATTGAAAAAATAACGCAAGAACTTATCGACTGACCTGATACAATAAAATTATTAGAATATTCGCATTACATATCCAAAAAGATGTTCAATTTAAGATTTTTAAAATAATCTTCGATGAGATACATCCCTGTTGAACAAGCAGACTGCGAATATATTATAATCAAATTTTTGGACAAATATTGAAGATATAGAACTGGACAATATTTGGTCTCAACAAGACGGCTGTATAAACCACACAGCATGACAGCATAAAATAGGGCTGTAATAACCCCTATTTTATGAGAAGTTTCAGAGTCGAGTAATTCCAAAATTTTATTATATTAACTGTGTAACTTCGATAGTTTTCGTCATGACACTGTTGGGCATTTTTTTATGTTATATACCAAGGAACATATTGATACAATAATTAAATTTAATCAGAATCGGAATTGCAAGTGTATTTTATTCTATTCGAATTTAAAAATAAATAACCGGCATAGAAACCATATGTGTACTATATGCTCTTAAGGATCATAAAAATATCCAAACTACTGTTAGTATGTTGTCAATATCATTAAAAAAAATTTGTTGTGGTCAAATTTTTTTCTTTTTAAAGTTTTATTCGTCAGCATAAATTGCTGTTGTTTTGTTTTAATATAACTCCGAGAAATATTTCAGTCATTCCCATTAGTCATTTCAGTGTTCAGAGCAATATTATCGATTGCAACAATCTCATTTTACACTTTTTGGTAATGTGGACAATCGATTTTTTTGCTCAGTGCTGTCGAGCTATTGAGTCCTTCAGTATCCTATATGCATGTCTGATGGTCGTTTATACATTTGTGCAAGTACGTAAATGCATCTCATGCAATATGAAAAACTACAATTGAATTAGAAATTACATTAATTTCATGTGAATAAAAATAAATGTAGCTTAGCGAGGTAAATGAAAATTCTATAGGAAGGAAACTATTTACTTCTATACATACATAGCTTAGTGGTTAGTGCATTGGCCTTCTGATCTGTAGGTCGTGGGTTCAATCCCAGGCTGAAGCACAACTTTAATATCGAAAATATTCTTCTTCTGAACGGTACTCACCTGTCGTCAAGCAATTTACAATTCTTCCGACAGTAACAATTAGCCATGGAAAAGCTTCTAAAGCAACTCTGTGACAAAGCTCAGAAAAAAATATGTCCCAAGGGTTCAGCCGTTCGGAACCGGCTAATATAATTAGGTCCCTTTTTATACTGTCTAAACCACGGCCAAAGAGACCTTCGGGGTTTTTAAGTGCCACATATATTTATATTGTATACATATTTCAGTATCGAAATATTGTTAATTATTCATTTTATTTATATTCACCCAAAAAGGTGGTACACAGTGGTATAAGAATAATAATACTTTCGCGCGACAAAAAGCCCATAACATTATACAAAAAACCCTCTTTACTGAGGCCCCATCCAATTACCAATAATTTATCGCTGTTGGATTTATTTTTTTTCATTTTCCATTTTCTAATAAAAAAGCTAAAGATTTTTATCGTAAATTGAACGCCGAAGATCTTCCCAACATAGTTGCTGCACGGACTTCAATTACTGACCAAGGATTCATAGCTTTTCTCAGAATTAAGCTTGTGATGGGCTCACAAAAATTAAGACAAGAAAATCAATGTGATCTTTGGAAGCAAAATGCCTGTTCCCTTTATGGTGAAACCATGTCTGTAAACCGCTTCCAGAGATCTTACGCTTTATTCGTTTTGACAATCACGTTACAAGAGCCGCTCGTCAGTCTGCAGATAAATTAGCTCCGATGTATTTAAGATGATTAACTCGAATTTGAAAACACACGTTATGAGCGCAGAGCTGTGGATGAGCAATTGTCAAAGCCAGTCAGGACGGAATGTTACGGTAGACGAATTTTTTACATCGCTTTCTTTACTACATGATCTCATCAACTGGAAAATGACCATTGTGGATACGTTGATAACAAACGGAAGCCGAAAGAACTCAAAACATCCAATAAGCGAGACTTATATTCCAGTGAATTTGGATTTGGGCTTAATGCAATGTTGTGCCCCGGCAAAGGAAAAAGCTTTTGTGCTGATTATTGAGAGACAATCTATTTTGTTATCAACTACCTTGTAGTACCTTGTGTACCGGGTGTGTACTATATATTAAACATATATTTTTTTCTGATTATTGAGGGCGAACTACTCCAGTTGGGCGATCCCAGCTACCACTTGTCAGATGATCTGTAATGCCTTCTTCTTCTTTATTTGCAAATTCGTTTTCGAATATTGGTGATCACATAACATTCAATAATATAAATAACTATGTATGTATCATTTTACATCAACTTATAAATTATGGAATTGCAAACATTAATACGTTACGTATGCCTTACTCACATCAAATTCGCGACTGTTTTAAAACGTTACTTTCTAAACTAACGACTTGAAGCATTTTATGATCAAGTCACAAACGTTATTACAGTAGAAGCTCACGAATTAGAATTCTCAGTAATTCGAATCTTCAAGAACCAAACATTTTGAAGCACTGAACGCTTTAAAATTTAAACTTGAAGTTATATTTTTAGAGCAAGTTTTGTTTTTTCCATTTCTGTATGTGTAATTTAGAACTACAATTTCGTTTGTTCTTGTTTTTGCGAATGAATAGTGGAAATGAGAAGAAAAATAAAAAATCGGACTCCCCAAACAAATTTTATGATGACTTTTATATGTACATATCTACAAATCGTCGGTGCATACGAAGAAATACGAGAGCTCAAGAATTGACGGGGAAGAAAGAAATTCATGAAATTTGTTTTAAAAGTACATGAAAATAAATATACACGAAGGCTTTAATTGCATAATAGAAATTACATTTACTTTCTTTTTCATCCAAAAAAAATTTTTCAAAAAAGTAAAAATGAATTCTTATTCATTAAGTTTGGAATATAATTAACTAAAAATGTCATAAATTTCAATTTCTATAAAAAGCGTAGTCATGAGCCTAGCGTTCCTGATATAGCCAAGTTATCACAAAAGAAGAGCTTTTTAGAAGACCATTAGTATTTCTAAGGTATTTTTGAGCTACTGAGTCTGTTATTACAATGCTTTTATTGTTTGAATAAATTATTTCTTCCGATGAATATGGAATCCCAGAATTTATATTAATAAGATATTAATTTTTAATATGTTTGTTAAAGAATACCATATAATTTGCGAAAAAAACAGGTAGTTATGTTCAAAATTACAATTAGTCTAAAATCATTTAGTTCTTAATGGCAAGCCTTTTAAATACTATGGAATTTGAAAGCGATCTGTAAATATTTACTATAATAATACAAAATAATAATAAAAAAATGGCCTTACAGTCGGCTGGAGCCGACCAAATTATACCCTGCCTATGTAGGGGTATATATAAAAAGTTTGCTCGTATATCCATCCATTTCTTCCACTACTTTGTATAGGAGCTACATTTTTTTTATAGGAGCTACATTAAGAAAAAGGCTACCTCACCATAACTTAGAAACTATTCAACGTAGGACACCAAATTTAAGGTGTGGATTAACATTGAAAAATTAATTGGATTTACTAGAAAGTGGTAAGTCACGCCCACTTTTTATATAGCTCCCATACTAAGCCTCGGAATTATCTTAAAATCCTTTTACTTCGTCAAAGTCAACCATATTTCGGGTGTAAATTAGTAGTATATGCAAAAATTGTTTCTCGAAAAGTGGAAATAAAAGAAAAGTTGGATATTCGAGTAAACTTTTTATATATAAATCTACATATGCAGGGTATAGTTTGGTCGGCCCCAGCCGACTGTAAGGAGATTTTTCAATATCAATCCACTCCTTAAATTTGGTTGTCCTACGCTGAATAGTTCGTAAGTTATAGCGGTTTAAATTTTTTTTAATTTCCCAAATTTTGTATGGAAGCCCCATTAAGAAGTGGGTGTGGCATGTTGATTTTTGTTAGATTATTTTCGACTACCATTTTTGCTGAAGCATTAATTATAATTGTTCTAGACAGAAGTATGCTGAAGTTACAGCTATTTCAATTTAAAAGAATTTCACTCATTTTGTACAGGGGCTACGATAAACAGTGGTCGTGGTGCGCCCATTTCCTGTGAGCCTAGTTGCTCGTACAATAATAATCCATACCTTAAATCTCGTTGTCCTACGCTAAATGGTTTGTAAGTTATGGAGCTTAAAAGTTTTAGTTTAATTCCCTCGACTTTGTATGGGAGACCCATGAAGGAGTGGGCGTGGCACACTGATTTTCTGCCATATTATTTCCGACTACCATGTTAATCTAAGTGTTAATTATGGTTATTCTGGACAGAAGATTGTAGAAGTTACAGCAGTTTCAATTTAAAAGAAGTACAGACGCTTTGTATGGGAGCTACGCTAGAAAGTAGGCGTGGCTCACCCACTTTTGGCGAGGTTATCTGGTAGTATAATATAACTCTATGTGCCAAATATTGTTGTCCCAAGTGGTATATTATGTGAGTTATAGCAAGTTAAAGATTTTGAAAATTCCGAGGTTAGTCGCTTTGAATGCTTGTTGTGGGCGTGGCTATTAACCGATCATGGCCAATATCAATCCCCTCCGTACTCTTGGATCATAGGTTACTTGTGCCAAATTTTGTCGAAATAGCTCAATATTTACTCAAGTTATCGTGCGAACCAGCCAGGTGACATACAGACGGACGGACGGACGGACATCGTTAAATCGAAAATTTAATCGACGCTGATCACGAATATATATCTATGTCTATATCTCCGGAGATTCCTTCAAGTGGACACAAACATCTGACCGAAATGAATATACCATGCATATTGCATTATGCAGGGTATAATAATAATAATGCAGTGTTAATGACTTGATTAGCAATAAAATTTTTAACTTTCTTTTTATTAATACTCGCAATGATAAAAAGTAATAATAAATAATATAATATATTAATATATTGCAATATATTAATACGATAACCAATCACTTCTCTTTATCATTATGATCGCCACATAATCCATAATTATCCAATATCATTTCCGTCTCTGATGTGTAATCCTGCAGAATTTTTACATATAATTTTTTTTAGTAATTTGTTGTTGTTATGGTTGTTGCTATCAGTACAGCTCTATATATATATATATATATATATATATATATATATATATATATATATATATATATATATATATATATATATATATATATATATATATATATTGTTATGACTTTTGTAGCCTTATTGCAATTTATTCACAGACTGACTAGTGAATATGTGCTCGTACTTATTATTACCACTTCATTTATGCTGCGGTTGTTATGACAGTATTATTATTTTAAACATTGTTACTAATACTATTATTATTATTATTATTATTATTATTAATGTTATTATGGCAGTTTGTTTATTGTAATTGTTGCTAAATGCATATTAGCTATGTTTTCGTCAATTTACAGTTCTTTTGGTGTTCTTGCTGTTGCTGATATTTATTGTTAATATAATTTAACACAATTGTATGTATTTGTATATTGATATTGCTGTAGTTGGTATTATTATTTCTTTCACTATCATCATTGTAGATATTATCACTATTTTAAATAGTATTTTGTACACATCAGATGCACATGTATGTAGTATTTTTTTTTTGCTTTTATTTAACCATTCGGAAATTGTTTGTCGATATCATTCAGTCGTATTGTTATTGTAATTACTTATTTATTAAGTTTGGTTTTTTCAAATTGTTAGTATCATTATATTATCATTGTTATTGTTACTATTGTGAATGTGATTTCGATTTTTATTGTCACTGACATTGCTGTATGTATGTAGCTTATGTTGTCAAATATTATTGCAAACCAAATTTCAATTGACTTGTTATTTTCTAAATATGCGACTGTATGTTGTAGTTTAAATGGTCATTGTTATGATTATTTTTATTATTATAGTTTTCATTATGACATAAATACATTTTGCATTTTTGCAATGATATTATCAAATTTTTATGTGTGTGATAAATGATATTAATGTTGATAATAACGATGGTTGGTTATGATTGAAAATGTCACAGTTTCCTATTGTATTGCCATACTTAACATACAGTATTTTCATTTAATTTATTATCGCTTTATTATTAATGCATATTTGTTATGATTATCGTCCATCAAAATAATCAGTGATGTTTCTGAGAATATTTATTTGTTCAGTTTGTAGGTGGAATTTAAATGAATTTGCAAACAATTTATTGTTACGGTATAAGGTATAATATTTTCAGTTCATTATTATAGTTTTTTTTATGTTTAACCTTAGAACCGTGAGTTGGGCACTCAGTGCCCACATTCGTTTTTGATGTTAAATTCCGGGGGTTCAAGAAGTCAAATTAATTTATTTTTTTTGGTAGGCAGATATATTGTACTTTTATTTATAGGTTGACAAAATTCCAGGCGTATAACTCTTATAATAAGAAAGTAACGGCATTTTATATGGTAAGTACGCTATACGTGATAATATTTCTTCATATATTTTGTATAGATAACGTTTATTTTCTAAGAGTTTTTGGTGGTTTTGTGCATTTCTAATCAGTTTCGCGTAAAAATTTTAAGTGAACAGTTAGTGTTTAGTTGTGATAATTATATTTAATTGAAATGAGTGAGGAATTGACGGTTTATTTGGCCAACCTACGCCGTGAATTGACGGAAGAAGAAGAGGAAAATATTGCAAATTATTTCAATACTCACGAAAGCGATGATGATGGTGGAAAAGAACCTACATTTGGTGGCGACCACGAACCGATACCCAGTGACCAGTCAGACTTCGGAGAAGATAATGCTTAGCCCATTCCAGATCCACGTTTCGAAGAACATGTCCACGTGGAAGGAACAGAACAACGGCAGTTTGTGACCATTGCCTTACTCCGACATGCACTTAGATATTGATGAAGACACGGACAATACTCCAACAACGCCAACGCCAAATCAAAACGAATCAAAAAGACAGTGGAGAATTTCACTCATTTGAGCAGTTCAAAACTAAAACTTTATATGATTTTCATTTTTTCCAAGTAAAAAACTTTTTTTCTAACAATAAATACATGTTTCATTAAATTGTGTGCATAAATAGACGAAACATTCACTTAAAAAAAATACTTAAAAAGCTTAAATTCCCATACAAAATACAAGGCTGGGCACTGAGTGCCCAAGTCACGAGATTAAGTTGTATAGACAAGTCACGGTTTTAAGGTTAAGAAAGTTCTTCTAGTATTGGGCACTCAAAATGATTTATAATGATTGTTAGAGAATATGGCTGTAATACGAATGTACCATATTTATTTAGTCTGGTGTTTATACTAATTTTATCAGATTTTTGCCGTATGCTTTGCTAGTCTGTCCTCTGCTCAGTGGTGCTTGGAGCTTCTTACAAGTTCTGCAGTACTTGGTCCTTCTACTTGAGGTTTAGTCTTCAATGCCGTTGCTATTCCGTAGCTCGAATGGAATGTATGCATATCGATCATAATATTAAGAAAGCAAGATATTATACTCAACTTGCATCGATTTGCTTGCTTGAATTGAAATTCTGTTATTTCCATAAATTTAGGCTAAATAAATTAAAGATAAGAAAGAATATGAATATAAATATGAATTGAGAAAATATTTGTTTTGTGTAGCCTTCCTTTAAAGGTATTTTTGTGTGGCTCATGGTGATACCACACAGATGGTTACTTCTGTCATCTACTTGTTGAACCAACCTGACAACATGTACCATTTGCGTTTTAAGCAATATACAGAGCTAGTGCACAGCAGCTGAGTGATGGTCTCTAGTTTCTTTACGTCCCAGTAGCTCCAGCAAAATGCATGAGTGAGATATCACAATGGATGAGCCCCATTTGGGCAGAGTAAAGTAACCATCTCTAAAATAATTATGTTCATTTGCTACGTGCGATCCACAACAGTTTTGCCGTTCTGCAAATAGATGTTTTAATCAATTCTGTCTGAAATGTATTACAAGTTGTTACCTTCAAATTCTGTTGAGCGTTCTAAATTTTTGGACAGTATTAGTGGAGATCTACTTATATTACCCGGTTTGGAATGGTATAACCCTTGTGACACTACTTTTCTGAGCTTTGTCATAGAGCTCTTTTATAAGCTTTTCCATGGCAAGTTGTTACTGCCCGAAGAATTGCCAATTGCTTGCCAACAAGTGGATACCGTTCGAAGGAAACATCATTTCGATATTAAAGATGTCCTTCAGCCGGGGATTCAACCCACGACTTACAGATCAAAAGGCCTATGAACTAACCACTGAGCTATTTAAAAAATCATTTTTATTCGGTAATATTATAGCTTGTTATCTCCCTATTAGCAGGTGACAATTAAACTAAAGGTTTGTAAATTTGTTTAACCGGTAAGTTATATATATTTAATGCTGCCAAATATTTAAATGCAATATACTTTAAATTCAAAATTACAATATGAAACACTAAATTTGCAAATTTAAGTACATACAGATTTGGGTATTTATTCATATATTATACAGTCTTCTAATTATAATAAAAATTATTATAATTAGAAGACTAATAATAATAATAATAATAATGATAATAATAATAATAATATAGATGTCATTATGACAATAATAGCAGTGGTAAAATGTAATAACAATTTATTAACAACAATAGAACAAGCAGTAATAATAATAAGAGTAATAGTAATAATACTTACTTACTTACTTACTTACTTATGTGGCCATAACAACCGAATATCGATTTAGGCCGAAAATAACATGCTTCGCCAGCCATCTCTGTTCTTCGCTAGCTGGCGCCAGTTAGAAATCCCAAGCGCCGTCAGGTTCTCCAGTACTTGGTCTTTCCACCGGAGGTTTGGTCTTCCTCTTTTGCGTCGTCCTCCAGCGGGTTCCGAATATAACACCTTCTTAGCTGGAGCGTGTTCTTCCATTCGCTCGACATGACCTAGCCAGCGCAGCCGCTGGATTTTGATGCGCTTTACTATGTCAATATCGGCATACAGCTCGTACAGCTCATGGTTGTACCTTATTCGGTACTCGCCACCAACGCAAATAGGTCCAAAGATCTTGCGTAGGACTTTTCTCTCGAAAACTCCAAGTATTCGCTCATCCGAGGTGGAAATTGTCCAGGCTTCAGCGCCATATGTTAGGACAGGCATGATGAGAGACTTGTAGAGTGTAGTTTTCGTTCTTCGAGAGAGGGCTCGACTTCTCAATTGCTTACCCAGCCCAAAGTAACACCTGTTAGCAAGAGTTATCCTACGCATGATCTCCAAGCTGACGTCATTACTGCTGTTAATGCTGGTTCCAAGATAGACAAAGTCCCTTACTACTTCAAAAGCGTAGTTGTCAACAGTGACGTGCTGTCCAAGACGCCGGGACTCTTTGTTTGTTGACACTAGATACTTCGTCTTGCCCTCGTTCACCGTGAGACCCATCCGACGCGACTCTCTTTCCAACTCTGAGAATGCTGCACTGACTGCTCGCGTGTTCATGCCGATTATGTCAATATCGTCGGCATACGCTAACAGCATGACACTTTTGTTGAAGATAGTGCCATTATGTCGTAGATCAGCAGCTCGTATTATTTTCTCCATAATAAGATTGAAGAAGTCGCACGATAACGAATCACCTTGTCTGAAACCCCGTTCGGTATTAAACGGTGCGGAGAGGTCCTTCCCAATTTTCACTGCACAACGAGAGTTATGCAGTGTCATTCTACAAAGTCGAATGAGCTTTGCAGGAATACCGAACTCAGACATTGTTGCGTAGAGGTAATCCCTTACCGGACTGTCGAAAGCGGCTTTATAATCAACAAATAGGTGGTGTGTGTCGATCTGTTTTTCTTGGGTCTTCTCCAGGATTTGGCGCAGTGTGAAAATCTGGTCGATGGTGGATTTACCAGGTCTGAAGCCACACTGATAAGGTCCAATCAGGTTGCTGAGCATAGGCTTCAATCTTTCACACAGTACGCTCGATAGAACCTTGTACGCGATGCTCAGGAGACTTATTCCACGGTAGTTGGCGCAAATTGTGGGGTCTCCTTTTTTATGTACAGGACAGAGAACACTGAGCCTCCAATCATCAGGCATGCTTTCATCCGACCATATTCTGCTTATGAGCTGGTGCATGCGGGTGAGCAGCTCATCGCCTCCGGTCTTAAACAACTCGGCAGGCAGGCCATCAGCACCTGCAGCTTTGTTGTTCTTCAGCCTTAAAATGGCCGTTTCAACCTCGTCATAGTCGGGTGGTGGAACATCAACACCATCATCTGTAATTGGGGCTATCGGGCATTCTCCTCCACTGGCGGAATTGTTCGTAGCATCGCCATTCAGTAACGTGGAGAAGTGTTCCCTCCATAGGCTCAGTACACTCTGGACATCCGTAACCAGATTCCCATTTCCATCACGACAAGAAGAGGCTCCGGGATTTAAACCTCCACTCAGGCGCTTGATCTTTTCAAAGAATTTTCGAGTCTCATTCTTGTCGGTGCACATCTCTATCTCCTCACACTCGAGTCTTTCCAACTCCCTCTTCTTGCGCCTGAAAAGACGTCTCTCTGCACTCCTTTTCTCTCTATACCGCTCCTTAACAGATCGCGTTACGCCTGCACGCAGGGTTTTTCTGTAGGCGGCGTCTTTCTCTGCGGTAGCGTCGCGACACTCCTGATCATACCACTCATTCCTCAGAGGCCGGTAGTAACCGATTACCTCCTCGGCAGCAGTAGTCATGGAGTGGGATATATGTGTCCACCGTGCGCATGTATCATCAAGTGGGGGAGTGTTCTGCATAAGCAGATCCGATAGTCGAGTGGAAAATGCATCTGCTGTCTCTGGTGATTGCAGCTTACTGACGTCGAGCTTTCTCTGTGTGGGACTTCTCTTGTTATTTGCGACACATAGGCGTGTGCGCACCTTAGCTGCAACAAGGTAGTGATCCGAGTCGATGTTGGCACCACGGATCGATTTCACGTCCATCACACTGGAAGCATGCCTTCCGTCAATCAACACATGATCAATTTGGTTTCTTGTACGATGATCTGGAGACAGCCATGTCGCTTTGTGGATGTCGAGATGCTGGAATCTGGTACCACCAATTACCATGTTTCGTGCTGCGGCGAAGTCGATCAGCCTCATTCCGTTATCGGAGGTGTTTTGGTGGAGGCTGAATTTTCCGACAGTTGGACCAAAGGTACCTTCCTTGCCCACCCTGGCATTAAAGTCGCCAAGCACGATTTTGATATCGTGGCGGGGGCAGCGGTCATAAGCTTCATCGAGGCGCTGAAAGAAGCTCTCCTTGGTCACATTGTCCTTCTCATCCGTCGGAGCGTGGGCACATATAAGGCTGATGTTGAAAAATTTTGCCTTGATGCGGATTGTGGCCAGCCGTTCGTTCACAGGCGTGAACTGTGAGACAAGATGTCGTAGTCTCTTGCTGACCAAAAATCCACATCCTAATTCGTGCCTTTCAGCATGGCAACTGTAGTAGATGTCACAGGACGCTCTTTTGGAGCAGCCCTGTCCTGTCCATCGCATTTCCTGGAGAGCGGTGATGTCAGCTCTGTATTTTTCGAGGACATCAACCAGCTGGATAGAGGCACCCTCCCTATAAAGGGATCGGACATTCCAGGTGCATATCCGTAAATCATTGTCCTTTTTTCGTTTGCGGGGGTCATCAACAAAAGCGATAGTCCTTATCCGAGGCATTTTAGTTTTTTTCATTGGGGGGGTTTTTCATGTGGCGGGTCCCAAACCCAACGCACAACCTCTAACCGAGGAGATTTTCGCCACTCACTTCAGCCGCCTCCCAGCGGGTGCCAGGAAGACGTTGCCCGGTGGTCGCCACATGGAGGGCCCCCATTAATAATAATGAAAGCGCCATCACAGAGTAAGCAGAGCAAGCTATATGACTACCCCTCATTAACAAATAAAGGTATCATCACATAGCGCTCAGATCAAACTACATGACAGCCAGTGAGTTGACTTGCGATGAGTTCAACAAGGATTGCGCTAGCCCCACCTGGTTGAGGCAGTTAGACACGTTACCTTGCGAAAACACCACCAGACCACTAGTAATAATAGTATATAATAATTGTAATTGATTGTGATACATGTTAATAATTGATGAAATGAATAAACATAACTTATATGGGATGACATATTCCCCCCCCCCCCACACACACACACACACACACACACACACATATATATATATATATATATATATATATATATATATATATATATATATTTATTTATATATATATATATATATATATATATATATATATATATATATTTATATATATATATATATATATATATATATATATATATATATATATATATATATATATATATATATACAGCACGTCACTGTTGACAACTACGCTTTTGAAGTAGTAAGGGACTTTGTCTATCTTGGAACCAGCATTAACAGCAGTAATGACGTCAGCTTGGAGATCATGCGTAGGATAACTCTTGCTAACAGGTGTTACTTTGGGCTGAGTAAGCAATTGAGAATTCGAGCCCTCTCTCGAAGAACGAAAACTACACTCTACAAGTCTCTCATCATGCCTGTCCTAACATATGGCGCTGAAGCCTGGACAATTTCCACCTCGGATGAGCGAATACTTGGAGTTTTCGAGAGAAAAGTCCTACGCAAGATCTTTGGACCTATTTGCGTTGGTGGCGAGTACCGAATAAGGTACAACCATGAGCTGTACGAGCTGTATGCCGATATTGACATAGTAAAGCGCATCAAAATCCAGCGGCTGCGCTGGCTAGGTCATGTCGAGCGAATGGAAGAACACGCTCCAGCTAAGAAGGTGTTATATTCGGAACCCGCTGGAGGACGACGCAGAAGAGGAAGACCAAACCTCCGGTGGAAAGACCAAGTACTGGAGAACCTGAAGGCGCTTGGAATTTCTAACTGGCGCCAGCTAGCGAAGAACAGAGATGGCTGGCGAAGCATGTTATTTTCGGCCTAAATCGATATTCGGTTGTTATGGCTACATAAGTAAGTAAGTAAGTATATATATATATATGTATATATACATATTGTGTAAATTCTCGTGAAATACATAGTAACAAAGAACCTAACTATAAACAAAGATGCACATACAATTCGATTCACAAGCTAACACACACAGTCTTAAACATGTATATAGAGACAAACAATTAAAACCTCGTTAACACTTAATTGCATCAGTGACCATCGTTTACATACGATATTTAGAATTTATGTACTACTTGTACATATTGTACAAGAACATATACGTACGAACACATAATAGGCAAAAAGTAAATACATGATGAATGAAAAGAAAAAGAAAGATATCAGCGAGTATATGTGTACAATTATGGCTGTATAGGAGGGCGGAGAACGACTACAATAGCTATCACGAACATCGATAAGTACACATACATGTACATATTAGTTACAACTAATTGTAGTAAACAATAAATTGATTACTACAATAATATAGAGGGAAAAACTGTGCGAACTTTTAACGAATTAATTATTTACCTTGTTACATATAAATGCATACGTTCACGTAGATTTAATGCACATATGCACATGTGTCGAGTTAGCCATTGCTGCAAATGATTTGGTCAAACAAGCACAGAATGTGCTATTTGTAATACTGTGCTGTTTGTAATACATACGGTGCATATGCTGAAATTGGATAAATGAATGGAATCGTTAGAGGGGGGTGCAAGTAGCAAATGAAGGTAGTTAACTGCTTTCAACAAAAATAATTACTTAACAGCCTTCAAAGTTTATCAACATTCACATATGTATGTATGTACATATATACGAATGTGTAACTATACCTGTATGCGTTCAAGTCGGATATACTTATGTACATAATCAATATATCTAATGTAATTATATTAAATACAAGGATCTCAACTAGTTTTTCACAAGGCAATGCATTCAATTTCCTGTACTCTCATCATATGGTAGTATGGTGTTATAAGGATTATGATAAAAAAAACTTTCCACTACATTGTGTGAAAAAAAAACCCCAAATGAACAAGACAAAAATAAAATTTTAAATTGGTGCCATGTTGACAAAAACCAAGTTCAAAAATGAGCTAGCTTTTAAGAATGCAAAATACTTCAGGAAACAAACAGCATGTTAAAACAATTACTATACAAATCCTTTTGCTTCGGTATCATAGGCTGGACAATAAGACATAATGTGTTTTATGACCGGTTGATAAATGCAAATTTTCTCTTCACATATCTTTATACGACGCTTTACATGAAAGCAATTTAAATCCTGAAAAGATTTAGAGAATTTCATATACCTCAAGCCCACAATATTACTGGGTGTTATTTGATCATATTAGAATTTCAATATTATCAACAATATTCTTAATTTTTAGGCGATAATTTTTGAGGGCAAATTCTTTAATTTCTTCGACATATTCTCTTCAATTTATCGTATTAGTCGTTTGGGAAGTTGTAGATTTTCAATGAGTTCTTCCCAATTTTTAGAGTCTACTTTATATAACTTACTGACGTATTTACTCGACATACCTTGGCAGCTAAAGGCATTTTCGAACATTCTATATGCTCGGTTGGTCGAAAGTTTATTCGTGACACAAAGTTTAATGCAAATTCTTTGCCCTCAACGAAGAAGCTTATCTCAAAAAACTAATTAATGTTTACACGACTATTTTTCAGTACATTGCACACCATTAAAATATTCTTTATATCATATTTTGAACTCTCATGTATCGTATATGGACCACTCTTCCAACCAGTCACGACAATATATGGACTAGTTCATTATTTTGTGTTTGCAGAGCACGAGCTTGATAAAGGAACATGTTTGTATGTGTTTGTGTGACTGAATAACATTCATAAATAGAAAAACAATTAGAAACGAAATTACAAAAAATAAAAATAAAAAATGTGTACATACACTGATACGAACACAAATGTAAAAATAAGACTAGAAATACACGTTTAATATGGTATTTGAATGTATGGTCTAATATAAAAATATGTTTCTGACTCTAGAATTGCTTTTTTTGGTTTCAATGTCGGCATTTTAAATAATGAATTACGCAACAAATATGAAAAAAATGAGGTCAATTGTCGTTTAATATACTTAATCACCATTTTAATTGATATGACAATAATAGCTAATATGTATGATTGCATTTCAGATTTATGGATATATTTTTAGACAGCTATAAATGAGAGTAAGATATTAATTAGTCGGCAATGGCGAATAGAAGTTAGTAAGTCACTATATATTACAATAACTATATGTGTTCATTCATTGATATGAGTACACGCTTACATACATTTGCTGACAATCAAAGCTAATTAACTGTTTCAAAATTAATTGAGTGAAAATTCGTATTTCGTATGCGTTTACATGACATACATTTGTACCAACAGAAGTTAGTACGTTGTTAGTTGACTTTATATTACTGTAATATATATTTATGAGTGTTCATTTGTGGACAGGGTGCATTTTAATCTTGTACCAAATATCAATGTATATATTTTTCGTAGGTCTGAACAGTAGTACTTCATTTTATCACAGTATTTCTTAATTTTTCCGTATATTTTTTCAGCTTTTATTTCCCGGATGAATTTATAATTGTTCGACGTCAGATGGAGAATTTTAGGACTTCTCAAAAACAAACAAATCAGCAATGAGATAAAATTCTTTCTATCATATTTATTTAATGGGCTAGTACACGCTAACGTGTATTATTTTGGCTATTCAGATTTTCAGCTAAAAAAGAGACCTTCTAAAAGCATTACCAAATATCTTAAAGACTTTCAATACCAATGCATACTATTTATCAGATGCATTGCTAAAATCTAAATACCATGTATGCGGATGCTATTGCGTATGTACCTACATTCTGACTTCAATTTGTAATTACGCAAACATGAAGTGCACTAACTTCAAATTTACCGTTTTACCTTTTTTTCTGCCTTGGATTGAGTATAATTTAATTTGAATTTGACGAGTGAAGAAAAACCTGTAAAACAAACTATGATAAAAACAAATCCGTTTGGCAAAACAAAAAAATTAAAAACTTTTTTAATAATCAAAAGTACATCAACAAATACGTAAAAACACACAAATACAGATATTACAAATGTATATATGTACAATATATGTATATAAAAGGACTTATATATAATACATACATACATACCTAAAATATCCCAGTTGAAGCTTTATTTTTTGGTTTTTTGCACTCACTTAACCAATATGTATATAGAGGTGTGTGTGTGTGTATATATGTTACTTTGTTTACAAAAGGGATATAAATATTGAATAATAACAACAACAAATAAAAACGAAAAGAAAGAAAATAAACGCACACAGAAAAAAGAAACGACAAAACTTTCGTTATGCGCTTGAAAATATGCAAAATTATTGAAATTCAACATTCAATATTTTTGTAAATGGAGTTGCTGCTGCAAAAAATTTCAATTCTTTTAATATTTTTTTTCATAAATACATATAAATGTATAATAATAATCATGATCATAATCAATATAATAACCATTTAAATGTTAAGAAAGGCAACGCAATGAATAGAAGAAATTTGCTAAGAAAGTAAGGATTATTCCGCATGTCAAAGGTAAAATTAATAACTCAAATTATTTTTCTAAATTTGTACAAAATTCAAAGAGATACAACCTGCACCATGCGATCTGACAGAAATCTATGTAATGTCACAAGAGCTCAGCTATTCAAAATATATTAAACGGTGTAAGCAAGTGCCCTCTAATAGTGTCCTATAAAGGATGTTTATAGAGATACTTACTTACTTACTTATGTGGCCATAACAACCGAATATCGATTTAGGCCGAAAATAACATGCTTCGCCAGCCATCTCTGTTCTTCGCTAGCTGGCGCCAGTTAGAAATTCCAAGCGCCGTCAGGTTCTCCAGTACTTGGTCTTTCCACCGGAGGTTTGGTCTTCCTCTTCTGCGTCGTCCTCCAGCGGGTTCCGAATATAACACCTTCTTAGCTGGAGCGTGTTCTTCCATTCGCTCGACATGACCTAGCCAGCGCAGCCGCTGGATTTTGATGCGCTTTACTATGTCAATATCGGCATATAGCTCGTACAGCTCATGGTTGTACCTTATTCGGTACTCGCCACCAACGCAAATAGGTCCAAAGATCTTTCGTAAGACTTTTCTCTCGAAAACTCCAAGCATTCGCTCATCCGAGGTGGAAATTGTCCAGGCTTCAGCGCCATATGTTAGGACAGGCATGATGAGAGACTTGTAGAGTGTAGTTTTCGTTCTTCGAGAGAGGGCTCGACTTTTCAATTGCTTACTCAGCCCAAAGTAACACCTGTTAGCAAGAGTTATCCTACGCATGATCTCCAAGCTGACGTCATTACTGCTGTTAATGCTGGTTCCAAGATAGACAAAGTCCCTTACTACTTCAAAAGCGTAGTTGTCAACAGTGACGTGCTGTCCAAGACGCCGGGACTCTTTGTTTGTTGACACTAGATACTTCGTCTTGCCCTCGTTCACCGTGAGACCCATCCGACGCGACTCTCTTTCCAACTCTGAGAATGCTGCACTGACTGCTAGCGTGTTCATGCCGATTATGTCAATATCGTCGGCATACGATAACAGCATGACACTTTTGTTGAAGATAGTGCCATTATGTCGTAGATCAGCTCGTATTATTTTCTCCATAATAAGATTGAAGAAGTCGCACGATAACGAATCACCTTGTCTGAAACCCCGTTCGGTATTAAACGGTGCGGAGAGGTCCTTCCCAATTTTCACTGCACAACGGGAGTTATGCAGTGTCATTCTACAAAGTCGAATGAGCTTTGCAGGAATACCGAACTCAGACATTGTTGCGTAGAGGTAATCCCTTACCGGACTGTCGAAAACGGCTTTATAATCAACAAATAGGTGGTGTGTGTTGATCTGTTTTTCTTGGGTCTTCTCCAGGATTTGGCGCAGTGTGAAAATTTGGTCGATGGTGGGTTTACCAGGTCTAAAGCCACACTGATAAGGTACAATCAGGTTGCTGAGCATAGGCTTCAACCTTTCACACAGTACGCTCGATAGAACCTCGTATGCGATGCTCAGGAGACTTATTCCACGGTAGTTGGCGCAAATTGTGGGGTCTCCTTTTTTATGTACAGGACAGAGAACACTGAGCCTCCAATCATCAGGCATGCTTTCATCCGACCATATTTTGCTTATGAACTGATGCATGCGGGTGAGCAGCTCATCGCCTCCGGTCTTAAACAACTCGGCAGGCAGGCCATCAGCACCTGCAGCTTTGTTGTTCTTCAGCCTTAAAATGGCCGTTTCAACCTCGTCATAGTCGGGTGGTGGAACATCAACACCATCATCTGTAATTGGGGTTATCGGGCAATCTCCTTCACTGGCGGAATTGTTCGTAGCATCGCCATTCAGTAGCGTGGAGAAGTGTTCCCTCAATAGGCTCAGTACACTCTGGACATCTGTAACCAGATTCCCATTTCCATCACGACAAGAAGAGGCTCCGGGATTTAAACCTCTACATAGGCGCTTGATCTTTTCGAAGAATTTTCGAGTCTCATTCTTGTCGGTACACATCTCTAGCTCCTCACACTCACGTCTTTCCAACTCCCTCTTCTTGCGCCTGAAAAGACGTCTCTCTGCACTCCTTTTCTCTCTGTACCGCTCCTTAACAGCTCGCGTTGCGCCTGCACTGCGCTGCAACAAGGTAGTGATCCGAGTCGATGTTGGCACCACGGATCGATTTCACGTCCATCACACTGGAAGCATGCCTTCCGTCAATCACCACATGATCAATTTGGTTTCTTGTACGATGATCTGGAGACAGCCATGTCGCTTTGTGGATGTCGAGATGCTGGAATCTGGTACCACCAATTACCATGTTTCGTGCTGCGGCGAAGTCGATCAGCCTCATTCCGTTATCGGAGGTGTTCTGGTGGAGGCTGAATTTTCCGGCAGTTGGACCAAAGGTACCTTCCTTGCCCGCCCTGGCATTAAAGTCGCCAAGCACGATTTTGATATCGTGGCCTTGGTCACATTGTCCTTCTCATCCGTCGGAGCGTGGGCACATATAAGGCTGATGTTGAAAAATTTTGCCTTGATGCGGATTGTGGCCAGTCGTTCGTTCACAGGCGTGAACTGTGAGACAAGATGTCGTAGTCTCTTGCTGACCAAAAATCCACATCCTAATTCGTGCCTTTCAGCATGGCAACTGTAGTAGATGTCACAGGACGCTCTTTTGGAGCAGTCCTGTCCTGTCCATCGCATTTCCTGGAGAGCGGTGATGTCAGCTCTGTATTTTTCGAGGACATCAACCAGCTGGATAGAGGACCGGACATTCCAGGTGCATATCCGTAAATCATTGACCTTTTTTCGTTTGCGGGGGTCATCAACAAAGGCGGTAGTCCTTATCCGAGTCATATTTGTTTTTTTCATTGGGGGGGTTTTTTATGTGGCGGGTCCCAAACCCAACGCACAACCTCTAACCGAGGAGATTTTCGCCACTCACTTCAGCCGCCTCCCAGCGGGTGCCAGGAAGACGTTGCTCGGTGGTCGCCACATGGAGGGCCCCCATTAATAATAATGAAAGCGCCATCACATAGTAAGCAGGGCAAGCTATATGACTACCCCTCATTAACAAATAAAGGTATCATCACATAGCGCTCAGATCAAACTACATGACAGCCAGTGAGTTGACTTGAGATGAGTTCAACAAGGATTGCGCTAGCCCCACCCGGTTGAGGCAGTTAGACACGTTACCTTGCGAAAACACCACCAGACCATAGAGATATATGGATATATTTTGATGGCTTAATAAACCGGGCTGTAGCTTAGATGCCAGCGGATGTGGATTTCATAAAACAAAAAGCCTCTCTTTCCGAAAATCATTTGGGTTCAGCAATTCTTCTTGGAATAACTGCAATACCATATATCGCTGCAAAATTTATATAGCACATACGCCGTATTTTTATGTCAACGCTCAAGTATACAACAACAATCTGAAATGAGTTCAACAAATTCGGTGCTCGTATAGTAAACAATGAAACAAAGAGAGATAGGGAGAGGTTGATGATAAAATAACTTAAAATCAATAATTATTTCCATATCATTAAATTTGCTGAATTATTTGTTGGGCGGCTATGTCGTCATTGGGTGAAAAGTTCATTGTTTTGGTAACAAAAAACTTCAAAATTATTAAAAATGTTTAAAACAAAAGAATATTTTATTTTCTTCCGCATGCAAGTAAGTAAGTGGTAATGCGGATAGTCAGCCAGTTGGTTGGTTGCTTGGTTGGTGTTAAACCTCATGAAGAAGCAGCACAAAAAATCAAACACCCGCCAGCTGTTTTCCTGGATTCTATCTTAGGGTTCTGTTTTTTCACTTTTTCGGAAATAAAAAGAGGAAAAAAAAAACAAATTCAATTTTATTTTTACTTCAGTTCATGTTTGCTAGTTGGCGCTCTCGTAGTTGTTAGCATACAATATGTGCCAGAATTGAATGCATCATTGTAATAAAATTTGTAAAGAAATGAGACTACATATATATGTTTATAGATCTATATATGTAAATACACATATACGGATGGATAGCATGAGTAGAACACGGAAAACAAAAGGGAATATACCCACGCATACTTGGCTACTAGGATATGTTGTTGTCTGTAGAAAATAAAGAGAGAAAATATGTGTTGGAATAAAGTTTTTCGATTACTTTTTCTCACCATCGGCTCCGTCTGCACCTCCAGCAACTTTCAATGCCATATTTTTCGTCATTGTTGAGTTTATTTTTGGTTTTCAGTTTTGTTCTACAAAATGGAACAACGCACAAGTTTTTGAAACTTAAGCGCCAAAATATGCGCGTTATGTTAATATTGAACACGAGATGAGAAACGTACGTAATACAATTGGATTATTTGGCAAAAAGGATACACACATTTATGTGTTGTATGTATACAAATCTGTAAATATTTATGTGTCATAGAAGGAACGAGTGGTGCATTAAAGTCGTAGAAAAGGGAGCAAGTAGTTACAAAACAATTTTAATATATTTAAGTATTATGCTCTAATGATATGTATTGGTGGTAATATTCTCCCTTACATAGCATAATTTTTTAACATTATTTGGCTTCAAGGTTATTGTTGTAGTCGTCTTTATTAGTTTTCAAATTTCAGTTGTTTGTTTCCTGTTTTAAAAATGTATGATATATTTAATTATATATTATACTCTCACTTGGTCTTACGATCTGCTCAATATTCTGCTCTATACAAAATGACTTATTTAATGTGCAAATAATCGAGATAGAGCAAATAGTAGCCTTGGTGTTTTGAGTGGACATTCTCATTTATTTATAGATGTGGCTACATTATTATATATAAAATATATTTGTTACGGTAATTCTTACTTATAAACCAAAGAGAATTGTGGTAATGATAATTCGGTGAGGGCTAACAAAGTTTTTACAAAAATGTGAGATGGTGCTACTGATACAGGGTAATTTTTTAAGAGCCTTCGGATATGATTTAAAAAAAAACTTTTAATTTAGAGAAATGTTTGAAATCTTTATGTGGTTCATACGCTGGGTCTAATTTTGGCATACTCTCTCCATCATATCTGCCGGTATCTCACGAATAAATTCTTCAATATTAGCTTCCAGTGCGTCAACCGTTGCGGGCTTGTCGCTATAGACATGAGCCTTAAAATAGCCCCACAAAAATAGTCTAAAGGCGTTAAATCGTACCATCTAGGCGGCCCCAAACGTGAAATAAAGTGTTCACCGAACTCGCCTATCAATTGGGCCATTGTTTCGCGTGCTGTGTGGCATGTGGCACCGTCTTGTTCTTTTAGAAGCTTTTCCATGGCAAGTTGTTACTGTCCGAAGAATTGCCAATTGTTTGTCGACAGGTGGGTAGCGTTTGAAAGAAAAATCTTTTCGATATAAAATTTTATATGCGTAATCAGGGATTGAACCCACGACCTACAGATCAGAAGGCCAAAGCACTAACCTCTGAGCTACGGCACCCTCAATTTTACTGTTATACTGACCAATTATTAGTTATTAGACATTCGTTAGTCTACTAATTTAACCAACAACGTTTATTCCCGAAACATCTAAGCTAATGGTACATATATGGAACATATTGGATAAAAACTTACTAGTAGAACGAATAAAACAACAGCTTTTCGGCAAAATTCGACAATCTTCAACATTTCTTTACCTTTCTTGTGGAATGATTTATTTTTGGCCTCAAAATAGCCCTGTATTTCAGCAGTCACTTCTTCATCGAAGTAAATCTTTTTCAGGCAAGCATTTTTTTTTAGATGTGCGAACGGAAATAAATCGCTGTTAGCCAAATTTGTCGAATACAGTGGGTGCGGAAGCAAATAGAAGTGTAATTCGTGCCATTTTTCAATAGCAGTCAAAGACCTATGATATAGTGCATTGACTTGGTAAGAGAGCACTGCTTTGTTCTTCATGTAGGCCAGTTTTTTCGCGAAGAAGTCAACGCACCTCTTATATTTTCAAGGCAGTTGATTTACAAAATTTCATGCGCATCCCAAAAAATGGACACCATAATTTTCCTACCTGACAGTTGATCAAAGTTTCGTCTGTTGTTGCATACCAAGTTGTTTACATTCAATGTTTCTGAAGTAAAATTAAAATATTAAAAAATATGATTTTGCAGTGCCAATCACGGTGGATGTGCAGCATTAGTTAAACATGCCGGTGAGACACAATCTCCCAGGATTTCAATAGAATAGTATACGCAATGCATCCGTTTTTGGTAAATCTCGCCCTCAAGTTAAAGTGTCTTTTCAGATGTTGAGAAATGTCTTCATATTTTCTTTCTTCTAAATGTAGCTCAAGTTTAAATAAAACATGCTTTGGAACATTGCTTTACGAATCTTAACTTTGTGCACTTAAAATAATCTTACTTGAATGATTCCTAAATACTTGAAAATACTTACCCCGTATTTTATCGTTTCAGTTTTGATAAACATAATATTTATGACATCTCATACGTGAAATAATTGAATGAAACTTCTTATATTTACGAGCCATGAGAGTAATATTATTCTTTGTGCATGAAGCAGCAGTACTTCACCAATGAAATATTGACATATTTTTCAAATATTTCGAGAAGAAAGTAGTGCGAAATATTGTAAAAATAAAAAAATAAATAAATATGTGGCACTTAAAGCCCCAAAGGGCTCATTGGTCGAGCTTCTCTTCCATTACTGTTGTGCGTCTTAAATTTGGACAGTATTAGAATATATATATTTTCCCTTGGCTCCTAAGTGGAGCATAGGACCTCAATAAACAAATTATAACTTCTTTTATCTAGAGCTAGGAATTTAATTGCGCTCCATGAATGGCCTGCTTTTTTCGCTTCTGCTTCAACTTGCCGTCTCCAAGTATTGGCTGGTATCCCACGCTTGCGGCTGCCTTGAGGGATCCAATCCAGCGCTGTTCTCGTTATGTCACCGTGGGGTCACCGCCGAGATATTCCATGTTTCGCACCCATACAGAACTATAGACTTCACATTGGCGTTGAATATCTTAAGTTTCGTATGCCTGGATATGTAAGACGCTCTCCATACCTTGTCTAGCATGCCAAATGCAGCGTATGCAGCCAAATGCAGCGTATGTCAACTGATGACCCGCCAGTCTTGGAAATAATACTCCCAAGGTAACAGAATTCGTCTACATTTTCCAAATGTACGCCAGCAATCTGAGCAGCTTGTGTTTCGGTGGTGTTGATTCGCATAACTTTGGTCTTCGCGATATTGATTTTAAGTCCTGTTTGTGCTGCAGCGTCACTTACCGCTTGCAATTTTGCTGATATGTGCAAAAATTTATGCGCCAGCAGACAAATATCGTCAGCATAGTCTAGATCTTCCAGGTGGCCGCCCACACTCCAGGAGATGCCTCTGTTAACTGCACAAGCTTGCCGCATAACTAAGTCCAATACTAGGTTGAACAACAGTGGAGATTGTACGCAGCCCTGCCTCACTCCGGCTTGCACCTTGATCCCATTGCTTAAAACATTTTCGTGTTTTACGCAACAACTAGCGCCCGCGTACAGCTCTTTGATGATGTTAATAATTTTTTCCGGCACCCCTTTACATGCGAGCGCCTTCCATATCACTTCGTGTTTAAGAGTATCGAAAGCTTTCTCGAAGTCGATAAAACACATGTAGAGGGGTGTCCGCCACTCCACTGACTGTTCCACGATTACTCTCAGGGTGTTTACATGATCTACGCACGAGCACCGTGGGCGAAAGCCGGCTTGTTCTTTTCGTAATCCCTGCAACAGTGAATTGGATAGCCTTCTGTGAATTATGTGTGCTACGACTTTGTTTATCATGCTTAACAGCGTGATACCTCTCCAATTTTTACACTCGGATAAATTACCTTTCTTCGGGAGAAGAATGATGGTACCTTCTTTCAACTCGGATGGTATTTTTTCTGAGCTCCAAATGTTTTTTAATAGGGGCATTAGGATACGATACGAGCTTGGGGTCAGCTTTTAGTAACTCCGGATTGATGTTGTAAGGTCCAGGAGCTTTGTTATTTTTTAGTGTCTTGATTTCAAGCGCTTATTATTTCAAACTCATCCGGGCATGTAGTGGGGATATCGCGTCTAACTGTGTGACGTTGGCAGCTACAGGGCTCGATTGGTTGAGCGGATGGCGCTGACAATAACTTCTCATAATAGCGCTCCCATATGTGAATTTGCTTGTCTTTGGACGTTGTTAGTGCTCCATTTTCGTCTTTAAGCGGCTTGGAAGTTTTAAGGGCGGTATTTGTTAGCTGTCGTATAGTGTGGTAAAGATCTCGGGTGTGATACGTCTCTGCTGCAGCCTGCGCTGTGGCCGCTAAGTGATCGCTCCATTTTCTCCTATCTTCTCGTGCACACTTCTTTTGCTTGTCGACCGAGCTGTATCGTTGCTGCAAAAGAGCTTTGCGTTGTCTAGTCTTCGCGCAATTAAGCTGATTTTTCACCATCCGACGTTCGCTTATCAAGTCCCATATGCGATCCGATATCCAGCATTTTCGTTTATTCATCTTGTGACCAACGTGTTCTTCCGCAGCCTTTACAATGGTTTGTTTTATGTACTGCCAATCGTCAATGTCAGCATGCACAGAAAGAGCGGACGCCAGCGATTCAGAAAATCTTTCGCGCGTGACAGGACATTTTAGCTTCTCAACGTCGAACTTTTTTTGCGCTTTATGATTAGAGCTCTTCCCAGCCGCAGCCAGTCTGAGCCTGATTGTCGCAGTGAGGAGGTGATGATCGCTTGCAACATCGGCACCACGCTTATTGCGCACGTCGAGGAGAGAGCCCCGCCACTTATGGCTTATGGCAATGTGTCCATGTTACCTTGTGGATGCGCTTATGGTGGATTAATGAGCCTCCTATAACAAGACTGTGGTCGGAGCAGAACTCTGTGAACAGCTCACCATTCTCCGTGAGAATACCTATACCGTGCTGACCCATAGTTTTTTCACTGCCCCGGTTACAAGATCCCACCTGTGCATTCATATCACCCATTAGGATGACGATGTCACCTTTGTGAATATCACTCATTACTTTCGTTAAGCTACCATAGAACGCATCCTTGGTTGCTATATCCGCAACATTCGTTGGCGCGTAGCATTGAACGACGTCATTTTCCTTGCCCTCGTGCGCAACCTTAACGATATGATTCTGTCAGAGTGCGCTTTCCAATCTATCAGAGCCGCTGCCGCTGACTTTGAGAGAAGAAAGCCGACGCTATTTTCTCTTCTTTGACTGGCACTGTTACCCGAAAATAAGAGTTTCTGGCCTGTTGCAGTTGTAAACTCACCCGAATCTGCCCATCTGATTTCACACAGCCCGAGTAGCAGCAGTTGGTAACGTTCGAACTCCCTACACAGTTGTGAGATCTTAGTTGGCTCTAGCAATGAGCGCACGTTCCATGTTCCTATTCGTGATCCTTTTTTCATGCTAAATGTCGTCGCCAGTTTGTTGGAATCCTTATTATTTGCTTTGTTTATTTTGGTTTCTGTAATCCGTTGGTTTAAGATGAGTAGGGGATTGGCCTTCTGCATCCGATCCTGGATCCGGGGCTGCCGGTCCGCCTCCAGGCCGGCGTGGCGTAGGAATTTCCTCCTCGCCTATGGAAAGGTTATCCCGCCTTTACTCGGTCGTCAGAGCCTCGCTTGTTCTAAACGGGGGGTACCGCGTGAAGGTGAGGTTGACATTTGGGAGGGATAGGCTATATATTCGCGTCACCAGCCCCAACTGCCCAGCACAGATGTCGGCTGCTGAGCCCCCCAACAATATTAGAAGGGACCTACTTATTTTAGCCGGTTCCGAACGGCAGAACACTTGTGACATCACTTTTTCTGAGCTTTGTCACAGAGTTCTTTTAGAAGCGAAATATTGTACCAATAATGAAATTTAATATTGGATTTTGAACAAATCGATGCATAATTCATGAGCTTAATTCTTCTAATATGTCCTCCTCATTGTGCGGAACGACTTCACTTTACAGCAGATAACACGTTTAGAGTTAGTTATAAAGTGAATATTTTATAAAGAAATTCCACTCTGGTAACACAATTTATGACCAGAGCTGACTAAAACAGTAAATTTCAAAGCTCAATCTGGTTAAAGTGACATCGTTTGATGATTTCAACGAAATGTTCCATATTGAAAGATTTAAATTCTGATGTGGACAGCATTACATATATTTTTTTTATTTAAAAAAAAAATAAATAAACAATAGCAACAAATTAAATTGAATAAAAAATACGTTTTTCTAACTACGAACGTGTCTACATACTAGTGTGAAAATATTTAATATGGGACTCTGCTATCATAAAGGTGCAAATTATTTGACATGTGCTTAACTACATATACAAAAAACGTAATATTCAAAAATAAAAACAACAACAACAGTAACAAAATTAAAATAATCATATTCTGCCGTACAATACTTTCCAATTAAAATGCGTAGAGCAACGGTAATGGCAATGAGTGTATACGTAAGGGAGGAGTAGCAAATAATCAAGCTTAAAATAATTTAAAATAACAACAACAATAACGAAATAATAACAACAATGGCAGTAGCGACAGTAATATAAACGTAATTTTAACATTATTCACCTGAACACACACAGATACAGGCACATTTACACCTATATTGTACACATACACTAACAGAAATTATTTGCTTGCTGGTTTGGGGTAACAGTGTTACTGTTGCCCTCTATGCTCAATAGAAACTTATTCGAACTGCATAAGTATAACCAGTTACAATAACAACAACAACAACATCAAATCAAATAAGATTTTGATTAAAATGTAAGAGACTGTGTATGACTGTGTACGACCGTCTATGCATATATTGTACTATGTATGAGTGAGTGTTTATTTTGCTTGGCTTCTAGGATGGAATTCATTAAGCTGCCGCTCGCGTTATTTTTCTTCCTTTTTGCCATTTTGTTGTTGCTTTCTGTTTCATACTTTCTACTTATGTTTTTATATGTTTATACATATTTGCTTATGAATATGTTGATGCGTGTCTACATGTTCTTGTGTATGTGTTTATGTTGCGCATTTTAACAATTTCAAAATGCAAAGTGGCATGTACCTATAACGCACTCATGTATATATTTCGTCTGACAAGTTTCCGGCCTAATAAAGATACACGACATTTTTCTTCGAATTAATTTTTATTTTTCAACATAGTCTCCTTGTGAGTCTACACATTTCTCTCAGCGGTATTCCAAACTACTACTATTAAACCCGCCTAAATAGAGCAATGTAAATGTAAATTCGAACAAATTCGAACAAATGCTTTCAAAATAGCAGACATCTCGATTAGTGCCCTTCAAAAGATGCAGGAATATATGTCCCAACTCTTGGTAACGAGTACAGCCATATTCTTGTTGAAGAGAAAACGTATATACAAATAATAGGAATGCCAATTTTTTACCAATTGTTGATTCTGGATATTTTAACGAAAATTTAGAATTTCAAAAGAAACCAAGATGTTTACCTTCAGTAATATCAAAGCTTAAATACCCTATACATTATAATAGACTTGCACACAGCGAGTGAAGCCATATTCACGTTGAAGAGAAAACGTATATATATATAATAGGAATGCCAATTTTTTACCAATTGCTGATTCTGGATATTGTCACGAAATTTTAGAATTGCAAAAGAAATGAAGAAGTTTACCTGCAGTAATATCAAAGCTTAAATACCCTATACATTATAATAGACTTGCACATATAACAAAATGGTGAAGCAGTCTCTAGCCCACCTAATACCAAAAAGTCAGAAGCTTATAAGAAATATGATTTTTAAGTTTCCCATCGGAGTTTTAAAATTTATAGAGTGATTATTGCATTTTTCAAGTACCTCAATTATTCCTTTAAATTAATTCCAAAAATCACAAGATTCTGAGTTTTTCGACGTAATATTTAGTATGCGATACCGGTATTGGAATCGCTTAGCACGCATATATCATAAATTCTAAGTATTGTACAAGGTGTACCCACACACATAAAGAAATAATTTAATGAATTTTATCATATTTGTTCTCCCATTTCAGTTACCATAAAATGTTGCTACCTGAACTGTTATCAAAGCATAGATACATACCATACATACGTACGTACATACTTATGCCTGCAGACAAAAGATTTGGATAGGAACAATTTTGCTACTTGTCACAAAGAAGGTTGTATGTTGAATGTAGACAAAGATTATACAGCAGCTTCCCTAGGGTGAACACACGTGGAAATAGTCCATCATGAGATATGTACAAGAGGTGGCGGCGCAGGGAATGTTCAATTGTTCAAACCATTTCAATAGATTGATGTGAGCAGATATTTTTAAATAACCGATGTCGATGTCGCAAGAGGATTGAACTTGATATCACAGACGAAGTGAATGAGTTGCAGACTTTTTATTGGTTACTTACAGTTGCTAGATATGGTCATGCTAATACAGCGAATTACGATGACAATATTAACTCATACAGTGAATGACTGTACTTGCGTTTTTTGTTAAACAGCTTCGACACCAGAATCTACACGGATGGCTCCAATATGGATTGTGGTGTCGAGGCAGGTATATATTCCGGGAGAATGAATGTGGACAAGTCTGTGCGCCCTCCCTAGTTTGTCTAGCGTATTCCAGGAGGAAGTGTTTGCAATTGGGGAAACTTGTAGGATACTAATCGCAGACTTCAGATTTAAGCTCAACATTGCTGTACTATCGAACAGCCAAGCTGCAGTTCAGGCCTTGAATTCAACAGTCACATCCTCATTCTTAGTGGAACAAAGCAGAAGGAGTCTCAATACACTCAGCGAACGGCACAATGTTTCACTGATCTGGGTACCGGAACATAGAGGAAACGAAAAAGCCGATGAACTGACAAGAAGCGGATTTGCTATGCAAGAGGCTCTTGCAGAACCAGTGTTCATACCGCTGAGTCTGATTAAAAGAGCTATAAATATAAAATATCTTCAAATAGGGAATTGCAGATGGAAAAGTCTCACAAAGTGTAAGACTAGTTGGTCACTATTGCCTAGATACAATCCTTAACAAACAATACCACTGATAAACACGAACTGAAAAGTCGTCTCTAGACTGACGGCAGTCATTATTGGCTTCTGGCTCATCGGAGAACAGGGGGCCAAAGTGGGAATGTTCCACAACGATTTCTGTCACAGTTGTAACCAAGTGGAAGAAAAGGAAACGGTCTTCCACTCCCTTTGTAAATGCCCTGCCCTTTTGGAAGCAGAGAATGAACACCCTAGGTAAACCACTATTCAATAACATCGAGGAGTTGGCGGAAATAAGTATCAGCGACCTCCCGAGATTTCTAAACAAACACAAACAACCTAACACAACAGTTGGAAGCGATGATGTGGTAACGAATAACTATTTGGACTTATGGATGAGTCACCACTTCAACCAACCAACCAACTTATGTTATTGGCACCCGCCGCCAATGTAAATACGCGAAAGATCGCATGAAAAAGATTTCTAATAAATTATTTTCTTTCTTGAACTTTTGTAAAAAGTTGGGGAAATAACCTCTGTTTTTCTGTCGATATATCGATAGGCAATATATTAGTTTTTTCCCTCCATATCTTCGACTCTATTTTCCTAATGGTTTTATCAGATCTGCAGGTTCCTTTCAATTTTGCTGCTTTATTGGTGAATTGCTTCCTCCATTTTATCGAAGTATCAGCCTGCAAAGAATTTGTAAGTAAATGTACAAATGTGCGCATATGCCCTGCAGCATATGCGCATGTGTGTCTTTGTCGCTGCTTGTTTACCAATTTTTGCTAAATTAGATTTTTATTTGTTTTTGTTTTTCGCCATATAAACACATAGCTCCTCAACCTCTTCATCTACATGTGTCTACTTGACACATAAGTATACACATATATGTACCTCAATGTATGTGATTTTTTCTTTATTTCTACTTCACCTAATCATACTTTATTTATATGCATATGTCATCTTGTGTTTCAATTCTTTTGAATTCTCTATGAGTGAGTAAATTCATTTTTTTTTCTTATAATTTGCATTTAAAATTTGTTTCATTACAATAGCAGAAGCTATACGTAGTAGTAGTAGCGTTTACAAGAGCATCACAAAAGAAAACAATCGCAACCGTTGAAGAGGATGTCAACAAGTTGTACAAAGATAAGAATTATAGCGACAGTGTCATAATGATATACGCATATAAAATATAATAAAAAACCTTAAATAAACTTCTATGTACAATATTTTCATTTTAATTTTCGTCGTAATTTGCAGCTTTTTTTTTCATCTTCAGTTTTTATTGAATCTTTCTTTCACGAAACTAACAATAAGTTATCAAATCTTAACGCCAAAATATTTAGAGTTCTTTACCAGGGCTCAAAACTCTTTGTAAATCAAAGAATATAAAAATAATATATGATATATTTATATATAGATATGGCGTAACTTAGCTGTATAATATCTCTCTTATTCTGCAGACGTTGATGGCCTCGGTTAAGTAGTAGGTTCCTTACGAACGGGTTACTGTGATATTCCAACTTTATTAAATAGATTACGTTGAGAAGGGATATTTCATCTTTGACTGAGGTATATTTAAATCTCTATGTATATTGCAATTTTTGACGTACCACGGTGCTCTTGTGATGGTTCTAAGTACTTTTGATTGCACCCTTTGCAGCTTTTCAACGTGATGCACTGTGATGCACTGCTCCACATTTGAATGCCATTTGTCCAAATTGGTTTTATTATTGATTTGTAAATCAGAAATTTATTCTCCGAACGTAGTTTGTAGTTTTTATTCAACAACCAGTGCAAGGACACTTATTTGAGTCTTATTTGGACTTTTTTGGCTTCAATATGTTTATTCCATGTGAGTCTAAGGTATAAATGAATGCCAAGTTATTTAACATGGGAGTGCTGAGGATTATTTGCCCATTAATTTTGATAGGTAGGCAAGCACCTTTTCTTAGTGTGAATGTAATATGAACACATTTCGTTTCATTAACGGCAATTTTCCAATACGAAAGCTAGTTACTCAGAACGTCAAGATGTGCTTGCATGTTCGTTACAGCTGTAGTCAGAATTCCGTGTGTGCTTAAAACAGCCGTGTCATCATTGTGTTATCATTTAAAGGCATATCTGTTGTATACAAAAGATAGAAAAGCGGTCCCAACACGATGCCTTGAGGAACGCCAGCTTGTATGTTAAAAGGTGTTGACATAAAGGATTTCTATTTTATTATGCATCTTTTGTGCAGCAGGTAATTTTGTAACACAAAGAGAGTATTTGATGACAAAATTTTCTTGATTTTATGGGTCAACCCTTCGTGCCGAACCTTGTCGAACGCTTGGGAGATGTCTAAGAAAACGGCGGTGCAGTACTGTTTATTTCCAAACGTACTCCTGATTTGGGCTACTATGGGGTGTACTTGCAGATAGTACAAAAAAAAAATTGTTTGCGACTGTATTTACATAAAATATGTTTTTTAAAATAATATAGAAAATGTCAAGTTATAATGGATTATTGGTTATTAGTCTGTATTGTTATCCGTCACCGTAAACGTATTTATAACTTTAAAATTCCTTGTAAAATTTTGAATTGCTTTACAAGCTGTGTCTATATCGAAAATTCGCCATGTTGTTTATGCTTACGTTTTCTTCTATGTTTTCAATAGTTTCTTCCCCTAATTCACTTATTGTTTTGACTTAAATTGCAGTTCTTCTAATAACTTCCTCGCACTATTATATGCTGGAGTAAAATCCAAAACCTGGGGATCGATACTTTTTTCTCTTTCTGTATTTTATTGAATAACTAAATAATAACTCTTTGTGTTTAGTCACACTGATGAAATAAGAAAATGACTGGTAGTTAATGCTCTCAACTGTCAAAAAGCAAAGTAAGAATTTTTTGCTACAGGATAATATTGACAAAAGTAAAAACCTCCTGAAACATTTTCTTTTTCTCGTTTGTGAACTACACATTTTCGGTTCAACTACCCGTTATTTCAGGCTTCAAATGTGGTAATCTAACGGATTTTTGTCCGATTATTTTTGGGTCCGTTGTGATGTTGAAAACCAGGAGATTGAATCAAACTTGATTTGCCTTTGCTTTATGTGAGGGTGCTGTCCTAATGAAACGGATATCGGCTGCACTTAAAATGTTTGTGTAGCCAGAGTTTTAGGTTGCTTAAAAACTGTTCGACGATAAATTTGTGCGTTCACTTTGACACCATGGTCTAAAAATTCAATGGAGAACTGCCATCAGCAACGACAGCGACTCATACGATAATCAATGGTGATGCTTGATGCTTGAGTTAAGTAGTCACGAGTATTTGTAAAAAACCACGTTCGCAACAGCTTTCGGCTTTTTCGAAGTCTACTTTTTTGCGTCAGTGTAAATTTTTACCATTTTTGGTTTTTGTAGACATTCACATTCATATGATATTTCATCATTCGTTGCAAATTTTCATATATATTGAAATTTATTTTTATGAAGTAAAGCTTTAAACAATTTTTTTTACAGTTTTTTGGCTTAATAACTTCCAAAGCTAATTTCTTAGTTCGAATACTTGGAAACCTGAATTTTCCTATAAATAAGTTTAGGAAAATTAAATACTCGTAAACGCTCTGAATAATTATCAAATTAAAAAAAAAAATGTACAAGGCAATTGCGAAACTCAAAATTTACATATATTATTTCTGTTTAAATAAACAAATGCCAACAACCATGAGCTGTACGAGCTGTATGCCGATACAGCGGCTGCGCTGGCTAGGTCATGTCGAGCGAATGGAAGAACACGGTCCAGCTAAAAAGATGTTATATTCGGAACCCGCTGGAGGACGACGCAGAAGAGGAAGACCAAACCTCCGGTGGAAAGACCAAGTACTGGAGAACCTGACGGCGCTTGGAATTTCTAACTGGGGCCAGCTAGCGAAGAACAGAGATGGCTGGCGAAGCATGTTATTTTCGGCCTAAATCGATATTCGGTTGTTATAGCCACATAAGTAAGTAAGTAAGTAAGGCAAAATTTATTATTTACTAAAATGTATAGATAATATAGAGAACTAAGTTTAGAAAAACAATTATTTTAATATTTTCGTGTTTTCGGCACTGAAAGTTATTCTTTTAAGTAATCGGCTTTAGTTATTATTTGCATTTGTAATATTCATAATTTTGTTGATTGCATACACTCAGCTAGTAAGAGTAGAATGGTTAAAAATCAATTTAAGTTGATACAAATAGAATTGCATACAAGAACAACAATTGTTTATGTTTTGAGAATTTAATATAGCTTCGGAAAGATATTTTGAATTTTTGTTGTTCTAAGATAAATCCATATTTAAAAAAATATACTTATATTCTATACATTTTAGTAAATAATAAATTTTGCCGCAAGTTTTCTTCCTATTGTTTCACGATGATATATAAACTCTAATATGTTTTACAGATTTTCAATATGCTAATTGAGTTTCAACAATTTCACAGATTTACGAAGACTCAGATAAATGTGTCCTTATGATGATATATATACAAGTAAAGGGTTATCCATTTTGCGGTTTCAAAAGTAAATGTAAATAAAAAAAAAAATAAAAAAAATAAATATGTGGCACTTAAAGCCCCAAAGGGCTCATTGGCCGAGCTTCTCTTCTATTACTGTTGTGCGTCTTAAATTTTGGACAGTACTAGAATGGACCTACTTATTTTAGCCGGTTCCGAACGGCAGAACACTTGTGACATCACTTTTTCTGAGCTTTGTCACAGAGTTCTTTAAGAAGCTTTTTCATGGAAAGTTGTTACTGTCGGAAGAATTGCCAATTGCTTACCGACAGGTGAGTACCGTTCGAAAGAAAAATCTTTTCGATATTAAATTTTTAAATGCATCAGCCGGGTATTGAACCACGACCTACAGATCAGAAGGCGAACACACTAACCACTGAGCTACGGCACCCACCAAATGTAAATAAAACACATATAAAATATTTTTTATCATGATATATCTTTTTTAATATAAAGTTTGAACGTTGACATTATGTGTGAAATACTACATCATTTAAATGACCACCACACGAATTGTTGCAAGCATCGATTCTTTTGAGGTAATTTTCGACCACTTTTTACACATATTGGGCGGTATCTCAGCCATAACGTGACGAATGTTGGTTTTTAGATGCTCAAGAGTTAAACGTGCATAAACACGGTCTTTCGAGTAGCCCCACAAAAAAAAGTCAAGCGGTGTCAAATCGCATGATCTTGGTGGCCACTTGATATCGCCACGACGAGAAATTACGCGGCCAGAAAATTTCACTTGCAATTAAGCCATATTCGCTCGAGTTGTGTGGCATGTGGCACCGTCTTGTTGAAACCACATATTCTCTAAGTCGTATTCTTCAATAGCAGGCAAAAAAAGTCGGTTATCATATGACCATAACGCTCCGAATTGACGGTGACAGTCGTTCCATCGTCGTTTTCGAAGAAGTAAGGTCCAATCACACCTCCGGACCAAAGAGCGCACCAAGCAGTGACTTTTGGTGGATATAGTGGCCTCTCTTCGATTACTTGAGGATTCTCAGAACCCCAAATACGACAATTTTGTTTGTTAACATACCCACCGAGTGAGAAATATGCTTCGTCGCTGAAGAAAATTTTGTTCGAAAAATCGCCGTCCACCGCCTGTTGTTCAAGCACCCATTCGACGTATCTACGACGTTGTGAATGGTCAGCTGGCTTCAGTTGTGTTGTTAGCTGGATTTTATATGGATGTAGGTGTAGATCCAAATGCAAAATACGCCATAATGTGCCGTAAGACCTGTGCATCATCGGTGGTACGATGATGCACAGGCCTTACAATATCTGTAACCGATCCAGTCTCTTCATATTTCTTCACAATTTTGCCAATTGCTTGCGTAGTTGGACAATTATGTAAACCATAATCTCCTCTTAAAGCACGATATGTGGCTGTGGCAGAATCACCATTTTTGTAGTAGGTTTTTACAATTTTAATGCGTTGTGCGATAGTTAAGCGATCCATTTTCGCAAATGTCAGACTTTGAACTGAAAAAGAAAGAAATTGTTTTAACAACTCAGTTTGACAGATGTCGAATTCTAGCCCTATACTTTTGAAACCGCGAAATGGATAACCCTTTATGTACAAGTATGTACTTCAATAAATCTGTAGATATATACAAACTCACTTATCAATTTCTATTTAGATATTATGAATATTTTGAATCAGCTTACTCAATAGAGTTTGAAAAATGGCCTTACAGTCGGCTGGGGCCGACCAAATTATACCCTGCATATGTAGGGGTATATATAAAAAGTTTGCTCGTATATCCATCCATTTCTTCCACTACTTTGTATAGGAGCTACATTTTTTTAATAGGAGCTACATTAAGAAAAGAGGTAGCCTCACCAATTTTTGAGGAATAATTTCTGCCTATAATACTAAACTACCTAGGTTGCAATGGGTTGACCTAGGCGTATTATTTAGTAAGTTATGGGTGTTTTAATGTTTAAGATAAATCCGAGATTTTGTACGGAAGCTATATAAAAAGTGGGCGTGGCTTACCTCTTTCTTGTATTACTTACTTACTTACTTATGTGGCCATAACAACCGAATATCGATTTAGGCCGAAAATAACATGCTTCGCCAGCCATCTCTGTTCTTCGCTAGCTGGCGCCAGTTAGAAATTCCAAGCGCCGTCAGGTTCTCCAGTACTTGGTCTTTCCACCGGAGGTTCGGTCTTCCTCTTTTGCGTCGTCCTCCAGCGGGTTCCGAATATAACACCTTCTTAGCTGGAGCGTGTTCTTCTATTCGCTCGACATGACCTAGCCAGCGCAGCCGCTGGATTTTGATGCACTTTACTATGTCAATATCGGCATACAGCTCGTACAGCTCATGGTTGTACCTTATTCGGTACTCGCCACCAACGCAAATAGGTCCAAAGATCCTGCGTAGGACTTTTCTCTAGAAAACTCCAAGTATTCGCTCATCCGAGGTGGAAATTGTCCAGGCTTCAGCGCCATATGTTAGGACAGGCATGATAAGAGACTTGTAGAGTGTAGTTTTCGTTCTTCGAGAGAGGGCTCGACTTCTCAATTGCTTACTCAGCCCAAAGTAACACCTGTTAGCAAGAGTTATCCTACGCATGATCTCCAAGCTGACGTCATTACTGCTGTTAATGCTGGTTCCAAGATAGACAAAGTCCCTTACTACTTCAAAAGCGTAGTTGTCAACAGTGACGTGCTGTCCAAGACGCCGGGACTCTTTGTTTGTTGACACTAGATACTTCGTCTTGCCCTCGTTCACCGTGAGACCCATCCGACGCGACTCTCTTTCCAACTCTGAGAATGCTGCACTGACTGCTCGCGTGTTCATGCCGATTATGTCAATATCGTCGGCATACGCTAACAGCATGACACTTTTGTTGAAGATAGTGCCATTACGTCGTAGATCATCAGCTCGTATTATTTTCTCCATAATAGGATTGAAGAAGTCGCACGATAACGAATCACCTTGTCTGAAACCCCGTTCGGTATTAAACGGTGCGGAGAGGTCTTTCCAATTTTCACTGCACAACGAGAGTTATGCAGTGTCATTCTACAAAGTCGAATGAGCTTTGCAGGAATACCGAACTCAGACATTGTTGCGTAGAGGTAATCCCTTACCGGACTGTCGAAAGCGGCTTTATAATCAACAAATAGGTGGTGTGTGTCGATCTGTTTTTCTTGGGTCTTCTCCAGGATTTGGCGCAGTGTGAAAATCTGGTCGATGGTGGATTTACCAGGTCTGAAGCCACACTGATAAGGTCCAATCAGGTTGTTGAGCACAGGCTTCAACCTTTCACACAATACGCTCGATAAGACCTTGTATGCGATGCTCAGGAGACTTATTCCACGGTAGTTGGCGCAAATTGTGGGGTCTCCTTTTTTATGTACAGGACAGAGAACACTGAGCCTCCAATCATCAGGCATGCTTTCATCCGACCATATTTTGCTTATGAGCTGGTGCATGCGGGTGAGCAGCTCATCGCCTCCGGTCTTAAACAACTCGGCAGGCAGGCCATCAGCACCTGCAGCTTTGTTGTTCTTCAGCCTTAAAATGGCCGTTTCAACCTCGTCATAGTCGGGTGGTGGAACATCAACACCATCATCTGTAATTGGGGTTATCGGGCAATCTCCTCCACTGGTGGAATTGTTCGTAGTATCGCCATTCAGTAACGTGGAGAAGTGTTCCCTCCATAGGCTCAGTACACTCTGGACATCTGTAACCAGATTCCCATTTCCATCACGACAAGAAGAGGCTCCGGGATTTAAACCTCTACATAGGCGCTTGATCTTTTCGAAGAATTTTGAGTCTCATTCTTGTCGGTACACATCTCTATCTCCACACACTCGCGTCTTTCTTGTTCTCTTTTCTTGCGCCTGAAAAGACGTCTCTCTGCACTCCTTTTCTCTCTGCACCGCTCCTTAACAGCTCGCGTTGCGCCTGCACGCAGGGTTTTTCTGTAGGCGGCGTCTTTCTCTGCGGTAGCGTCGCGACACTCCTGATCATACCACTCATTCCTCAGAGGCCGGTAGTAACCGATTACCTCCTCGGCAGCAGTAGTCATGGAGTGGGATATATGTGTCCACCGTGCGCATGTATCATCAAGTGGAGGAGTGTTCTGCATAAGCAGATCCGATAATCGAGTGGAAAATGCATCTGCTGTCTCTGGTGATCGCAGCTTACTGACGTCGAGCTTTCTCTGTGTGTGACTTCTCTTGTTATTTGCGACACATAGGCGTGTGCGCACCTTAGCTGCAACAAGGTAGTGATCCGAGTCGATGTTGGCACCACGGATCGATTTCACGTCCATCACACTGGAGGCATGCCTTCCGTCAATCACCACATGATCAATTTGGTTTCTTGTACGTTGATCTGGAGACAGCCATGTCGCTTTGTGGATGTCGAGATGCTGGAACCTGTACCACCAATTACTATGTTTCGTGCTGCGGCGAAGTCGATCAGCCTCTTCCGTTATCGGAGGTGTTCTGGTGGAGGCTGAATTTTCCGACAGTTGGACCAAAGGTACCTTCCTTGCCCACCCTGGCATTAAAGTCGCCAAGCACGATTTTGATATCGTGGCGGGGGCAGCGGTCATAAGCTTCTTCGAGGCGCTGAAAGAAGCTCTCCTTGGTCACATTGTCCTTCTCATCCGTCGGAGCGTTGGCACAATAAGGCTGATGTTGAAAAATTTTGCCTTGATGCGGATTGTGGCCAGCCGTTCGTTCACAGGCGTGAACTGTGAGACAAGAGGTCGTAGTCTCTTGCTGACCAAAAATCCACATCCCAATTCGTTCCTTTCAGCATGGCAACTGTAGTAGATGTCACAGGACGCTCTTTTGGAGCAGCCCTGTCCTGTCCATCGCATTTCCTGGAGAGCGGTGATGTCAGCTCTGTATTTTTCGAGGACATCAACCAGCTGGATAGAGGACCGGACATTCCAGGTGCATATCCGTAAATCATTGTCCTTTTTTCGTTTGCGGGGGTCATCAACAAAAACGGTAGTCCTTATCCGAGGCATATTTGTTTTTTTCATTGGGGGGGTTTTTTATGTGGCGGGTCCCAAACCCAACGCACAACCTCTAACCGAGGAGATTTTCGCCACTCACTTCAGCCGCCTCCCAGCGGGTGCCAGGAAGACGTTGCCCGGTGGTCGCCACATGGAGGGCCCCCATTAATAATAATGAAAGCGCCATCACAGAGTAAGCAGAGCAAGCTATATGACTACCCCTCATTAACAAATAAAGGTATCATCACATAGCGCTCAGATCAAACTACATGACAGCCAGTGAGTTGACTTGCGATGAGTTCAACAAGGATTGCGCTAGCCCCACCTGGTTGAAGCAGTTACACACGTTACCTTGCGAAAACACCACCAGACCACCCTCTTTCTTGTATATCTAATTAATTACTATGTTTCGTGCTGCGGCGAAGTCGATCAGCCTCTTCCGTTATCGGAGGTGTTCTGGTGGAGGCTGAATTTTCCGACAGTTGGACCAAAGGTACCTTCCTTGCCCACCCTGGCATTAAAGTCGCCAAGCACGATTTTGATATCGTGGCGGGGGCAGCGGTCATAAGCTTCTTCGAGGCGCTGAAAGAAGCTCTCCTTGGTCACATTGTCCTTCTCATCCGTCGGAGCGTTGGCACAATAAGGCTGATGTTGAAAAATTTTGCCTTGATGCGGATTGTGGCCAGCCGTTCGTTCACAGGCGTGAACTGTGAGACAAGAGGTCGTAGTCTCTTGCTGACCAAAAATCCACATCCTAATTCGTTCCTTTCAGCATGGCAACTGTAGTAGATGTCACAGGACGCTCTTTTGGAGCAGCCCTGTCCTGTCCATCGCATTTCCTGGAGAGCGGTGATGTCAGCTCTGTATTTTTCGAGGACATCAACCAGCTGGATAGAGGACCGGACATTCCAGGTGCATATCCGTAAATCATTGTCCTTTTTTCGTTTGCGGGGGTCATCAACAAAAACGGTAGTCCTTATCCGAGGCATATTTGTTTTTTTCATTGGGGGGGTTTTTTATGTGGCGGGTCCCAAACCCAACGCACAACCTCTAACCGAGGAGATTTTCGCCACTCACTTCAGCCGCCTCCCAGCGGGTGCCAGGAAGACGTTGCCCGGTGGTCGCCACATGGAGGGCCCCCATTAATAATAATGAAAGCGCCATCACAGAGTAAGCAGAGCAAGCTATATGACTACCCCTCATTAACAAATAAAGGTATCATCACATAGCGCTCAGATCAAACTACATGACAGCCAGTGAGTTGACTTGCGATGAGTTCAACAAGGATTGCGCTAGCCCCACCTGGTTGAAGCAGTTACACACGTTACCTTGCGAAAACACCACCAGACCACCCTCTTTCTTGTATATCTAATTAATTTTTCAATATCAATCCACTCCTTAAATTTGGTTGTCCTACGCTGAATAGTTCGTAAGTTATAGCGGTTTAAATTTTTTTTAATTTCACAAATTTTGTATGGAAGCCCCATTAAGAAGTGGGTGTGGCATGTTGATTTTTGTCAGATTATTTTCGGCTACCATATTAGCTGAAGCATTAATTATAATTGTTCTAGACAGAAGTATGCTGAAGTTACAGCTATTTCAATTTAAAAGAATTTCACTCATTTTGTACAGGGGCTACGATAAACAGTGGGCGTGGCGCGCCCATTTCCTGTAAGCCTAGTTGCTCGTACAATACTAATCCATACCTTAAATCTTGTTGTCCTGTGCTAAATGGTTTGTAAGTTATGGAGCTTAAAAGTTTTAGTTTAATTCCTTCGACTTTGTATGGGAGACCCATGAAGGAGTGGGCGTGGCACACTGATTTTCTTCCAGATTATTTCCGACTACCATGTTAATCTAAGTGTCCATTACGGTTATTCTCGGCAGAAGATTGCCGAAGTTATAGCTGTTTCCACACCTTAAATCTCGTTATTCTACGCTGAACAGTTTGCAAGTTATAACCGGTAACATTTTTTTTAATTTCCGCAACTTTGTATGGCAGACCCAAAAAGGAGTGGGCGTGGCACACTGATTTTCTGCCATGTTATTTCCGACTACCTTGTTAATCTAATTGTTAATTATGGTTATTCTGGACAGAAGATTGTAGAAGTTACAGCAGTTTCAATTTAAAAGAAGTACAGACGCTTTGTATGGGAGCTACGCTAGAAAGTAGGCGTGGCTCACCCACTTTTGGCGAGATTATCTGGTAGTATAATATAACTCTATGTGCCAAATATTGTTGTCCCAAGTGGTATATTATGTGAGTTATAACTCACAAGTTAAAGATTTTGAAAATTCCGAGGTTAGTCGCTTTGAATGCTTGGTTTGGGCGTGGCTATTAACCGATCATGTCCAATATCAATCCCCTCCGTACCCTTGGATCATAGGTTCCTTGTGCCAAATTTTGTCGAAATAGCTCAATATTTACTCAAGTTATCGTGCGAACCAGCCAGGTGACATACAGACGGACGGACGGACGGACATCGTTAAATCGAAAATTTAATCGACGCTGATCACGAATATATATCTATGTCTATATCTCCGGAGATTCCTTCAAGTGGACACAAACATCTGACCGAAATGAATTTACCATGCATATTGCATTATGCAGGGTATAATAATAAAAATCTCCTTACAGTCGGCTGAGGCCGACCAAATTATACCCTGCATATGTAGAGGTATATATAAAAAGTTTGCTCGTATATCCATCCTTTTCTTCCACTACTTTGTATAGGACCTACATTAAGAAGCAAGCGTACCTCACCAATTTTGGAGGATCAATTTCTGCCTATAATACTAAACTACATAGGTTGTAATGGGTTGACCTTGGAGTATTATTTAGTAAGTTATGGGTGTTTTAATGTTTAAGATAAATCCGACATTTGTACGGAAGCTATATGGTGCGCCCATTTCCTATGAGTCTAGTTGCTCGCACAATACTATTCCATACCATAAATCTCGTTGTCCTACGCTATATGGTTTGTAAGTTATGGAGCTTAAAATTTTAGTTTAATTCCCTTGACTTTGTATGGGAGACTCATGAAGGAGTGGGCGTGACACACTGATTTTCTGCCAGATTTTTGCCGACTACGATATTAATTTAAGCGTCAATTATGGTTATTCTAGACAGAAGATTGCCGAAGTTACAGCTGTTGCAATTTAAAATTTGTATGGGGGCTACGATAAACAGTGGGCGTGGTGCGCCCATTTTCTGTGAGCCTAGTTGCTCGTACAATACTAATCCACACCAATAATCTCGTTATTCTACGCTGTATAGTTTGCAAGTTATAACCGGTAACTTTTTTTTTAATTTCCGCAACTTTGTATGGGAGACCCAGAAAGGAGTGGGCGTGGCACACTGATTTGCTGCCATATTATTTCCGACTACCATGTTAATCTAAGTGTCAATTATGGTTATTCTGGACAGAAGATTGTAGAAGTTACAGCTGTTTCAATTTAAAAGAAGTACAGACACTTTGTATGAGAGCTACGCTAAAAAGTATGCGTGGCTCAACCACTTTTGGCGAGGTTATATAGTAGTATAATGTAAGTCTAAGTGCCAAATATTGTTGTCCCAAGTGGTATATTATGTGAGTTATAGCAAGTTAAAGATTTTGAAAATTTCGAGGTTAGTCGCTTTGAATGCTTGGTGTGGGCGTGGTTATTAACCGATCATGCCCAATATCAATCTCCTCCGTACCCTTGGATCATAGATTACTATTTCATCGAAATAGCTCAATATTTACTCAAGTTATCGTGCGAACCAGCCAGGTGACAGACAGACGGACGGACGGACATCGTTAAATCGAAAATTTAAGCGACGCTGATCACGAATATATATCTATGTCTATATCTCCGGAGATTCCTTCAACGACCGAAATGAATATACCATGCATATTGCATTATGCAGGGTATAAAAATATAGCTGTTTTATGCATATCGTAATATTTTATTTTGCTTATTTTTGTTTTTTTTGTTTATTTAATTTTTAATAATTTATAATATATTGTAATAACAGAAATTCAATAACCCTTGCCATAATTTCTATTCCTCAGTATCGCAGTATTTATTTTCTTAGTGACATCACTTTTTTAAAAGAATTTACGTGGGTACTCAGAATGATGTTAAGATCAAAGTAAGGTTGTTGGTTATTGGAAGTTTTCTAGACTACTATGGTGAATTTTAAGCTTAACTCTTTAAGTTGCAGATGTGTTCTAAGATGGGCTTGGATTAAACGGCTAAAAATCTATGTAACAAATACTTTTTTCGCAACTCTTGCTTCCTGCCTTTTTACGAATATTTGCTTTATACTATAAGGCGATGACGGTTATATACCTGAATGTAGCAGCAGTTTATTTTAGATCAGTTCTAGTTGAATCAGTTCGAGGGAATAATTAGTTTTGCTAAAGTCAGTGGACTGTAAGAAAAAAATGGACTTTTTATCTATAACAGGAACGCTGAGGGTGTCAGGCGATTGGGGCGCAATCGCAAAGGTACGTCAAAACGTGGAAAAACTATTTGTTTGTTTGACGACAGTCGTTTCCCATTTAATGGATGCAATTAAGTGCATGTATCATTATACAATTGGAGAAGCGAAAAGCGTCGTGAAGAGTTTATGTTCCTTGTGGATTGAGAAGAGATGTTAGTATGTAAGTTAACAGAGATAACAAAGATATCATATGGGTTGGATGTTTCAAGTTCATGCTGCGTTTAATAATAATGGCCTAAAGACAACAATGTGTGCTCATGTTATAGGCAACTTTGGACAACTTTAATGACAATCCAAAGAATTTCTTGTCTTGGATAGTGAGTGACCTCAAATCAACTATCTAGCTATCAAATATCTAGCAGTAAATCGGATTCGTTCTTTGAATAATCACAGAATTATTAGTAAGAATACAAGTTAAAAAGGAAAACAAAAAATTCAAAATGTATTTCTGTGCATCAAATGCTATTGTAAAAATTCTTTGTTGACTATCGCGCACTTTTAACATATCATGTTCCACATGGCAACGCTGATATCTTCGAGGAAAACGAAATATTGTAGAGTATCTAAATATTTCACTCAATGAATTTAAATTTATGAAACCTTTCGATAATGAAATTTCAAAATCAATTTCACAACTATAATATTTAAAACCTTCGGACAAATTTTCGAGTTTCAGAATCCGAAAATCCGGAGTCAAAATAATGGAGACCAATAAGTAAAGATCATCAACAAATCATTAATTTTAACGATCTTCCACTATGGCTACTCATCATCGATGGCATAAGGATCATATTGATTTTGCATGGACTGGTTTAGAGAAAGAAAACCCGATTTCAAAAACAAAAGACCATTAGATTTGGTTGTTATACTCGCTACTCTCTTAGGGGCATAAATATACACATTTACCTCAGATGCCAGAATGATTCGCTGTGGTTCTCTTTGTTATAACGTCATTGTACTATCAAGTGGATAATACCTCCTTAGACGAAAAACACATTTGTTGCTAATTCGCATTAAATTGCAAAGCTCGTATTAACTCGTATTAACAAAATAACGATATTTTTCATATTCCTACGCAGTTATTTTGAAGAAGTTTATTTGTTGACCATTAATTTTACAAGTTCATTGTGGCATTTAGTGTTAATTGTAATAAAGTATGCAACAACTTGATGGAATAATATAAAATCGTATTATTATTGCATTAAAAATTTCAAATAATACTTTGTTCCTTTTGTTTTTTACGTTTTTCACCGTCCCAATGGAATATGTGTGTGTGTATGTAGTAAGTATATATGTAGTGTTGCAAAATTTGCATAAATTTCCCCAAGGAAACTCATGCATACTTCATTGCAATGAAATTGAAGTTGAATTGTAAATTTATCGACATTTCCATGTGTATACATAAAGAAAAATGGCTTTTAAATTTTAAAGTTTCTTACAGTGTACAAGGAGAAAATCAACTTGATTGGGTAGAGTAATACCCAATAATAATTTAATATTCCTATAAGATAATAAGAACTAACATTTGTCATTCTCGATTGTTAAGAAGATTATATCTACGTACTAATAGTATACTACTAACACAATACGAAAGCTATTAAGAAGAAAAACATGAAAATAATTAATTTTTTTTTTTAAATAAAATACAAAATTTGAGGTTAGTAATGCATAATATCCGCAAAATGGTCATTCTCTTCATGAAATTTATCCTCACATTTTCGCATAATTGCGGCTGTATCTCGTGAATAGTAGCTCTAATATCGTTCTTCAATATTTGCTGGAGCATTGACGTAGATTTTATCTTTGGCGTAGGCCCACAGTCTAAAAAAGTCTAACGATCTTGGCGGCCACCCAAAGGCTCCATTTCAGGAAATCCCACGTTCAAAAAATTTTGCACTCAATTGAGCCATTGTTTCACCAGCTGCATGGCATGAGGCGCAGTTCTGCTGAATAAGACGTACTATTAAAATAGAAAAGTACTTTTGTGCTGGTGGTGATCTGATAGGGCTCAGAAGTGGTTTTCGTCCGATTCCACTTATTTTCAAACTCGTCCATTCATTAGCAAATATATTTTAGCTTGATTTTATATTTTCATGCGGAAAATGTGAAAACATCTTTACAAAAGTATGCACTATTTTTCTTTTATAATAGTAAATCGTAATGTGGTAGTACGTCATAATTGGGGATCTCAAGCAGATAAGGTTAAACCACTTGATAGTATGGTTATTATGCGATAAATATGTATAAGTTTTTAAGCCATTTTCTGAATAAAGTAACTCATGTGTAATATCTACAAAATATAATAATATTAGCAGTACAATGAATAGTTAAATGCTCCGCATATCACATTCATTTTACTCTAGAGCTACTTAAAATAAAGATTACCTACTACTTTTAGGTATGTTAAATGATTATAAATGTTCTTTTCATTTCTTCAATTGCTTTTGTTTATATTCATTTCATTTTGGTTCGCTCTTAAAAATGGGTGGTGTTGAAATGAAAACATATTCGTAGCATGGTATCAACATAAGTGTGAATTGTGTCAGATGCACGTATTCTATGGTACTTATGTACATGTATGACTTTGTGCAATGAAGTAGATGCTGAGAATTGCTCTTGCAATTGCTCATTGCAGTGGTAAGTACTTTTTGCCATATTGCTTCCTGATGCTATGCTACGAGTATAATGTACCATGTACTTGGTGCGTACGAACGTAGAGACGGTAAGAAGATGAGATGAACAGATGAGCAGTTTATGGCAGTACTACATATATAGTGTGGTAAGAAGTTGCTACAAGTGGTAGAGTGTGTAAATTTTCTTTAAAAATTCATAAATCCTATAAGCGTATTAATTTGTTAAAATTTGTGCAGTTTTTCCTTTTCAGTTACTTCTTCTTCTCCTTCTTGTTCTTCATACTTGGCAGCTTACACTATCCATCGTTGTTTTTTATGTGATTCTGTTAAATCGCAGGCTTCGCTTGTAGATGTTTAATGTGAGTTGGAAAAAAAAATCAAGTTAATTAAGTTGCAACCACATAATAGCGCTTCTGTGGCAGCAAGCAGCAGAGTCTGCATTTGCATCTCTACATCAACTTATTTTAAATACCCGTATATACGTAGCTGCAGGTGTACGTTCTTGTGTAATGTACAAGTATAAGTGAATTAAAGTTGTTGTGAGTATGATTTTTGTTTCCTACTGGTTTTCGCATATTATCTTGTGCTGTATGCAATAGATGAATATATACTTTCATATGCTAATTATTAATTTATTATTTGTATAAGATTACTATGTAGTATAGCACTTTATTAATGTTTTATTCGAGTAAATGGAGCACTCATCATCATTTGTTAAAGATCTCAAAATATATAAAATATAATGCTTACATTCATTTAATTCATAAAAGGAACAATTCATTTTTATCCTAATTGAAACAAGAATAAATTCAACTTTAACAAATGAAATAAAATATATAATAATAATAATAAAAATATTATAATAATAATTAAAAATAGAGTGTAATAGGGTGTAATATTTTCCATATTTTTTTCGGAACACAAAATGCAGATGTGTATTTTAATTTCACACTGAGCATTTACGACTGAATAAAGTAAATTACGATTACAGGATATATAATAATAAAATAAATATGTGGCACTTAAAGCCCCAAAGGGCTCATTGGCCGAGCTTGTCTTCCATTACTGTTGTGCGTCTTAAATTTGGACAGTATTAGAAGGGACCTACTTATTTTAGCCGGTTCCGAACGGCAGAACACTTGTGACATCACTTTTTCTGAGCTTTGTCACAGAGTTCTTTCAGAAGCTTTTTCATGGCAACTTGTTATTGTCGGAAGAATTGCCAATTGCTTGCCGACAGGTGGGTACCATTCGAAAGAAAAATCTTATCGATATAAAATTTGTAATGCATCAGCCGGGGATTGAACCACGACCTACAGATCAGAAGGTGAACACACTAACCACTGAGCTACGGCACACACAATATATATAGGTTGAATTTTTCTTTCTTTTAGAGTTCATAAATCTTAGCTACGCGCTTGAGCTGAACATTGGAGCAAATTATTATTTTTACCTAGCAATGAACAAGTTCATGAATGGGCAAAGTCACATGAAAAACACGCCTGCCTATTATACAAATTTGTGGTGTTGAATGTTTTCGAACTATATGCGCGATAATATGTATAAAGCTACTGCAAAAAAACGTGATATGTAAAATTATATAGATTACAAAATAGAAATGTTCGACAGTGGCTTTCATAAGATAAAAACCACGGCTTCCTCTCACACAAGTAAATGCTTCCATATGTATGATTTTGAACTTTTCGTACGATAATGACAAGCTCTCAATCCGAAACTCGGTACATGCGATACTCGGTACTCGGATGAAAACCATGCTTTGCTCTCATACAAAGTTGTGATATTGACAGTACTTTACGCACCAACACACAAACTATATAACTAAAGCTTTGGAAATAGGATTTGTTTCAGCAAAAGTTTTCTATCTTTGTCATGCAGTATATAGTTAACTCGTAGATCTAACCCTTGTATTCATAATTGAGTGTTGAGTTTGTTTGTGTTTATTACAATATCCAGTATTTACAGCTTCTTGAAATGACACATTAATAAATTTTTTTTGTTTTTAAATTTTAATATCAATCTTCTTATTTATTCTTCTTTATCTACTCATTCGATTCCGAATGTTGTCGATGATAAAAGTCTACATTACATATAATTATAATTTTTGCAGTTTTTAATAGTGTTCCTAGATCCTTGATTATGGTCCAATGCCTTATGTTCCTTAGCCAAGAAAGTTGTTTTCTGCCAATTCCACGTTTCCCTTCTATTTTTCCCTGCAAAATTGGTTGCAGTATATAGTACTTAAAATTTCTCATAATGTGGCCCAGGTACACTGAGTTCCTTCGCTTAATAGTTATAATCAGTTACAATTTTTTTGGACTCGTCACACTATATTAGTCACTCTATCTGTCCAAGGTATTTTTAAAATTCTGCGATAAGTCTACATTTCGAATGCTTCTAATCTATTTAAGGCTGTGGTTTTAATAGTCCGTAAAATCACGATAGTTAAGAACTTTTCTAAATTTGAAAAAACTTGCTCCTGCAGCTTCTATTCGGGCTGTTATTTCTTTTGTTGGATCCCAATCATCATTAATCAAACAGCCAAGATATTTGAAATTTTTCACTCGCTCTAAATTTGAATTTTCAACTGTTACACTTACATTTGTGTACGTGTTTTTCCTACTAATAATCATATACTTTGTTTTATTAACATTTATTTTTAACCCGAATTTGCATATCTGATATTATTGATTTTAGTGCCAATCACTTCTGTGAATGACACTAAATGCTTCTTGGAATATTCTATCAGAATATATGTTAAACAGTAGAGGAGAAAGTATACAACCTTGTCTAACTCCTCATCGTATCCGCACTTCATCAGTAGTTTCGCAGTTAATGTTCACGTCTGCAGTTTGGTGCCGTTACATATTTGTTATATATTGGATTTCTTTGGAATCAATATCCATTCTTTGAAAAATATCAATAAATTTGTCGTGCTATACAGTATCGAACGCTTTTTAATAGTCTATGAAGCATTTAAAAACGTCTTTTTGGGCATTTGTGCAATTTTGAACTAGCACGTGAATACCAAATAACGCTTCAAGCGTTCCCATACCTGCTTTGAATCCGAACTGTGTTTCACCCATTGTTAACTCACACTTTTTATATATTCGGTTATGTATAATTTTTAGAAATATTTTCAATGAATGGCTCATCAAACTTATTAGCCTGTATTCAGAGCATTTCTTTGCACGGTTTTTTTTTTTTGGAGCGCAATAAAGCTAGACTTAAGCCAATCATCTGGATACTTTCCTGTACTATAAATATAGTTAAATAACGTCACAAGAATTTCGATAATTTTGTTATTTAATCTTGAAACTAAGATCTCTGAAGGATGTTCGTCAGGCCCTGATGCTTAGCACCCGCGAGTGGCCGGAGACTGAGGGCCGTTGTTCTATTTGCATACGGTAATTATTTAAGTTGTATGATTTTCGTGGGATAGTACTTCCGTGGTTTACCGTTGCGGCATCGGCTCGCCTCGTCGGTGTAATAGTCGGCACTGTGGGTTTCTAGTGTTTTAGGCTTTACAGAAGCCACTGTGCAGCCTTCTATGCCTATGTTAAAACACCCGCTGATTGTCCGAGACTGCTTATTTGTAAGTTGTACTTATTCGCAGCTATCCTCTATTTCTAAATTTCGTGCACTATCCGCAACCTGTGACCCGTCCGGCAGCCTTTAGCTTGGCTACCGCGGAATCCCTTTTATTCCGCGGACCGGATAAAATATTTATAAAACTGATAATTTTTCAAATTTGCTGTCATTTATTTTCAGTGATACAATCCAGTATACAAATTAAAACATTTACCAAGATGCGAAATCTAAAAAGACAAATTTTTTTTAAAATTAAAAACAAGAAGGAGAGCAAATAAAAATAAATGTCTCATTCAATTTAACAAAACTATACACGTATGCTCTTGTGTTGAAGGGATTGTTTTGTTTGTTTGATTTGTTTTTTTTTTGTACATAAACATCGTACATACATATGTACACAGCCATACCCCATTATAATATCACTCACTCGCCATGGTATTCATTTTTCATTTCATATTTATTTGTTTTTTCTGTTACTTTTACCGTAATACGGTACATAACGTAGATATACATATTATGTTGGTGTTGGTAAGAGGGGAAAATATGTTTTAGTGTAAATTGTTTTACATTGCACTCATGTATTTGCTTGGAGGAATGGTATTTGACCTGTAATGGATGTGTATAGTACATACAAACGTCTCAGTCTATGTGTGTGTATAAATACATATATTTCCTGCTGTGTGAATATTATTCAACATAGTTGATGGCAGTATTTCTTTGTTAAGTTACAAACGAAATATAATGACTATACAGGGTATTACAAGTGTTCAGAATCTTGACTCAAACACAATTTTCAATCGAAGTATATATTTAATTTTTTTTATTATAATTACATAATACATAGAATCAATTCCAGAAAAGAAACACAAAAAATTGTTATATATTTGAAACGAATAATTCAAAATTTGTTTATACATAGGACTTATTGCAAGCAATTTGGGTATTTAATATTTAAAATTGCATCCTGCTTGTAGTAGGGCCACTTCTCAGGATAGAAAACCAATACTTATATTCTAGTACAGATTTTGGACTTAACCAATTTGGGAGCGTTATCAAAATAGCAGCTTTAGATATGTCCATTCTCCTATCTGACATATGATAACTTTACCAAATGTTGAAATAATTAGTAGAAATTTGACATGGGATACTTTTTGTCTAAGGGTATAGATCCTAATTAGAATGCTCGAGATAGGTAAAAAATACGCCCGTCAAAAAGATTACCATAGGATTAAAACAAACTGTAATCCTTTATAACTTACTTCTTATTCCACGTAGGACATCAATATTGGACATCCGTTCCAATTCAGTTACAAAGTCACAGATGCTTTTTAGCTTAAGAGAGCCATTAAGATATTAGATCACACCTACTTTAAACCGCCGCTCAGTCTTCCGATGAGGACAGCCATATTTGTCTTTACTGAGTCACCGAGTCACTGCTACGATCTGCTAAATGATCCCACTATAAATTAGTGTAAGTTTGCGATGTATGGAACGTGAATACATGTGTTAGGATTTGATTTAGCTTTGAAAAAATAGTAACATTGTCATGTTTTGCGATAGCATACAAATTATCATAAAACTATATGTCAAATCTGGAGTGTTTCGACCAGCTAGCAAGATTTTTTGAATTCAATCCCTATGCTGCAATATTTGATTATCCAGAGTTAAACTATGTCGACTTGTTGATAGACAATTACTCAGCAGACCATGTTGAGACGACTGTGGAATGCATACGGATATTAATTATAATTTATAGGCAAGAACTCATCCTGTATATTTCTAAAGCGTATGTATGTATATGTTTCTTGACACGTTTAGGCATGTTTCATTAATACTTAAACTCATATGTCACACTTATGCTGCACACACTTATTGTTATGTGAAGTGCAACAATTTCTAGTAAATTCTTGTTCAAGTTATTCGTTTTTTCACATTTCCACTACATTTTCACACGTGTGTGCAAAAAAATCCCTTCTGGCCATTTACGTTGCACAACCAGTTAGAAGAATAACAAAAGCAGATTTATCTAAAATGTTTTATTTTCTTTTTGTTTTTCGCCCCTCATATGAATGGGTTGTTGCTGCTGTTTCTGCTATAAATATATAGCTGATGTGCTTTTGCTGTAGCCTGGTGCGTTGCAACAAATATGCGTGTGTGTGTGTATGTATATGTGTGTGATTAATTGCTAACATTTGCATCAGGTGTGTGAGTGCCATGCTCTCATACAGACCATTATATATGCACATGTATTTATATACATATTTATGTAGGTGTGTGTGTGAAAAATTATTTATTATTTTTATTACATTCTTTTACTCAGTTGTTATTTTTTGATTGCCTCTCGCTAGAGGTATATATCGAAATTCAAAAACGAAATACAGACAAATGAAGAGAAATAAATATAAATAGTAGACATATACATGTTTAATATATGTGTAGGTACTTGAATAAATTCTTCCAAAAATGTAACTAAATTAAAGTAGACCACATAAGTATTTCTATGCATTCTTAGTAAAATATGTAGTGCATAAAAGCATTTTGAAAAAGAGTGAATAGTCCTTTAAATCACTATCATCATCATTAGGCCTTTATATACATGCTAGTATATTTATTTATTATATTGCATACATATATGTGTATGTAAGGCTGAAATGTATTTACTATTCAATTAAAAATGTTGCTATTACAACACATATCATGCTTTATTGAAGAAATAATATAAATAAAAATAAATGCGATTTTTCAATCATAAAATTCATTTTTCACTCTCACTTTTTTTTTTTACTTTTTTTCTCTTTATTGTGGAATGAATGAATAATCGAATTATAACCAATAGAGATTTTACTCTTTATGCAAATTCAAATCAAAAAAGTTTCAACACGAATTCAACTTAAGCCACCCAATATATGATCACAAAATTCTAACGATTATTTCGTGTGAGCTATGAATATATGTTATAGCACCTTATGTATGTGTGTGTTTGAGCATGATTGAACATTTTATATATGCTTTTATATATGTAGTATGAATGTAATTGAAGTTGTAACAAAATTTTCAATTGCTCCTAAATTTATAACATATGGGTTTACATACGACTGTTGTGTGAAAAATCTTGTCAATTTTATATACATTGTCACGAGAATCTATTGGATATCGAAAGGAACATCCGTGGGTTAGAATGATTATATTTTTGGTGCTAGCAATTTTTTGAAAATATAATTTCGATGAAAAATTTAAATTTAAAAATTGAACATTTCTATCAAGATTCTGTAGATCACGTGAGAATGAATGCCATAAAGTTCAAGGTAACAACCAAACTAATTTCGGATCAACGTTTTTATACAAGTATTTGGTACTAAAACCGCAACTAGAAATTTATTCAACACTAGTTCTAGTCTATTTCTGTTTTTAGTTATCGTTGTTGTTGTTGAAGTTTATCATCACATATCAATACATTTTCCTCATATACTCGTAGTTTGCTTGAGACCCTAAAGCGAAATTTCCACTCTGATGCTAATTGTTCCAATTGATGCTAAATGCAAAAGAATTAAAATCTTTTTATTAGACTTTGCAAGGGTTGAGAGTAAATTATTTTAAGCAACCCTTTAATGATGATTGAGTCATATAGACAGTATTCAAGTCATAGGATATCTGCATATATAGAGAAGTGGTTCTACCAAGCTCATTTTTTACGCAGTATAGTAGGTATGGGTTTGTATGAGAGCTTTATTAGATAGTGGGTCGATTCATTCGTTTCGTTATTATTTCATTATTAAGCTATGCGTCAAATACCACTGTACAAGAGGGAATAAAAAGTGAAGTTCAAACGGGCTCCAGTGAGCGTAGTAGTTTATCGATCATACCCATTTTCAATAGAATTTCAAATTTCGTCAAATTTCAACCGTTTTTCAATTTATCATGCGAATCAAACTGGTTGCCAAAATGAGTACACTTGTGTGCAGAATATAGAAAAAAAAACAAGTGAAAAACAATAAGACTACTTACTTATTCATTCCAATTTGCAAGCGATTAGTAGTAAAATGGTCCAGTTATTATAATCTTCTTAGAAAAGGAAATGTTGATACAATGTTTGTGTTGGTCAATGTTTTGTCGAATTTCTGGCAGGATAAACAGTTCAAATCTACTGTGAGCAATATAGCGTAGCTGACCCATCGAAAGTATTTACTCTCTGAATCAGTATTTTATCTGAGGTGGGCTAAAATAGATAGCTATCAATCAATTGATATTATTGTACATGAATAGTACGTTCCTTTACAAAACTTTTCAAATTACCTACATTAATAAAACATGCAATTGTATAAAGGTAATGCAATACCATCGCATCAACAACACTTGTGTAGGTGTAGTACGAGTATAGCATGCTCAGACACATCTGCCACTCAATCCGTTTGCTAAATCAATTAAAAGCCAAAATGCTGCTTCGCTACACTAGCTAAAATGTTGTAATTCAAAATCGTTATTTATTTATATATGTTTGGTTTTTTTTACATTCTTGCTTTTACAGCATGAAATACTCTACGTACGTCAATGACGCCAAGGCTGCTCAGTAAAACATCAGCCGTTGTTTAATAGAAATGAAGCTATTTTTTGTTTGTTTTGTCATTGAAGTGGCTTTTCAGATTTCATGCACATTGAACACCTGTACGCGATTTTTGTATTTTTTCTTCTTTATTGAAGCAAACGCTCATTCAATACTCATATTTTCAGTTGTTTTTTTTCACATTCAACCACACACCCGACAACGATATACATGGCTCGCCTGTTGGCTCATAAGGGCCACCTCAATTTGATTTATTGACAATTCATATTAAATTATGCAGCATGCTGTCTAACATGGAGATGCGGTTGTTATTGTTTTTTCATTTCTCGCGCTCCCTTTCATATTGCATTCTAAGCATATTTTTTAGGGCATTTATCATTTTTATCACTCCCTAAATGTGTGCGATAAATTTCAAAGGCTGTAGTAGCTAAAATTTTTCCATTTAATACAGTCTGGTACAACTGTACATACATTACATATATGTAAGTTAATAGATTTTTTTGTCTTTTACCATATGTAGGTTCAGGTACATACGAGTAGAGCACCTACTTACATACGTCCTCATAAATAGACATATTTGTACATTTATACTCCATCATGTCGATAATTCAATTTTTTCATTGCTCGCATGTGTTTGTGTGTGTGGTCGAGTCATAATTTTTCAATATACTCAACATAAATTTTGCGATGTTTTCACATTTGTGTTTGACACCAATTTGTCAAAAAGGCATTTTGCTTATGTAGTACCTACGATTATTTTATGGCTTCATTGTGGCACATGATATGATCGTATAGCGAATTGTGGCATATTTACATCGCATATAGATACACATTGACATATCATTTAGATTGTATGTATTTGAGTTGATATAAATATAAATATTCTCTACATAAACATACACACATATGTGTATTTGGTATTTTTGGTAGCTTAAACAGAAGCAGCTTCCATTTTGCTGTTATTGTCGTTTAATAAGTCAATATGTTGTTAGCGCTAAACCGACCACATTAGCCAATTTAAAATTGCTGTAATTTGAGTTTTATGGTTGGCTGATGAACGAGTAGACATGCAAGTCTTTGCGCATGCATATGTACACATACAAATCAGGTATAATATACAGCTTACAATGTACTAGTTTATTGAGTGAATAGTAAACAAGTTTATTGAGTAACGTTGTCAAGCTGAAATGCGCTATATGCGCTATATGTATGCGTATTATCAATTACATTTTTTTTTTGTATATGCAAAATTTATGTAGATTTACATTTAACAGTTGTTACATTTTCGGTTGCATGGATTCTAAAGTTTCAGACAAAAAAGAAAGTTTTATTTACATGACACACTTTATAATCTATCCATGTAATGTATAGAGGTTGGAGCAACTTTTTCTAAACTATCTTAAAATATCAGTCACCTCCCTATAACCACATCATACAGGTTATTCCAAGTATTTTTAAGTAGTTTGCTATGCATCAAATTTTTTCAACATTATGGTTCCAAGGCTGACAACTAAGGTACAAATTTCGTAATTCATGTTGTTTTTTAAGTGGTAATTAAACGACATTTAATAACAGTTCGGTTGCTGATACTTACGTGGAAGGTGATGTTTTTATCTGCCGAAGAGAGGTGACAAAAACGAAAGTGTAAATATCTGTTTCTAATTCGAGTGACGGTCATATTCAATTGTGCTATGTCGGTATGTCTAACTGTATGTCTGTCTGATACAAATAAAGAACTTATATAACTACTTAATTTACATACTCGATATTTGTGGCTCTTTCTTTATATCTTGATTTCTATATATTTTTAAACCTTTTTATTATATTTGGTTAAATTTTGATATTTTTTACAGATGTGAATGTTTTAGTTATTAAATGATTTGGATATGGATATTTGGATAATACAAGGTGGCTGATGAATATTGCTACATTAAGAAACTCAAATAACTTTTTCTTAAATTCATTTAGTTCACTTTTTCTTTTTTTGCTTGAAAGATAATACATTTTTATTATGCATAGGTTAATTAGCTTTAAAAATAATTGATCTTAAATGGTCTGACGCATTTTTTTTTTATTTTTTTTTATTTTTTTTTTTTTATTGAATCTTTCTTAAATACAAGAAACTAACAATAAGTATTCAAATCTTACAAACTAAATAAAACTATGTGATATCCCCTACGTTCCATCACAATTTGGTGAGTCGCGAGATGTAGCAATTTTACAGCATATTCAGTGTGTCTTTTCTTTTTAATCGACGATGCCCCTTGCTCAGCAACAATTGCCTAGCAAGGGGATTCGGATGATTGTGTAATTTTTGAATGTAGCTTCTGCAGGACATTGCAACTTCCTCAGAAATTGTGGATACATTTAAATCTCGATGGATGTTAACGTTCCTCATATACCAAGGCGCATTTACAATAATTCGCAGACACTTGGATTGTATTCGCTGCAATTTTTCGATATTAGAGGGAGATGCGGTGCCCCAAAACTGAATACCATAAGTCCAGATTGGTTTCAGGATTGCTTTATATAATAGCACTTTGTATTCAAGATTCAACTTTGATCTTTTGTGTAACAGCCACCATAACTGATTCATTTTAAGCTTGATCTGAGTTTTCTTTGCCTCTATGTGATTTTTCCATGTCAGCCTTCTGTCGAGGTGAATACCCAAGTACTTTGTTGAGGAACATTGTGGAACTGATTGGCCATTAATTTTAAGTGGGGGACATGTATCTAGCCTTAGCGTGAAGGTTACATGTACGCTCTTTGATTCATTGACTTTTATACGCCATTTTGCTAGCCAGATTTCGAGAGAATCGACATGAGTCTGCAGGAGTTTAGTAGCTTCTATGGGATTAGAGCGAGAGCACAATATTGCCGTATCATCAGAAAAGGTCGATATGAATGTATGTGGGGTAATCATGCTCTCCATACTCTCATACTTTCACGCTCTTCACACTCTCTACGTTGTATACTTTGTTTGCATATTGACATATTTCAATATATTTAATCATTTCTTTTTACTCTCTGCTTGTTATGTTATAGAGAAATTTGGTATAAACTGTATATCAATATATAACTGTAGAACATAATTTCATACGTATGTACTAGCTTTTATCTAAATATACTTAAGTTAGATCAATTAATCTGCTACACACCGTGGACGTGGACGAACATCAATTTATAAATTAATCTCCAATATTATTATATTATTTTCACATGAACAATAAACTGAACTTAAACTGAAATCAAGTCAACATGTATAGTTATTGTTGGGCATATCTGAAGTGTATAAGAGATACAGTAAGGGACCCAAAACGCTTCCTTGAGGAACGCCAGCGTGAATATCCAATGGATTTGTTGTGTAATCCTTGTGATGTACGAGAAATTGTCTTTTCGTGAGGTAGCTACTAAGCAATGAGGAGACATTTGCAGGCAGTAATAGTTTAAGTTTGTAAATAAAGCCATCGTGCCATACTTTATCGAAAACTTGAGTGATATCAAGAAAGACAGCTGAGCAATACTTTTTTTCTTCAAAAGTGTTCCTTATCAGAGTTACAATAGGTTAATTAGCTTTAAAAATAATTGATCTTAAATGGTCTGACGCATGTGCGACATTTATCAGAAAGTTATTCATTATTGCCTGGAGGGTTGTAGCGGGAATTGCCTCAATTATCATTTGAATTGATTGCTTCAAATAATTCAAATTTGTTGGTTTGGTTTTATAAACTTCCTGTTTGCAATATCCCCACAAGAAAAAAGTAGGTGGAGTAAGGTCAGGAGACCTTGAAATTGGGGAATTTTCGATTCTTTTTTGGTGTAGTTCTGGAAGGAAAAACTCTTTCAACATCTTTAAGTAACGGTCTCCATTGACCGTAACAGTAACGCCGTTTTCTTCGAAAAAGTAAGGTCCGACAATGCACTTTGATGAAACTGTACACCACACTGTGACGTGAAGTAGGTGTAATTCCGTCTCATGGCGTATCTGTGGGTTAGGATCACTTCATATCCGACAATTTTGTTTAGTAATATTGCCGTTCAAATCAAAATGGGCCAGATCAGACATAAAAATGCGGTTCAAGATGTTTCCGTCCTCTTTCGCCATTTGGATGAACTTCTCGCAAAATTCCAAGCGAATTGGCATGTCTCCTGTATTCAGTTGGCTTGTTAGTTGAATTTTATATGGGAATAAGTTTAAGGGTGCCGTGGCTCAGTGGTTAGTGTATTGGCCTTCTGATCTGTAGGTCGTGGTTCAATCCCCGGCTCATGCTTAGCAAATTTATTATCGAAAAGATTTTTCTTTCGAACGGTACCCACCTGTCGGCAAGCAATTGGTAATTCTTCCGACAGTAACAACTTGCCATGAAAAAGCTTCTAAAAAGAACTCTGTGACAAAGCTCAAAAAAAGTGATGTCATAAGTGTTCTTCCGTTCGAAACCGGCTAAAATAAGTAGGTCCCTTCTAATACTGTCCAAAATTTAACACGCACAACAGTAATTGAAGAGAAGCTCGGCCAATGATCCCTTCGGAGCTTTAAGTGCCACATATTTATTGCAGTGACTGTCCGCTGATATTCATTTGAGCAGATAAGCTCCTTGTCGAAACTGTAGGATTGGCTTGTATGGTAGCAGCTACAGCAGCTATTGTTTCCTGTGTCCGAATTGAGGGTTCGCGATGATAGGGTATTCTTGCGATTGTCGCACGCTCGGCAAAATTATTCACGAGCCTCATTATAGTGCATCTGCTCGGAGGAGTGCCGCCAAACGGGCGATAGCGACACATAATCCGAATTCTTGTTTCATTATCCCAATCTTTCATTTTCGTTAAACTTAAAGATGAATCGATTGAATAAAGAAGAAATGGAACAGATATGTTATATAGGAAGAAGTTATTACGTTTTCTTTAGGTAGCAGCTTTCATCAGCCACCCTGGTTATGGTAAACAAAGATCGAAGATCAAAGATCGAAGGTGAAATTCATATTAAGAGCTGCCGAAATTTTCGTTGCGTATCGAATTTTCCCGGTAACAGAATTGTTTTTTACTTTTTGGCGACTAAACAATAATTTTAAACAATTTTTATTAATTTCATGCAGGTCTAAAGTCATGAGTACCAAACAACAACAATTTATATTTTCGTGAGCTACTTTTAATGGCGCATTTTTATTATTTTCTATTTACAATATAATAGATGGAGAACTTGTTCATGATTTGAGCATATCTGCAGAAAATCACCATTTTTATATATAAATTAACATAACGAATTCTTTATTTTACTCCATGCCAAAGACGAACTGTTCTTGTAATCATCATATAAAAAATGAAAAAAACAACATTTTTTTGGTGGATTGATGAGACTCAATATGTTTACGAACTATATTATTTTAAATGCCAATATTTTAATTAAAAAAGAAATTCTAAACGGTACCAAGAATGCAACCCTACAAATACTATGAAAATTATGAATATATGGTATATACATATAAGCTACAACTTATTTTTTGAAATTATATAAAAGGTTTTTCATTAAGGACATAACAATTTTATCTATTATTAAAACACAGAAATATTTGAGATATTGAGTTCAAATTTATTGTGGATATATTGCAAGCATTACATTTTATGAATGAAATTCGATTTCGGTCATATGACCACCATGAGCCCGTTTACAGCGGTCGATTTTTTAAACCCAATTTTCCACCATTTTAGCACACATTTCGACCGGAACGTTGGCAATTTCGAGTTGGATGTTGTCTTAGAGCTCGTCTAAAGTTGCTGACTTGTTGGCAAAGACCAGTGACTTGATAAAGCCCCATAAAAAGAAATCCAATGGTGTTAGATCGCATGAACGAGGCGGCCATTGGACCGGACCATTTCTCGAGATAACACGTTCACCGAAGTTGCCTTGCAATAAATCGATTGCGACGTGTGCTGTGTGGCTAGTGGCGCATCTTGTTGAAACCACATATCGCTGATATCAAGTTTATCCAATTCTGGCCACAAATAATCTTCCAACATAGCACGATAGCGCTCTCCATTGACGGTAACATGACGGTCGTTTTCATCCACGAAAAAATACGGCCCAATCACACCTTCGGCATGAAAACCGCACCAAACAGTAACTTTTTGCGGGTGCAACGGTGTCTCAAGAAGCACTTGTGGGTTTGTTGCTGACCAATAACGCATATTTTGCTTATTGACAAATCCATTGAGCCACAAATGAGCTTCGTCGCATTCGTGATTTTTCGCTGTTAAAGTTGCGACCACCGACTCAGAAATTCGGTAGTAATTTTTAATACCATGATGAAAATGTTGACTTTAACTAACGTTTTGACATTGACAGTTGATTAAAAAAGTTTAAGGGTGCGTTCATATAAAGATATGAAAATGTTATGTCCCAAAAACGTTATCGGAAGAAGATAATATTTCGTAAGGTTTACTTTCTCATATAAAGACAACTTTTCATTGCTATCCCACGAACAAAAATAAATGTAAAACTGTGTACCCGTGTCGCTTTATAGGACTTGGAAAAATGCCATTCACTAATGTAAAACAACTCGTAACTACAAAATAGTCAAGAACATACGACCATGGCTTATCCATGCATAAAATTTACTAGTAAAACAAAACTTTTCAAAACATAAGCATTTTGATCCATATTAAAATTTCACTAAATACATATTTATAAACAACAATAGCGCTTATAGTATCTAATGCCAGTGAATTAGAGTGATATAACGAACTGCATTCAATTTCATTAAGTAAAATGCATATTTATTTATATATTTCGACTTCATATAAAGCTATTTGTATTTAGTATTGTGTAAATTTTACCTACTATTTCCATATTAATTCAACTAGAATTTTATAATGTTTGAGTGTATGTATATACCTCCTCATATATTTGTGGTTGCTATGCAGGGAACGCACCACTTGTGTATTTAGTTTTATTTGCATTTTTTGTTGTAGCGCTTAATATTCGTAATAATCTGAGCTACAACTGCGATTATGAAACGCACTAATATTTTCATTTACAGATACATTAGTACATATAGTAATATGCCTGCAATTGTATTAATAAGTTCATGCTAAATATTTGATAATCGAAAATATGTACAAATTTTAATTGAATTGTATTGTATACATTTGAATGCTGATGCATTTAATATTTTATTTAAAAACTTTGTCATTTGGTATTTAGCTAATGGCTGTTTTGAGTTTAAATTTAATATTTTATTTCATAAAACTCATTTTTAGCCATAAATTATTGTATTGCATTTACGCACAAATTATTTCATTTGTGGTACATTTCATTATATTTACCTGTATAAGTACATATATGAAATCGCCTCAACATAAACCAAAAATCGTTTATATAATTAATTTAGCCTTAAAATATGTTTTAATTATGCAAAAATTATGTTTGAATACATTTCTGTACATAACAATGTACATCATTAAATATGCAATGTATATTTGTACTATTTTACTATTGTAAGAGACAAAGGATAATATTCTAAATAAACCTATACATTATTAGAAATATTTCATTGTTGAAAAAATTAATAAAAGTTATAGCATATAGGTACTGTGGTTTTCAACTTTGATAAACATTTGCGAATATTCACTATATTTAGCACAATAGATCTTTTAGGATGCAGTATTTGGCTTTTGGTCAACCTGCTTTTTAAATAATCATTTACTATGTAGTTAACATCACGTATGTATCATCATGTAGAAAACAGCACGACACAATAGAGCAAATTCATCACATTGTTACTCTGATAAAGAACATTTTTGAAGAAAAAAAGTATTGCTCAGCTGTTTTTCTTGATATCACTCAAGCTTTCGTTAAAGTATGGCACGATGGCCTTATTTACAAACTCAAACTATTACTGCCTGCAAATGTCTCCACAAGGATTATACAACAAATCCATTGGATATTCACGCTGGCGTTCCACAAGGAAGCATTTTGGGCCCCTTACTGTATCTCTTATACACTTCAGATATGCCCAGCAATAACTATACATTCATATCGACCTTTGCTGATGATACGGCAATATTGTGCTCTCGCTCTAACCCCATAGAAGCTACTAAAATCTTGCAGACTCATGTCGATTCTCCCGAAATCTGGTTAGCAAAATGACGCATAAAAGTCAGTGAATCAAAGAGTGTACATGTAACCTTCACACACACAGGATATATACATGTCCCCTAATTAAAATAAATGGCCAATCAGTTCCACAATGTTCCTCAACAAAGTACTAAACAGACAGAAGGCTGAAACAATCACAATCACAAAGAGAACTCAGATTAAGCTAAAAATTAATCAGTTTGGTGGCTGTCACACAAATCTCAGAGTTGAATCACGAATACAAAGTGCTATTATATAAAGCAATCCTGAAGCCAATCTGGACTTATGGTATTCAGTTATGGGGTACCGAATCTCCCTCAAATATCGAAAAATTGCAGCGAATACAATCCAAGTGCCTGCGTATTATTGTAAACGCGCCTTGATCATGAGGAACGTTAACATCCATCGAGATATGAATGTACACACAATTTCTGAGGAAGTTGCAAAACCCTGCAGAAGCTACATTCACAAATTACACAACCATCCGAATCCTCTTGCTAGGCCATTGTTGCTGAGCACAGGCCATCGACGATTAAGAAGAAAATACACATTGAATACGCTGTGAAATTGCTAAACCTCGCGACTCAACAAATTTTGATGGAGCATAGAGAATTTACATAATTTTAAGTTAGTTTGTAAGATTTGAATATTTATTGTGAGTTTCTCCGAATAGTAGAAAGATTCAATAAATTCATACTATTGAAAAAAAAAATTTAGTTAAAATTTTTTTAACAGTAATTAGCTTAACACACAGAATTTATTTAAAAATAAAATTCATTACTGGTATTTTGTATCTTAATAAATCACTATTTTGTTTTTCAAAATATTTTATACAAAACACCTCTATTAGCTTTTCCTTTAAACCAGCCGTGAAAAGAGTTATTGTTAATCGGGCATCTCAGAAAAAGGCCTTTTAAATAAATTAACGGCCTCTTCAAGTATGTTGGTTTTGATGTAAGTGAACACGAAAAAGTCGGAAGGAGATAAATCAGGCGAATATGGTCAATACTTCGATATATGTCTCTTTCAAATAATCAACTGATTTCAGCGAAAACTTCTAGCGAAGAACTAGTATTATGGAACAAAAAAGAAATCATTTTATATATTTCAATGCTTCGTCAACCCACAAACTTTTATTAGTTTTGATTCACTTTGAAATACACAAACGGACAATTTTCCATCGTGCACATATGAATAAAACAATTTACACTAAATTTTTTATTATATAAACGATTTAATGCACATTTTTTACCAATCGATCTAAAATTAACAATAAATAATTAAAGAAATAGATATGTTTGAAGTTGGTATAGTATATGGTTGTGCTATGGTTATTTAATTACCTTTCCTACAATGCTAACGACAACATCTAATAATATACACGTGAATGATCCATGAATACTTTTCTACGACTTTTGCAGTAATTACGTGACGTTAACCTCGTATAATATTTGACAAATGTTTTCTAGGTAGTATAATCATATAATCACAAATATCAGTATATAATTATATCTATGTATATTAAAATGCACCACCTTCTATTGCCTTCTATTGAGCAAAAATATTTTAATAAATGTCAGCGACAACAAATTTTATTTTTCTATGGACGGTAAACCATCCCAATTCCACATACCACCTTGATCAAAAAAATTCCCGGAACGACCGTGTGGCGCTCCCATCGTTCCAATTTGAGTTCTATTTTTTTTATTAAGTTGGTACATCTGTTGTTGATATTCCCTGTAAATTTTATCGTCATAGCTTGATATTTGCAAAAGTTACGTAGCCAAAAGTACATCTATCTCTATGTGTGTTGGCGATTTTTTACAATTTTCAATCAATTTCATGCAAAAAAGACATCGCAAAAGATATGATTTGCGAGGCCGAATCCAATCTCACATTCATCAAAAGTATCATTACTGGAGACGAGACGTGGGTTTATGAGTAAGACGGAAAGAGACCAGAATTGTGGGCAGAAAACTCGTGGATTTTGTACCATGATAACGCATCTTCCAACAGTGCCATCATTATTCGTAATTTTTTGACGAAAAATGCAACAAATACCACCCAACAGCCACCAAATTCACCTGATTTGGCTCCCTGTGACTTCTTTCTGTTCAATCAAGTTAAAAAACCATTACGGGGAACGCATTTCAGCAGCCAAGAGGAAGTAATGGAAAAATCGCAGGAAGCACTGAAATAGATGTACTCTTGGCTACGTAACTTTTGCAAATGTCAAGTTATGACGCTAAGATTTAGAGATAATATCAACAACAGATGTACCAACTTAACAAAAAAAAAAAAACAGAACTCAAATTGGAACGACGGGAGCGCCACACTGTGGGTATTCCGTTAACTTTTTGATCAAGGTGGTATTTGCTAAATATTATTTACTTGCTAAAATCTTAGATAAATTACCATTTCACAAATTAACAGTTACAAAATAATATATAGCAAAAACACAAGTAGAAATAAACAACAAAACTGAATTAAAAATAAGCTTACAATGACGAAAGAATGGAAACAAGGTCGTAAAAAATGCTGCCATTTCCGTATCATACAAGCTGATACACTTAAGAATATCAAATATAAATGATATACCCATATGATAAAATTTTCAATTTCCTGTTCTTTCTACATAGAGGCTGATTGAATGAAAACAAATTTGAAAAGTACAATAATGTGAAAGCAAACGTGTACAAGGATGAAGAAAAGTATACCTACCACCCAAACTCTTATAAATTCATAAAAGCATAACAGATCGGTTTAATTTATTATTAACAAAAATATTTGAAAGCTCGTTGGCTTCCTCATTGTACTTACATTTGAACACATACATTACATATATGTACGTGAACTATAGCTGGACACAAAATCTACAAATAAGTATTGTCGCTTGGCACTTTGATAGAAAATTCGTAGTTCACTATAAGAAAGACAGTTTCACGAAACCAATTTAAGTGAAAAATTATTTCAGTTTCACCTTTTGACTTAATTTTTATTTAAATGGACTCGGTTTTCCCATTTAAGTATTAAATAAATACGATCATATGCAAAGATAAATATATTGTAATGGAGTGCGAGATTTTAATAAATACATTTATAAATCGTCGTTTGAAATTCAGGAACACATTCTCGTTTTTGTTGATACTATGTTGAGTCACATATACATATATACATATACAAAACAAAAACCATATAAATCCAAACTTCAAATCAGCTGGTATTCCATCCCTGCTTGTTGTTGTTTTAGTTGCCGAATCTGAATAAGGCAGGACACTTAAGTGCAAAGTTAAATAAAAAAAAATTAAAAATAAATTGAATCCGATTTAATTTACAGAAAAAAAAAAATACGGTGAAACCGGTTATGTATATGTAGGCACATATAATTGCGTCAAGTTGAGGATTTTGATTTGAATGTATTTTATATATTTGTGGCCCTTAAAGAAATGAAAACTTACAAAAATTCAACGCTTGATAATTTGACCGAATTTAAATGTTCATATTCTTGTGTACATTCCTAAAAGTAGACCATCATAATGGGTTTTCATACTCATTTTTGTATATTTTGCGAAAACATTTATTTGCTTATTACATACACATCCTATGGATTTTAATGTGAGCACGCAAAAGCAATAAAAAATAAATACATAATATGCTAAATACGAAAATACTAGGAGTGAAGAGATATATGTATACTAACTGGATGAAAAAGTAAGAAGGGAAGAATTGTGAAGAAAAAATCAACTAAAAATGTAAACAATTGTTACCAGCACATTTATGTGAAAATATGTTTTCATTTAGATAAAATCGATAAGGAAACTATCAAAAGCCAGCGTGCAAGTAATACTATTAACATTAAAAATATAAATTGAATTTCCTTTTTTTTATTTGTTTATAATTATTTGTATGTCCAAGCATAGTTTAAGGAGATCAATTACGAATGATTTTCACAAAATTGTGATTTATCAACAAAAATTCAAATGCCACAAAATCTGAGCATTCTCTCGAAAATATAACAGGCTCAGGTTTTTACTTTCGTTACAAAAAAAATTTGATTTAAATATTTATAAAGGGTTATCCATTTCGCGGTTTCAAAAGTATAGGGCTAGAATTCGATATCTGTCAAACTGAGTTGTTAAAACTATTTCTTTCTTTTTCAGTTCAAAGTCTGACATTTGCGAAAATGGATCGCTTAACTATCGCACAACCCATTAAAATTGTAAAAACCTACTACAAAAATGGTGATTCTGCCACAGCCACATATCGTGCTTTAAGAGGAGATTATGGTTTACATAATCGTCCTACTACGCAAGCAATTGGCAAAATTGTGAAGAAATATGAAGAGACTGGATCGGTTACAGATATTGTAAGGCCTGTGCATCATCGTTACGCTCGTACCACCGAAAATATCGCTGCTGTAAGTGAAAGTGTTGCCGAAGACCCTAATGTGTCGATTCTCGTCGTTCTCAGGAATTAGGACTGTCTTACGGCACATTATGGCGTATTTTGCATTTGGATCTACACCTACATCCATATAAAATCCAGCTCACACAACAACTGAAGCCAGCTGACCATTCACAACGTCGTAGATACGTCGAATGGGTGCTTGAACAACAGGCGGTGAACGGCGATTTTTCGAACAAAATTTTCTTCAGCGACGAAGCACATTTCTCACTCGGTGGGTATGTTAACAAACAAAATTGTCGTATTTGGTGTTCTGAGAATCCTCAAGTAATTGAAGAGAGGCCACTACATCCACAAAAAGTCACTGCTTGGTGCGCTCTTTGGTCCGGAGGTGTGATTGGACTTTACTTCTTCGAAAACGACGATGGAACGATTGTCACCGTCAATTCGGAGCGTTATGGTCATATGATAACCGACTTTTTTTTGCCTGCTATTGAAGAATACGACTTAGAGAATATGTGGTTTCAACAAGACGGTGCCACATGCCACACAACTCGAGCGAATATGGCTTTATTGCAAGAGAAATTTTCTGGCCGCGTAATTTCTCGTCGTGGCGATATCAAGTGGCCACCAAGATCATGCGATTTGACACCGCTTGACTTTATTTTCTGGGGCTACGCGAAAGACCGTGTTTATGCAGATAAACCTTTAACTCTTGAGCACCTAAAAACCAACATTCGTCACGTTATGGCTGATATACCGCCCAATATGTGTCAAAAAGTAGTCGAAAATTACCTCAAAAAAATCGATGCTTGCAACAATTCGCGTGGTGGTCATTTAAATGATGTAGTATTTCACACATAATGTCAACGTTCAAACTTTATAATAAAAAGAAATATCATGATAAAAAATATTTTATATATATTTTATTTACATTTACTTTTGAAACCGCAAAATGGTTAACCCTTTATTTGCCAATATATATCATCAGAATCGAGCAAATTTCGAGATCCAATAAAATGCATGTTCAAAAATTGAAAAAGTTATTGTATTTCAATGAAGCCTTATACATATATGTATTACATGGTAAATTTATATATTCGCTATTTATTTAAACTTTATACTTTTGCCAAAAATAATGGAAACCCATGTGGAGTCAAATCTCCAATTGGGTATTAATTGTCGATAATATTGGGTACTGTTCTGCATTACTTACCATTATGAAAAATGTAATTATAATAAAATAACGAAATAATAGAAGAGACAGACAACTGGTATATAATATTGTTACGTTTTATTTTGTGAACGTTTAATTCTATTTGAATCACTGGATTCTGTCAATAATAATTGAAACACTTATTTTGTACACTTTAATGTACTTGTAATTTTTGCCTCTGATACTGTACCAATGTTTATGCGATCACTTTCGGGATTTGATTGATTGCATTTGTCAACACTGGCTCTATTTATACTCTGTGGCAACACTCCAGAATCTTCCTCTATCGTAGTCGAGATTCATCTCTTTCTTTCTCGTTGGCGTGTTCTGGTTATTGCCTATTTCTTTTTGTTGACATTTGTTTCGATGCTGCCAACATTCGTGTCATTCACAATGGTGTCAGTCAATGAGTAACCAACCATCAATACTTGTTACAATATATATACGATCAACATTTGCTTTGATATCAGTATAAGCAACAGACATACGAAATTGTTGTTAAATTAAAAAACAGATGAATGTTTTATCGAAAATATTGTTTCCAGAGCAATGTGCAAGTTGCTGTTTTGTCGAATAAGAATCGTTAAATTGAAATACAAATACATCTCTTAGCTCACTCTTTTTCTGTATTTCTGTACATATATTTGCAAAAAAAAAACAGTCAAAAGAATTTTTGCAAGTTGGTTTCCAATTTTTTCGATTTAATTCTACTGATCAAAGCCCAATATCCCACGATGTCGACGTACTAACAGCCTTACCAGTATAAATTCCATATATTTTTTCTCTTAGATTTTAATTTCCATTTCAGATGCTTTCATTTGCAATCTGTTTTGATTTTCTACATGTTCTAATTTCTTTAATATGTACGAGTAATTTCGGTTTTCACTTTTTAAATTAGGCCATATTTTATGATTGTTTATTTCATTCTTTCTCTTGTTTGCAATATTCTGGTATTAATGACAATAAGTGCGGGCCACTCAGTGTAAAAATCCACAATAATGTAGGTGACAATAGCAACAGCACAATAGAATATCCAAATATCAGGAGTACGAGTAATACCTTGCATAGCACCCATGAATATCAAGACCATAAAAAATGTGCAATTTTATTGCTTATTTTGTTAATGCTTTTTAAATTCGCAATTGGTTTTTGTTAAACAACAACAACAACAACAACTACAACAACTCGAGAAATACAATTTGGCTGAATGGCTGTAAAAAGAAAACAAATTAATAGCAAATTATATTATTATGATGCTGGCTGGTTGACTGTTTATAATAACTGGGTCGGTCGTGCAAGCATATTTTAGTTTTTTTGTACTTTTAAATGAGGATCAGGATAATATTGCAAATTGGCACAGATGAGAAATAAAAAAAAATTTAATTACGACAATTTATGCTATAAAGGTCAATAATAAGCATTAAGCTAATATGAATAGAGTAGTTAAAGTAATAAAAATGAAGCAATAAATTAGGTAGTTTTTCTTAAAGCAATTTTATCGATAAATGTCGATATTAAGAAATTACATAGATCTCAAAAATAAATTTAATATATTCATATATTAATACCTTTTGATTTAATACTAGCCCACTTATTAGTACTTTGAACTATATATTGTATAATACTATAAATAAATACAAAGTCTAATTGTAGCATAAATTACTACAAATAAATAACAACAATAGCCACTTACATTGAGTGTAGTAGCACTTTGTAAAAATTAAATTATTTTCACATTTTATTCTCGATGGTTACCCATTGTAATTTTTATAGCATACTTTTAGACGCTTTTGACAACAATAGTTGAGTTTTTTTTTTAAATATTTTATTCTACATATATATTTATAAGTAGACATTTATTTTGTGCTATTATTATTTGAGTATTTTTTAATGAAATCATAACAAAAGAATTCATTCATCTAAGTAAGCTTTAGTAGCATTCGACGGTGATGACGACCGCTCCGGTTTTGTGCATTTATTGCAGCTGCTGCAACTGTGGCAAAGCAAAGCTATAGCTGTTCTCTCAACAATTGTTGAAATTCCAATGAACTTTTATACAGAGGCAAAAAAACCAAAGCAATAGCCCTAAAAGAATAGTAGAACTCTTCTATATAGGTATATTTTTCTACTCTTTGTCTGTAGCATATTGTTCGAATGGTTTTTCAATTGTTCTAATATTATTTGATTCTGTTCGGTTGATGTTCATTTTATTTTATACCATTTCTATGTTGAATATATTTTTCGCGATTTTTTCTAGTCGTTACTCGTGTAGACAATTGGTGTTCTATTTGAGCGAATGAGAACGTTTCTCTTTCTCTCTTCCCGCCTATCTTTCATTATTTTTCTTTAGTACATTTTTTACATTAAGAATCGAATCAACGATCCGACTCGCCTCTAGTCAACACAATGTACTTGTGATATATTGAGTAGCACTTTTGAATGTAACAAAGAGACTGCATTTTTTATTCCGTTTTCTATTCCAGTATACCTACTACTCATATAATAATGATAAGTTGCAATTTAAGTTCGTTCATTGAACTTTTGCAATGTGGAAGCAAATTACAATAATTAAAAAAAAATTATTTTAAATTGAATACGAATTTTGTATGCACTTTTTCGATGAGTTTATTGGCTTAGGCATAATAAAAAAAATTTATTTGTTACCAAAAGTGCCTGCAAATTGGGTAAGCAGTTAATGTGGCATCAAATGTAGTCGTATATCATTACTGACCGTATATACATCCAATACTTCTACATATATGTACATATATGATTAATATCATATTAATAAACTGAAATTTTAAAAGTTTTCTCATCCAGAAATTAAAAATTCCCAACTTTTGACCCATATTGAATTTTTCTATGACATATAGAAAAATAATTAGACAAACATATGTAGGTGTATGTACATATGGGAATGTGTGCACATCGTACTTATTGTATATTTATTCATTCATGCCATGCTTTCATTTAGACGTATTTTTTATTATTTTTGCGATAAAAACTTATATAGGCACTTATACAGTAGTATACATATTATACAGTTTTGTATTGAATATTCCTTTTCTGTATAGTGTGTAGTTTTTATAAAGCAACTCATATGGTATAAAATAAATAAAAGTACTTGAATGTATGTAGAAAAAACAAAAAATCAGGAAGGAAAGAGAGAGTATAGCAAAATAGTTTTACTGCTATTTTTCCTCACTACATTTCATGGCATTTGTTTTTCTCTAAAAAGACTAATAAAATAATTACCTCTATTTAATAGAAACAAAAGCAGTTCAGAGATGAAAAACTGACTGCAGAAAAAAAGTTATAATAAAAAGTGAAGCGACTGAATGTGTATATTTACTTTTTATAATAGAAAACACAACATATAATTTGTGCTATAAATAGTACTATGTCTGATCGGATAGTGCATATGTATTTATTATATATGTAGTTTGTATTTATATGCTCACTATATACAGGGCAATGCAAAATAAGCGAAGCGAAGCGAAAATTATGAATAAGAAAATGTAGAAGCCTTTATCGAGTTTCTCTTAAAGTCTTTTGAAAAAGTTAAATTTAGACTGCAATAGAAAGGAATATCAACATCATCAACAGGGTGATTTTTGAAGAGCCTTTAGGTTTGATTAAATTAAACTTTAGAAAAATGTGTGCAATCTTTACTCGAGTTGATAGAACGATATATATAATTCAATATTTAAAAATGATTTCATGTAAATGTTGACCGCGGCTGCGACTAAAATGGTTCATATGCTGGGTCCAATACATACTCTCTCCAACATATCGGCCGGTATCTCACGAATAAATTCTTCAATATTGGTTTTCAGTGCGCCAACCGTTGAGGGTATGTCGCTACAGACATGAGCCTTAACATAGCCCCACAAAAAATAGTCTAAAGGCGTGAAATCTCACGATCTAGGCAGCCAATTGACCGGCCCCAAACGTGAAATAAACTGTTCACCAAACTCGCCTATCAATTGGGCCATTGTTTCGCAAGAGGTGTGGCATGTGGCACCGTCTTATTGAAATCACATATCAGCCAAGTCCAGATCTTCCATTTTGGGCAAAAGAAAGTTTTGTAATCAACGCACGGTTGCGCTCGCCATTCACAGTAACGTTCCTGCGAAATTAAGTCACAAGATTCCGAATAGCCCCGTCAGAAGGTCGCCCAAACTGGCCATAAAATGGAAGAAGTGCATGATGCACTTTTTTAACCGATAATAAAATTCAATAATCTGCAAGCATTGTTCGTTTTTAAGTCGTTTCACGGTTAAAAAATGGACCAAACTGAACATGTTTGACAGTAACATGTTACACGAAAACAGCTGAGCTGCCCAAAAACAGTGTTGCCAAAAAGAAAGTTGCTAGAAAATCACCCTGTATTAGCCAATTATGAGTGGTATTAATTTGGTGACACCACTTTCTATGAGAAAATGGACAACCTCTTTGCCCTCTTCTCATAAAATAGTTCCAAAGTGCAGTTCCTTATTGTATGGAACTATATAATTGTAATAATCATTCGTAGAATTTGCGTCGTTCAACGAATATAATGCTGAATATGTTTGAAAAAAAAAAGTTTAATCCTACAATTTAGATGTAAATATTATGCGAATTTTCAAATAAATCACATTGTGGGTTGTCTGAATCGATTATGTTGATTTGTATTTTTTTGTCTTTATGCAGAACTGAAAAAATGTAATTTATGGTGTTTTTTGAAGAAAACAATTAACTTTTAATTTGTTCGGGGGTAGGTGACTTCTTATCCATCAATAGCACTTGCAATATTTGAAGAGAATATTAAAAACAAGCTTAATCATTATGATTTTCATAAATCAATGCCATTTTTTGACGAGACTATTGGTGGTCGAATCGTTAAATCTAACTACTTGTAGAATACTTTTTTATTGGTACCATATCATTCTAGTTTTCATGTAGAGCAAAGGACATCAAATGTATTTCTTATGTCTATAAAAGAAAACCGAATTTTATTGAATCTTCTGCTATGGTTAAACGAATCACCCTGCATTGTATATGTGCACATGCTATGTAGCATATGTGCCAGCGATGTAAAGAATCCTACTACAACAACAACGACAGCAACAACAACATAAACATTCCACTACACTACTAACGATAGTAAGAAGAAATCTAACTAACAGAATCCAAAAACAGCAAATTGCATTTTCTGCTTGAATGCCAGCAAATGATTTCTAATGAAAGGCAGTCATTGCAGATACCGTTGTAGAGTTTTGAGCATGATTGAGTTGCAGTAAAAGCAACATGAGGAGTACACATCCGAGAAACACATACTTACACGTAAATAATATATGTTCATGTACATGCACACACACACACATCTATACACTTACGTTGTATCCTCATCGATACAGATTCCCTTTTATATATATATTGTGTATAGGTGCACACATACACATATAAGTATGTAAGTGTGGCTTGGCACAGTAAAACATTTGATAGCATTATAGGAATGTTACATGTTGTGAAAAGTACTTAATGTGCAACATTGGCACACATTTAAGTAACAGCGAAACTAACAGACACACACACACAAACGAGAAACAAAAACCAAAAACAATCAACTTCAATTGGTCATATGTAGTCATGTACATAAATAGATGATAGAAAATATGTACATTTATTGAAATAAAAGTTTTAATAAGCGGAAACCGCTTGCAATACTTGTATTTATATGATTTCGTGAATAATTTTTGATAATCGTTATATTAAGGTTACGAAATAGAGATATTTTATAATAGATTTGCTTTAACTAATTAGTAATCAGATGTATGATGGGTTGTAGCAGCGAGTAAGGCCCATTACAAATAATATTTATTTGGAGATTTATAGTAGTGTGTATGTATAGGGAATCTCGAGTCCCAAATGGCGATACCCATAACTGTAAAATGCAGAAATATATACAATATCAGCACAATTTGAGTTGCGAACACAATTTGTCACGAATGATACAACCCTGAGCGTTACCAAATAACTTTTTAGAAGCATTTCCATGTCAAATTGCCACGGACAAATTGCCAATTGCTTGCTAAAGAAAATCAATTTATGTATTAAAATTGTGATTTAGCCGTTAATTTAACCCACAACCTACAGATTAGAAAGCCAACGCACTAACCACTGAGCTACAGCACCCACTAATATATTATACTAGAGCCTAAAAAAGGAACATCTCACGACCCACAATGGTCCTATATTGAATGAATATTTCGTTTATCAGTAAGAAGAATAGCCTCGGCACGTATGCATAATACTCCCACGCAACTCAACAACTTAACCAACACAGGCTGCGTATATTGTACATATGTACGTACATGAAAGCCACTCCAGGTTTGAAAACTCCAGGTTTACACGAATAAATCGATCTGTATGATGACCGACGATATTAACACACTTCAAAAACCAAAATAATAAAGTCCATACTTTATTTTAGATCAATTATTTTCGAAATAGAAAATGCAACTACATGTCCATACATATTCTCAATTCCGTGCATACATCACAAATCAAGAATACATTACAGAGCAGAGATCGAGAAGCCGAATCATTGAATCCCTTGACCGGCCCTAAATTAGTAAAGTTTTTAATTAAGGATAACATTATCAACCAAATTTAAGGTTCATGCCCTGAGATTTGCCACTAACTGCGACTCCCAGCGTATTCTCCTGAGAGCCTTCTGCCTGAACTCAATTCAGTACCGTTAAGTACTGAACAATTCTTGCTAGTATATATAAATATAAGCGAAGTAATATTAAACACTATGCACTTGTAATAAATAATCTTAAAACAATAAAGCAAATCGGAGTAAGTGATAACCCAATACCAAGCTGTCAGTGAATTACTATAGCAGTTTAGCGTCATTTGCGGAGAATATTATTCCGAAGTTTTAAACTATTTGAATTGTGATAATTTATAGCAAAATATCAATGCTAGTATTTCCTATCTACAAACTTGAAAAAAGAATTTATACAAAGAAATCATATTATTCAGAAAAGATCCAAACTCCTTTGTATCCTGTGGATATATGAAAAAGAAATAATGAATAAATTTAAAAAATAAATTCAGTGGTGCGAAAATGTACATTGGAGCGGGGGAGGTTTTGAGTCGACAAATCCTCCAGCAGTTTTGCTTTAATAAATAAATAAGTATGATAAATATTGAAATCTTAAATATAGGATATGTTGCATCTAAAGTTAATACTTTTATTTTCAATATAGCAAACGGTGTGCCTCGTGTGAGGTATATTACAAAAAAGAATGAATAAACGGAAATGTGTTAAGTGTTACAGTGTTACAGTTATAGTGTTGCCAATTGCATTTTTTTTTAGTACATAAAAATACATATCACATCTCCCCTCTTAATTTAGGTCCTTCTAAAATCAGGAGCTGTGAACCGATTGACCTTCTGGCGAGAACGTGTGCTATGCCGAATTGGAACACTTGATGGCTGAGCCGTCTCCTTCTGCTGTGCTGGCACGATGTTTGGATCTTCAAACTAATGTCCTTGCTTTGGTTGATTCAGTCGATTGTTTGCGTCGCCTCTTGATACACGATTATCTGGTTGATTCGATGATGATTCAGCAATCGGTGACCAGACGTATGATGGAAGCATGTCGATCTCGTTTGACTTCTTGTTATCATCTATGTCTGATCTTGGCTTAAGTTGATTAATATGGCGCTTTATAGTACCAATATTTGTTTGTACCATAAACATCATTTTTCCAATTGAACGAATTATGACACCTTTTATCCATTTTTCCCCTTTCGCATAGTTCCTGGCGTAGAGTGGTTGGCTTGGGTCATATTTTGATGTACTTGTGCTTTCAGTTTTTTGTTGTGCTGGTGCCTCGAATAATTGGCTTAAGATGGTACGAACGCAACGACCGTGAAGAAGTTCGGCGGGTGTCTTACCTTTTGCATTTGGTGTAAATCGATACGTCGCTAAATACTTTACTACGGCACTTCGAATTGTTAAGCCGTCACTAATATTTTTGCGAACTGCTGTTTTAAACGTTTGCACAAAACGCTCAGCGAGTCCATTGGAAGCTGGATGAAATGGTGCTGTCGTTATGTGCGTAATGCCGTGATTTTTACAAAATTGTTGAAAGGCTTCCGACGTCAGCTGCGATCCATTGTCACTAACCAGTGAAATAGGAAAACCTTCGATAGCAAATATAGATTTTAAGGCATGTATTGTATTATCAGTGGTAGTTGTCGATAACTGTACTACGAATGGAAATTGTGAGTAAGCGTCTATGCAGATAAGCCACATTGAATCAAATATCGGTCCAGCGAAGTCAATGTGAACTCTTTCCCATGGTTTTTTTGCTTCTGGCCAACTGAGATATTCGCGTGAGGGTGCTGGATTGCCAACTTTACAAATCTCACACTGCTTAGTTACTTTTGTTATATCGTCGTCGATTTTCGGCCACCAAACGTGATGCCGTGCCAACTGCTTCATTCGAACTGTACCCCAGTGGCCTTCATGTAATAACTTCAAGATATTTGGTTGCAACGATTTTGGTATAATAATGCGATTTGCGTCTGAATGCAAGCATAATAAATCGTTATATATGGTTAAAGCGAATCTGCGATGAAAATACGGTTGGATATCTGTATCCAAGAGCGGTAGCTTTTCTGGCCAACCTGTTTTAACATAGGTATGTACCTTACGTAGGATGCCATCTTGTTGCGAGTGTTTGCGAATAATATCAGCATTGATAGGTGATTGGATTTCTGTGATACTGTAGCATGCTTCGCTTTTATCAAAGAGTTCATCGGTGTTTACAGGTAAACGGGAAAGTGCATCTGCATTTCCATGTGCGTGCGTACTACGGTACTTAATATCGAATTGATATGCCATCAGTATTATGGACCAACGCTGTATACGATTCGATGTCATTTGCGGCAAATGTTTACTAGGATTGAATATGTTTACAAGTGGCTTGTGATCAGTGATGAGCAAAAACTTTCGACCATACAAGTACTGGTGAAATTTTTGAACGCCAAACACTATTGCAAGACCTTCTTTTTCTATTTGACTATATTTAATTTGATGTTTGTCTAACGTTTTAGACGCAAATGCTATAGGACGTTCGCTTCCATCAGTGTTGATGTGCGAAAGAACTGCACCGATACCAAAAGATGATGCATCTGCAGCGAGAGCAAGCGGTAACTCTTCATTGAAATGAGCTAATTGCGTAGCGTTAATTATGTGCGATTTGAGAGCAGTAAACGAATTTTGTTGTTCAACGCCCCATGAAAAAGTTGCGTGTTTGCGACGTAGCTTGTTTAAAGGAGCCGCTAATTGAGAAAAGTTCGGGATGAAATTACAATAATAATTTATTTTGCCAATAAACGCTTCTAACTGCGATAGGTTTGCAGGTGGATTGAGTTGTTTAACTGCGTATACCCCTGAATCATCTGGAAGAATTCCTCTCGCACTTATCTTCCTGCCTAAATACACGATTTCCTCTTTTAAGAAGAAGCACTTTTGCTTCTTGCACCTGATACCGTTTTCTAAAAGTATCTTTAAAACTTGCTCTACTCGACGAATATGTTCTTGTAACGAAGGCGCAGTAATAATTATATCGTCTAAATAGTTTCTACACCCTTCTATACCACTAAGAATTTGTTCAAGATAGCGCTGGAAAATTGCTGGTGCGCTGGCGATGCCGTATGGTAGTCGTTGGTATTGAAATAAACCCAACGGTGTATTCACTACCATCACCTGTTTAGATGCTTCATCTAACTCCATCTGTAAATATGCATCTTTCAAATCTATTTTTGTAAAATGGGTACCGTGTCGTATAGTATGTAACAATGCTTCACGTGTCGGCAATTTACAGCAATTTTAAAATCACCACAAATTCGAACTGACCCATCCGGTTTCGATGCTAAAACTATTGGTGATGCCCAGTTGCTAAACTTCACCGGCTTCCAAATTCCGGCGTTGATAAGCCTATTAGCTTCCTCTCGGAACTTAGGAATTTGTGCAAATGGTATCTGCCTACTCTTGAAAAATTTTGGCGTTGCAGTAGGTTGCATACGTACGCTTGCTTTAAAATTCTGTATAACACCTATGTTAGAATTGTCGAAAATGTCTTTATACTTCTTAAGAAGTGCTTCGATTTGTTTCGTATACTCGCTAGAGACGTTTACATTTGCAATCTGTGTGATCTGAAATCCAAAAGCTGTAAATAAATCTAGACCGAAAAGATTGTTTGAGTTTTCCACGTTTGCTACTATGATTTGAATATTCTTCCGTTTGCTTCCACACTTTGCTTCTGTGTGTAGCTCGCCTAGAATTGGAATTTTATTTTGTCCAAAGGCATATAACGTTTTATCGCTGTTAGACAACTTCGGCCTGTTCAATAAATTATACGTCTTCAAATTGAAATTGAATGGTTTTGTTACAAATTTCCAAATCGATCATTTGTTTGCTTGTTTCAGCTTTTGCTATGCCTGTAACTGTATTCACTACATCCAATGTGTCAATTCGCTGTTCATTCTCGTCTTTGTTTTGGTTACCTTTTCGCTTTGAATTCATCCTATTATAAGATGTACTAAGCTTTGACATACAAACGATAGCAATGTGTCCCTTTTTTGCACACTTATTACATATCGCGTTTCGGAATTTACATTGTTCTCTTGTGTGGGAGAAGCCTCAACCTGTGCATGACTGACGTTTCATTTCATATTCTCTTTTGGTTTGCTGTTCACCTTTTTTTCTGCCGTTCTTTCTAGTTTGCATTGCGTTTATTTGCGAGGCGGATGAACTTGTGTTCTCTTTAAGCGTTGCCACAGTTGTTGTGGTAGCTTCGAATGTTTCAGCTATTAACAAAACATCTGCGAGCGAAGGCTGTAATTTTTGAAGAGCTGCTGCGCAAACTTGAGTATGGTGTACGTACAATTATTTGATCACGTATCATTTCATCAATAAAATTTGCTGTGCAACCTGTTGCGTTACAACATTTACACTCTCTTGCAACACCACGTAGGTCTGCTACCCATTCTCTGTGTGTCTGTGTGTGTTTCATTTCGCGTTTGAAAAACTCATAGCGAGCTGCGACTATGTGACGTTTTGATTCGAAATGTTCCGACAACTTCTCTGTTAATTGTTTATAAGTCTGCGACTGCAGAATTGCAACTCCAAACAAATTTTTAAGAAGCTCAAACAATTCTGTACCAATCCACGATAGGAAAAATGATTTCTGCTTATCTGGATTGCTTACCGAATATGCCATGAAATGCTGCGAAAGCTGCTCCAAATAGGACTCCCAATTTTGGTGCTCTTTGTTGAATGAGTGGAACGGTGGGACCACTGTGCCATTAGGATTATTGGTGCTAAACATGGACTGCTGGATTGACTGCATCCACTGCTTTTGTTGTTCGAGCAACGATGCTGCGAATCTTTGCTGCTGTTGGACTAACTCTTGAAGAAGGCTTTCGTCCGGCATTTTGGGCAATTACTTTGGACTTGGTTGCGATACGCGTTTTAACGATGCTTTTAGTAATTTTTTCTTTTGGATGCTAAACTTACAGGTTTTTTTTTCACCTCGTCGCCAGTAATTGTTGCATCTAAAGTTAATACTTTTATTTTCAATATAGCAAACGGTGTGCCTCGTGTGAGGTATATTACAAAAAAGAATGAATAAACGGAAATGTGTTAAGTGTTACAGTGTTACAGTTATAGTGTTGCCAATTGCATTTTTTTTAGTACATAAAAATACATATCAGGATATATAAAAATACAGATAAATATGGCTATTCATACAAAAATAATTAAAAAATATGTTTTGTTTTCATACGGGCAAAATTGATTTCAGACCCAAATGTATGTACTTCAAATTATCGGTAGTTAACTATTTTGCTATATTATTTTGACCCATCCAAGTATATAAACAATATGCATGGCTAATATCCAATTTGTTTTCAACTCAATTTGCAATAAACTCTCGAACTAATGATAACTTTTGTGAACATTCTTTTCCCTCTGACTGCAATATTTGATTTCAGCACTTTTTTTTATCAACCTTTTTTTACTTATTATTGTTAACCGCAAGAATGCCTACAAATAGATACGGTAAACATATAAAAATATATTTATATTGTGTATAAAAATATGAATTGAACAAACAACATGATCGTGTAAGCACTTCCGTTTGAACACTATATACCTGGTTTAATGCAATTGTAAGCCAAGTCAAATGATATGTGACCCTATATTTTGTTATAGAATACAACCAATACCTGAGCACATACAAAAATAACAAAAATCAATATCTGTATGATGCTCACTGTTAGCTGGTGCAGCTTAAAAATGTTGTGTAAATTTCTTTTCAGTATTACATCGAATTGCCGAACTTCGTATTACTGCTGGCAATAAATGGGGTCCATCTATGGGGATGCAATAAAAATGATTTTTATTCTCCTCCCAAAATCCATCTCTAGCATTTTACATAAAATGTTATATGAAATTTGTGAAAGGTGTAAATTTAAAAGCGCCAAAATTTATGTTTAAGAAATTGTAATAAACACACGTGAAAACTTTTGCAGTAACTACAAGTATTGCAGTATTCTGATATTTTGTAAGTCCTATTTAAGCTTCAATTTTTTGTTAGTTTTATTTTTTAAAATGGTAATGCAAGTGTATAATTCTTATATAACAGACCATATTTCTGTCCCTCCTTTATGTCTCATTTCAAGTTCCAATTTACGAGAGCAGTGTACCCAATTGCAGTATAGCAGGTCAATAAATTTATTGACATTTTGGGCTGTTGGGATGCAACGCGCTCTCAATTTTATTGAAACTTAATTTTCACCTGAAATTTGTTTGTTTGTTACATTTTTTGTTCACTGACTATAGATTCTTTGCAGATGCTTTAGCACGACGGAAATTTCGACATATCTATGCACATTTTTATTTTTTTATTTTTCATTTTCCTTATTCGACTTTGAGCAATGGACGAGGTTATGTCTTTTTTCATAGCACGACATATAGAGGCGACTATGTATTTGTATCTATGTGTACCTATGTATATATTTATGTGACCAGAGGGAAGAGATGCATCAATTCAACATTTTTTACTTGATTTTGGATATGCTCTGCTATAGCTCAATACTTAATACCGAAATACACGTATGTGTATTTGTGTACTTTCGTTTATTTGCATGTAAGCAAATATTAGCAACGCTGCTATTACTAGTAAGTAAGTTGGCGATCGTATGCACAAACAAGCCGTCGACCAAGCATGAAATACAAAAAAAAGGATGAAAATGTTAAATGTTGCAATAATAGTTTCTCAATGGCGTAGTCACTTGTGGAACTACATAGTGTTACTGATACAAGCACATCATTTATCATGCAATGACATGTGCACCATGCCATGCCACATACACATAGCCATATGCTTATCCACATATCAATATAAATTGCGGCGGTTATTTATAAGCATATGTGAGTATTGCGACTTCAAGTATACTGTGAACTTGTAAAGGGTTATCCATTTCGCGGTTTCAAAAGTATAGGGCTAGAATTCGACATCTGTCAAACTGAGTTGTTAAAACAATTTCTTTCTTTTTCAGTTCAAAGTCTGACATTTGCGAAAATGGATCGCTTAACTATCGCACAACGCATTAAAATTGTAAAAACCTACTACAAAAATGGTGATTCTGCCACAGCCACATATCGTGCTTTAAGAGAAGATTATGGTTTACATAATCGTCCAACTACGCAAGCAATTGGCAAAATTGTGAATAAATATGAAGAGACTGGATCGGTTACAGATATTGTAAGGCCTGTGCATCATCGTTTAGCTCGTACCACCGAAAATATCGCTGCTGTAAGTGAAAGTGTTGCCGAAGACCCGAATGTGTCGATTCCTCGTCGTTCTCAGGAATTAGGACTGTCTTACGGCACATTATGGCGTATTTTGCATTTGGATCTACACCTACATCCATATAAAATCCAGCTCACAGTTATGGTCATATGATAACCGACTTTTTTTTGCCTGCTATTGAAGAATACGACTTAGAGAATAGGTGGTTTCAACAAGACGGTGCCACATGCCACACAACTCGAGCGAATATGGCTTTATTGCAAGAGATATTTTCTGGCCGCGTAATTTCTCGTCATGGAGATATCAAGTGGCCACCAAGATCATGCGATTTGACACCGCTTGACTTTTTTTTGTGGGGCTACGCGAAAGACCGTGTTTATGCAGATAAACCTTTAACTCTTGAGCACCTAAAAACCAACATTCGTCACGTTATGGCTGAGGTACCGCCCAATATGTGTCAAAAAGTGGTCGAAAATTACCTCAAAAGAATCGATGCTTGCAACAATTCGCGTGGTAGTTATTTAAATGATGTAGTATTTCACGCATAATGTCAACGTTCAAACATTATAATAAAAAAGAAATATCATGATAAAAAATATTTTATATGTGTTTTATTTACATTTACTTTTGAAACCGCAAAATGGATAACCCTTTATATTTGTAGTGATTTATTAATGTTGGCTGTATGAAATAATCTTATAATAAATTTTTATCGAATTGAATTTACTTGAATATTGCATGTGGGAGAAATATGCAGGAACACAAAAAAAAAGGAAGCAACTTAGCATATTTTTAGAAATTATATTCATTTTTTTATACTTAAAAACTACTTGTAATGTAGCTTCGCTATTAGTAGAGAATTAAAGATCAATTTTAATGCATTATTTCATTTGAAAATATGAGTCAATTGCTTACTGAGGTAATGAAATGTCAAAGAGTCTACTAAGAGGTTTAATGATTTTATTTGAAGGTTAATAGCCTAGACAGACGGCAGCGTTAATTCGGATTACCGGTGCACTTAATCCGAATAAAATATTAACCTGACTGACGGCAGTATTGCGGATTAACTAAACGGCTGATTGCTGTTTTATTAGGTCTGCTCACTTACATTACTATCACTATCAATTTCTGTCATCTGTCACTCTCGATATGAGAAAATCTACAAGAAGTACGTGAACTGAAAACAATCAGAAACTTGTAAATTGACATTCACAGTTCGTAATTGACAGCTGGATTTAGCTTATGCTTGCTATGCATCAGAACTGTAAAAGTGTGAAGTCATTTTCACTTTTAATTCATTTATTTAAATTTTGAAAAGCTGAACTCCTTTTTTTCTAGCAGCAGCAGATGGCTGCAGCCTTAAAAGGACGGGAGTGGCGATATCCATTCAGTAGCAAGCTGACAGCCTTTCTTCTTCTTCGCGTTTTGTTGATTACAAAATATCTATATGGTTGTTGGATCTTTCATTTCTGGGTTGCCATTGGCTTATATTAAATATAAAGAAAGTTTTAAATGCAAAAAATTATAGAAGGCTGTTTGCGCGCCAAACCAAATTACGATCAGCGAAGCGCATCGAAGCATCGTAACTCAACGATGCATTAAATACGAGAATATTAAATGAAGAAAGTTATGGTCAAAGGTTGATGGTCCACCACAACCGATATCAAAGCCCGGATTGTCGGGAAACAAGATTTTGTTGAGCGGTTGGTGGGATTGGCAAGGAATTGTCCATTGCAAGCAGCAGCAGCGATTAATTCGGTGCTATACTGTGAGCATCTTGACCGTTTGAACGAAGTAATCAAGAATGAGCATTCAGAATTGCTCAGCAGAAACGGAATTGTGTTCCATCATGACAATGCCATGCTACACACATCTTCGTTGACTCGGAACAAATTGTCGGAACTTGAATGGGAAGTTTTGATGTATTTATAATGCAAGGGATAGTCAAAATTAATACGTTCGCAAAATATCCATAAATAAATATACATATGTACACAGATGGTGTTGTAATTTGATTGAATAGAATATTTGTGTTAAATGAACAACAATAAAAACAGAAGGTGATAGAGAGAGAGAGAGAGAGAGAGAGAGAGAGGGAGGATTAATGTGGATAGTACTCATTAGATTACATACTACTTACATTAGTGCATTAGCATATTTTGATTGCTCAAATATCAATGTAAATCGAAATAATCAATTTTAAATGCATTTATTAATGCGTAAATCCATATAATTGCACGTTGGTGTATGGGCACGTAGTGGAATATTTTACATTTGTTAATTTATTAATTGCTATAGCCAACTAAAATGTTATGTGGGCGCTATATGGTACACGTACGTTCATTATTGCCATTTTGTTGAAAACTAATTTTTGGTAAATTTCATACAGTAATTCTACGCACTACTTGTATTTAGCAGTTGTATATAAGCGGACTAGTGTAGCGTGTATGTTATACAGATATGTATATGTATTTTAATGCCATTCTATGTGTGTCTCTTTTTGTTGTTTTTTTTTCTATTTGTGTCTGTTTGTCTATAGGTACGATACGAGTATATTCATGAATTTAATGAAAAATGCATGTGAGCATAAATAGTTTAAATTGAATTGAATTGAAATTGTCTTTGATTACTATAGTTATATATATGCCCCATATAATCCATACATACAAAGGCCAAACAGAAATGCTTATTGTATGAACATTGAAGTGGGTCAAGCGGTTTCGAAACGGTTTAGGACAGCAAAAAACCATACAATTTGGATTATTTCATGTATCGCTGTTCAAAGACGAGTAAAGAAATTCTTGATTTGGATCCGCTTAACTTTTTGTTTTAATATCCATCATAAAAGTAACAATATTGTTTGATAAGAATGTTCGAAAGAAATATTGCTGAGGAAAATGAATAGAAAATCACTCTAGACGTGATTAATCGAGTTTTTGTCGATTTTTAAAAGACCAAAAATAAACAAATATCGTCATAGCTGTCCAGAAATTACCCTTAGAATGGTAAACAATATGACCAACCACCATTGGCTTTGCACCCTTAACATTGCCTTTGTAAGAAGAAATGAAAATCGCCAATAACTTTCGCCCAATCTCTGATTAACCCTTATTAATATTTGTTTCTCTACACTTTCTCTAAATTTATTTATCCCATAGAATACAGAATTGCTGCAAAATTGAATAATATTAATTCAATACAAAACGTATATTTATTTTTAAAATATTGTATTCCTATATTTAAGTCATATGTACATTCAGTATATGTACATATAATTCAACATACAAATTCATTTCAGCACTACCTGCGTGACAATAATAGTTGACATGACGATTGAAAGCAAAAACAAATCCATTTAATATCATTTAAATATATATGTTGAAGTTGTATTAATATGTAATGAATATGTATATGAACTTATGAATGTTTGGTTGAATATCCATAAGGTTTCCTTATGTTCAATGAATTGTAGAATTACATATTGAAGTATTGATTTTCAC